>CM060987.1:201150421-201777088 GCA_030765065.1 Deroplatys truncata
AGAAAATTCAAGATGTGCATTTTGTCATGTAAATATCCTAAATATATGGTATTTTAATCAAAATTGTTATAGTCATTTTTGAGAAGATTAAAATAGTGAACATTTTTATGTAAAACCTAGTTGGTATGGGCAGGTTTTCTTGAAAATCCTCATGTCACACCTTTGGAAGATGCTAAATTTGAAGTTTGGTACTTAGTCAGCCTTTTTATTTTGAGTTCTGCTAATTCACAGATTGTTTTTTTCTTTTTTTCTAAATTTACTTTTTTTTGTTGTTTGATTCAGGGGGTTGTCAAAATATGTGTTTCTGATGAAATACTGATATTGAATTTTTGGATGCAATACAGTACTTCCTCTAATTACTCTATGTACATAGTATAGAAAGTAAGAAAGAATACCCGCCCATAAATTGATTGCGATATCTTGCTTCTTCAACTCTGCAAGAGTTTTGAGATACACAGTATCACCTCTCATGAGATCTTTGCCTCACAAGCAATGTTAAGGTCTGATCTGGAAGGATGATCTTGTAGCTGCTCCTGAAACATCAATGCCAGTCCACACAGTCATGTACAAGCTGCTTAGCTAAACCCTGTTTGTTCCACATGTAAACATACCAAACTATACAAAATATTACTATATGAAAAGAAGCTAGAAACAGTGATCTGTTTTTGAATTTACTTAAGGTGAGTTGGAACCGGTTACACGAACATCACTTATGTTTACTAACTTGATATGTTTCAGAAAATGGTTGTTCCCATCATCAGAAAGTGTCCACTGGTCCGTGTTGTTGGTGTTTCTGTTATTGTCAAAATTCATTAGGTTGTGGGCTGAGTTTTAAAATGAAGATCTTCTCCCATGTAATTCTGTTGCACATTTAGTTTAATGTCCTTTTCATGGCTTCCTTCAGAAGGGCAGTAAAGCTGGTGGTCCCGTGTCGTAGATTTATGGCATGTAAAAGAACCTCAAGCCTGATAAAGAGGCCTCTTAGCAAAATAACCGGTCTTTCACACCCATAGAGAATGGGACGCTAAGGGCCACAGCAGTTAAAGAGCGTCCATAGGCAAGACAAAAAGAAATAGACAAATCTGCAGTCTCACATCATTTCTGGATGACCAACCGCAACATCAAACTAAACTTAAATTAAATTCAGTTTTATTTATGTACGCTCTTTAACTGCTGTGGCCCTTAGCGTCCCATTCTCTATTATATATATCCCTTATTACAATCAGAACAGTTGATTTTGTAGATTCCAGCCTTTTTGTTTTATGGTATGAGGTCTTTTAACCTATTGTAAAGTAATTTGTCTATGCTAAATTTGTAGATAATCTTTGTTTTGAAACACAGTCCATAACAAATGAATTTTTATTTGCTGCGACCAAGTCCCCTCTGGAAGTATATTTCACCATGGCAAACATCACAACAGAAACACCAATAACATGGACCAGTCAGACACCTTCCGATGAGGGGAGCAAACCATGTCAAGTGAGTAAACATAAGTGATGTTAGTGAAACTAATTCCAACTCTCCTTAAGTAAATACCAAACTATGTTGCTCTACATTCACTTACTCTGATTGACTAAAGCTGTTTATGACATAAAATGTTCACTCCTACCACATGGAGACCTTGCCACCAACAAATGGCATAGCCGCAATATAATTTTAACAAATACACTCTTACAAATGTAGTGATGGAAGTATGCAATTGTAAACCCTTATTAAATAATACATGAATGTACATCACACTGGTAGCAGGACTCATGTTTATTACATACTGCCAAGTGCACAGTCGACTACATAATTTTATTTAACACTGCTTATAGTAAACCTGTTGATATGAACCTACAGGTGTTCTTTTGAAATTCTTCAGTAGCTCTACCTCTGCTGCTCTTTTTCTTAGGTGCATAACAACTGATAATATGATTTTATATTTCAGGTTGCTTAAAGAATCAACCTTCAGATTCAGCAACAGTGGTGCCTCCCGTTTCCTCACTACTCTAAGTTCAGAGGAAAACAAGTAGAGAAACAGTAATGCCAATATCAGCAATACATCCCATTTGCTCAGCTCCACTAAACCACATATGTTTGATGAACCTGCAACAGATAATATGTTGGATTTAGATGTAAAAGACAATTTGATTCAGAGCTGCACAACAACACACACATGTGAAATCTGTGGGAAGAATTTTAGATTCTTAACGTTGTTAAAATTCCACAATAAAAGACTGCACAAATCTGAAATGTGTATCAAGAGTTTTGCTCAAGCATCAAATCTGAAATGGCATAAATTAATCCAAAAGTGCAAAAGACCACACATATGTGAAATTTGTAACAAAAGCTTTACTAATGCATCAAAACTGAAGCAGCATAAATTCATCCATGAAAGCAAAAGACATTACAATGTGAAATTTGTAACAGGGGCTTTACTCAAGCAAGTGGTCTGAAAAGGCATAACTTAATCTATGAGGGCAAAAGACCACACACATGTGAGATTTGTAACAAAAGCTTTATTCATGCATCAAACCTGAAACAGCATAAATTATTTCATGGAGGCAAAAGACCTTACACATGTAAAATTTGTAACAGGGGCTTTACTATGGCAAGCAGTCTAAAAGAGCATAACTTAATCCATGTGGGCAAAAGACCATACACATGTGAAATTTATAATAGGGGCTTTACTCAAGCAAATGGTCTGAAAAGGCATAAGTTATTCCACGAGAGCAAAAGATCTTACACATGTGAAATTTGTAACAAGAGCTTCAATCATAAATCAAACCTTATAGAGCATAAATTAATCCATGAGGGTAAAAGACTTTACAAATGTGAAATTTGTAACAAGAGCTTTATTAAAGCACCAAACCTGAAACAGCATAAATTCATTCATGGGGGTAAAAGACCTTATGCGTGTGAAATCTGTAACAAGAGCTTTATTTCAGCATCAAAACTGAAACAATATCAATTCATCCATGAAAGCGAAAGACCTTACACATGTGAAATGTGTAACAGGGGCTTTATTCTAGCATCACAACTGAAACAGCATAAATTGATCCATGAGGGCAAAAGACCACACACTTGTGAAATTTGTCTAAAAGGCTTTACCACAGCATCAAATCTCAAAAAGCATAAATTAATTAATGATGGTAAAAGACCATACTCATGTGAAATTTGTAACAAGAGCTTTATTACCATCAAAATTGAAAGAGCACAAACTGATTCATGAAGGTAAAAGACCATACACATGTGAAATTTGTCAAAAGAGCTATACAACTGCATCAAATCTGAAAAAGCATAAATTAATCCATGAGGGTATAGCCTGCAACAAGTGAAATGTGTAACAAAAGCTTTACAAAAGAACATCTGAAAGAGCATAAACTAATCCATGAGGACAACACACTATACACATGTAAAATAAGTTACACTTGCATCAGTCCTGAAAAGGCAAAACAAAATACATTTAAGAAATGTGTGCCAATAGCATCACAACTTAAGGAACTAAATTTGTCCATTGCAGCAAAAGACTACTTGTTTCAGAAAGTTGTAACAGGAATTTTATGTAATGATCATAAAATGAAATAAATAAATTTATTAGGGCAAAAAAACTGCACACATGTTAAATTTGTAACTAGTTTCCCTAATGTTTCAAAGAGCAGGGTGTAATATAAAATACAAGACAGTTTGGAACTCTTTGGAGTGACTAATGCAAGTTTCTCTTACACACCAATGTGTAAGGTGTCCAATATATCACAGAGGACAGTTTGGAACTCTTCGGTGTGACTAATGCAAGTTTCTCTAACACACCAATGTGTGTCCAATATATCACAGAGTACAGTTTGGAACTCTTTGGTGTGACTAATGCAAGTTTCTCTTAGACATCAATGTGTATCAGTAAGGGTAGACTTTGATACTGAGTCTACCTAAATAAATTGCCAAGAAACTAAGTAAATTTTTAAA
Organism: Deroplatys truncata; assembly: GCA_030765065.1. NCBI lineage: Eukaryota > Metazoa > Arthropoda > Insecta > Mantodea > Mantidae > Deroplatys > Deroplatys truncata. The sequence continues at coordinate 201,154,367 of CM060987.1, forward strand.
CATACAAATACAGACAGCCTCAAACAAGTGATGAAAAACTAATTAATACAATCACCTTCACCGCTGCTTACCCCAACCCCTAATGCTAAGTGTCAGATTGTAGTGCTGCGTACTTAGGCAGCTTCAAAATTTCATGATGCGACAGCAAAGTCAAGTAGAGACTGGGATAGCTGAGTGAGTGCAAGTCTCATCAATAGTGCACTTATATAGCTTTTCCCACTAACTTTCACATCTTATAGTAAGATAGGCCTATATTTTGTTGTCCATTAAGGGCCAAAGGCAGCAGCAGAGACTTGACATGTTTAACAAGCTGTTTAGTCTCTATGTACTTGCTCTCTCCAAGATCCGGAAACAGGACAGTAGGGGTTGGAGACGAGAGCAGGCCAAGGTAGTGTAACACAAACATTTAATTCCTCAGTTATTGGTAAACCAGCATTATGTGCTTGCAGTGCATAAAGTGTTAATTTTACACAGGCTTGTGTAGTGCTTTATGTATAATTTTAGAAATATGCACAATTCCACCACCGATTTAATGAATTATTTATTTAAAACTCTGTTTTTGACTCTATCTAATGAGAAGAAAGTGTGAACTTAAAGGCAAAAGACCAATTCTTAAGCTTGTCTTCCAGGAAAAGAACCAAAAATGGACATTTGAAACATCCTGGTGCAGTAAACTTAATTCATAACAAAGGTATTGCTTTTTGGCAGGGAAAAGGAATGGAGTGTTGAAGGAATATAAAATATTAAAAACATTGAAACAAAAGCTTGCAATAAAAATTGCCAACTGCAGCATATATACAAGAAAATGTGAGTACCTACATTGTTTTCATGATTCACAATCATACAATGGTTTGTTGGCATTTTATAAAGTTACATCTAAAGCTATATTTTTATAATCTAGTTTAGTTTAAAATGTATGTTCAGTCAATTTCAGCAATTAGTAGTGATGCTAATGACTACTAAAACAACAAATAATAATAGTAATAATAACAGTTGAATGGATATGGAGAATTCACACTATTTTATGAAACACTAATGGGAATTTGTGCATCATTTAAAAAATTCTAAATTCAATTTTTAAAATCTAGTACACCCAGAACACAGTATCAAGCTATGCCACTGATGTAGGGTGGCCATATATCACAGAGGACAGTTTGGAACTCTTTGGAGTAACTAATGCAACTTTCTCTCAGACACTTATGTGTAGGGTGGCCATATATCATAGAGGACAGTTTGGTAATTTTCAGAGTGGGTAATGTAAGTTTCTTTACTATGCAAACTGACCATATATTTTATTGTTTATAGGTTTTAGATATCTACATAGTTGACATCACCCTGCATAACCCTACCTAGCAAAGCAAACGTAGTCCTGGGAAATATTAGCTCCTAATTCCTCAAGTAAGATCTGTCAGGAAGTCACTGACTAAATGTGGAATAGGTTAACTTTGAGTTTGGCTATCTTTTTGGCATGAAAATTGCAAATTCTAGTCAAAAGACTTTTTTCATGTACATGCCATATTAATACCTAGCAAGATCTGCATTTGAATTATAATTTTTTTATTTATTTATTTTGGGTCTCTTTAACAGCAGGTCATATTGCAATATATATAGAAGCACATAATAGTGCCTTCGTAACCGTTATGTTTTACAGTAATTCAAAATGGCTACATTTTCTTATAATATAGTGTCTTTTTCATTGTGTGCTGTTTATTTGGTAGGTCACTGATATAACTCTGAAGTCTCCATCTGGTGTATTTTAGATATTGTCGTAGGATGTGTTGCATTGCAGATCTTACACTTGGTGGTGGTTGTTTTAAGGATTAATGAGTATGTCAGTTTACAGTGACCAACCCTAAGGCGAATAATCGCCCTTTGTTGCGAGTGTTGCAGGTAATTGTCGAATCCAGCATGTACATCTAACAATTTACTATGGAACATGTCTTCCTCCATGTGGTCTAATGGCGGTATTCCATGGCCAGTGAAAGGGTGACTTCTTTGCAGATTTATCAGCTTTTACATTAACTTCAATACCTGCATGTTAGGGGATCCAAGTGAGGGCTACTTGTTTTCCAGAGCGCAGAATGTTAGAATATAAACTAAGTATATCACTTATTAAATGCTGCTTAGATTTAGATTCAGGGTAGTAAGACATGTATTATTTAGTGAATCAGTGTAGAGCATGGTGAGAGTAGGATATATCACTACACAGCAGTGTCCTTCAAACATTGCTGATCCATCTGTGAAGATTTCTGTAGCATCTCTGACTATCTTGTAGTGTTGTGCACTTGTTTGATGTTTTGTGATAAAATGAAATTGAATGTTAATTATTGGATGTAGAACAGGCAAGGGATATGTTTTTTTTAGGATGACGAGGGATGGATTTAGGGGCATTTTTAAAACAATACTTCATAATTCTGGAGTGGAAAGGACATATATGAAGCTGTTTAGGCGATTTCAATGAAGAGCTAGCTAGTTGCATGTAGCAATATACTGCATAGATGGAATTCAAGCTATCTTAATGGCAAAGTGATAATTAAATTCTTCTGTAATTAGAGGGAGAGGGTTCATTTTCTTCTTTTTGGAAGCTTACTACTGTACTATACTCAATTCGGCCCCCCCCCCCCCAAAAAAAAGGGTCCTGGTGTAAGATAATGCAGATGCCCATGCTTTTGCCACAGCACACATTTTAAGCTAATGAAAATAGTTTGTTACTGAATTCAAACAATAAAGATGGTGAATAAGCATAGTGTTTTAATATTAGTTTTATTTAAACATAACTTAAATAATTCTCCTAGATTTATTATCATGGCCATGCAGTTATCAGTATTTTGCAGTTGTTTACTGGAACAAAGCAACAGTCACACTAATGCAGTATTCTTATGTCATGATCATAAATAAGTGTGTAGCAGGTCAGAGCAGTGTTTAAAATAAAGAGAGTTGAAGGTTGTTACACTACATCACTAAAATATTCTTACTTGTACGCATTTCGGGAGACAGTTTGAGGACATGCTGACGATGGAAGCAAACCATCTCCCAAAACTCGTACAAGTAAGAATATTTTAGTGATGTAGTGTAACAACCTTCAGCTCTCTTTATTTTAAATTATGACACATCACTGTTACTAGCTTCTAAATCTTTAAAATTAGTCAGAGCAGTGTTGTTATACACAGAAGTGCAAAGTCCTTAAAAGTGTGTGGGTTTGAATTTCAACTTTCTGCTTGAGTGTTATGATGCCCTTGCTGTGGAGAATGTCATTAAATCAGCATTCGGAGTGTTTGCGAATGCTTTGTGACCAAGTTGTGGACTGACTGGTTATAAACCTGGAACACTATTACCACTTCTTATTCCGAGCTGGGTGTCGTGCTATTACCCAAGGACTCAGGTTTACATGTTTTTAGTTTAACAGTAATAGCGGTATGTATATGTTAATACGTGGTTAAGATAACGAGGAAACAATGGCAGTTCCTTGAGCTCCTGAAGGAAAACAACTGAACAGCTGTGTTCATGAGATGTCAAGTGTAGAGTGATACTCTGTGCATGTTTGTGTGTGGACTAGAAGCATTATAGTAATGCAAGTGCTAGAGCAGTGAAGTCTATTTTGTCAAGTATCTTTTCTGAACTTTATGTAATTAATAGTTGTACTTTATTATTAACGGTCATTTCACACTTATATGAAGGCAATGTGTAATTGCTGAAATGGATATTCAACTGTTGTAAGAATTTTGTTTTAATTACGGTAAATACTGGCAATCCCAATAAGCCATATTTGGATCTATTCTGGAATGGATATGAATTTAAAGATGTTATTGCATTGTCTTTAGTGAACTAAATTCCCGAGGGATTAATTTATGTATACAATCCCAATAAGCCATATTTGGTCTATTCTGGGATAGATGTGAATTTAAAGATGTTATTCACTCTCTTTAGTGAACTAAATTCGCGAGGGATATACATGTATATAATTGTAAATCTACAATTTTTATATAATTTATATTACATATTTTATACCAGCATTTCATGAATCAGATTTATGGGGAAGCGTGGTATGCACTTGGTTGTGTAACAGACTTCCAGAAGAAAGATATTTATTCATTTCCAGTTATCAAATCTTGTAGATTAAATATAATACAATTTAAATGTGAGAAATCATTTCAAGAAATTTATTAATGCTGCTTAAAGTTTTACATTTATTATTAACAAATATTTTTAATAATTGACAGCAGTAGCTAATATAGCATTCAATGGCACAACTTAAATATCCACTATCCTTGGACCTTATATTTTAGTGCATTCCATGAAATTAATGTTCCCCTACTTCCCTCTGTTTAGCCAAATGGAATCTGAAGCAGAGGAATGGGACAATATATCAGAGAGGATAGTTTGGAAATCCTGAGAGTGGCTCGTGCAGGTTTGCATAATGCACGAAAATATCAATTTCAGGTTCATAGGTTGTAAAGTTGAGCTCATTGAAATTGTGGTTTCCTATGCAAGCCACCACAAAAGATACTTGAGTGACAGTTTTAATCATTCTCCAACTGTTTCTAATTTCTTCTCAGTATGCAGATGCTGCTATAATCTTTGATTCTTGTTGAGGATGGAACCTATTGTTTTGTTTGCAAACTTTAGCACAGTTTCTCTGCCTAAAAACTGTCTTCTTACTGCCGTGCATAATTTCGTTATCACATAACAAATTGTTCCATAAAAATACTTTATTGCAATATTAATTTATCTTGCCGCATTATTATAACACAAAATCAAATACTTGTAGCATGTAAACAGTAAAATCTTTTGTGAACTTTAACAAAGTTTCAGTGAGACTGAGGAAATAACGAGATTACAAGGAAGGCTGCGGAAAAGCTGTTGCATTATCCAGCAAACTTAAATGACAAGCACTGTGTAATGAAATTTAAATCAATGAAAAAATAAAGGTAATTATCCTTTGATTTCTCTACAATTCGTTGTTGGACAAAGTGATACTCATATTTTAAAGAGCATGTCAGTATGTGGTAGTTGAAATTTCATGCTCTTTGCATAACCATGAGAAAAAACAAAGACTTTCCAATTGAAAAAATAGAGTAGAATGGTCATTGAAAAAACGAAATTTATAAACACTTGGTTGAGTACAAAGAAATACAAGCCAATGCAAACATTTCCTCATTTACGATGGAACTCTATGAAAAATGGATATCCTCAATTGCAGAATGAGATGCATTTGTACTGCTTTAAGAAAGATATTGCAGGCAAGTTCATCTAATTTAACAGTCACAGGTGAGTATAATAAGCAGTTGTACAAGTTTGGGTTTGTGAAACTTGTGGAAGCTTGCTCAACTTGATAGTGTACAATATACAAAAATGGTTCCATCAATAAGCAAAATCACTTGATCTACCTTTGTCAGCAAGTGCAACATGGGTATGGAATTTTAGACAATATTTTCACAAAGAATCGTGAAAAATTATGCACTGTATCACAAGAAAAGAAGATGAAGCTACCAACAACATACTGCATTCCTGTAGAGAACAGACAATGTTGCTTATAGAGCAGTATGGTGCTGACAATATGTATAATGCACATCAATAACAAAATGCATTCCGGAAGAACCATGGTAAGAAGGTAGTATGTGATGTTACACAATCATACATGGAACATCTTGCTTGTCTTTATTGTGTTGCAGAAATCAACGCTACCAAGTCAAGCTGTCCAGCAGAGTATGTTTAAAGCCCTAATTTAATTGTGAAGTGGCCAAAATCTGGAAAAATGGCAAAAGATCTTTTCTGTATATGTTTCTGGGGTTGATATTTTTACCTCACACTGGTCCATCAAACTGTTTACTGTTGGATTTCAGGGTGCCATATAAAGATGAGGTAGTACATGAGGTTATTATATTAAATAACAGTGAACCTGAAAAGCTAGAAGTGCAAATCATTCCAGCAAAGCAACTTCTGAATTACATTAGACAGGCATTTTTTCCGAATGTTCAGAACAGTGGACCAATATATATTTGATTTCTTGCATTAAATGACACTGATGTAAATTTGCAACAGTGTAACAATATTCTCAAATGCATGTCATTGATCTGCAATTCAGAATGTTCACTGCACTTCTGTTTGTCACATAGACATGGGTAGAAATGAGCAAGTCTGATTAGCACCAATGAAACTTTTGAAAACGGCAGAGACTATTCTATTAGGAAAGAAACTGGTACTTGCAAATTCCTTGTGGAGGAGAATAATTGTGATCAGCTTTCTTTATTCAAATGTAGCTAGTGCAAGAAGTTCGTGTATTTCCAGTATTTTTTTTTCTTTCTTAATTTCCATTATCATTCACAGGATATTGAATATGCTGAAAGGGACTGCCATTGGTGAGCACGCAATTGTTTAATCAGTATATAGATATATATTGCTTAAATTTTCACCTTGAATATTTTTATCCGCCACAACCATAGGTTAATATTTCTGTCTTTAAAACGTGTATAAATGAATTACAAGTTTTGTGGTTACTGGATTATGATTTAAAAGAAATTAATATCTAGTTTAACAGGTGTACAAGGTTCCTACAGTCAATGGTCTCTCACCTCCTTCTTAATGATAAACAATATCCACAGCATTTCAAAAGAACTTCACTTTGATTGGACACTGATGATCCCACCACGACCATTTTTATCAGCCTGCAACTCTCCCTCACACATGCACAATAGGATGTAATATTCAACGGGTTTAACAAATTTTAATGTATCCTTTGAAATGGTGTATAAATCAGTTTCAAGAGTTCTTAACATCGATTGATGGTCTCTTGTTAACATATGCTTAAAATCATCAAGAGGAACAGAAAAGCTAACTATCTGTGATAAAATCGCATTTTTGGCAAAAGCATCTCCGGAAGAATGAGGTGATCCAATATGAACTTTCAATTCTCCTCAAAGCCATTATTAACTACTTTTGTTTTAGCCAAATTTTATTGGGTATTTATTTCATTCTAGCAGTCTTAAAACCGTGTATTACACAATATAAACAAATGTGATTGTTGTATCTCTTGAATAACATTTCACTGTTCATTTACTCACTTCTTAATTCTTTTAACGGATATCTTAGGGAAAAGCTTCTAGCTTATGCTGCACTATTCCCTTCTGCCTGAAGGAAACGAATGATGCTTAGTAACTCAAACTTGATGGGAGAATCGATGATACTGACCATGCTGAAGCGCCGTAGCTTGACTCTAACTGATGTACTAAATTTGGTGGACATTATGGTGCAGTATTGCACAGATCTGTCTCCTTAATGTTTGTGTGGTCACATAACAGAGCAATGAGCTTAAATTTTATCTTGTTACTTACTGGTTACAAGGCTTAAAATCGTTTTTACAGCAATAAATTATAAACTTAAATAAGTATTAACACTATTATTACTATAAGTATTAACATTTTATTATGTTGAGGCAGTATTTTAATGCCTAAATGATATTGTTTTATTATAATTAAAATTCTATAACAGCATACCTTGAAAAGAGTATGTATATAATTATTATTTATAATGTATGTAAAGTCATTGTAAATACTTATTTTTTATTGTAAACACATTTATTAGTGATATGTAAATGTATATATACTCTAATAGTGCAAAAACTGTGAGAATAAAATGTTTTAGGATGTTAATAATGAGGTAATAATGTAATTTTGGTGACAATAATGTGTCTGGAGTTTTAAAAGTACTGGTTATGAAAAGATCGGTAATAACGTAATTTTGCTTACAGTTTGGAATTAGCCAATCAACAGTAAAGAAAAGTTTTAGTTTGAATACTTAAATTCTATTGGACTAGAATTAGCCATTAAGAGACTGGCATTACCAAAGCTATAAGATTTTTACCGTTGCATTTAGTCAGTCGGGGGCAAGATGTTGTAAAGAGCAGATGTGAAAGTTGCGGGTAAGATGTTGTAAAGTACGGATAGTAAAATTGTGTTCTCCGCTAGTATATATATATAGTGCTCAAAGTTTTTCTTTTATAAAGTGTTGTGTGTATAAATGTGCAAGTATAAAGAGAAATAAAAAGAAGTGAAATTAAAAAAGTGAATTCTGTGACGTATTTTATTTCTTGTCTTATTACAACCTTAAAAGAACTTGTGTTTCTATAGTGTGACTGAAAGCAGCCGAGGCAAATAACTTTAATAATATTACGTAAAAACAAGCACTATCTTCACTATAAAGTTTTGGCGTCCCAAGCATTAAAAACATCAAAGTGTATCTTCATTACTTAAGTTAAATACTTCTTCGTAAGTGACGCACATTCTCATATCCAGCATTCAGCTAAACAACATTTTCAAAGTGGCATTCCTCAACGTGGAGCTAAATAATTACATAACACACTTTTGCAAATATTATGTAGTAATAATAATATTTACGTAAGCAAATTGAAGAACATCAATACTTCTTCAAATTGACGCTCAACGTGAGGCTTCGAAGTGACGAGAATTGATGTCACAGAGAAGAGAATTCAACAAGGCGGCCAGAAACAACAAACACACAGCGAAACTGCAGCTTGGAACTTCAAGATCGGCACCAAATTAACAAAGGAATCCAGGATGATGATAATTCTTCACGAGTAAGGGGCACGTGATCAACATCTTAACAACAAATTACGCGGGAGCACTGAATATTAGAAATTAAATAACAACTACAAAAAGAAAGGTCAGAACATTAAATTTTTTATGTTGTAAATGTAAAATTTAGGGAAAATATTGTAAATTTTAAGTAAAATTCATGCTGTTGAGAAGTGGAAAAGTTAAATTAAATAATTCAAAAGTAAATAGAAACAATAAAATGGAAAATAAGGAATGAAAATATGGAGATAGTTGAGGTCAGGTCAGCTATTACAGACTGTAATGTAAATGTAGATGAAGAGCAATTATCTGAAAATTCAGAAGTAGATGTAGAAAGAGATAGTAATAGTATGCAAAGTCAATCACCTTCACAAATGTTAATGCAAGAAACAAAATAAACAGATACTATCCCTCTCACATCTAGCCAACAAGAGCAAGGAAACTTCTAACAACCATTTTTGTGTCTTCTAAAAGCAATAAAAGAAAGTTATGCAGAGCTGAGAAAAGAGTTAAAAGAAGACAATACAAAGCTGAGAAAAGAGATAAAAGAAACAAAAGTAGGGTTAATTAAAGATTTAAATGATATGTTTGCTGAAACCAATAATAAGATATAAGAAATCAATAGGGTCATGTAATAAAGTAACTGAAACTAATAGTAAATCAAATGAAACTAGTACAGAACTGGGAAAGGAAACTAACAATAAGTTAAATGAAGCTAGTACAGAGCTGAAAACAGAATTAAATAAAGCACTTACCAGAAACTAGTCAGGAAAATAAAGAAGTAGAAAACACAAATGTAAACATTGTGCAAATACAGATAGATGTAACAATACCAAAGGTAAATACAAATGTACCAAGAGTAAATAAAAGAATGTATCAAATTTGATGTCAAAAAAAACTGTGCAACATAAAACTAGGGCAAAGCTAAAAAGTCTGTGGCGTAAGAACAAAAAGAAAGGGAAAGTAAAATATGTAGATTATATATGGCATAAAAAGAAACAGAGAATAAATGTAAACAGTCTGAGAGAGGAAAAAAAAAAGTATTTAGTTTATGTATTTAACAAAAAGAGAGAGAAAATAAAATTTACAGGTTATGTGTGGAACAAGAGAAAAACAAAATAATGTATTTGGAACATAAAAGGAAAGCAATGTAATTTAAAATTGTAAAGTACTATGTAAATAATTTTTTTTACTAAATAGAGCAAGTAATAAATAACAAAGGAAAATTTTTATAAACAGAAGCAGTAAAAATCCATTGTTAGTAGAAAATCTAAGTAGCAATTACATTTATATTATAAGTTAAAATTTAGGAAACAAATGTTAATATGTATATAAAAAATTTAAAGCATATAAAGTGTTTACTGGTGAAAGTGATAGTGAATGACCAAACTTAGCTCAGGTCATTAACCTTGAAAAGTGCTACACAAGTGAATAGGAAGTGTTCAGCTATACAGGAGTGTTGTAAAAAACTAGTGTTGAAGAAAAAGTGAAAGATAGGAAGTGCAAAATAAAAGTTATGTTTCTTTCTTTCGTTCAGGAGACTTTTAGAAAATAATTGAAAATTTAAAAGAACAAAACAAAAAGAGTAAATTTTAAATATTTCTAAAAGGGGGCAATTTGAGGCAGTATTTTAATGCCTAAATGATATTGTTTTATTATAATTAAAATTCATTAACAGCTGACCTTGAAAACAGTATGTATATAATTATTATTTATATTGTATGTAAAGTCATTGTAAATACTTATTTTTTATTTGTAAACACATTTATTAGTGATATGTAAATGTTTATATACTCTAATAGTGCAAAAACTGTGAGAATATGTTTTAGGATGTTAATAATGTAATTTTGGTGACAATGTGTCTGGAGTTTTAAAACTACTGGTTATGAAAAGATCGGTAATAACGTAATGTTGTTTACAGTTTGGAATTAGCCAATCAACAAAAGTTTTAGTTTGAATACTTCAATTCTATTGGACTAGAATTAGCCAATAAGAGACTGGCATTACCGAAGCTATAAGATTTTTACCGTTGGATTTAGTCAGTTGCGGGTAAGATATTGTAAAGTACAGATAGTAAAATTGTGTTCTCTGCTAGAATATATAAAGTGTTGTGTTTATAAATGTGCAAGTATAAAGAGAAATAAAAAGAAGTGAAATTAAAAAGTAAATTCTGTGACCTATTTTAATTCTTGTCCTATCACAAGAAAGAACTTGTGTTTCTATAGTGTGACTGAAAGCAGCCAAGGCAAATAACTTTAATAATATTACATAAAAACAAGCATCATCTTCACTGTAAAGTTTTGGCATCCCAAGCATTAAACATCAAAGTGTATCTTCATTATGTAAGTTAAGTACTTCTTCGTAAGTGACGCATATACACAGGAAGTCTCACATCTCATATCCAGCATTCAGCTAAACAACTTTTTCAAAGTGGCGTTCCTCAACGTGGAGCTTAATAATTACATAACAACACACTTTTGCAAATATTACATAAGCAAATTGAAGAACATCAATACTTCTTCAATGTAGAGCTTTTCATGTGTAAGTAGGCTGGTTAACGCACAGGGTTTTACCATGCAACCTTGGTTTATGTTCATTCCTCAGTCTCATCGAAGTTGGTGTTGAGATCAGAATCTATTTACTATTTAAAGGTTACAAGTTTTTTAATTTTGTGTTTACAATGCCACAATATTAGTAGAATAGAATATTTATTTGTACTGAACATAAAATAAATACATTTAGGTCAATTCTTAAAGTTACATTCTAATACAAATTAAGTCTGATTTTCCATCCTTTTAAGGGCTACTTTGTGCCTGGCCCTTTGGCTTTGGTTAGCACCTATTCTTTTCCTTCCCTTTCCACTTCCCCATTGTTTCTTTCTCTTCCTTCCCCTTGCTTTTTGTACTTTCTTTAACCATTTTTCCTGGACAACTCTCCCATATCCTTGATTCTATTTCTTCCCTTAACTGCTAACATTTTATCCCTTTACATTCTACCAAATAATTTATCTTCTCCACATAACATGTTCCAGAGTCACTCTCAACTGAAAATAGCCTGTTTTCATGCTAAACTTTCCCTTTTCTGTCTGCTACATGTCCACATAACCTTATCTCCTGCAATCTCTCTTAATTATTTTATATAATGTTAAGGACTTATTTTCAAGACTTCCGCAGATTTTGTGCCTCTCTATATCTTCTATCCTACTTTTCAAAACCTCTATCATTTTTCTCTTTAGTTGCCAAATGTCCACCATTTCTATCTCTCTAATACTCTATTCCTATCCGTACCCACCAGCAGTTTTTATTTGAAGTTATCTTCTGTTAATTCACAAAAATTTTTAATGTATCTTGATCTTATCTTTGAAGGCACCTGTAGCAATATTTCAATATGCTTTCTATAATTATTCCTTTCCTCCCTGTTCTTCCCAATTCTGCTAATGGTACTTCCTTGGTGCCGATCTAACTAATCCATGAGATTAGTATATATTACAGCAAATGAGTTTTATGGAGGTGAGGTGTGATGAAGGAAAGTTGGAAGCAATTTTTAACAAAATTCTCAGTGTGGGTTCCTAGTGGAGAAACTATGCAAGAACTTTTAAATTAATTTATAGAAATAAACTTGAATCTCAATTATAACCTATAGGGGCATCTGAATACTGAGGAGAAATTAAAAAAAATTGGAGCAAAAAGAAAATCCACTCAAAAATCTCTGTGGCAGCTTGCACAGAAATCCTCAATTCCAATGAGCATCACCCTCGTGAGCTGTTGAACTCTTTAAAACTGTTATTCTGGTGCATTATGGAAACCTGCATTAACTGATCTGAAGAGTTCCAAATTTCTCTGATGTGTGTCATCCTACACCTTGGTGCGTTACAATAACTTGTATTAACCACTCTGAAGAGCTTGAAACTTTTCCTTCACTCCATGCTGGTAAACCACAAACTTTCATTAGTGACTCAGAAGTGATAGCATCCTACAATTTGGTACATTAGAGCACATGGGGTACACAATAAGTAACCTTAGGTATTGAATTTGCATGTAATAGTTACCATTTCCCGCTGGTAGTGGAGAACACAAGCAGTATAGTGACTTTAAATGAGAAACTGTTAGCGGTATGAAGCTAACTCAACACACATGTTTTGCAAATGTGGTAACTTGGGTATGATCGGCAATAGGAGCCAGGGCTCGACGCTGATCATGCTCAAATGTATTGTATTAGCTCAACACACTATAAAGATATCATATTAGAGCAGTACTCCTTTACACCTGTTCTTGTCACATACAGCACCACAGGCAGTGATACCACATGGTGTATTACAGTAGTCGACACTCTGAAAATTTCCAAACTGTGCTATGATACATAATCACCCTACACTTTGCTGTGTTAAATTCACTTGTTTTAACCACCCTGGAGAGTTTCAAACTGTGCTGCAATACATAGTAACTCTACACTTTGCTGTGTAAAATTCACTTGCTTTAACCACCCTGGAGAGTTTCAAATGTGCTGCAATACATAGCCACTCTACATTTTGCTGTGTTAAATGCACTTGCTTTAACCACCTTGGAGAGTTTCAAACTGTGCTGCAATACATAGCCACTCTACATTTTGCTGTGTTAAATTCACTTGCTTTAACCACCCTGGAGAGTTTCAAACTGTGCTGCAATACATAGCCACTCTACATTTTGCTGTGTTAATGCACTTGCTTTAACCACCTTGGAGAGTTTCAAACTGTGCTGCAATACATAGCCACTCTACATTTTGCTGTGTTAAATTCACTTGCTTTAACCACCTTGGAGAGTTTCAAACTGTGCTGCAATACATAGCCACTCTACATTTTGCTGTGTTAAATTCACTTGCTTTAACCACTCTGGAGAGTTTCAAACTGTGCTGCAATACATAGCCATTCTACATTTTGCTGTGTTAAATTCAGTTGCTTTAACCACCCTGGAGAGTTTCAAACTGTGCTGCAATACATAGTAACTCTACACTTTGCTGTGTTAAATTCACTTGCTTTAACCACCCTGGAGAGTTTCAAACTGTGCTGCAATACATAGCCACTCTACATTTTGCTGTGTTAAATTCACTTGCTTTAACCACCCTGGAGAGTTTCAAACTGTGCTGCAATACATAGCCACTCTACATTTTGCTGTGTTAAATTCACTTGCTTTAACCACTCTGGAGAGTTTCAAACTGTGCTGCAATACATAGCCACTCTACATTTTGCTGTGTTAAATTCACTTGCTTTAACCACTCTGGAGAGTTTCAAACTGTGCTGCAACACACAGTCACCCTACACTTTGCTGTGTTAAACTCACTTGCTTTAACCACCCTGGAGAGTTTTAAACTGTGCTGCAATACATAGTAACTCTACATTTTGCTGTGTTAAATTCACTTGCTTTAACCACCCTGGAGAGTTTCAAACTGTGCTGCAATACATAGCCACTGTACATTTTGCTGTGTTAAATTCACTTGCTTTAACCACTCTGGAGAGTTTCAAACTGTGCTGCAACACACAGTCACCCTACACTTTGCTGTGTTAAACTCACTTGCTTTAACCACCCTGGAGAGTTTCAAACTGTGCTGCAATACATAGCCACTCTACATTTTGCTGTGTTAAATTCACTTGCTTTAACCACTCTGGAGAGTTTCAAACTGTGCTGCAATACATAGTAACTCTACACTTTGCTGTGTTAAACTCACTTGCTTTAACCACTCTGGAGAGTTTCAAACTGTGCTGCAACACACAGTCACCCTACACTTGCTTTAACCACCCTGGAGAGTTTCAAACTGTGCTGCAACACACAGTCACCCTACACTTTGCTGTGTTAAACTCACTTGCTTTAACCACTCTGGAGAGTTTCAAACTGTTCTCTGATATATGGCCACCTTACAGTTTGATGCATTAGCCATTATATGGAGTACCAAACAATCTCATGATATTTATATGGTCACCATATATTTTGGTGCATTATAGGAACCTTCATTGGCCACTCAAGTTCAAAATTGTCCTAAGTTATATATGGCCTATTTACAATTTGATGCATCAGAGACATTTGCATTAGCTACTCTTGAAGTTTCCATACCATTCTTTGCAACTACTCTGTACTTGGTGATGTTAGCTGCCCTGAGGAGCTCCAAACTGTTTTATGATAATTGTATTACATCATGCACTTTGGAGCATTGGAGAAACTTCTTATAAATTTATTCCAATTTAGGACATAGATATTAGTAAATCTCATTTTACATTTTCAGAAATAAGCAGTCTTTTGCTCCACTGAACTAATTTACGTTGCTTTAGTTGTTTGATTCAATTTTCATACATAAACATTCTTTTGCCCTCATAGGTTAATTTATGCTCTTTTATGTGTTATTCTTGAGTAAAGCTTTTGTCACAAATTTCATATACTATGGGTCTTTATTTCCGTATATTCATTTATGCTTTTTCAGATTTAATGCTGTTGTTTAATTCTTTTGACAAATTTCACACGAGCATGTTTATTTGTTTGCGTGTTGGCATGAATTTTCAATCTGGTTGTTTCAATAAAGCTGTAGTTATGACTTCACATGTGTGAGGCTTCTTGCTGGCATGGATTTTTGTATGCTTTTTCAGGTCTGTCATTGCAGTAAAGCTCTTGTTGCATATTTCACATATATAGGGTCGCCTTCCCTCATGGATTAATTTATGTTTTTTTAGGGCTGATAATCTAATAAAGCTCTTTTCACAACTTTCACATTTGTGTGGTTTTATGCCACCATGGATGAATTTATGCTGTTTCAGTTGTGATGCAGTAGTAAAACCTTTTTCACAAATTTCACATGTGTATGGCCGCTTGCCCTCATGGATTAATTTATGTCCATTTAGGTGTGATACTTGAGTAAAGCTTTTGTTACAAATTTCACATGTATGCGGTCTTTTGCCCTCGTGGATTAATTTATGCACTTTTAGGTATGATCCCTGAGTAAAACTCTTGTTACAAATTTCACAATTATAAGGCCTTTTTTCCGTATGGACTAAAATATGCTTTTTCAAATATGCTGCTGAAGGAAAGCTCTTGTTACAACTTTCACATTTATATGGTCTTTTGCTTTCATGAATTAATTTATGCATTTTCAGAATTGATGCCTTAGTAAAGGTCTTTTTACAATTTTCACATTTGTGCGGCCTTTTGCCCTCGTGGATTAATTTATGCTGTTTCAGATGTGATGCTGTAGTATAACTTTTTGCACAAATTTCACATGTATATGGTGTTTTCTCTTCATGAATGAATTTATGACCTTTCAGAGATGATGCTTCAATAAAACTCTTGTTACAAATATCACATGTATATGGTCGCTTGCCTTCATGGATTAATTTATGTGTTTTTAGGCGTGATGCTTGAGTAAAGCTTTTGTTACAAATTTCACACGTATGTGGTCTTTTGCCCTCATGGATTAATTTATGTGCTTTTAGGTACCATCCCTGAGTAAAACTTTTGTTACAAATTTCACAATTATAAGCTCTTTTGCCCCCATGCATTAATTTATGCTGTTTCAGGTTTGATGCTTGAGTAAAACTTTTGTTACAAATTTCACATGTGTATGGTCTTTTGCCCTCATGGATTAACTTATGCCTTTTCAGACCATTTGATTGAGCAAAGCCCCTGTTACAAATTTCACATGTGTAAGGTCTTTTGCCCTCGTGGATGAATATATGCTCTTTTAGCTTTGATGCTTTAGTAAAGCTCTTGTTACAAATTTCACAAATATGTGGTGTTTTGCCCTTGTGGATTAATTTGTACCATTTCAGGTTTGATGCTTGAGTAAAACCCTTGATACAAATTTCAGACTTGTGCAGTGTTTTAATATGGGATTTTAACAAAGTTAAAAATCTAAAATTCTTCCCACAGATATCACATGCGTGTGTTATGCAATTCTGAATCAAATTGCCTTTTGCATCTGAATTCAGCATATAATCTGTTTGAGGTTCATGAAACATCTGTGGTTGGCTGGAGCTGAGCAAGTGGGATGTATTGCCAATATTGGGATCATTGCCTGTCCAGGTGTTTTCCTCTGAACTTATATCACTGAGGATACAGGAGGCAACACTATCACTGTATCTGCACATCGATTCTATATGGAACCTGAAATATAAAGTGATATTATCAATTGTTATGCACCTGAAGAAGAGAGCAACATTGGCTTAGCTACTACTGAAGATGCATATAAACTTTGTTTTTCACTATAAGTGGTGATAAATACAATTACGTAGTATTTTGAGAGATGACTGTTGATGTGTCAGTATGTAATAAACATGAGTCCTTTAAGACAATGTGCTCTGAGAGCCAAGCACTCCTAAGGAGGTAATCAATATGGTGTAAAATAAACAAGAGTTGAAGGTTATTACACTACATCACTAAAATGATTTTAGTGATGTAGTGCAACAACCTTCAACTGTCTTTATTTTAAATTATGACGCATCACTGTTACTAGCTTCTAAATCAATATGGTGTACTTAATCCTTCCCTGTGACTGAAGACTGTGCCAGACAACCATAGCTGAAATAGAATATTAATATTTTCTAGGGAATAGTGCAGAAGCATTAAGCAATTTGCATGTGAAAGTGTGAATTGGCACTGTTTTTTCACGAGCTACTGCTCCACAGTTACCATGTTAAACTCATCCAAGCTTGGGATAGAAAACCACCTTGCCAAATGCTCATTGCCTGTTCATAGGGAAGAGGATGTTTATAGCTGAGAAAGAGCTCATGAGAAATAATACTGTGATTTTCAATAATAAACTTAAATGTGTTCTAAAAATTCTTGTGGAACTAAACAAGCTATTCATCAGCAACAACTCATGGCCAACAGATATTTACTTCACCATGACAACCTGCCTATTCTGTCCACAATGTATATGAATAACTAATGCTTATATTATCAGAATTGTTCAGGGTGTCCCAACACCTTGGCTTGCGCATTCTCTATACATGATCCTAGACATTAAGTCATGGGGCCCCGCCATGGGGGGAAGAAGGCTGGGGTATGCAAAACCCCGTAATTAATACTGTGCATATGTTATAATGCAATCCTTCATGGTCCAAAGGTAACATGTTAGCCTTTAATTCCTTAGACCACGGGTTCAAACCTGTTGGAGCACAATGGATTTTTTTTGGCCGGTGGTCCTATGTCTAGATTTACTGCATGTAAAAGAACCTCCAGCCTGATAAAAGAGGTCTCTCGAGCAATTTCTAGTCTTTCATGCGCAATATAGAATGGGACACTAAGAACCATAGTGGTTATAGAGTATCCATAAGTAAGCCCAATTTAATTTTTAATAAATTTTCAATACCTGCCAGGATATATGGGATTAACTAGGCATGTTTAAAAATGTACACTGATTCCTCATAACGTGTTGCAGCACGGAACTATGCATTATGAACACACACAATATAAAGTGTCCATATCTCAGAATACTTGTGTATAGGACCACATTTATCACACACTTGTTCTGATCATACTGTCTGCTCTCAAAAGGTTATATGTTTTTATTTTACTATCCAGTATTTACAAAATATATCACAAAAATGGACAAGCTATAATACAATTTAAATCCTTGTTCCAAGAGTTAAAAACATAAGAGTTTTACGTTTCTCAATTGAAAAATAAGTTACCTACAATCTCTTTTAGTTTACTGAGTTGAACATCCAGAAGTGCTTACCAGAGCATCTTATTGGGTTTAAAATTGTAATATCTCCAAAACCATTCCATTGTGGACGGCAACAAAGCAGTATTTACAAATATGCCTTGTTTTGTTCAGCTTCTGAGACTTGCAAAAATCTGGCATCTCCTATCAGGTATTAATCATAAAGTTTCATTCAACACATTCTTTCCCTGCAAGTTGTCATTAGTAACAGCACCATAATATTTAAACAAATGATCATGTTTCTTTATCTTGTATAAAACAAAGGAAGTGTGCCTTTTGAAGATTTAGAAGCTAGTAACAGTGATGTGTCATAATTTAAAATAAAGAGTGTTGAAGGTTGTTACACTACATCACTAAAATGTTCTTACTTGAAGGCGTTTCGGGAGACAGTTTGCTCCCATCGTCAGCATGTTTTCAACTGATTTTGCCAGTTATTGTCTGGGGAATGTGTGTGGCTAGTGGTGTTCTCTGGTGCTGGGCAGATGAACCTCCAAAGGCTGCTGGATGGTGGCAGTTCGAAATTCATTAGGTGATTCCTGTGTTTGACGATATGTATTTTTTCCCAGATATTCAATTCATTGCTGCTGTTGATTGGTTTTAAGAGTTTTATGTTCGGAGTGATATGGTTTGAAGACCAGAAATGATGTGCTACTGCTGATTTATCTGGCTGCTTTTGGTAAATGCAACTCATATCCTCTTTAAGTCTTGTTTCAAAATTTCTTTTGGTTCTTCCTATGTATACCAGGTTACAGTCATTACAAACAATTTGATATATAACAATGATTTAACATTGGGGATAGGGTGTTTTGTTCTGTTGCATAGTAGTTTCTGTATATTGTGGTTATTCTGTGGAGACAGGGTGATGTATTTCTTGAAAATCGTTTGAAATTTATGATGTGTCCAAGGGTGATAAGTGAATTTCCTAAATACCTGTGGTTTTTGTTGTCTGAGTAAAGTAGTCGTTTGTTGGATGTGTTTCTGTCTTTCAAACTTCAACAACAAATGACTACTCAGACAACAAAAACCACAAGCATTTCTGAAATTCACTTATCACCCTTGGACACATCATAACTTTCAAAGGATTTTCAAGAAATACATCACCCTGTCCCTACAGAATAACTACTATGCAACAGAACAAAAGATTCTATCCCCAACATAAATCAGCTGGTATATATAAAATTGTTTGTAATGACTGTAGCCTGGTATACATAGGAAGAACCAAAAGAAATCTTGAAATAAGACTTAAAGAGCATATGAGATGCATTTACCAAAAGCAGCCAGATAAATCAGCAGTAGCACATCATTTCTGGTCTTCAAACCATGATATCACTCCAAACATAAAACTCTTAAAACCGATCAACAGCAGCAATGAATTGGACATCTGGGAAAAAATACATATCGTCAAACATAGGAATCACCTAATGAATTTTGAACTGCCGCCACCCAGCAGCCTTTGGAGGTTCATCAGCCCATCACCAGAGAACACCACTAGCCACACACATTCCCCAGAGAATAATCGGCAAACTCAGTTGAAAACATGCCGACGATGCGAGCAAACCGTCTCCTGAAACGCGTTTAAGTAAGAACATTTTAGTGATGTAGTGTAACAACCTTAAACTCTCTTCATTTAAAATATTTTACTTGATTCATTAATTTTTTGCAATTTCCTAAAATCCTTTAAGGGTGAAAGGAGACATAAAATATTTCAGAGCTTGTGTTCATGCAATTACCTAGTACTGTTGAGGTGTTGGTGGTCCTGAATTTTAAATTTTATCATATAGTTTTCACAAGTGTGTTATATGCAGAAACCTATTTAAAACCCTGAAAATGCAGACTTCAACTAAACAGTATATGAGTGAAAATGTAATTCTGTATAACTCACAAAATTAACACAGTTAAAAATCCATCAGAGGTTTACATTATACGAAAAACTCCAATGTACTCTGGAATAAAAGCCTATAACAAACTGCTAGCCAAAGTAAGGGCTCTCCCAAAAATGGGCGAAGAATTAACTTATAAATTAGCTTACAATAACTGAATAACAATTTATATCTTCTGTTTTAACTGTTGTATGTAGTAATATTTAGTATGTTATTACTACGTAAAACTGATTTAATGTGTTGTTTCAAATGAATATTGTATTTTATAATTCACCTTATATCCTTAAACAGTTTTTTTTAAAGAATTATGTATTATTTCACTCTAGCTAAACATCAACAAGTAAGCTTTCAGCTTACATGGCATTTCCCAAGTAGCTTTTTAAACATCAATGATCTTTTGATTAATGTCATTTAACTGTTTCTAAGCTCTCTGAAATGGTAACTGTCTTACATCTCCAGCATTTTGTCCAAATTGGTGAAATGGTGTAAATCTGTATTTAAGAGGTTGAAAATTGGACAATGGATAGCATCTTTAATGTAAACCATTATTTTCTCTGAGTCCTACTGTGTAAGTGCACAAATATGTTGCCATTGATGAACAAGTGAGTTCACTTGCAGTAGAAAATCAAAGTGAGAGTTATTTTCGAAAAACTTAATTATTCACTTGTAAAAAGCTCCTTGTGTTGTATTCACATTACTTTCTCTACTTGTTCCTTAATACAGTTCTTACAAAAACTAATCACTCTATCTTTTGTTAATTCAGATAAATTTAGTAGTAGTAGTTTAATTTGGTTTGGTTTTGTTTAAGGGCGTTCAACTTCTCGGTCATTAGCGCACTTCTAAAACAGATCATGGCAAAGGTCAGAGATAACGTTCGGTAGAAAATTTTATGGCAAAAGCCAGAGATAAAGCTGAATAAAGAAAATTAAATTAATAAATCAAAGCAAGAAGCCAGAGATAAATATCAATATAGAAATATAGCACAAGTCATACATAAATATAGATATATAAAACTAAACAGACCAGTATAAAATAACTTCTATTAAGATGATTAAATCTGCATTTGGAAATTTACTTTCGAAACAAAATTAAAATCCTATCAACTGCTTGCTTATCATCCGCTAAGACCTCTGCAAGACTGTCCGGCAGTTGCAGAGAGTCCCAAAGATGTGCTAGAGCAATACACACTAGCAACACGACGGACTGAAAGACCTTCGCCACAAAGCAGATAAATAGGAGCAGGGTCACCCTTAAAAAGATAAATGTGTGTAAAATTGCAGTGACCAATACGCAACCAAGCCAAAAATCACCTCCTCACGACGAGATACGTGAGAGGAAGTTGCCCAGTTTATCGGAATGTCCTTAATCCTTAACCACCCTAAGTTTGTTTCCATGGAGAGCTAACCACTCCTCGCGCCAGCATAACAGCACTGCTTTCCGCACAACAAGCCTAAAGTCTTCCGACGTTACCCGAGGTACTGTAACATTGGATTCGGTGGTTTCCGCCTTAGCTGCCAAATCCGCAAGTTCATTCCTCGGCAAGCCAATGTGACCAGGTATCCAAGCACACCCCATATTAATGCTAGAAGCATGTAATATCAAGGTGTGAAAAAGTGTTGTAGGAGTCTGAGAGAAATGTAGGCTCTCCAGTGTTAGAAGAGCTAAGTTATAATTATCCAAAAAAAATCAGCAATTAATTTACCGCTCGCAAAAGCCGAGGTGAGCCCCAAAGAGGGCGATGGGCATTAACATCTCTGACCAACAGAATAGGCATTGGTAACTGAGAGACAGATCTTCCAAATCAATGAGCGAGAGGTCATTGGATGGATGGCAGTTTAATCCTTACAACCACTGACTGGATACAGATTCCACAAATATGTCATCTCTGATGAGCATCATAGTGCCCCCGTGCGCAGGAATACCCTCTTCCGGTGTGAGATCACATCGCGCTAGGGTATATCTTCTAAGCTGAAAGCTGTCTTGCAGACGGAGTTTAGTCTCTTGTAAACATACGACCAAAGACCCATACTTGTTGAGCAAAAGTTCAAGCTCTGGTCGATGTGTTGTAATTCCACCGATGTTCCATTGTAGGATAGCCATTAGAATTATAATGGGAGAAGTTCTTAATCGTAGAAGTTTACTACGTTGTGGAAAGCGGTGGTTGCATTAATTTTCCCTTTTTCTTTGCTGTCGGGCTAACAGTGTTAATGGAGGATTTATCCTGCCTCTTTTTCACTGTCGTTCTGACAGTGTGGGCAGAAGCCTCCTGCTCCATCTCCTCCACGGGAGAGGATCCGTTTCCAATAGAAAATCTTGGTTCGACAACCGCAAACTGATTGGAAATGGAGATCGGTGAAGATGATGATCGCTGATTCTAGTCCTTCCCAGAAGTTTCTTCAGAAGAGGATCTCCGAGGAGATGTTTGTGGACTTTTCCTTCTCTTGGATGTTCCGGGTGCAGACTTTGCATTTTCTTTCAGGAAATCAGTTCGCCTATAGCTGGCCTTAAACTTTATTTGTGGTGCATTATAGGTTACAGGCTTGCCAGGCTTATTGCTAGAAGTAGATGGTCTTGATGCTGAATTTACTGAAGGGATCTTCGCAGGTGTTTTAGCAGATGTAGATGCGGATTTCGTGGGCTTTGCAAGTTATTTGGCTACGAGAATCTTTTCTGAAATTGTGGCACCATTAATATCGCTCATTTGAGTTGCAATTTCCTGACACGGTACCGGTTTAGCTGCAACTGAGCTATAGGTACCGGACCTCGGGACAAAGGGTTGGCAGACACGCAGGACTTTCCGGGTTTCCGAGAAGGAAACCTCCTTAACCCGGATCTCCCTTTCCTCTGTAAAACGGGGGCATTCTCGGGAACTAGATGGATGTTCACCACTGCAGTTAACACATGTTGGAGCTGATGTACATGCTCCCTCGTGTGAGAATTCTCCACAGTTAACACAGGTAGCTACACCGAAACAGAAATCACTTGTATGACCAAAGTGCTGGCACTTATAGCATCTGAGTGGGTTGGGGTTATATGGCCTAATACCCTGTCTTAATCCTTTGAGGTAGTTCTACCCGATCAAAGGTAAGAAACAGGGTACGAGTAGGCACAGATTCACCTCGTCTCTGCTGTACCCGATATACAGATGCCACACCTTGATCTTCTAGATTCTCTTGAATCTCCTCATTGGACATATCGTCCAATGCGCGGGTATTTACTACACTGTATGAGGAGTTCAAGGTCTTGTGCATCTCCACTCTAACTGGATAACTTTCCAATAAGTTGGCTTTCAAAATAATTGCTGCACGGGATGGTGAATTTGCTTCAACCAGGAGCATGCCATTGCGAGTTCCAATACAGGATTTTACTGCGCCAATAATTTTATCCAGACCCTTTTGGATAGTGAATGGACTAACCGTACTGAACTTCCTTCCTTCCTCAGTTCTGCTGATAACTAACTACTTCTTTCACAAGTACTTCAGTGTTTTTTTTTTTGTATCCATAGTGATAAATTCCTCCACCATTACAAATGTCACCGATGGCATGCTCTCATCCTGGGTGCCACCCCAGCTTAGGTGAGAGTTCTGGCCTGGTCCTTGCTCACCTTAAGGTCTCACCTCCCAATGCATAGATAGAGGGACCCAATCACCTTCAGGAGTGTAACAGCTCAGGTAATGGCCCCTCCCCGGGACTGACCTTTATCAGTGGATACGAACAGTCCTACATGATACTCAGGGGCTGGGAGTTACGCATTGCCCAGTCACCCCTCCTCCGTCCCGCGCAGCGGTATCTGTCAGACTGTGTTCAGGGAGGTAACTAGAGATTGGTCAAATATGCTTACGGACCACAGTTGATTGAGCGTTTGGCATAAGCCCTCTCACCTCTTAGAGGAACCCAATCGAGAATGTGGCTTGGGACCCCGGGAGTGCCAATCCCGTACCTACCGTAGTAGGCCCCTGGGGGTGGTAGTTTAATCAAAATCGTTAAGACCTGTTTTTGTGAAACTCAAAAATAATAATAAACAATATTTACTTAAAAGGTAGTTTGGAGGAGGAGGGGATTTCTTTGAACATTTTTATGTTGCATCCTTGGAAGATACTGAACTTGATATTTAACTGACTTTTGTTTTTGAGTTAAGCTGTTCACAAAAATACACAAGATTTTTTTTAATGCTATTGTTTTTTTTATCAAGGTGTATCAAAACTTGTATTTCACGTGAAATACCAGTAGTGAATTTTGGGGTGGAATGCAATACTTCCTCTGCTTACTATAGATAAGTAGTTAGACAAAGTAAAAAGCTGAAATAGTTTAGGAAGATGTAATGTAACCAATAGTATTACTGTACTATGTTTAGTTCAGATATAGGAATGGTGCACGCTTCTGCATTAGGAGCTGAAAATATTGGGTATAGTAGTTATTCAAAACTGCAAGGTGGTTTATAATTTTCACATCTTATAGTGTCAGCATACAAAAGTATTATACCCACAGGTAACACAGCAAAAAATTGTTAAGAAAGGACTTAAAAATTAGGCAAGGGGTTGCTTTGAAACTCGTGAATAGTCTAAAATATTCATTAGAAACTAAAGCCTTAGTGTCAAAACTTTTGTGGAATTCTATAGATAAAAGCACAAATTTAAGACACAATTGGTTGAGCGGCGTAGTTTTGTATATATGGTGAACCAGATCATCTGTAACAGTCATTTATTTCAGAAAATACAGCATTAAAATTTTCAAGACAAAAATATTTTAAACTATAGCACATGTGAGCTGTCACTTGAGTTTGATTTCATCAAACAGCTCAGAAGCAAGCACAATAGCTTTTTAATAAAATTTGTGAAATTCTACCAAAATAAAAGAATATAAAGCTACCCGAGATCATGTGCCATTCAAAACATCAATAACACTCGAAGTGTTGCAGATGTATATATTTTGGAACCTCAATGTAATAAACTCATGAAGCAAGTATTTCATGCCAAAGTCAGCACATTCAGAATTTGTTTTTTTCAAGTCTTACCTGGAGACTTCTTCTGCTGGCATATCCCCAGTAATCTCATGTGTATGTGATACAGTGTCCTGTAACAAAATAAACTTAACATGTAAAAGTTAAAGGCCACTTAAGGGAGTTCAGTATTAGATATTTTATTAAACTCAGCTAATTGTATTTATATGCTACCACTTTGGAGAGACATTACCGTAAATAGTAAAGTTAATGATTACGAAATAAAACTAACAACTTTTAAAAATAATTACCATTAAAAAAAAACGACACTGGGCTGTGATTTTCTAGAACGGAGTATTTACATCTATGGATTCTTGTTTCAAGCCAAATGCTTTTTAAAGGAAAGACTAGAATCATTAAAACAGCCAACTACTGTCAAGTCTACAATTACTTCTTCTTGAAATTTGTATTTTGTCCAAGGGAAATATTGTGTTGTAGGATTATACAGGCTATTTTACTTTTCCCTACCACTTAGGAACAATTATATTTCACATAAAAATCCAGAAATAAGATTTTGCATGAAACACAAGTTTCAGGAGACCATTAATATCAGACAGCATTTAATGAATCAAGCTCACACATTTATTTGTATAACAGTAGAAATGAAAAGACAAGTGAATACTGTAAAAATGAGATAGCACTATTTTGGACCTATAGTTGCTGGGGCACATGCTAGAGTCCTGAAAGAGAGGCATAGTCTTACTCCACTACACCATGGCCAACACTGGACACTTCCATTTTTTCCTGTGCTAAGCTGATAGATACGCTGACAGTTACAGTAGTGAGTTCTTAAGAAACAAATGGTTAATCTAAAACTACAAAATGTGATCGCTGCAAGTAAAACCAAAGCAATTTTGTATTATTCATTCAAATAATGTGTTGTTCATACACTGAAATAAAAACAATGTAAAAGTACTTAATTTTGAAGATTGAGAAGCTAGTAACAGTGATGTGTCATAATTTAAAATAGAGAGAAATGGAGGTTGTTATACTACATCACTAAAATAGTGTAACAACCTCCAACTATCTATTTTAAATGTAAAAGTATTAAAATTAACATTTGAGTCACATTGCAACCTTTAAACATCACTTACTTAACCTTCACTCACAACATATTTATAAAATCCTCACTTCAATGATCAGCTTTTTCTCAACTGCTGGGATTGCTTGAAGTGGATGTACTTCTTCCTGGTGGAGGTGGGACAAATCTTCATAGTAGGACGTCACCAGGTGGGATTTCAAAGTTCATAATTCTGTATCTGTTCTTCCACATGTGTATATTTTCACAAGTTACTAGTTCTGATGCACCTGTTGAATGTTTTAGTAGCTTTGTGTTTTCTTGCATGTCATGGTGCTCCTGCCAAAAGTACCATTTTATTGCTTATTTGTCTTCGTGTTTCATTCTTATATCTTTCAACTGTTCCTTTGTTCTGGTTTGTAGGTTTCTTTTTGTCTTTATATAAATGTTGTTAAGTACTTGCATATAATCTGGCATATTCCTGATCTGCAAATCAGTGCAATTTCATCTTTTAGGTTTTCATAGAGTGGTTGTTCTTTGATGCTAGCATAGATCTTTGAAATCTTTTTTTAATTTTTTCGCATGCTGTGAAGTGCTATGTGAATTTTTTTAATGTCTTATTTTCTGCTGTAATTGGGGACTGCCTGACTTCTCAAGCACTAAAATAGCACATAACATGAGTATTTCAGAATCACTAATGGCTTTTACAGATGGTGTAACTAAGACCTGTCATAAGGAACCTAGAGAACAGCATTTAATAATTAAATGAACACTTCAAGGGGAGACTAGGCTCATTGTAGTTGTCAAACTCTTCAAAAGATGTTGCTAACAGTCATGTTTGTCATATTTTTCAACTATTAGCAGGAAATGAATGTTTCTGGGTTTGGTAGAAGGTTAAGCACGGGTCATGATGAATCAATGACTAGTGACGTTACAGGACCATACTTACAAAGACACAACTTCTGGTGAACATTATAAGCTACTCATATGAAATGATCACGCTACAGAACTGTGATAATTACAACATGTGGGACAGTTTCGCCAACAGATGCTAAATTTTAACACAATGTTAAGCTGATTTAACACTGAAGTTAACAGAAATTCGGTTTTATCAAACAGTGTTAACTTTAACAATGTGTTAAAGATGGTATTAACATTCCTGTACTAAGGCGTTTAATAAATGTTAGAAGTTGGAAAATGGCTGCTGCAAACCAAGCTGTTGATGTCAGTTTGCTACAATTGGCGTTTTTGAATGCCATTACTAATAGAAGAGTATCCTGCAAAATGAGGAATTGTTAAAGCAATATAGACTGGCCAAGGGGTCATGAGCATGGTTTTATGGGAAATAAGAGAGGTTAGAATACTACCAACAAAAGCAGGCTTCTTTCTCCTATGCTAAAGTATTAATTAGGTACTTAGATTTTATGCTACTAACATTTTTCATTTGTGATAGTGTTGGTATTTCCAAAAGTACCATTTGTGGGTTTATCTGGAAGGTTTCTAAAGCAATTGCTTCAAAAAGCAAACAGTATTTTTTTTCGGGTCTGCTTGATTAATCAGTGATAACACATTTTCATCCACTTTAGTTTCAATAGTGTCCACCACCAGTTTTAAAACCAACCTAAATGCTCTTCACACCTAACATTTCTGGTGCTGCACTTTGTTAGCATAAAATTGACGCAGTTGCTTACTGGACTTAAGAGAGACGCGTTCATTCCAATTAAATTACCCGCGGATTTTGTCCTAGGCTGCAAGCTTATTCTTTGATGTAACACCGTCAGCTTTTTCACACTTGATAATATGTCTATATTTATTAACCAGATGTTAATTAATGCATTTGAAATGGTGAAACATTTATTTCAGTTGACATCATGATTCTAACCTCAAACAATCAGGAACATCACATGTAAATAGTCTGCTCTGACAAAGAGAGCGCAGCAATATGTAGACAAAAGTGCATCGGATCATGTTTGGAAACAGTGTAGTTTGACCATCGCCTTCTCAAAAGCTAGCATTTGCAGCTGTCTTTGATGTTAACAAAATGTTATCTACCAATTTGCTGTAAATGCTTGATGAAATGCAAAAGTGTTAACCTTATGTTAAACTTTGAACCCCTTAACAAAACTGACATTAAAAATTCTCTTAACATCCGTTGGTAAAACCGGCCCTATTTGTAACAAACATGTAAGTCCAGGGTATCTCAATTTATCAAGAAAAACTATAAACAATAAAATGATTCTGGTAAGATTATTTTTGAAAACTTTACCTTTATCTCATTCAAGTCAACATCTGCAGTACAAGGCAGGTCCTTTTCTTGTTTAATTTCATTTGATGTACTTTCAGACCAGCCAGGTTCCTCTTTGATTTCTATTTTATTACACATTTCATTGCAGTCTATTTCACTGTTGCTGGGACTCTGCTTTACAAAATACGTCGTCCCAAAAACTGTCTCACTATGAAAGTCATCAACCTCTTCGTATTCAGATTTAACTTGAGTTAATGTTCCATTTGGACACAAAGATTCTTCTGTTATTCCTATTTTGATATCCATTTTATGGTCATCACTATTTATCACATTATTGCTGTCAGACTCCATTAGAAGGCCTGTAAAAAATGAAACAAAACATCAGAAGATAACCGATGAAATAACACATTTCTGTTGTGACAGCACTTGGATTACTTATTCTTGAAGAGTTTAATCTCTTCTAGTTAAGTAATGTGCCTAAATGACTGAACCAGCACAGACAAAAGCAAAGGCTACTATCCAAATCAGGGATGAGTTCTTAAAACCAATACAGTGGAGCTGAAAACCTATTAGAGACAACCATCTAAGAATAAGGTGAATGAATGAAGTGGGACCAGTGGGAACCAGAAGGCTCGCAAGGTTTCCACAAGGCTTGAAACTTGGTCCATATCTATTCTTATTATATATAAATTGCTTATTTAAAAAGATAACAGATGCTGCTGGTTTAGCCATTGGATACACAGATGACATAACAATCATTGTGAATGGAAAGTCAGAAATGGATGTACAAAATAAATCAAATTTACTACTAGAAACAATTAATGTCCAGTTAAAAGAACTACATATGGCTTTGAATATTAACAAAACAGAGTGGATGCAAGTAACACTAAGTAACGCAATACAGTCCAATATACAACTAAAGAAAGATAATTTAAATTGGAAGAAGCATACCGATAAAACAGCCATAAAAATAAACACAGGACTATATATCCTAAGACTGCCTACACAAATAATGGATAGAAAGAGCTTATTACAAATATATTATGCATTCATACATTCGTACTTAAGTTATGGGGTTGTACAGAGAGAAAAAAAATCTGTGTTACACTCACATGACTTTCTCTACTCTTGTACAAACTATTTTTACAAACGATTATTCTCCATATGCTTCATGTTAATCTTATTGCTAATTTTCTTGTAGATGCATGGGGAATTGGTAGACTTTAAGCGATAGTCAAATATTTTAAGAGCTGGTTGCTATGTGGAGTATTCCTTTCTCTTTGCATTACCAGGACAAAAAAGAAAAATAATAATAAGAGCTATAGATTTTAACTATGCAGTAAACACACTGTAGTGATAGCACTGGAAAAATGTTTTTAACACATTGCCTAAATCCCTCGGTATGATCCCTTGTAATGCAAAATTATTTGTCACTGCATTGCAGATTACTTTTGCATCATCAATTACAATATCCTGCAGCCAAACCTCATCAGCGCACAAGTAAGGCGGATATGGCATAACACCATCATAATTTGAAATTGATTTTAAGTGCAAATCATTGCCTAAATGAAGAATTTTATCAATTATTTCAGAACTCCAAGCATCAATATTTATTACAGTTGAAAAACATAACGCCATCACTGAGTTGTTTGTGCACTGTGTGTTTTTAACCTTACCAAATATGTCGTTATTTTGGCTCAAGGTGCCAGCAATCACTTTGGCTACTTTCACGTAAAATTGGTTCAAATCAGCATTCCTTTGAAGCAAAAGCTGATAGAAAATTCACAAAATCATAGCATTTTGTTTATTTCTCAGTATAAAAAATATTTGACTATTGCTACTATGATCCCCTTTTGTATTTGCAAGGGCAATATAGAAATACAGTAGCCTTTAAGCATATACATATCTCTTAATAGCTGGTTGCTAGGTGCAGCACCATTCCCTTTCCCACAGATTAATACTCTTTGCATATCCAAGACAAAAAAATGAATAACGAATTCCCATTTGAGAAAAAGTATAAATATTGGAAAATTTAAGGGAATAACAAGCAATATCTTGAAAATGGTTCACTCAACAAAAAAAAATGTATACAACATAAATTGTGTATTTTAATGCGATCTACATTTTTTGTGTACTAAAATTTTGTCTATCTCTTATGGTTTACCAGTTATGCAAAAGTCGTTCACAATGAAGAATACTTTTGGAGACATTCCCAGAAAATTCGAGATATACATTTAATTTATCATGAAAATATCTTAAACATATGATATTTTAATCAAAATTATTAGAGCCATTTTTGAGGAAATTAATATTTTCGAAAAATGTTCCATGTAAAGGGTAATCTGGGGTGGAGGGATTTTCTTGAAAACCTTCGTGTCGCATCTCTGGAAGATACTGAACCTAAATACTAAGTTTGGTGTTTATCCAAATGTTCATTTCTGAGTTATGCTGTTCACAGACACACACAAAATGCTTTTTTTTTGGATTCAGGGGGTCTCAAAACATATATTTCCAGTGAAATCTCGGTATCGAATTTTTGGGTGGAATACAATACTTCCCCTACTTACTATACGTAGTAGAGAAAGTAAAACTATGAGCCGACCCGCGGTGGTTTTTCTGTCCGCGCCCTCGTTGCTGTCTGCCGCTATCTAGAAAGGTGCAGATGAAGCCATACAACATTTTTAAAACTACTTTTAAAGGCTTTTCTTACTAACTTATGAAAGGAGATGCTGAAACTGGCCATTGCCATTGTCCATACATTTTTGGCACCTCTTTAGGAAACTATCCATCATTCGCCGTAGTTCACGTTCAGAAATGCTGGCAATTTCCTGGCAGATATTTTAATTCTTCCAGGATGTGTGGGTTTGTCTTGTACACTTTGTTTTTAATTACCCCAGAGATAGAAATCGCAGGGGGTTAGGTCGGGGGACTGAGGGGGCCACAAATCTCTATTAACAATTCTGTCCTCAAGCGCACTTTCAATTGTTTTCATCGAAATATTAGCCGTGTAAGCTGTTGCAGAGTCTTGTAAAAGGTCAAAATCATGCTCCCTGTCTGTTAATTCTCTTAAAAAAAGGGGCAAAATTGTATTCACATATGTATGGGCATCAACTGCTGACTCGAAAAAAATTGGACCCATAACGCTTCCTCCGCTCATGGTGCACCATACACCAATTTTTTTCGTCATGAAAGGGTAGTTCATGAACAATATTACCAACTGTGCTGTGTTTTTCCACTGGGTATGTGGAAACATAATGCACTGCTGCTATAAACAAGGTTGCACTGTTGACTTGGTTTTGCTGTGCAGTGTGAAATGCGGTAATTGAGTTGACGGAGATGTGATGTAGTTTAGTTATTACAAGCTATTTATTATTTTGTCCTGTACTTAGTCACAAAGTATATTATGGCTCAGTATATGTTTTCTACTGCACAGCATGTATTCATTTATGATTTGTATGTGTTAACTCAGTCAGCTCATCACTGCCATGCCTTCTCAGGGACATTTAAGGAGCGCAGATCTTTAAACATGATGTAATTACAGCAACTTCCAGGCAGTGCAAGGCTTTAAAACATCGCATATATGCACTTTAAATCATCTAGTATTTTTTAGTACAAAAAAAAAACAAAATCTGAAATTTTATCATTTTGGTCACATTTTCACCCGTTTCCCCCCTTAAAGAGCATTCATATTCATTCATAATTATACCTATTGTAACATGAATGGGATGTCTCCTTCCCTGTCTTGTTTATTGTGCTATAGAAATCGATGCCATCAAGCCAAGCTGTGCAGCAGGTTATGTTTCAAGATTTTAATTTAAGGGGCTGCGATTGAAATCTGGAAAAATGACAAATGACTTTTTCTGTATATTTCTGGAGTTGACATTTTTACCTCACACTGATCCATTGAACTAGTTACTGTTGGATTCCAGGATGCTTCAAAGATGATGATATTAATAAATAATAATAATAATAATAATAATAATAATAATAATAATAATAATAATAATAATAATAATAGATCAAGCACTTTCATTAAATAACTATGAACCTGAAAAGTTGAAAAAGCAAATCATTCCAGCCAAAACAACTTCTGAATTACAACCATTAAGACAGGCATTTTTTCTGAATGTTCAAAACGAATGGACTGACATATCTGTGATTTTGTTGTGTTTAATAACATTGATGTGAACTGCAACAGAGTAACAATATTCTCAAATGCATTTTATTGATCTACAATCAAGAGTGTTCATCGTGCTGCTGTTCCTCACATGGGTGGAAATTAGCAGGTCTGATTAGCACAAATGAAACTTTTGAAACACAGACTATTCTATTAGGAAAGGAACTGAAAGCTGTGAATTCCTTCAGAACAATAATAATTGTGATCAGCATTCTTTACTCAAATGTAGCTGGTGAAAGAAGCTTTTGTGTTGTGAACGTCTTTCTCTATGAGAATGCTGACGATGGGGACAAGCCGTCTCCCGAAACGCGTTCAAGTAAGATTATCATAGTGATGTAGTGTAACAACCCTCAACTCTCTATTTTAAATTATGACACATCACTGTTACAAGCTTCTAAATCTTCAAAAATTGAGTCTTTCTCTATGTTTCCATTATCATTCACAGGGGACTGCCACCTTACTGGTGACTATGAAATTGTTTAATTAGTAATTATTCACATATATAGTAGAGTTTTTTTTAACCCCCAAGCAATTACAGTACAACTGTAGGTTAATACTTGTGTCTTTAAAACATGTATAAATGAATTACAAGTTTTTTTGATTACTAGGATATGATTTAAAAGAAATTAATACTTAGTTTAACAGGTGTACAATGTTTACAAGGTTCCTACACTCAGAGTTTATGCTCTCTCCCTCTTGCCCACTTCTCAATGTAAGCATGTCCATAGCAACACATGGACAGCTGAAAACAACTTCATTCCAACTGGACAATGACGACTTCCACCAACCGTGCATGATAGGATGTAATGTTTGAGGGTTTAACAAATTTCAATGTGGTTTCAAATGGTGCATAAATTAGTTTCAAGTATTCCTAACATTGATCGATGGTTTTTCGTTAGAGATGCTTAAAACTGTCAGGGGAAATAGAAGAGCTAAACTACCTGTGTGATAAAATCAGATTCTTTGCAGTAGCATCTCCAGAAGAATGAGATGATGTCGTGTGAATACGTGAAACCTTCCAAATTCTCAAGCCATTATTAAGTACTTGTATTTTAGCCAACTATAGGATGCTAAATTTTGTTGGGTATTTATTTCATTGTAGCAAAGTCTTAACCTGTATTACACAATACAAAACAAATGTGATGTTTGTACCTCTTGAATGACACTTCACTGTTCATTTACTCAATTCTTTTAACGAATATCTTAGGAAAAAGGTTCTGGCTTGTGTTACAATTTAGAAACATCTTCTAACCTATAGTGCTAAAGTGAAATATTTTTAATTGTTTACAGAGCTTCAACAATATTTAAAATGAATGCTCATGAGGTTTACAGCTTACTTCATGCACATGGTCAGATATTTCAACTTTTCACTGCTACTTTATTACTTTCTCTACTACATACCTATATATAAGAGAGAAAGTATGCATTCCACTCAAAAATTTTATATCAAGATTTTACCAGAAATACACCTTTCAATACTCCCTGAATCTAAAAAATCTTGTTTAGAAAAACGTCTACATTTTTACTGGAAGAATGTCTGGTTATGTTTGATTTTTTTTTTATCAAAAATGGTTTTAATGATTTTGATTAAAATGCCATATGTTTAAGATACTAGCATGACAAACTGTACCTCCATTTTGAATTTTCTGGGAATAGCCTGTTAAGTCCTGTTCATTCTGAATGACTTTTGTATAATTCGTAAACCATGAGATACACACAATCTTATTGCACAAAAATGTAGATTTGGTTAAAGCACACGATTTAGGTCACATAAAAATGTTTGTGGCTTTAAGCATTTCCAAGATATTCTGCATTATTGGTCTGAATTTTCAAATACTTAACATTTTTTTCAAGTGGTAAGTGGCTATTCACTTTTTTCTCATGACCATAGAATTTTAAAATTTCAAAGTCATCACATAGCAACACGCTCTTTAAAAATCTGTTTTTTGCTTAACCTTTTAAACATGTAATCAAAGCTTATGTTGTCGCAGTGTTTGGTGTTATTAAGATATGCTTTTAATAGTTTGAATATAATTTACAAGACATGGAACGTAAAGCCACCACCATATGGTAAGAAGAGTAGCAATGTGAGGAATTGTTAACCCCAAGACATTGCCTGGCAGATATCTGAGTTGTGAATAGTTACATATTGATGTGCCTAGTAGATTTTGTTTTTAAACCCCTAGTTGAGGATCTTATGGTTGATTTGGAATCATATCAGTCTTATCTACCCGAATCCATATCAGTCTTCCTCTTGAAGACCACGTGCCTAAAACGTATCCTTTTAACATGTGATAACGGTTGAGCATCATGTGCCATCATCCTTCACTGCAGGTAATGTAATCTTTTATTTAATTATTTGTAAGCTTCTTCTATGGTGTCGGGTCATGTTTATTAACAACTAACATTTTTATAGAATTGTGGGGCTGTAGCAACCTTTCTCTTTGTCATGTACTTTACAGGGGAGGAACCTTAAAGACATTCCTCCATTTTGGCTTCCTTGCCTCTCATATGAGTGGCTCTGACCCACAAGTTCGAACTTTAAGGTAATATTAGCACATGGGGGTTTGTCACATCCCCTTCCTTTGTCAGTGACGTCTTTGGTAATAACACCTACCCAATTCTCCATGCATCTCAAACCATGACATCAGGTGAAGGTTCCAGTTATCACTTCTCACACGCCTTGTTCCCAACCCTTAAAGAAACTGACAATATTAACAAGAAGTATGACAGAAGAATAAGCTTTTGTATTAGTTTGCAGAAGAGTGAGTAAGGAAATTCTTGTGAATGAGCATATCAGACTTAGTTTTTAAAATGAGGCTGTACCTCCAGAGTTTGTGATAAATGTCACTTATTGTTTAATTATGGAATTATATAAGTTCAAAAGACTGAGAGGTCAGTACCATATTATTCTAATAACTAATGGAACCCACAGCTCTAAAAGTTAAAATTAAATTGAGTTTTATTTCCGGGCTTTCTTTAACTACTATGGTTCTTAGCGTCCCATTCTGTATTGGGTGTGAAAGACTGGAAATGTTGCGCAGAGACCTCTTTATCAGGCTTGAGGTTCTTTTATGTACTGCACATCTACAACACAGGACCACCAGCTTTACTTTCCTTCCAAAGGAAGCCATGCTAAAGATTTTTATGCCCAAAAAATCCATTGTCATTTGCCAGGTTTGAACCTGCTAGTGGGAACTATGCCTAACTTGGTACCCCTAGACCATGGAGGACGACCCCCACAGCTGTGATCCTATTAACTCTTTATTGTCACTATGGGATCCATTTGGGCTTCAGTTTGCTTCAATATATTTCCAACAAATAGTTTACCATTGCACGATACCATGCATTGTACCTTTATTGCTTTGTAAAAGTTTCAACTTGATCATTCCAACAATGTTTTTGAAAACAAGGCAGACATCAGCACAGGTATCGTATTGTCGGATAGCATGCCAACAAGCATAACACATTGTCACCATTATAGGAAATCTAGGGCTTTGGTTTGAGCTTGCTCACATCAGTTGTTGTTACTGTCTGTATATGCACTACAACTGGCAAGCTATATCCAACATTCATACTTTTTTTTTTACCACAGGATTTATATAGTTAGGACCATTTCACTGACCTTATTGGTGCTATAGATTTGAAACAAAGTGATTTCGACACAGCTCATGAATAGTACATAAATTTCATGACTACATAACAGCATTGTTTCAAGGAAGTTTTGAAAAATTTCCGCATTTTTCAGTAATGCATCAACACTACTGTCATACATATATCAGCATATCTTTCAAGATTGATAAAGCAAACTAGTGGAACAAAATATAATCCAATTTCATTATAATAGACTTATCGTGTACTTTTTGTCTTGCTTCCATGGCTAATATTTTATTTCTGAGCAGTTCTTCCAGTTTTTGGATTAAAATTTATAGGTACATAAAAAACATGTGCGTCTTGCAGCTGCACCAATCTTATTTTTGGAGGAATGATTCCGAGTCCCAATTCTCTTACGGTGTAACATCTTTGTCACTCCCTCGTCGTTGGAAAACGCCTGTCCAGTCCAAGAATCCAACAGGAGCAACGTGTCGTTTATAACATCAGGCGACTCGAGACTTTGTGTGTGCAGCAATACTGCACGATATCTCGCGACAGCCGGAAAAGCTAACGGAATCACTATCTCTAATTGACCAAAAAATCTACTTATATACACATTTAGAAAGAAATACGACTTCTCCAGTTGGGGTTCTTCCCTTTTACGTCACCTAGTCCATTTTTATACATTTTGCTTCCGATGGGGGTTATCTCAAGTTTTAAAACCAGAAATAAAAGTTTACCAATTTAAATGGTTATAACACAATAGCAACATTTATCGGGGATTAATTAAAGTGTATGAAATACCTAATAAGAATACTTAACTTATATCCAACAAGATAAGTCAGGCACAAACACGGCACAAAGTTTCCATAAACAACAGACATGGGGCGATTCATGAACGAATCGTTCATATGAACGATTACAAGGAAAGAATCGTATGAATCGTGTCAGCCTTAGCATGAATCGTCGTTCAAAATTAATCGTGTGTGAATCGTCGTTCAAAATGAATCGCAAGAATCGTGGTTCAAAAAGAATCGTGATCAGGACATTCTCGATTCATTCTCGCTTGCGCTTTGTTTACTATTCACTCTTAGCTTTGGCTTCCAAGCCGAGCCCGGACGAATGCTGCCGAGTACGATGAGCAGGGAAGTTACCAAGCATTGTGATGCTATATCATAGTATACGAAAACAGAACAGCGCCGCAATAATATATATTGCAGAGTTCTGTCGATTCCTAGTAGTGAATTGCACAAGTTGAAAGATTTGTTAGAATTTATAATGTGAATTGGTAGATCAACACGATTCTTTGAGATGCTGATGGCATAACCTAGGAGTATCGAGTTCAGCCGAGAAAGATTAATTTTTAAAAATAAATTGCGTAAACAGCTGAAAAGCGCAGTAAAATGAATCGTAAGCATTGCCAATGGATGAACGGAGGCTGCAGTATAAACAATAGAAGTAATTTTCAGTACTTTACTGAGAGATCTGATGCACAGTACTATAATATATAATACCAGAATATATGCAAAATGGAGGAAAAATAAGAAATTTTTGAATTCTTGGTTTGAATAACTTTTAAAATTATATAATTTAAAAGAATTAATTTGTATACTATAATCTACATTAAAAGTATAAGAACATGCATCGATATAACTAAGCCAATTCTAAAGCATTAAAAGCACCTCGAATATACTGATGTAAAATTTATGTAAAAAATTTATTCTCTGCATACCGGGTATATTTTCACGTATTTATAAAAATTATATAGTTTATTTTCGCGTGCAACTTCGGTAGTAGTGACGAATAATAATAATAATAATAATAATAATAATAATAATAATAATAATAATAATAATAATAATAATAGAAATTGGACAAAAGTAAAATTCAGACAGCGGAAATGAGATTTTTACGAAGAACTTGAGAATGCACTAGATTAGACGTAATAAGAAATGAAACGATAAAATTAGAGAACTGAATATTTATAAATTATATCATAAAATTGAAGAAAACTAACCTAATTGGAAAGCGATATGAACTACATGACTGAAGAAAGAATACCACTATTAATTAATAAATACAAACCGTCGGGAAAAAGAGACATCAGATACCCCAGAATAAGATCTTCATAATTACTTTGCATACCTAATACCGTACGTAATCGTAACAAGTGGAATCACACAGGTTGATTTTTATGACAAATTCAGGAAACTCCAAGTGTATTATCCAAAATAACGCGGAAAACGCTTTTACATACATAGCCCCTATCATAACAGAAAAAAAGTCCTGATTGCGTATTTTGGCTGCAAACTGCAAAGTACAAACGGGGACGATTCATATAAGAATTGTGAGTGAGAATAGACGGCAGGCAAGGCGACGATTCATGAACGAATCGTGCACTAGGGCAGGCCAGCAGACAAGGGTACGATTTATGAGGTTTGTTCCCACACGATTCAGAATCGATTCCGAATTATCTGAGTGTGCGCAGTAGCTAAGTGGCGTTCCAACACGACAGAGAACCAGTTCAGAACCAATTCTGAATTTCCAGTTTGCTGTTCCAACGTATTTGGGAACTAGTTCGGAACGAGTGAAATCGGTTCGTGATAATAGGTACTGAAAATTCCAGACATGCGCAGATTGTATGGTCTACAGCGCATACTCAGTTAATTCAGAATCGATTCTAATCGCTTGGAACAAACCCAACAGAGAGTATTGAAAAAGCGACATACTCTCTGTATTCAGTAGAAAATAAATTTGAATATGTAATTTATTCCTCCATTCGTGTTTATTTCTCAATACGGAATAGCAAAGGTGTTTGGTAAGCAGTTGCTCGCTGTTGAGTAGTATGGCGACATACTTGAGGAAAAGAACAAACGTCTAACAAAGCCAGGGAGCAAAACAGCGTTCAAAGATAACAATAATGAGTGATTTAGAAGGTGACAGTGATCTTTCTAATGATGCATCGACTTCCGAAGAAGAGGATTATTTCCATTTAAACATTATTCCGTTATTTTGGGACCTTTACCCCTTTTTGGTACCTTTATACCATTTCCCCCCAACCATGCCCATAATCCCCTTTTTTCTTTTAAGTTTCATTCCAATTTATTCTTTAACTTTCAATTAACGTCTCCTCAGCTTGCTGTGTACGTGCGAATAGTAAGTCTACCTCTTTCAGTAAACGCTGCGCGGGAATTGAAAGCACACCCGCAACAATGGAAAATAATTGTGTGTTAGACGAAAACCTCTTTCTCTCACGTTACTGCTATAAAGTAGCCCGCACTAATGCAATTGACAATGAGTGATTCTATCCCACCAGAATCAGTAGCCTGCTGTTCGTGAATGTGAGTTTGTTGCTGTGAGAGACGTCATCTGTTTACGTGGAGACGAAGCCTGGGCAGGCAGAGAGGACAATAACCTCAACCGCGCAGTTCTGAGAATTATTAAGACTGGGTTATAATTCACAAAACAATTATATATAAAGAAATAAAAATTTCAGCCCAATTGAATGGATAGTTTAGAAAATAACAATTTCAGTTGTGCATCCCCTTAAATAAACCAGCACCTTATTGTGCCTTTTTTCACCTTATTTGAGCACCTTTTCCCTTCCTTTTTTCATCTGAAATTTGCAACTAAAAATCCTAACCCTGATCATAAGCATACATTGGTACCATGTAGTTTTGTATTATTTGCATTACGTTCGGAATAGAATTTATGTGGGGTGTCATTGTCCCAGAGTATTGGAGTTTTAAATTAAACATTGTGTTTAGAAGTTTCTGTACCAGGAAACCTAATGTTAAATTGGAATTGTGTTAAATTACTTTTTCCGGGTTCTGGTTTAAATATAATATCTATATATTACAATTGTTATTCGCAATAACTCAGTATCAATGGCTTTAAACCGATAAACGAACGCGATTTATTTTTGCTCGAATATTAGGACTGGAATCAGTATGAAAGAAACGCTTAGGATGAACGTGTATGTGTATCGGCGGAGTTTGATTTCATTCATCAACGCTGTAAACGTAGATATTTGATCGTCTTCTGATTGACCGTGCAACGAAGAAGGCCGTGACAGAACGCGAACGGTTCAAGTAGTGTTCCAACCACAAAAACTTCCGAATTAGTTCTGTGAGCGTACATGTGCCTTAGCATGTGTTGGAATTAGTTCGGAACCCGTTCAGAACCGTATGTTGGAACAAACCTATGATTGAATCGTGCAGTACGGTAGACCAGCAGACAAAGTGACGTTCATGAACGAATCGTGCGCTAGGAGAGACTAACAGACAGGTAGCAAGAGGACGATTCATGAATCGATTCATGAAACGTGAACGAATCGCATGAATCGATTGCTGCAAAAGAATCGCTCGACCCAACTCTACTATGCACAATTGTCAGACTCGCCAACGAAAAGAAAGAAAACAGATTTCCCATAATGTGACTGATCAACCGAGGGGGACTACGATCATGAAGTCAATGGAACCGAACTAAGAAGAAAAGACGTAAACCAATAAAGTGTAAACTAGGTTATTTGCATGTAAGAAACGGTAAAGAAACATACATGAGGAACTAAAGATCACGTTTCTCTTCATAAGATGTTTCTTGAAGTTAAGATGAATAAATAAAATTACAAATATTGTAAGCAAAATTACGTAATGAAGCTTTCTGCAATTTATATGAAATGCGTAATTTTATTTTGTATATTATGAAAACTAGTGACTACAGTTTTCTCTTTATTTCACCATTAATATATTTCAAGACCAATCATGCAATTCAAATATTCTATTGACCATAGAAGTTAAAGGGGTGGGGGCTAAACAAATTCAGTAGTGGTTGCTACCATCTAGTGACCGTGGCTCGAGTAATCGGATGGAACTTAAAACTGTACATACACTGTTTGCTGCATGCAGAGCGGTGAACTATTTCAACAGCAGATGACAGCACATACCTTTAGTCGTGTCATAATTGAAAAAAGAGGCAGTAACACAGTGTGTGATAAGCATTACGAATAAAATTATACATTCAGGCTTTAAATTTTTGAGTTTTAAAACAGTAATTGTCCTGGATAAGTAAACTAGTAATTACTTTGTAAGTTATGGCTAAAACAAGTCGGTGTGAAATGTCCATGGAATCTCCATATTTAGCTATAAGTTTGAAGGAGGGGGAGGTGATTTTGTAGAGCATGGTACCGTTTTAAACGGATCGATAGGTAATTTTTGGAGCGGAATCGGATTACTTAGTGAATCTAATTCAACGCTATTATGGATGATCAGACTGTCGGAATAGTTTCAAGGAAGTAGTTCCATTGGATGCATAAGGCTGATCATTGTGTTGGAGAATTGCAAACCAAAGGCACTTATTCCCCATATGAACACGGTGTGTCACTAGTTATACTTATGCTGATGGGGCGAATTTTCTGATTGGCTGTTTCGAAGTTTGTATCGAGCTAAATGACACGCACAGAACAGCAAAGTAGTGATGGGTCGAGTGCGTTACTTTACCGGAACTACTTCCAACACTTCCACTCCGCAGTCGGAGTCGTTTCAAGGAAGTAGTTCCAGTTCCTCTCCGAGGAAGTAGTTCCGGCCTCTGGTGGAACTAGTTCCATTGGAAGTACTTCCACTTCCTCATTCCGGAGTATTGGTGAAAATACTTCCACTGTTTTACTCCGGAATGACTTCCCCTAGTCTATGAAGAGGAAGCTTTTCAAATATATTCAACGGGATACCACACATGTCTTTAACAATTAATGTCTCCTGTCACATGAGCAATTGTTTGTGATTTAATGGCTTGTAGTTCTACGCTAGTATGTTGTGTTTTTATCCCCGTTGTATAATGAACTACAAAGTAATATTGGTAATATCATATGTAGTGATGTAGACCCAACGTACTTGAATAATTTGTAATTCCATTTGCTGTAAAGCAAATA
Source organism: Deroplatys truncata (assembly GCA_030765065.1). NCBI lineage: Eukaryota > Metazoa > Arthropoda > Insecta > Mantodea > Mantidae > Deroplatys > Deroplatys truncata. The sequence goes on from CM060987.1 coordinate 201,196,478, forward strand.
TAATTAACGGAACGCTACACTGGCTTTAAGACTGAAACTTATGCCTAGATACTTAGTAAAATATTGTTGTATTGCGTGTTAAACATTTAGGTTATGAACAGTGTGGAGGTAAATTCTTTTGCAATAAATGTAGTTTCAGCAAATATAAAACATTACTTTTGGGAAATTAATTTAAATATACTCATAATCTTTAGGGGCTGCTTTTTATGTTATTGTGAAGCGGAACATTTTGAGAATTTAATAAAAAGTGGTATGCTCCGATTTACATTTATTTTATTTATCCTTCTGAACCGTAAGTCTGCGGGACAAAGTTTACTGCCTTAAGGCAGTTTAATAGTTTAAATTCTTAAGGTATTACTCTAACTTTGTGATGAAAAAAACTAGGTTATCAAATACAGAATAATGCAAATTACAAATTGGAATTAATTGTTCTTTCACACAAGCCGTGTGTTGGACAGGGTTGGAAAGGTAGAATCAGATGACTGAAACATTCAATGCCAAGCCGGGATTTGAACCACGGATCTCCCGGTCTCCGTCCGGTTAAATTAAAAATTGTTCGTCTTAGCTACAGCTGTATATGCAGAATTATCAGCTATTTTGCTGTTAGCGACTACTAACTACGTCATGGCACACAGCCAACAACGAAGCGGATAAGGAAAATGCGCAATGTAGAGTACCAACATTTTCAACAGAAATGAGGTTGGCGAAACTGGAAGTAATTTATCAGCTGATTTAAAATGAGGTTATGTGACGTATGGCAATTCATAATTAAATACTATTGTAGCTTTGTCCTAATTATGGTGCTTTCAAGTTTTTTCTTGTTTCAAAAAGTTATTTTGCTCACAGCGACAATGTAACAAATGAAAAATATGTTTTAAATGGCTAATTAAGCATAATTCGTGCTGTTCACGTAAAGGGCTCACTATTAATTTTAAGGCTAAAACTAGCAATCAACATAAAATGTTGCTTTAGGGAGTTAAAATGCAATATTTGACTACAGACATACTGCAAAATTATATTATTATAACTGCTACATACGTGCTAAGTAGTAAGCGCACATGTAACTAGAAATTGGAATTCTCTCATAGAAGCATAATCGGAATTAAATGATTACACCAGAAAAAAAAACAGGCTTCTGCGTGCTTTTGAAATTCTGTACATAACGTTCAACTTACTGCAATATTCCCTTATTAAAATCACGACTACATGACGTGGAAAGTACGAGCAGATGAAATATAACTAAAAAAAAATGTTTTTTCTCGTGGAAGCATTATTGGTATTGAACCATACATCGGGGGAGGGGAGAAAGTTTATGCGTATTTTATAGAAGTCTGTATTAACGTTCAACTAAAGAGGTTCATTGCATTTGTCATATTCAATAGGGCATTTAACATCAATTTTGCATAAATGACACAAACCCGAATTCATCAATACTTGAGTCAGAATTGACTTAATTTACTTAAACATTTTTTCTCAAATTGCAACGTGACGCAGGCTGCATTAATACCATCTCATTTACCATAAAGGAAATGATATCCAATGTCATGGCGACTTCTAAATAATACCTACGCATAACGCAATACTGGTTAGGTATTGTACTGCCAATGGAATTGATGGAATGATGCAATTGGAAGTGGAAGTAACTCCGACGGAGTTGGAAGTAAATGTCTTGGAAGTACTCCGGCGGAATGGAAGTAAAACTGTTGTGGAAGTAACTCCGACGGAGATGGAAGTAAATGCCTTGGAAGTACTCTGGCGGAGTGGAAGTAAAACTGTTCTGGAAGTAACTCCGACGGAGTTGGAAGTGATTGGAAGTAAGGAAGTGCCAGTTCCGAATAGTGGAATGGTTACTTCACACTTCCAAAGGAGGAACCGTTCCTTTGAAACGACTCCGACTCCTTCGACCCATCACTACAGCAAAGTATTAGAAGAGCAACTCTCGTGTTAAACGTTGGAAACACGAGGGCGATCGCAGCGTGAGTAGTGATCTGGGATGGAACTAAACTATGAAAAATCGTGCTCTCGGATGATGACGTCACTCGTAGCTACTACAGCTGTATTTTTCCTAGCTGTCTACTCAGCTGATCATATGTTCCAATATTGTATCGCTACTGACGACGTACAAAGTTAATTACGTGAGCTTCAATAATCGCGATTGCACTTTGAGTTATTCATATTTCTTTTTAAAGGAGTCGATTAAAGCTCACATAAAATAACTTGTCACTGTCATCTGTAGCAATACAATATTAGAACACAATTATGATCAATTGAACACCTCACAGCTAGGCTAGTATGAAAAACACAACTGTTTATTCCTGTGTAACTTATTAAATTATCCAATAGTCGGCACATACATTGCTTTTTATATAATATTATTGGGGTTAATATTGGTTGCTGAATGTTTGTATGTCATAATACATAATGGTCACATTTAAAGTTTTGAGAGTGAATGAGATCCAGCACCTTGCAATAATTTCTTCTGCATGCTTCATAGTAAAATCCTTTGCACTTAAACTGCCTCCATGGTTTGTTTGAACTTCCAACCAACAGTAGGATGTGGAAATTGACAGGAAAATTGGAAGAATAACACATGCTTGACACTTGTTATTTTATTGTACTCTAGATAGCGCAATACAATTTGAGATGAATAACTTAATTCCATTTCCTACAAAGAAACTTCTGCACACATTATATGCAATAGTGTAGCTATTGTTTGTCTTTAAATAAATCGCTATTAGCAGTGCAATAAATGTCATTAGCAAGTTTCACCACACCATTTAACACTATTAATGTCATTGTCACTCTTTGTGCTCTGACTTGAAGCACCATCGCTGGACACAAATAGCCACAACTTAACTCCAACTTTCCATTGTGTATATCCTAGAATTAAATAGAACACACATGTTTAAACTACCCTTAAAAGTAGGTTTCTGAAAGAGAAATTGCTTACATTAAGGAACAAATTGTGGTTACAAACACCTTGTGATTATATTACACACTATCCACTGTAAACCAGAGTTTTCTCTAATGTAAACAAAGCATATACTTCCTCTTGTCTTGAAACTAAGCACTACGCTTATGCCAATGTAAATAGTTCCTTAAACGTAGTGTGTCATGAAACATTGGAGTAGGAAAGGTATAGAACTACACATTTTATTGTGATTATCATAAGAACTCGTTGTTAAAGGTTATGGATATAAAGTAACTGTTAAGAGATTACAAAATATGATTTTCTTAATTCTACCTGCTATTGCATTAACAATCAAAGAGTATCTTTTTGTTAATTACCAACTGTATGGATGACTGCTATTCTCTTGCCTATATGAGAAATGCAGCAATGAATTCGCAGCGGTGCTATCTGAGTACCAAATAAACTCTTTGCATAACACAGGAAATATGATAAGCAAACAGCCATTCATAATACCCTAGCACTCATATGCTCAGCTCAGGTCAAATCTTCGATTTTATCAGTTAGTGTTTGAGTTGCCATGACAAAGGAAGAAGTGCATAGTGTGAATAAGCTATTTTAACACAAAACTGGGAAACCGTTAAAAAGTGGCAAAAAAGTTTGGTTGATAAAGTGCTAAATGAGAAGGAAATAACACTTTTTATTGTAAAACCACCACCACCACTTTGTGTTACTTGAACAAAATAAAATTCAGTATATGCAAAGGATCCATGGATCTTTTCATTGAAGGTTCAATGAATCAGATCTTTTGAACGATTCTTTGAACTGTTATTTATAGTGATATTTTAAACACCTTTCATTAAAAAAATTACTAACCTTCTGTGAATTCAGAAAACTAAGCTTATATATATATAAAAATAAACAAACGTAATGCTAACCTTCCATAAATTCAGAAACCTAAGCTTATATAAAAGAAACCTAACCTCCCATGGTACCTCGGATGCAATGTGCTGTATATGAAAAGCGTTTAAAATACTCAGTGTGTTAAAGTGTTCACTATAAATAACAGATCAAAGGATCATTCAGAAGTTCCAATTCACTGAAAAGATTCATGGAACCTTCACTGAAAAGAGTCATGGGTTGTTTGCATATACACAATAGTGGATGAGTATATACAATCAGACAAAAAATTCAATGCCATGCCTGGGATTCAAACCAGCAATCTTTAACTTGCCATACCACTGCTCTGCCATCTAAGACTTTCTCTACTCACAGTAAGCTATTTTCATAAGTATTCTACAAATGATTCATCATATATCGTGATCAACTTCATGTTTATCATATGTGTTAACTTAAAAGGCTTCAATACATTTAAAAATATTAAATGCCCATTACGTCAAAACCTTTGATTTTTGCACAAAAAATACACGATCATTTAAATGCCCTACATTTCTTATAATATCCTGCAACTTAAATACTACTGCACAATGTATCTTTAAGGGAAGGATTTTGTATCATCAAAATTGCTACAAAGTTTAAATGGTAGAAAATAGACACGAAAGATTGAAACAACTTTGGAATTTCAAAGCCTCAGAATACATACTGAAGCTGCTAATTTCACTCAAAACAAACACTTCAGGTATTCTTGGAAACAAATGCTTTTGAGCATCTGTAATAACAGATTACAAGGACATTAATTGTCAAAAAAGCTACCAGAATTTCTATTTTCATACACCATGCCCAGTTCAAAAAAGGACATAGTGGCAGTTAGATAAAAATGCCCAAAAGAGGGTGAATTACTGAAATATATGTGAATGATATAAAATATCTTTCTTCCTTCTGTATTAGAAAATTTCATTTGGCACTGTCTTAAAAGAATTATAGTATCATTGGCATGCTATCCTTGCAGTTAGTGTGACAGTTCACCAATAATCCTACATTTTTTAATTATACAAGAGTATCACTCTCATGATCTGCATCTATGTGTTTGAATATTAGCACAGTAACATGCTAATTAATTTGCATTAAAGTTTGACTTTTACCTTACCTAATTTTGGCTGTGATCTCCACCCATCAATTATGAAGTGCAAACACGAAAATTAATCGTATACTCCACTGTCTGGATGACTCACAATATCTGAAAAGTAAATCAGGACAATATAAAATTCAGCAACACTAAGAAGCTCTTAAAAACTTAACCTTTTATCCAGCACTCTCATGCTGGAAACTTAATAACATACCTTCAAATTCTATGTCACCATTCGGGACTTGAACCACAACACTGGAAGGAATGTAAATCGTAGGCGTATCCCCTCTGTGTGGACGGCTCAATGTATCTGAAAATTATTTCGTTATATAAAAATGTGCAACACAATAACCTATCAGTTTTCTACCTCATTCTACTAATATCATTAAAGTTAATAGAAAATGCCAATATTACAAAAAATATACATTCAATAAAAAATAGCGTAAATGTATGATTACCGTCTCTGCTTTGTTCCTGGTGAAAAAACTTAGGACGAAAACTTCCAGCTATAAAAATCCAAGATGGTCCCTTTCTTCGTGCCTGCCATTTAGTTCGTTACGAACTTCGAAACTTGAAACAGCCAATCAGAAAATTCGCCTTTCCCGCAAAAGTACAACTAGTGACACACCGTATTCATGTGGGGAGTTAGTGGTTGCATCACACCTATGATGGCAGGTACGAAGAAAGGTACCATCTTGGGTTTTTATAGCTGGAAGTTTTCGTCCGAAGTTTTTTCACCAGGAATAAAGCAGAGACGGTAATCATACATTTTACGCACGCTATTTCTGATTGAATGTATATTTGTTGTAATATTGGTATTTTCTATTAACTTTAATGATATTCGTAGAATAAGGTAGGAAACTTTGATAGGTTATTGTGTGTTGCACATTTTTATATAACGAATTAATTTTCAGATACATTGAGCCGTCCAGACAGAGGGGATACGCCTAAGATTTACATTCCTTCCAGTGTTGTGGTTCGAGTGGAATGGTGACATAGAATCTGAAGGTATGTTATTAAGTTTGAGCAAATTATTAAGTTTCCAACATTACAGTGCTGGATGAAAGGTTAAGTTTTTAAGAGCTTCGTAGTGTTGCTGAATTTTATATTGTTTGATTTACTTTTCAGATATAGTGAGTCATCCAGACAGTGGAATATACGATTAATTTTCTTGTTTGCACTTCATAATTGATGGGTGGAGATCACAGCCAAAAGTAGGTAAGGTAAAAGTCAAACTTTAATGCAAATTAATTAGCATGTTACTGTGCTAATATTCAAACACATAGATGCAGATCATGCGAGTGATACTAGTGTATAATTAAAAAATGTAGGATTATTGGTGAACTGTCACACTAACTGCAAGGATAGCATGCCAATGATACTATAATTCTTTTAAGACAGTGCCCAAATGAAATTTTCTAATACAGAAGGAAGAAAGATATTTTATATCATTCACATATATTTCAATAATTCACCCTCTTTTGGGCATTTTTATCTAACTGCCACTATGTCCTTTTTTGAACTGGGCATGGTGTATGAAAATAGAAATTCTGGTAGCTTTTTTGACAATTAATGTCCTTGTAATCTATTAGTACAGATACTCAGAAGCATTTGTTTCCAAGAATAACTGAAGTGTTTTTTTGAGTGAAATTAGCAGCTTCAGTATGTGTTCTGAGGCTTTGAAATTCCAAAGTGGTTTCAATCTTTCGTGTCTGTTTTCTACCATTTAAACTTTGTAGCAATTTTGTGATACAAAATCCTTCCCTTAAAGATACATTGTGCAGTAGTAATTAAGTTGCAGGATATTATAAGAAATGTATAGGCATTTAAATGATCGTGTTGTTTTTGTGCAAAAATCAAAGGTTTTGAAGTAATGGGCATTTAATATTTTTTAAAAGTATTGAAGCCTTTTAAGTTAACACACATGATAAACATGAAGTTAATCACGATATATGATGAATCATTTGTAGAATACGTATGAAAATAGCTTACTGTGAGTAGAGAAAGTCTTAGAAGGCAGAGCAGTGGTATGGCAAGTTAAAGATTGCTGGTTTGAATCACAGGCATGGCATTGAATTTTTTGTCTGATTGTATATACTCATCCACTATTGTGTATATGGAAACAACCCATGGCTCTTTTCGGTGAAGGTTCCATGAATCTTTTCAATGAATTGGATCTTTTGAATGATCCCTTGATCTGTTATTTATAGTGAACATTTTAACACACTAAGTATTTTAAACGCTTTTCATATACAGCGCATTGCATCCGAGGTACTATGGGAGGTTAGGTTTTTTTTATATAAGCTTAGTTTTCTGAATTCACAGAAGGTTAGTAACTTTTTTTAATGAAAAGTGTTTAAAATTTCACTATAAATAACAGTTCAAAGGTTCCTTCGAAAGATCTGATTCATTGAACCTTCAACGAAAAGATCCATGGATCCTTTGCGTATACTGAATTATTTTTGTTCAAGTAACACAAAGTGGTGGCGGTTTTACAATAAAAGTGTTATTTCCTTCTCATTTAGCACTTTAACAACCAAACTTTTTTGCCACTTTTTAACCGTTTCCCAGTTTTGTGTTAAAACAGCTTATTCACACCACGCACTTCTTCCTTTGTCATGGCAGCTCAAACACTAACTGATAAAATCGAAGATTTGACCTGAGCTGAGCATGAGTGCTATTGTATTATGAATGACTGTTTGCTTATCATATTTCCTGTGTTATGCAAAGAGTTTATTTGGTACTCAGATAGCACCGCTGCGAATTCATTGCTGCATTTCTCATATAGGCAAGAGAATAGCAGTCATCCATACAGTTGGCAATTAACAAAAAGATACTCTTTGATTGTTAATGCAATAGCAGGTAGAATTAAGAAAATCATATTTTGTAATCTCTTAACAGTTGTTATATATCCATTACCTTTAACGATGAGTTCTTACGAATGCCGCAATAAAATGTGGTAGTTCTATACCTTTCGTACTCCAATATCTCATGATACAATACGTTTAAGGAACTATTTACATTGGCGTAAGCGTAGTGCTGAGTTTCATGACAAGAGGAAGCATATGCTTTGTTTACATCAGAGAGAACTCTGGTTTACAGTGGATAGTGTGTAATATAATCACAAGGTGTTTGTAACCACAAATTTTTCCTTAATGTAAGCAATTTCTCTTTTCAGAAACCTACTTTTAAGGGTAGTTTAAACATGTGCGTTCTATTTAATTCTAGGATATACACAATGGAAAGTTGGAGTTAAGTTGTGGCTATTTGTGTCCAGTGATGGTGTTTCAAGTCAGAGCACAAAGAGTGACAATGACATTAATAGTGTTAAATGGTGTGGTGAAACTTGCTAATGACATTTATTGCACTGCTAATAGCGATTTATTTAAAGACAAACAATAGCTACACTATTGCATATAATGTGTGCAGAAGTTTCTTTGTAGGAAATGGAATTAAGTTATTCATATCAAATTGTATTGCGCTATCTAGAGTACAATAAAATAACAAGTGCCAAACATGTGTTATTCTTCCAATTTTCCTGTCAAATACCACATCCTACTGTTGGTTGGTTGCAAGGTTAAACAAACCATGGAGGCAGTTTAAGTGCAAAAGATTTTACTATGAAGCATGCAGAAGAAATTATTGCAAGGTGCGTGATCTCATTCACTCTCAAAAATTTAAATGTGACCATTATGTATTATGACATACAAACATTCAGCAACCACTATTAACCGCAATAATAGTATATAAAAAGCAATGTATGTGCCGACTAGTGGATAATTTAAATAAGTTACACAGGAATAAACAGTTGTGTTTTTCACACTAGCCTAGCTGTGAGGTGTTCAGCTGCTATAATTGTGTTCTAATGTTGTATTGCTACAGATGACAGGGACAAGTTATTTTATGTGAGCTTTAATCGACTCCTTTAAAAATAAATGCGAATAACTGAAAGTGCAATCACGATTATTGAAGCTCACGTAATTAACTTTGTACGTCGTCAGTAGCGATACAGTATTAGAACATATGATCAGCTGAGAAGACAGCTAGGCAGGTATGAAAAATACAGCTGTAGTACCTACGAGTGATGTCATCATCCGAGAGCACGATTTTTCATAGTTTAGTTCCATTCGCGATCACTAATCACGTTGCGATCGCCTTCGTGTTTCCACCATTTTAACACTAGGGTAGCACTTCTTATACTTTGGTGTTCTGTGATTGGAAGTACTTCCACTTCCTCATTCCGGAGTATTGGTGAAAATACTTCCACCAGAGTATGTCAAGTGGAATAGAAACTTCCGGTGCAGTATCGATGTTCCCACATCGGCCGACCCCGAACCAAACATTTTGAGCGCTGCACATCAATTTTACCTCAGGTTCCTGTCAACAGATGTCTCTCTTTCCCAGATTTCAACGGATGTATAGTAAGTATCAGTGATACCAATATCCATTAATTTAGTAGCATCGTAATTTCAACAGTATAGTAGGAAATACTAAGTAAAACAATAAACCAATGACTGAATTATAATTAAATTCTGCACATTCATACATTACGGCAATGAGTTGTGAAATAATACCTTTTACAGGTAGCCTGTTCTCTAGCATATTGGAGTACATGTTGTTCACCTTGATGAGAAGGAAGTGAGAAGATGGAAGTCAGCTGATAAAATAGCAATGCCGAAAATATAAAAATAAAGCTGATTTTTCGTATCAACGAGCAATTGTGTAAATGTAGGAGTTGATAGTAATACCTTATTTAATATTGAGTACCAAATAACGCGCATCTGATGTTTAAACCTGGAACATGACCTGAAAACCTAGTAAGGTAGAAGACAGGTTATGAATCGAAAGTTTAGTTGGTTTTAATGAAGATTTGAAATATATATATAGCGAAAACAAGCTAACCTTAAATATAAACTATACTTAGTATTGGAAAGGTAGAATCAGGTGACTGAAAAATTCAATGCCATAGCCGGGATTTGAACCACGGATCTCCCGGTCTCCGTCCGGTTGCTCTAACCACTGAGCTACCATGGCAACATGCCGACACGACATTAAATTCTCCAGCTGATTCGTGTTTTTTTCCCGGTAAACCACAAGGTGATCTCAAATTGTATTGAGATGTCATACCCCAATGGCGACTTACATTTATAGCAAGTACTTTAAGTCCCGGGCTTTATAGTTGCAACCACTATTAGGTCAATTAATGAAATTAATTGTTCTTTCACACAAGCCGTGTGTTGGACAGGGTTGGAAAGGTAGAATCAGGTGACTGAAAAATTCAATGCCATAGCCGGGATTTGAACCACGGATCTCCCGGTCTCCGTCCGGTTGCTCTAACCACTGAGCTACCATGGCAACATGCCGACACGACATTAAATTCTCCAGCTGATTCGTGTTTTTCCCGGTAAACCACAAGGTGATCTCAAATTGTATTGAGATGTCATACCCCAATGGCGACTTACATTTATAGCAAGTACTTTAAGTCCCGGGCTTTATAGTTGCAACCACTATTAGGTCAATTAATGAAATTAATTGTTCTTTCACACAAGCCGTGTGTTGGACAGGGTTGGAAAGGTAGAATCAGGTGACTGAAAAATTCAATGCCATAGCCGGGATTTGAACCACGGATCTCCCGGTCTCCGTCCGGTTGCTCTAACCACTGAGCTACCATGGCAACATGCCGACACGACATTAAATTCTCCAGCTGATTCGTGTTTTTCCCGGTAAACCACAAGGTGATCTCAAATTGTATTGAGATGTCATACCCCAATGGCGACTTACATTTATAGCAAGTACTTTAAGTCCCGGGCTTTATAGTTGCAACCACTATTAGGTCAATTAATGAAATTAATTGTTCTTTCACACAAGCCGTGTGTTGGACAGGGTTGGAAAGGTAGAATCAGGTGACTGAAAAATTCAATGCCATAGCCGGGATTTGAACCACGGATCTCCCGGTCTCCGTCCGGTTGCTCTAACCACTGAGCTACCATGGCAACATGCCGACACGACATTAAATTCTCCAGCTGATTCGTGTTTTTCCCGGTAAACCACAAGGTGATCTCAAATTGTATTGAGATGTCATACCCCAATGGCGACTTACATTTATAGCAAGTACTTTAAGTCCCGGGCTTTATAGTTGCAACCACTATTAGGTCAATTAATGAAATTAATTGTTCTTTCACACAAGCCGTGTGTTGGACAGGGTTGGAAAGGTAGAATCAGGTGACTGAAAAATTCAATGCCATAGCCGGGATTTGAACCACGGATCTCCCGGTCTCCGTCCGGTTGCTCTAACCACTGAGCTACCATGGCAACATGCCGACACGACATTAAATTCTCCAGCTGATTCGTGTTTTTTCATACTTAGTATGTTAAGGTGTTAAAATGTGTGTTTGTGCTATTTAGTGTTGAAATGTGTTCGAATTAGGGACTGTAATATCCTAAAACGATCATGAGAATTCATGCTCAAAGGTTATGTCTGATACCTATTTCAATTTTGAATGTGATGTAATGATAATAGTTTGGGATCCATAGTTTGATTTTGGATGTGTATTAGTGTTGTGCTCAAACACTATTTCCTGCTGTTATACCAAATAAATAAATTGACATAATGCTTTTTTCATTGCAAAATAACTTAAAGCATTTCATAAACAGAAAATTCTCCACATGTACTGTGTATCTTTGGGAATTTTTTGTCAATCTGGGTAACTCGGTTAAGCGCTGGCCTTGGAAGCACAAATAGTTACATAAAACCTGTGTATCACCACATTATTGCTGAATGATTTCTACATATCGAAATGTCAGCTACCATATTTATGACAAAACACCCAACTTAAATTATATAAATGTATAATATGTATTGCATGGTGCACAGGTGGGCGGGAAGCGATGGTACCGTAACATGCGCTCAGTCGCAATAGAAATTCACTGCATTACCGACTCAATCGTTAGCTCCAATTAGTGCTACTCCGAAAGATCAGGGAAAAAGCGCCCTATTCGACACCATTGAGTTGAGAATCTGCTTAATCTGTGACTCCCACGTTTTACTCTGGAATGACTTCCCCTGGTCTATGAAGAGGAAGCATTACAACGGGATGCCACACATGTCTTTAGCAATTAATGTCTCCTGTCACATAAGCAAGTGTTTGTGATTTAAAGGGTTGTAGTTCTACGCTAGTATGTTGTTTTTATCCCGTTGTATACTGAACTACAAAGTAATATTGGCAATATCATATGTAGTAATGTAGACCCTACATACATGAATAATTTGTAATTCCATTTCCAACACTGGCTTTAAGACTGAAATTTTGCCTAGATACTTCGTAAAACATTACTTTATTGCGTGTTAAACGTTTAGGTTATGAGCAGTGTGGAGGTAAATTCTTTTGCAATAAATGTGGTTTCAGCAAATATAAAGCATTCTTTTGGGAAATTAATTTAAATATAATTTCTACGAGCTGAGTTTTATGTCACTGTGAAGCGGAACATTTTGAGAATTTAATAAAAAGAGGTATGGTTCTATTTACATTTATTTTATTTATCCTTCTGAACCCTAAGTCTACGGGACAAAGTTTACTGCCTTAAGGCAGTTTAATAGTTTAAATTATTAAGGCATTACTCCAACTTTGTGAAAAAAACTAGGTTATCAAATACAGAATAATGCAAATTACAAATTGTTCGTCTTAGTTACACCTCTATATGCAGGATTATCAGCTGTTTTGCTGTTGACTACTAATCTACATCATGGCAGATAGCCAACAACGAAGCGGATAAGGAAAATGCGCAATGTAGAGTACCAACATTTTCAACAGAAATGAGGTTGGCGAAACTGGAAGTAACATTTATCAGCTTCAGCTGTTCTAAAATGAGGTTATGTGGCTATGACAATTCATAATGAAATACTATTGTAGCTTTGTGTCGCTAATTATGGTGTTTTAAGATTTTTATCGTTTCAAAAAGTTATTTTGCTCACAACGACAATGTAACAAATGAAAAATATTTTAAATGGGTAATTATGCCATAATTCGTGCTGTTCACGTAAAGGGCTCACTACTAATTTTAAGGCTAAATCTCGCAATCAACATATAATGTTGCTGTAGGCAGTTAAAATGCAATATTTGCCTACAGACATACTGCAATATTATATTATAACTGCTACATACGTGCGAAGTACTAAGTAGACATGTAACTAGAAATTGGAATTTTCTCACAGAAGCATAATCGGAATTAAATGATTACAACAGAAAAAGACAGGCTTCTGCGTGCTTTTGGAATTCTACATAACGTTCAACTTACTGCAATATTCCCTTATTAAAATCACTACTATATGGCGTGGGAAGTACGAGTAGATGAAATATAACTAAAAAAATGTCCTTTTCTCATGAAAGCATAATTGGATTTGAACCATACATCAGGGGAGGATAGGAAGTTTATGCGTATTTTTTAAAGTCTGTATTAACGTTCAACTAAAGGCGTTCATTGCATTTGTCATACTCACTAGGACATTTAACATCAATTTTGCATAAATGACACAAATCCGAATTAATCAGTAATTGAGTCAGAATTGTTGACTTAATTTACTTAAACATTTTTTTCTCAAATTGCAACGTGACGCAGGCTGCATTAATGTCATCTCATTTACCATAAAGGAAATGATATCCAATGCCATGGCGACTTCTAAATAATACGCATAACGAAATACTGGTTAGATAATGTAATGGCAATGGAATTGATGGGTTGATGCAATTGGAAGTGGAAGTAACTCCGACGGAGTTGGAAGTAAATGTCTTGGAACTACTCCGGCGGAATGGAAGTAAAACTGTTGTGGAAGTAACTCCGACGGTGTTGGAAGTATTCCGGCGGAGTGGAAGTAACTTCGACGGAGTTGGAAGTGATTGGAAGTAGACATGGGGCGATTCATGAACGAATCGTTCATATGAACGATTACAATGAAAGAATCGCATGAATCGTGGCAATTTTAGCATGAATCGTCGTTCAAAAAGAATCGTAAGAAGCGTGCATGAATCGTCGTTCAAAAAGAATCGTAAGAAGCGTGCATGAATCGCCGTTCAGAAAGAATCGCAAGAATCGTACATGAATCGTCGTTCAAAAGGAATCGTGATCAGGACATTCTCGATTCATTCTCGCTTGCACTTTGGCTGCGAAGCCGAGCCCGGACGAATGTTGCCGAGTGAGTGCGATGATGAGCAAGGAAATTACCAAGCGGCAAGCATTGTGATGCTGTAACATGGTACGAAAACAGCATAAAAACACCATCGCATAAAAGAAAAGTATTGCCAGTTTCTGTCGATTCGTAGTACACCGGAATGATCAAAGTATTGAGTGAAGCTGCAGCACGTGGTATAAACAATTGAAGTAATTTTCAGTACTTTACTGGAAGATTTGATACACAGTATTGCATGATTACAGTACGTATTCAGTGGCGAAGCGTGCATAGAAGCGGTGGAAGCGCCGCTTCCCCAAGAATTTAAAAAGAAGAAGGCAAATAAAATTCACGCGATCAAACATTTTATTTGCTCTGGATACATTTTTAAAATGTATTCGTGAACATCAGGATAACTGCCGAAACTTGAGTGACCAGATCCGCGAGCTCATTCAAACTGAGCATTTCCGTGTTCACGAATCGTAACCTCCACTAGCACTTCGTAGGTTTCCGGAAGTAATCGGGACTTTTCCATGACTTAGGAAGCGTTGAAAGACATCGTCACGTGAAATCTCTGTAGCGTGCGAAGAAAAGTTTATTGTTTTATTTTATGTGGCGCTTTTAAATAGAACTGTAAGTATATTTTAATAGCCATAATTCGCGTATTTTCTGTAGATTGATATTTGGTAGTAATAAATAGGTATTTCTTGTGACATTTTAAGTTATTAGCAAAAGCGTGTGAATTTCATACTTTCTCCATTTTAGGTTAACATTTCACGCGGTGTTGGCCAGCTCTACGAATTATTGGAACGTCTGAGTGGAGTGGGATGGGGATATGTCTGCTTGTAATGTGAGCAGTCTTACAGTGCAAGAAGGGTCTACGTGTGACTGTACTATAGAAAAAGTACTGAAGAGTATGTTTAGTTCTTTCAGTTTGTTTTGCTGGCCGTGCCTGCTATTTTTGCAAGAAAAAAAAACCACTTGGAGTTATGGAGGTTTTGACGACTTGAATAATTTAAACAAAGCTCAGAAAAGGCATCAAGGATCGCAAAATCACATTATTTGTTTGAAACAATTTCCGCAGTTCGGAAATACACGAATTGAATCGTGTTTAAGCGAACAATTCCGGCTCACAATACAGAAGCACAATGAAGACGTAAAAAGAAACAGGAAAATTCTTTCGCAATTGATAAAGGTAGTATGCTTTTTGGGAAAGCAGGCACTTGCATTTCGAAGTCATGACGAGTCCAAAAGCTCTTTGAACAAAGGAAATTATATTGAAATGTTGAAGGAATTAGGAGATTTTGATATAGACTTATCACTTGTCTAATTCGACCATTTTTTCAGGGATGCCTAGTGACATACAGAATGATTTAATTTATTCTGTTTCGGAACTGATGACAAACGAAGTAAAGAAAGAAATTTCTGAGACTTCTTTTGTTGGAATTATTGTGGATGAGGCAATAGATATTACAACGAAATCACAGCTATCTATTATACTTAGGTATGTGACAAAAACTTGAAGTGCTGAAGAAAAATTTCCGTGTTTCAGAGATGTCAGTGTCGATAGAACAGCAAGTTTTTTTAGCACATCATGTGTTTGAGATCTTAAAAGAATTTCATTATGAAAAGAAATTGGTGTCACATACATATGACGGGGCGGCTGTAATGTCAGGGGAACACAGTGGTCTTCAGATGAGAGTAAGAGAAAAATTCCCACAAGCTGTATTTGTGCATTGCTATGCACATAGACTGAATTTGGTTTTGTCACGAGCTGTGAGCTTTATTAAGCAGTGTAAAATATTTTTTACTTCACTTTCTGGTTTTGGCGTTTGCTTTTCTAAATCTACAAAGCGAATGGCAGCATTCGACTCTGAAATAAACAAGAGATTTCCAACATTAGCTCCAACAAGATGAAATTATGGTAACAGGCTATTACAAACTGTGTACGAGTAAAACAAGATATAGAAAACTTGCTAAATTCAGTGGTCGAAAATGCAGATGGTTGGGATTCGGAAACACTATATGGTGCTCAAGTCTTCTTTCAACATTACATGGGTTTGATTTCAACTTTTTTCTTCATGTATTCTATTGTATATTTCCTCAGGCTGACATACTGTTCCAAGTACTCCAAAAGAAGGCTTTTGATATTGAGTTTTGCCGTAAACAAGTTGACAAATTTTCAATGCATCTTATGAAACTCAGAGAAGATTTTGAATCTATCTGGCATAAAGTATCTGATGTGTGTGGTATGCCTGGCCCTAATAAAAGACTTGGAGTAGATACTATACCAGTGGAAAATGTATCAACTTCTTATAAGAGATTATTCTTGGAAATTATTGACGTAATGAGGATCAATATGGATTCCAGATTTGCTGACTTGGAAAAACTCAAATTCCTTAGTATTTTAGACTCGGCGAACTTTAAGGAATTTGCAAAACAGTTTCCAGAAGAAGGGTTCTTTGGCTTAAAGCAGAGCTTTGGCAAATTCTTTGATTTCCCAATTTTGAGAACTGAATTGTGTGTGTTATTTAGAGATATTGAAATGCATAAAGACACTGTCGTGAAATTACATCAGTACTTGACAGAAGCGGGATTAGTGTTGTGTTTCCAGAGCTACATAAACTTGTCCTTATAGCAATAACCATCCCGGCATCTAGTTCGTCTGCTGAGAGGTCATTCTCAGCAATGAAGAGAATTAAATCCTATCGTCTATCAACTCAAGGTCAGGGAAGACTTTCTTCACTAGCTCTTCTCAGCATTGAAAAGTCCTTGCTTTCAAATTTGCGCCAAAGCCCATCCTTCTACGATGATGTGATTGATATCTTTGGGAGGAAAACTAGAAGGATCGATCTGATATACAAAAAATAAGGTACGATATTTAATTTACTCGTATTTATGAAAGTATATTATTCATTACTTACTTGTAAAAAATTTAAATCTATTTTTATTTCTTTTTTTTACCGATATTAAGAAAAAAATATTATTCATTACTTGTAAAAATTTAAATCTATTTTTAGTTCTTTTTTACCGAGATAAAGAAAAATATATAGATACAACATTCATGGTTCTCTCCTATTTTAATGAAAATTATTATTTGGAGCTTCCCTCACTTTGAAAGTCACGCTTCGCCACTGTAGGTATTATAATATACAATACCAAAATATATGCAAAATATAGGAAAAATAGAGAATTTTAGAATTCTTGATTTGATTAACATTGTGATTATAAAATATTAAAGTGTTTAAAATTATATAATTGAAAAGCATTAATTTATAGACTATAACCTACATTAAAAGTATAGGAACATGCACCGATATAACTAAGTCAATTCTAATGCATTAATAGTAGCTCGAATATGCCGATGTAAAATTTATATAAAAATTATTATTCTCTGCACGCACGCATTTATAAAAGTTATAGAGTTTATTGGCCCGCGCAACTGCGGTAGTGGTGACGAATGATGATATTATGATGATGATAAAAAGCGGACAAAAGTAAACTTCAGAGGGCGGAAACGATTTTTACGAAGAACTTAAGGATGCACTAGATTAGATCTAATAATAAATGAAACATAAAATTATAGATCTGAATATTTATAAATTATATGATAAAATCGAAGAAAATTAATTTAATTGAAAAGATCATATGAACTTCACTACACGATAGAATACCACTATTAATTAAATCGTACAAATCGTCAGGAAAAAGAGACAACGGACACCCCAGGAAAAGATGGGAGTAAAGAATGCGAAGGCAGGTGGAATGCCTAATCATCGAAATGAAGAATATAATAATAATGCCTTCATAATTACTTTGCATAATACCTTATGTAATCACAACTTAAGTGGAATCATACGGGATGGTTTCATTGACCAATTCATGAAACTCCAAGTGTATTGCCCAAAATAGCGCGGAAAGCATTTTTACATACATTGTCTTTTTTACGTGAAAGAAAAAAGATCATAACCCTCATCGTAACAACAAATTCCTGATTGCGCATTTTGTCTGCAAACTGCAAAGTACAAACGGGGGACGGTTCATATAAGAATTGTGAGTGAGAATAGGCGGCAGTCAAGCGGACGATTCATGATTGAATCGTGCAACGTGCAGTGGGTTAGACCAGTAGGCAAGCGGACGATTCATGAACGAATCGTGCACTAAGGCAGGCGAGCAGACAAGGGTACGATTCATGAACGAATCGTGCAGTAGGGTAGACCAGCAGACAAGGGGACGATTCATGAATCGTGAACGAATCGTATGAATCGATTACTGCAAAAGAATCGCTCGACCCAACCCTAATTGGAAGTAAGGAAGTGCCAGTTCCGAATAGTGGAATGGTTACTTCACACTTCCAAAGGAGGAAGCGTTCCTTTGAAACGACTCCGACTCCTTCGACCCATCACTACAGTCAACTGACCAATTGAACAATCCAGCGTATGTCAACTGGGATAGGAACTTCCGGTATATCATCGATGTTCTCGCATCGGGCTCTCGAAAGGTACATTTTGAGCGCTGCATATGCCATTGCTTAAAATGCAGGCGCTAGATGACACTGTGAAGCTCGTACATATAACATTCAATACTGCCAACACAATTATTCTACACTCCTGTGTTCAATATTAAATTCTTTTAAAAATAACACAAATTTAGTCCCAGATGCAATATATTATAACAGTTTGCCATTTATAAAGTCGTTTTCATAATATTAGTGAACCAGTTTGTACAGTATTTGAGCTCAATGTACGTGTGAACAAAGCCTAAGGTTGGCTAAGTGTATCCGATTTGAGAACTAGCGCTTGCAGAAAGCCAACCGAAGTTGCCCGACGAAGTTCGAGCGAATGCCGAAAATAAACGAAAGGGAACGATCTTCCAGTTCAAAGGGGAAGGTAGTCCATTCCGGCACATTTTGCTCCCATTGGCTGTGGTCAAATACGTAACGTGGAACGTTGACGCGCGCATTTCGACTGGCAATTGAAAGTGAATACATAAAGCCATGCGTTTCAAAGCAGGAATTTGTACATACATAGTACAAATCGGTTTAAGTTCAGTACCTTCCAAAGATGTGACACAAAGATTTTCAAGAAAATTCCCCACCCAAAATAACCCTTTACACGGAAGAATTCTCGATTTTTTTTTCTGAAAAATGACTCAAACGATTTTGATTAAAATGCCATTGTATTCAAGATATTTACATGAAAAATAAAATGTTTATTTTTAATTTTCTGGGAACAGCTTGTGAAGTCCTATTCATTCGGAAGGAATTTTGTACTCTCTTGTGTAACTGGTAAATTTAAGCAACAGAGGAAAATGGGCTACACAAAAAATGTCAATGGGATAGATGGATCTGTTGCATCCCAGTTTTATATGTTATGTTTTATGTATATGCAAACTCCACCATCTTCTAAATGTTTTCTTATAAAGGGTGAAAGATATTACTTGAACTGTAATAAAATGGCTAATAGACACAGCCACAAGGAACATAAAACACTGTTTCATTTTTGTAGGTTTAATGACAAAAATTGTATTGGACATATTCGCACTACTCATTATATAGAATCCATGATTAACTTACGGTTCAAGCAGTACCTTCCACCCTGTATACTGTCTTCCCAAATAATACCCATGCAGTAATAATGAGAATTTCTCGTTTCAAGTGATGTCTTTCTCAAACATATCTTCAAGGTAATAGAAATTACATGGGAAATTGAAATTTAAGCATAACAAAGTATAAAGTTATAATTTTGAGCTTATTCAAAGTGAATTAATCATCATAATAGTATCAACCTCATGTAAGCACTTTATGTAGGGCAGATTGCATGTGATGGTGATTAACACTTATTTGCTATTGTTGTCCTACTGTAATGCGTGTCAAGAAGTTTACTGTTGAAATGGTGATGGTTTACAAATTTTTCTCTCTTAGATAAGACATGATGGGGAGGGGAACATCCCCCCCCAAAGGCTGTTCTTGGCATTGGGTATATTCCTACTTACTCTGCATACTTCATAATTGTATGATGTGTTCAATTTCCCTTGAGTATTGCTCACAGTGGAACCAAATGAACAAACACAGACAAACAAACATCACTGTATGGGCTCAATTTGCTTTTTTCCCATATGACCTGTCAATAAATTTAAGGTTCCCATGTGCTGTAGGACCTCCACTGTGTTATATCAAATGTTATATATATATATATATATAGAACCTTTCCCAGGAAAAGGAATCAAAGTGTATTTTCTATTCAATAACTGTAAGTTTTATTAACTAGAACTGGCTTTGTGTATGCATAAGTGACTTAAGTCAATTACCTATAAGATCATTCCAATAGATTGTAATAACAGACATTCAAGAGGTTAGAATTTAATGAACATTTTAATTGGGTAGGCCATTCAAATGTATATTAATGTAGGCACATGTTCCTTAAAATACCATACAAATGTGTTATACAGTATTATTAAATATGAATGTGAATGCAATGTCTCTAAATAATAACAATGTCTCTTTGTGTTTAACCATATCACACCCACTCTTCATAATTGTCAATCACTTTAACATGTCGTTTAGTGTGCCATATTAATTGTTTTTTCATATGTTGACTGCAGAAAGAATGTAACAGCACATGCTGGTTTATAAATTTGGGGGCTGGATGAGACACTCGTTCATTAGTATTTTTAATTTTAATGTCCCTTTTAACTTCACAGGTTTACAGAGATTGGAGACTGGTGGGAGGGGGGGATGAAGATGGTGCAATTGATGGAATTATGGTGGGGAAAACCAGAGAACATTCATTCTAAGTGCCATTTTATCTACCACAAAATCCCACCTCTGATCCCTAGGATTGAATCCAGGCTTTTTTGTGAGAGGCCATAGTGCTGCCCAATTAGAAGTGTGAATATGAGACAACATTTAAAACAGAGATAGCATTACTCAATACTATCAAGTAATGAAACCAAGAAGTTGTTTTACAAGCCAGCTCCCACTATGACTTCACAAATGAGGTGTATGTAAATAAAGTAGATACTTAAAAAAAAGAATAACTATTTCAGCAGATATCTTGCCATGCAATACATATTACACATTTATATAATTTAAGTTGGGTGTTTTGTCATAAATATGGTAGCTGACATTTTGATATGTAGAAATCATTCAGCAATAATGTGGTAATACACAAGTTTTATGTAACTATTTGTGCTTCCAAGGACAGCGCTTAACCGAGTTACCCAGATTGACAAAAAAATTCCCAAGGATATACAGTACATATGGAGAATTTTCTGTTTATGAAATGCTTTATGTTATTTTGCAATGAAAAGAGCATTATGTCCTAACTTATTTATTTATTTGGTATAACAGCAGGAAATAGGGTTTGAGCACAACACTAATGCACATCCAAAATCAAACTATGGATCCCAAAATATTATCATTACATCACATTCAAAATTGAAATAGGTATCAGACATACCCTTTGAGCACGAGTTCTCTTGTTCGTTTTACGATATTAGTGTGCAATCCATAAAAATAAACTTTTCGAAATACAGTCCCTAATTTGAACACATTTCAACACTAAATAGCACACACACATTTTAACACCTTAACATACTAAGTATGGTTTATATTTAAGGTTAGCTTGTTTTCGCTATATATATTTCAATTCTTCATTAAAACCAACTAAACTTTCGATTCATAAGCTGTCTTCTACCTTACTAGGTTTTCAGGTCATGTTCCAGTTTTAAACATCGAATGCGCGTTATTTGGTACCTACTCAATATTAAATAAGGTATCACTATAAACTCCTACATTTACACAATTGCTCGTTGATACGAAAATTCTGGTTTATTTTTATATTTTCGGCATTGCTATTTTATCAGCTGACTCCCATGGTAATTTAGTTTCAAGCCTCAGCAATCAGCATGGCAGAGGTCGTGACACCTTCCCCCTTGAACTGGAAGATCGTTCCCTTTCGTTTATTTTCGGCATTCGCTCGAACTTCGTCGGGCAACTTCGGTTGGCTTTCTGCAAGCGCTAGTATTTGAGACGAAATTTTAAAGCTGCGGATCGTATTTTAACGGATGCGAGTGTGAATCTGAGAAGAAAATTCTTCGATTTAGTAGAACTGGCAAGATTTTAAAGGCATACAAGAGCGTACAAATACCAAGAAAGAAGCGATTTATTTATTTTTTTTCAAAGGCCTGTTGGTAAGTAGGATGTATGAATGTAAATAATATAGAATAACCAAAATTAAATCCATAATCTAACCAGAATTGCATTACATATACATTTATTTTCAAAATAAAATTGTATCGACTACTCATGAGCAATATTACATTTTGTACTTCGGCTGCAGTTCGAATCTAATCAATGTATGCATGATAACATTAATAATAATGGTCATTTTACGAGTGAAATACTAGTGAATAATAAAAGTCTATTTAGTATCCAAGTTGGACTTTACAGTTGTTAGAAAGCTAGAACTGAAATTAAATATTACAATTTAAGGTTAAATATTAAATTCATTTTTGCATTCTTTGAATTTCAGAACTGTTAATTTTTTCGACATTATGCTCTAGTTGTGGCCCGCACGGCGATCCCACTGTCCCGCACGGCCGTTACGATGATGTCGTATATTCCCACCAGATGCCACTCTATGCAAAACAGTAGTTACACAGATGTCACTCTATGTCATACGCTTGACTAACACAATACTGCCAACATATGAATCATTGATGCCACTAGTAGCCAAGGGATATTATGTATGTGTGTTCACGGAACATAGGTTTTTAGGTTAGGTTTGTTTATTCATATAACATTAGGTTAAGTTACGTTGCTTTTAATAATTAACTAACTAATACAACTAAATGTTACAAAATACTTTGAAAAAACCTCATAACATATTCACTAACATTTTACTAATACAACTGCTACAATGAAATATACTTTGTAAATACCTCATAACATGAAATATACTTTGAAAAAACCTCGTAACATATTCACTAAAATTTTACTAATACAACTGCTACAATGAAATATACTTTGAAAATACCTCATTACATGAAATATACTTTGAAAAAACCTCATAACATATTCACTAAAATTTTACTAATACAACTGCTACAATGAAATATACTTTGAAAATACCTCATAACATGAAATATACTTTGAAAAAACCGCATAACATATTCACTAAAATTTTGCTAATACAACTCCTACAATGAAATATACTTTGAAAAAACCTCATAACATATTCACTAAAATTCTGGTGGGTAGTCCTTCGCTGCTTCAATTAGTAGATGGTGCAGCCTGTCTTCTTTTTTGTAGGTGCGTTTGAATACGTATTCAGCTAGATAGCCTGCAAAATGTTCCTTTTTTCGTCCGAAAACAGGAATTGAATATTTGCAGTCTTTCCACTTGGACTCTATGGTGTTGGTATGGATTGAGAGCACCTGCCCTCCTAGCCTTCGTGTATTAACTGCGTGGACTTCTCCGCTGGCGTAGCTGCTGACAAATTCCACGGAGTGGTTCACTCGAAGGTGCTGGAAGCCTTCGTCTTGGAGTGTATCATATGATTTCCAGCAGTCTGATATTATTGTTGTTCCCAGTAAAATCCAGTCTTCGATAATACGGAGTAATGTTTCCTTATCCCTGGTTTCCACTGGAACAAGGAAGAAGTTGGTCTTCACTCCTCGCTGGACACCTCCGAACACCCATTGCCCTTCGATTCGATGCCCACGGTTGTATTTCCTACGTCCGAACTTGGATTCATCGATTTCAACTACTGTTACGATTCCTCCAATTTGCCTGCGGTTTTCTAGGGCCCAATTTACACAGATTTCTCGGCAATAGTTCGACCAGTTCACTATGGTATGCCAGGAGCATTTCATCTCGCACTTTATTTTGCTACTTCTGGGATTATGTAGTATGCACCACATTATACAGAACAGTATTATCTGTTGTGGAGTGAGATGTGCGTCACCAATAAAACTCCCTTTTTGGCACTTAATTTCTTCCTTGGGTGACCATTTCAGCATATGAAACACAACTGTCTTCCTGACAGGAAGAACGTTGTCGCATATTTCACAGATATACACTTCGTTGATTATTCCATGCTGCAACAAGCAGTTCCTTCACGTTCTGTAAGTTTTGCATACCCAGGTGATCACTTACAACGCTAACAACTGTATTCTGGCATCCTGTGCACACCATCTTTATTCGCCAGGGACTCTCAATATGAATGCGTTGCGTCTTTTCCGCGGGAACTACACACGAACAAAAACAACACACACTAATACCAACAGCGCATCGCATTTCTGGTGGATTTTCATTCATGTTGGCAGTTCCCACTATACCTCATCTTCTAAGAAAAAATGGCTACGTTTGTTATGTTTCGTACGCGATTCGTCTATATAAGTAAAACACCGTCAAGGGGCGGGTAGGTGGGCATAAGCTATTGAACAGGTCACATCTACTTCAAAACTCACTAACAAGGTAAATTATTCGCTTTTCTTTGGCTAATTTAACCCACTTCGACGAGCCACAACTATAGTAGCTTTGCCATTTTTTTATATATGGGCTACTGCAGTTCATTCTCCTGTTCAACACCTCCAGAAGTAGTATCCTCAGGATTATGGCACAGATTTTCTTCGTTCATCAGTTTAAGTGACTTATATTTAACAGAATTTTCATTTTTCTCTAATAAGCTAATGGCAGAGTTGTTGCCACATCTTTTTAAATTATCTTTTTGTGTTTCCTTTTTCACAGTGAGATTACATTGTATGCAACCATGAACATTTTTGGGACATAATTATGCCATGGCCTAGTACTGTGTGCTAAGGTTAAACACTTGCCAACTGCACAAAGTAATAGTGCTGTTTTATCAAAGAAATCATTTAAATTTTCAAACTTTAGTAAAGAAAGATGTAAAACTTCTGGTATTGGATACTTCATAAGCTGTTTCAGTCTGCACAATCTTACCACTGGTTTATTTGATATTTAGCTTAACTTATACGCAGTTTGTGGTATCTTAACACAAAGTATTTCTTTGTAAAACCATTGAGTTTTCAGATTAAGTAAAAGAAACTTTAAATAAAAAAGCAAGTTATTATAGTAAATAAGTGAAAATACCGTGCCATATTTATAAAATTAAAGAATGTTTTGCTCTGTGTTGCTGAATAATGAGCAAAATAATTGCTGCAAATGAGCAGAGGATATGTTAAAAAAACAGGATATTTTATAGTTTTAACTCTTGATTAATGCAGCAATTAGTGATGAAATGTAAGTCATAGATGTTTAGATGCAAAGTCTATCACCTTCAAAGCACTTTTATTAACCTTATTTAATTATTGGAACATTAATGAGGTTTTTTTCTCCTTTCGTTTGTTTGTTTACCAGAGATATGCTGGCAGGTTTACAACCCATTAATAACAATATTACAGCAGGCATCATAAACTGGTTAATAGTTCGGGTTGTACCATCTTCCTCTATGAAGTCATGCAAGTGGTTCTCTAAACTGCCATACAAAGTGATGTTGGTATGGGAAGTATGACAAATGATGGTGCACCTCAAGTGGTTGTGAAAAAACTCCTTTCATTTAAAAATTGTGAGTCACGAATAATGCTAAGGAAAATGTGCATTATTTATTAAGTTATTATTATTACTAAGTCATAATTAATGTCAATACGATTTTTAAAAAAAAAGCATAATTAGTGCAACTTCATGGGAGGTGCAAAAAGTTTTATAGTAATGAAACATATCGGTTTGCTGAGGGAACAAAAGACATATGTATTGCAGTTTAATTTTTTTTACTTATTTTTATTTATTAGTAATGTATTTGCAGCACATTAATAAAATATTTTAATCTGCTGCTGTAGAAAGAAAGAATAATTAGTATTTTAAGTATTAAGAATTTAACAGTACAAAGAAAACAAGGAGAAATTATGTCTAATATGGTGCTCATAAGATTGTCTTTATGTTCACAGCTGTTTGGTTCGAACCTGTATTAAGCACATAGTTGTCGAGTATTATGATTCTATAGTCAAACTGAAAAATAATTTTTACTTCCTTTACCTCTTTTTTTCAACTGAACTTTTACCTATGTGCTATCTTGGGCACAAGTTTGAGTAAATGAGCACTTCTCTGTGCACCATAGAGCAGTGAGTTGATGGCCTGCATATTACAAGTTTTTATATTTAAGCTGGACTAATAGAAAATAGCTGTAAAACATTTTTAACCTTCTTTCACTTAAAAAAAAAAAAAAAAAAAAAAGAAGAAGAAGATAGAATCCATGGTGTTAGTGCTTATTTTAAGTGCCTTGGAAATTGATACTAGATTAGATTGCAGCAGATATTCCAAATAAAAACCCAACAAAGAGCAATAACTAATCATAAATTATTTGCTAAGAAATTGATTATTTGGATAATGTAGAGACAGCTATTAAAAATGTAATGCTTGTTAAATCCACATCAAGGGACGTGTGTAGGAAATTTTGCTCAAGTTTGTGTTTCATAAGATGCTGGCTTTATTAAAAAAAATTTGTGTAACTGAATAGTTGCTTTTTGCTGATGTATTTCACTTATTTTTCAATACACGTGATAAAATATTATGTGGTATTTTGTGTATAACCAAATGCTGACATTCTTTGTACATGGCAGGATATCATTTATGTTATAATTTGTATATTATTATAGAATGCAAATCAATGACATTTCTGTTATGTAGGTTAACAGCTGTTAAGTTGATGAATGGTAAACTGCTGTATACAAAGAGTAACATTACATAATACCATACCACAACCGTTCCTATTTTCCCACTTTACTGAAAAAGAGTATAAAGACATTGTCAGTGTAAGACAATGAAAACCGATTTCAGTATTCTAGCAGATGAGTAAGAACTGAAAGGAGTGCAAGTTCTAAATAAAGTCACCTGTGCGTTTAATGATTTTCTCTCCAGATTGAGAAAAACCATTAAAAACGCAGGTGATTTTATTTGAGACTTGCACTCCTTTCAGTTGGCTTGTGCACGTTTCGAAAGCAGGGGGCGCCCCGCTGCAGCAGGCATGATCAGTTGATAATGACGTAAGCTGCATTACCGATTGCAGCGTTAGTTCCACTAACGGGCACCCGAAAGGTCCATAAAAGTGCCCTATGCATCACCTTACCCCCACCATTGAGTTGACAATCTGGTTAATCTGTGTTCAGTAACTAAAGGAAGACACAAAAAACACCATAGCCGCTGAAGTGAAGTTTATGTGCAGTTTGCTGACCAACGTAAATTCTGCACGAGATAAATTTAATGGTAGTGTTATACACTTGGCGGCAGAACAACATGGAGGAATAGTTTCTAGGCTGCCTACCAGTGGCAAATGAAATCCTATAGGAATGGTATGGAGCCAGGTAAAGGCGCATGTTGGTTAGCTATACGAATTCTTACCGCAATGTTTAATAATCAAAGCTTTTGAATCGGTCACATTAAATTATGGCAAACACCTTAAATGGGTTGAAGAATGACTAGCAGTGCCATCCAGGACTCCTTTTTGGGCGTTGAATCCACATTTAATTAATTAATGTTACTAGGTGCATAATAAAATAAAGGGCTTAGAGTAATGAATGTAATAAATTTAGGGTAAATGAATATCACTTTAGGAAATATTTGTGAAATATGCCTTCAGGGGAAAAAACACACACTTTTATATTTGACTATATTATTTTAAAATGAAAGAATATTGATTTAAGCAAAATATTGCTTCATTAAGCACCTTAAATTACAACAATACATAAGAAAACCTAGCTCTGGCGAGAAAAGTCACAAAGGCTGTAAAACAATAAGAAACTTGTTGAACTGCAAGTACACTTTTCAGTGCTTGGAAATATTAAAAATGCATAATAAGTGTTGCATGCTTTCAATCAGACGAGCAATATGCTTCCATTCTTCAGGAGGTACTCGTCGCAACTCCTGTAAAGTTTCTTGCAGCAGAGTTATGTCTTAACGTGCCGTTCCAGTGTGTCTCACACGTGTTCAGCAAGATTCAAGTTGAGACATCTTCTGACCATTCTAAAACATGATTCTCGCTTTTTGGAAATAATCTCCAACCAGGTGTGCAATATAGGGTATGCGTTATCGTGCATTAAAAGAAAATTGCCTATAAATAGGCCAAATGGTACAACATGATTAGCCAAACATTCATTAAGTATCTATCATTGTGTACCTTTCATTTTCTACTAATAGTTGATATGCTCTCGTGATGGTAATAAAACAAAATCTTATACCTTCAAGGTACAGAACCAAAACTTTATTCCTTCCTGGTAAACATTTATTACAAAGCAAGCAAACAAAACATATGCCAAGAGACATGCACCTTAAACTCAGTAGGAGCAAGCATAAACACTCTGTCACCTGCAAATGTTAACTTTTAGAAATGCTACATTGGAAAAATTGTTCCCCCCCTGCTTCTTCAGACTATTTCACGTCCGTCAGGTGAGCACAGATTGAAGAGGGACTCATCTGTGTACACCTCACTGCTCCATTGTTAAGTTCTCCAACTCCTACGATCATTTTCAAAATGCAATCATTCAACTTTGTGCATTCTGAGTAAGCTGGAACCAGTTGCAGGTCTATCTGATAACAGTCCATATGCTTTCAGCCTTCTTCCAGCGGTTTGGTCAAAATTGAGCATCCATGTATGTTAAATTGCTGGGCTACAGTCGTAGCTGGCAGGTTATCCTTCCAAAGAACTGTCAACACTATGTGCCTGTCTTCCTTTTGATTTGTAGCCCTCAAACAACAAACCTGGTCTTCTGGTATATTATAGGGTCTCTCTAAACCATTTTATGGCATCATAGATTACACTTCTAGCCATATTCATCACATCTGCAGATCACATGTTTTTAAGATAAAACATGACAACTCCACTTAAACCCAGAGCATGTAAAAATAAAGAAGCAATGAAGCACAAACTGGTTAAGGCAAATTTGCTTTAAGTTAGGCTTTGACATATAATTGAAATATTTGGTTACAATGGCTTGTTTATAAAAGAAAACACATTCAGCAAAGACTACACTTCATACCTTAAGACAAGAATTAATGCCTACCATCATGTTATGATACACTCCTGCCATTCAAGCAATAGAACGATATGATAGTCCAGATGAATCTTATAATATTAAAGATGTAAGATCTTATTATTGATTATTCCAAACAAAATTTCAACAGATGCTATTACAGTGGACACCAGCACATGTGGGAGTGAATGGTAATGAGACTGCAGACTTTATGGTCAAAAAGGGTGCATTGTTATACTCAAAACCTATAAAGTCTTGTGGACTAGATATGAAATTGAAAAATGTCAAAATTAATATAGAACAAAAATACCAACATAATATTCAAAAGGAAATTACTAATAAAAATCTGATGTGTTACACTCATATGACTTTCTCTACTCTTGTACAAACTATTTTAACAAATGCTTATTCTCCATATGCTTCATGTTAATTGAGATGTTAATCTTATTGCTAATTTTCTTGTAGATGCAAGGGATATTGGTAGGCTTTGAGCTATAGTCAAATATTTTAAGAGCTGGTTGCTATGTGGAGTATTGCATTCTCTTTGCATTACCAGGACAAAAAAAAACGAATTTCCATTTGAGAAAAAATATAAATATTGGAAAAATTTAAGGGAATAACAAGCAATATCTCGAAAATGGTTCACTCAACAAAAAAAAAAATGTATATTACATAAATTGTATATTTTAATGCGATCTACATTTTTTTGTGTAGTAAAATTTTGTCTATCTCTTATGGTTTACCAGTTATGCAAAAGTCGTTCACAATGAAGAGTACTTTTGGAGACATTCCCAGAAAATTCGAGATATACATTTCATTTGTCATGAAAATATCTTAAACATATGATATTTTAATCAAAATCGTTAGAGCCCTTTTTGAGAAAATTAAAATTTTCAAAAAATGTTCCATGTAAAGGGTAATCTGGGGTGGGGAGATTTTCTTGAAAAACTTCGTGTCGCATCTCTGGAAGATACTGAACCTAAATACCAAGTTTGGCGTTTATTCGACTGTTCGTTTCTGAGTTATGCTGTTCACAGACACACACACACGGACATGTTTCCAAAAATGCTTTTTTTGGATTCAGGGGTTCTCAAAACATATATTTCCAGTGAAATCTCGGTATCTAGCTTTTGGGTGGAATACAATACTTCCCCTACTTACTATACATAGTAGAGAGAGTAAAAATTACTCCAACATAAAAGAAATGGCACAAAAAATAAAAAATCTGATGTGTTACACTCACATGACTTTCTCTACTCTTGTACAAACTATTTATACAAACGCTTATTCTCCATCTACTTCA
This sequence comes from Deroplatys truncata, assembly GCA_030765065.1. Lineage (NCBI taxonomy): Eukaryota > Metazoa > Arthropoda > Insecta > Mantodea > Mantidae > Deroplatys > Deroplatys truncata. The sequence continues at coordinate 201,226,926 of CM060987.1, forward strand.
TGTTAATGGAGATAAACATTTGCAAAGACTATCTTATTGCTAATTTTCTTGTAGATGTAAGGGGAATATTTATTTACAAGGGCAATTTGGAAATACAGTAGCCTTTAAGCACATACATATCTCTTAATAGCTGGTTGCTAGGTGCAGCACCATTCCCTTTCCCACAAATTAATACTCTTTGCATATCCAAGACAAAAAAATGAATAACGAATTCCCATTTGAGAAAATAAGTATGGAAAAATTTAAGGGAATAACAAGTAATATCTCGAAAATGGTTCACTCAACAAAAAAAAAGTATATGACATAAATTGTGTACTTAAACACGATCTACATTTTTTGTGTAGTAAAATTTTGTCTATCTCTTATGGTTTACTAGTTATGCAAAAGTCGTTTATAATGAAGAATACTTTTGGATACATTCCTGGGAAATTCAAGATATACATTTTATTTGTCAAAGAAATATCTTAAACATATGATATTTTAATCAAAATCGTTAAGAGCCATTTTTGAGAAAATTAAAATGTTCGAAAAATCTTCCATGTAAAGGGTAATCTGGGGTGCAAGGATTTTCTTGAAAACCTTCGTGTCGCATCGTTGGAAGATACTGAACCTAAATACAAGTTTGGTGTTTATCCGACTGTTCGTTTCTGAGTTATGCTGTTCACAGACACACACACGAACATGTTTCCAAAAATGCTTTTTTTGGATTCAGGGGGTCTCAAAAAATATATTTCCGGTGAAATCTCGGTATCGAATTTTTGGGTGGAATACAATACTTCCCCTACTTACTATACGTAGTAGAGAAAGTAAAAATTACTCCAACATAAAAGAAATAGCACAAAAAATAAAAAATGTTCCAAGGAAAGAAGCTGTTGCTTATTTCATATTAGTGTCTGGCGGAACATCTACATAGTTTTGGTTTTATGAATGACAAAGCATGTAAGATTTGCAATGCTGACAAGCTTTTAAATGGAGAATACGAACTAGAATGCCCAGAATTGAGGAAAGCTGTACCAGATGGGAAGATACACAATTTATATTGGCTAGCAAGGGAAAACTTGATGGATCAAAATCCTGCACATTAGATCAAAAACATATGACATATTAATGTACTACAGTTTACAAGCAAATATGAAAGTGTGTGGAATTTTTTTGTCCCTGAGTTTATAATAATTATTACAAAGAGAAATGGTAAAATAGACACAATAATGATTGTAATAACAAACTATAATAATAATAATAATAATAAACTTGGTTGTGAACAAAAGCGTGGTATTCACAGTAATGGAACAGATGTGGCTACACTACGTAGATTCCCACAAGACCTATTGTGCCTTAAAACATGAAAACTTCTATAGATGTAGGAAATTGATGTGAACATACACCTTCACCTTGTAGGCTTGTTTACAAATACTCGTTTCCTTATATGCTACACATGTCTAGAAATAGTTATACCGCAGATTATGAATATTATTATTTACATTTTCGAACATGTGATTCCACAAATACATAGTAAGTAGAAGTCCAATATCATCCTGAATGTTTCTGGGCAGTAGATTAATAATCCATATATAATCACAAACCTCAGAACATTTGAAATGGTGTATACAATGGATGTAAACAAAAATGTAATAAGCATAACCTGCAAACAGAAAATAGTAGGTATGGACAAATAATAGACATCTGAAATAACTGAAAATATACAATGAATAATTACAATAACTAAGACAAAGTGCAATGTATGTATACAAGCTATGGGTACTGGCTCGCAGATTATAACAGGTCAATCCAGATATAAATATAGGCAAGTAGATGTTCAATTAATAACCAAAAGGGGGTGCAAATTAAAGCAAAAATGTGTGCATGCTTACATTAAATTGTAGCTTACAGAACTACAAAACTTATTCACATAATTATGGTCTGCTCAGTGTAATTTAACTTTTCATTATTTGCACTTTCTAGTTTTTTAAAGACATTTGGATGTCATGTGGTCTACATGCTGACGAGGTTACTATGATCATAAGGACAGTAACTTAGCCATTCAGAGGCAGAGGGCACTAGAATTTCATGGTGTTCCAAGGAAATAAAATATCAGAGCAGTATGCTGTATTCCCCTAACCGTATGACACTGTTTCGCTTTATTATCCAGCAATGTGGAACTCTGAGGCAAATGGTATTATACTTATTAGAGGGGCCAGTATTTATATTAGTATCAAGATGCTTTATGTCTAGCAAATATAAATGCTCCATCTACAAATAAATAAATACATATCATCCGTAAATAAACTAAATTGTGTTTTATTTATGGATGCTCTTTAACTGCAGTGGTCTTTAACGTCCCATTCCATATTGGGCATGAAAGACCGGTAAGTTTGCTCAGAGACATCTTTATCAGGCTTGAGGTTCTTTTATGTGTTGTAAATCTACGACATGGGACCACCGGCTTTACTTCCCTTCTGAAGGAAGCCATGCTAAGGATTTTATTGAGCATAAAAAATCTATTGTTCTCTGATGGGTTTGAACCTGCAACCTTGGGAACTATAGGCTAACCATGGTACCAGTAGACCACGGAGGACGACACTAGTATGACTGTTGCTTTGCTCCAGTAAACAATGCAGGGATACTGATGACTGCATGGCCATGATAATAAATCTAAGCTAATTATTTAGGTTACGTTTAAATAAAATGAATATTCAAATACTTGGCTTTTTCATCATTTCTATCATTTGAAGTACAAAATGGGTGATAATGCATGCAGTGCAATAACAAACTATTTTCATTAGCTTAAAAGGTGTGCTGTGACAAAGGCACATGCATTTGTTTACACCAGGTCCCTTTTTTGGGATGAGCAACCTTCCAGAAAGAAACAATCACCTCTCCCAATCACAGGAAAATATTAAGTTTCTCCTATGGCACTAAAATAGCCTTAAATCCACCGTGTACAGTATATCACTACATCCTTCTAGGTAGCGCTTCATTGAGCTCACTTAAACAGCTTCATATATGTCCTTTGCAGTCCAGAGTTATGAAGTATTGCAATGAAATTGTTTTATAAATGCCTAAAATCCATTTTTCGTCATCCTGAAACAAATGCATCCCTGGCCTCTTCCACATCCAATAATTAACTTCATTTTATTGTGGAACATCAAACACCTGATTTTATCTTCAAATAAATGTACAACGCTCTACTAGATAATTACAGAGATGCTACAGAAATCTTTGCAGATAGTTCAGCAATGCTTGAAGGACACTGCTGTGTAGCGATATATCCTACTTACACCATGCTCAACACATTACCAGAGCACTTATTCACAATGGCAATCAAAAAATGATGTAATTACACTGACTCACCAAATGCATTTCTAGCTACCAAGAATCTTGATGCCAAGTACAGAGTGAGCCAAAAAACTACAAACCGCCTGTGCTGTGTTTTTTCCTGTCTGCGTCCTTGGTGCTCGTTGCCGTCTGTCGCTATCATAGAAAGGCACGGATGAAACTATACAACATTTTTAAAACTACTTTTAAAGCCTTTACTTACCAACTTTATGAAAGGAAATGCTGAAATTGGCCACCGTTGTTGTTGCTACAATGTTTTTGGCGCACTCTGTACCATTTAATAAGTCATGTACTTTATATTCTATGATTCAGCGCTCTGGAAAACAAATAACCCTCATATGGATCCCATAACATCAGGTACTGAAGTTAATGTAAAAGGTAATAAATATGCAAAAAAGTCACCCTTTTACTGGCCATGGTATATCTTCGCCATTAGATGCACCACTAACAACCTTTAGAACAATGGAAGAACATTGTGGTCAACATCCCACAGTAAACTGCTAGATGTATATGCTTGATTGACCAATTACAATTACAATTGTAAATATATTCATTAATCACTCTCAGGATTTTAAAATATTTAAATATAGGTTGACAATGGGCATCAAACGCTGAACCAGATATAATTCTTAAGGCCTTTTTCTGCAGAGTTAATACTTTGTTTATATTGGCACTACTATCCCAAATATGGATACTATAAGAAATTATACAATGAAAGAAAGCGTAATAAGTTTGCTTAAGATGGTGTCTGGGAATGTGATTTTTCAAATGACTCAAAAATAGTGCAAGAGACAACCTTTTGCAGACATAGGAAATGTGACCAGCCCAAGTAAGTTTGGAATCCAAAACAATACCTAATAATTTAACTTCAGAGAACATATCATGAGAAGTTTGCTTAAGCGTAAAATATATCCTCTGGGTTTTCTCAGTGTTAAGCTTAAAGCCATTGGCATCAAACCATCTAGCAACTTCATGAAAAGAGGAATCCATAGATCGATTAATATCAATTAAAGATAAACCATTAGTGAAGAGTGAAGTGTCATCTGCAAATAATATTGAGTCACAGCTTGTGTTTAAGGGCAAGTCATTAATCATTATCAAAAACAGCAAAGGACCCAAAATAGATCCCTGAGGCAACCCTGTATCTATTTTAACAGAGTTTGAGGTTCTTTTATGTGTCATAAATCTAAGACATAGGACCAACAGCTTTACTTCCCTTCTAAAGGAAGCCATGCTAAGGATTTTTACACCCAAAAAAATCCACTGTCCTCCGCCGGGTTTGAACCTGTGAAATTGGGAACTAGAAGTTAACCATTTCCGAGATATTCTTTATTATTAATTTGTATCTTTTACTCAACTGAAAATACAATCAAGCAAAGAACATGAAATTTCGACCATCACATGGTGACACGTCTTTTAAAATCTAAGTATCGCTTTATCTACTTTGTAGAGCAATAAAAGGACAAATACAATGATCTCTTTAATGATATAGATTTTATTACACAAGTTGGCTGGATAGCGTAACAAGAGCTTCTCTGCAACCTTTCAACTTTAGTTTAATTTTGTTCATTCCTCAGTGTCAGTGAAGCTTTGTTTACGTTCACAAAAGGTTTTACTGTTTACATAATGATTCCCGAGATAATTTAACATTATAGTATTATTATGTATGATTTGTATGTGATAATGAAATTATGTAGAGGGGTAAGAAGACAGTTTTTAACACATTCTTAGGTATATGTATTCAAGTAGAAAAACTGCAAAAGTTTGCAAATAAAATTTAGCAGAATAGTTTCATTCTCAATAAGAATCAAAGATTATAGCAACACCTGCATACTGTGAAGGAATCAAGAGTCAATTGGAGGACGATTAGAACAGTTACTCAAACATGTTTTTTGGTGGTTTGCATAGGAAACCAAAGTTTCAATGAGCTCAGCTTGACAACCTATGAACTGTTTAAACTGATATTTTTGTGCATTAAATTTGCATTAGACACTCTAAGGAATACCAAACTGTCCTCTGTGATACTGCTCCATCCCTCTGCTTCTGCTTCCACTCGGCTGGACACAGGGAAGTGGGGGAACATTAGTTTCATGGAATGCTCTAAAATATAAGGTCCAAAGATAGTGGATAGTTAGGTTGTATCAATGAATGCATACATTAGCTGCAACTGTCAATTATCATAAATATTTGCTAACAATATATGCAACAAATTTAACATTGTAAAAATTTTAGTAGTGTTAATAAAGGTTGGAAAGGTAGAATCAGATGACTAAAAATTCAATAGCATAGCCAGGATTTGAACCATGAATCTGCTAGTTTCAGTCCGACTGCTCTAACCAACTGAGCTACCATGGCAACATGCCTCTAGGACATTACATTCTCCAGCTGATTCGCATTTTTCCTGTTAAAGCACAAGGAGATCTCAAATTGTTTAGAAATGATATACCCCAATAGCGAATTACAATGCTGTAAGTGCTTTAAGTACTGGGATTCATTACTTTAGCCTCTTTTGCCACTGTAGCTCAGTTGGTTACAGCAACTGGACGGAAACTGGGAGATACATGGTTCAAATACCACCTATGGTATTTAATTTTTCAGTTGTCTGATTCTAACTTTCCAATTTGTTCTACACACGTGCTATGTGGAAGAACAATTAATTTTACTATTAATAAACTTTCTCATATATCTGATTCACAAAATAGAATGTTGCAAAAATGAATTACTGATATAAAATATATTATATAAATTATGCATAATATATACATTGCTCACAATTTAGTTTCACAATAGCATCTTTAAATTCACATCCATCCCTGAATACATCCAAATATGGTTTATTGGGAGTCTCACATACCCATTTCACCAATTACACATTACTTTCACTAAGTGTGATATCACTGTTAATAATAAGGTACCAAACTATTAATTATACAAAATTCTGAAAGGATGCTTGATGAAATACACTCCACTGCCCTAACACTGACTCTTGGTACTTGCATTGCTATAATGTTTCCTGTCCATACATAAACAGTGCACACTTGAATCTCATGAACACATCAGCTGCTCAGTTAAGGCGCTCAAGAAACTGCCATTGTTACCTTGCAATGTTATCTTTCACTGCACCAGCACTAAGTATAAACCCATACATACCACTGTACATGTTAATTTGAGTCTTGGGTGATAGTACAACACCCAGCTCAGAATCAGAAGTGGTGATTTGTCTTCCAGGTTTATAACTAGTCTGTCCACAACTTGGTCACAAAGCATTCACAGACACACCTGATGCTAATTTAATGACATGCTCAACTGCAAGGGTATCACAACAATCAAACTATCTTTTTTTCCCCACTTTTAAGGGATGTGCACTTCTGTGTTTAATTACACTGCTGTGAGCTGTACACACTTAACCATGATCATGATATAAACAATACTGATGTCTGCATGGCCGTGATAATGAATCTAAGCTAATTATTTAAATTATGTTTAAATAAAATGAATATTAGAATCCTATGCTTCACCATTTTTATTATCTGAAGTACAAAATGGGTGATAATGCATGCAACAACAAGCTATTTTCATTAGCTTGAAAGGTGCGCTGCGGCAAAGGAACATACATTTGTTTACAACATGAGGCCCCTTTTTTGGTCCGAATTGTGTACAGTCCAGTGGCAAGCTTCTATAACGAAACAAATGAATCACCTCTCCCTAATCACAGGAAGATTTTAAGTCACTCCTGTGCAGTATATCACTACATCGTTCTAGCTAGCTCTTCACTTGACGATGATGGGGGATGGATTTTAGGCATTTTTAAAACAATTCTATTGCAGTACTTCATAATTCTGGAGTGGAAAAGAACATATATGAACCATGCTAAGGAGTTTTATGCCTGAAAAAATCCATCACCCTCCACCAGGTTTGAACACGCAGCCTCAGGAACTAGAGGCTAGCATGATAACCCCAGACCACGGAGGATGACCTAGATGTACATGCTTGATTCAACAATTACTTAAAACCTCTCCAAACAATGGAACATAGAAAACAAATGGTGATTATCCGCCTCAGGGTTGTTCACTGTAAACTGACATATTCATTCTTAGAAAAGAACCACCATAACCAAAATGTAAGACCTGCAATGCAACATCCAAAACATACCAGATGGAGACTTCAGTGACCTATCAAATGCTGTAAATAACCACCACATCATGAAAAAGGCTCTGATGTTCATAAGAAAATGTATTGTCTTTGAATTACTGTAAAACATAAAGGTTATGAAAACACTATTCTGTGCTTATGTATATAAGAAGTTCAAAAGGTCCTGATATGAACATGCTGCTAAAGAGATTTGGATGCAGATCTTACCTGGAAGTTAACATGATATGTACATGGAGAAAGCCTTGGCAAGAATTTCCAATTTTCATTCCAAAGAAGTAGGCAAACTCAAAGCTAACCTACTCGAGATTTGTAGCCAGCAACTCTCTGACAGATGACTTTGCTTGAGGAGGTTAGTGACTAGTATTTCACAGGACTAGTTTTCTTTTGACTTTTTTGAAGATTTATATTTATATATTTAGATATATAGTTTTCTTTTGCTAGGTAGAGAGATGCAGGATGATGTCAACTAATGTAGGTACCTAAAACCTATGAACAATAAAATATATGTCCATCTACACTTTTCAAGTTATAGAAACTTATATTATCCACTCTGGAAATTATCAAACTGTCCACTGCAATATATGGTCACCCTACATATTGTTATATAAGAGAAATTGCATTAGCCATTCCAAAGAGTTCCAAACTGTTCTCTGTGATACATTGGCCGTCCTACATATTGATGTATAAGAGAAACCTGCATTAGCCATTCCAGTGTGTTATAAACTGTCCTCTGTGGCCACCTTACACATTGGTGTATAAGAGAAAACTGCATTAGCCATTCCAGAGAGTTATAAACTGTCCTCTGTGGCCACCTTACACATTGGTGTATAAGAGAAACCTGCATTAGCCATTCCAGAGAGTTATAAACTGTCCTCTGTGGCCACCTTACACATTGGTGTATAAGAGAAACCTGCATTAGCCATTCCAGAGGGATCCAATCTGTACTCCAGGATATATGGCCGAACTACACATTGGTGTATAAGAAAAACTTGCATTAACCATTCCAAAGGGATCCAATCTGTACTCCGGGATATATGGCCACCCTACACATTGGTGTATAAAAAAAACTTGCATTAGCCATTCCAGAGGGATCCAATCTGTACTCCAGGATATATGGCCACCCTACACATTGGTGTATAAAAAAAACTTGCATTAGCCATTCCAGAGGGATCCAATCTGTACTCCGGGATATATGGCCACCCTACATATTGGTGCATTACAGAAACTTGCATTATGTACTCCAAGTTCCAAACTGTCTTGTGATATTTACATTGCACTCTGCATTTCGGAGGAGTAGGGAAACTATTTGCAAGTTTAACATGTGTGCTGTTCTTTTTTTTTTTTGGCCCTAATGAATTAATCTGTTATTTTATGAGCATTGCATATGTAAAGCTCTTTCTGCAACTTTTGGAAATAATTTGTTTTTACTACAAAGGACAAATTTATGTTCCTTTAGTTGTGGTGCTCTTGATGCACATTTCACATGTACCTTGTTTTGCCTTTTCAGGACTGATGCAAGTATATCTCGTTTCACAAATTTCGTGTTTCTAGTCCGTTGTCCTTATGGATTAGTTGATATTCCTTCAGAGTTATTCTTTTGTTACAAATTTTACTTGTTACAGACTAAACCCTCATGGACTAATTTATGCTTTTTAAGACTTGATGCTGTAGTATACCCCTTTTCACAAATTTCACACATGTATGGTCTTTTGTCTTCATGAATCAGTTTGTGCTCTTTTAGTTTTGATGTTGTAATAAAGCTCTTGTTACAAATTTCACATGAGTGTGGTCTGTTTTTTTTTTGGCCCTAATGAATTAATCTGTTATTTTATGAGCATTGCATATGTAAAGCTCTTTCTACAACTTTTGGAAATAATTTGTTTTTACTACAAAGGACAAATTTATGTTCCTTTAGTTGTGATGCTCTTGATGCACATTTCACATGTACCTTGTTTTGCCTTTTCAGGACTGATGCAAGTATATCTCGTTTCACAAATTTCGTGTTTCTAGTCCGTTGTCCTTATGGATTAGTTGATATTCCTTCAGAGTTATTCTTTTGTTACAAACTTTACTTGTTACAGACTAAACCCTCATGGACTAATTTATGCTTTTTAAGACTTGATGCTGTAGTATACCCCTTTTCACAAATTTCACACGTGTATGGTCTTTTGTCTTCATGAATCAGTTTGTGCTCTTTTAGTTTTGATGTTGTAATAAAGCTCTTGTTACAAATTTCACATGAGTGTGGTCTTTTTCCATCATGGATTAATTTATGCTTTTTCAGATTTGATGCTGTGGTAAAGCCTTTTAGACAAATTTCACAAGTGTGTGGTGTTTTGTCTTCATGAATGAATTTATGATTTTTCAGTCTTGATGCTTCTGTAAAGCTCTTGTTACAAATTTCACATTTGTATGGTTGCTTGCCATCATGGATTAGTTTATGGCCTTTAAGGCGTGATGCTTGAGTAAAGCTTTCGTTACAAATTTCACATTTGTATGGTCGCTTGTCCTCATGGATTAGTTTATGCCGTTTCAGGTGTGACGCTAGAGTAAAGCCTTTATTACAAATTTCACATGTGTGCGGTCTTTTGCCTTCGTGGATTAATTTATGCCGTTTCAGTTGTGAGGCTATAGCAAAGCTCCTGTTACACGTTTCACATGTGTAAGGCCTTTTGCCTTCATGGATGAATTTATGCAGTTTCAGTTTTGATGGTGAAATAAAGCCCTTGTTACAAATTTCACATGTATGTGGTCTTTTGCCCCCATGGATGAATTTATGCTGTTTCAGATTTGATGCTTCAATAAAGCTTTTGTTACAAATTTCACATGTGTAAGGTCTTTTGCCCTCATGGATTAATTTATGCTGTATAAGGCTTGATTTATGATTAAAGCTTTTGTTACAAATTTCACAGGTGTAAGTTCTTTTGCCCTCATGAATTAATTTGTGCCGCTTCAGGTTTGATGCTTGAGTAACATTTTTGTTGCAAATTTCACATTTGTGCAGTGTTTTGTCCTCGTGGATAAATTTATGCTGTTTTAGTCTTGATGGTTTAATAAAGCTCTTGTTACAAATTTCGCAAGTGTGGGGTCTTTTGCTCTCGTGGATGAAGCTATGCTGTTTTAGACCACTTGCCATAGTAAAGCCCCTGTTACAAATTTCACAAGTGTAAGGTCTTTTGCCTTCATGGATTAATTTATGCTGTCTCAAGTGAGATGCTTTAATAAAGCTCTTGTTACAACTTTCACATGTATAAGGTCTTTTACCCTCGTGGACTAATTTATGCTCTCTAAGGTCCGATTTTTGAATAAAGCTCTTGTTACAAATTTCACATTTGTGTGGCCTTATGCCCTCATGGATTAAGTTATGCCTTTTCAGATCATTTGCTTGAGCAAAGCCCTTGTTACAAATTTTACATGTGTAAGGTCTTTTGCCCTTATGGAAGAGTATGTGTTGTTTCAGTTTTGATGGTTTAGTAAAGCTCTTGTTACAAATTTCACATACGTATGGGCTTTTGCCCTTGTGGATGAATTTACATGATTTCAGGTTTGATGCTTGAGTAAAACCCTTGATACAAATTTCAGATTTGTGCAGTGTTTTAATATGGGATTTTAACAAAGTTAAAAATCTAAATTTCTGTCCACAGATTTCACATGTATGTATTGTGCAGTTCTGAATCAAACTGCCTTTTACATCTGAATTCAGCACATAATCTGTTGGAGGTTCATGAAACATCTGAGGTTGGGTGGTGCTGAGCAACTCGGACGTATTGCCAATATTGTGATCACTGTGTGTCCACGTGTTTTCCTCTGAACTTATATCACTGTATCTGCACACCGATTCTATATGCCACCTGAAATACAAAGTAATTTTGTCAATTGTTATGCACCTGAAGACAGCAGCATAGGCTACCATAGAATTTCAAAGAAACATCTGTAGATTCATTTAAACGTGTTTTACTATAACAGGTGCTAAATAAAATAATGTATTTTGAGAGATGACTGTTCACCTGTCAGTATGTAATAAACACGAGTCCTTTAAGACATGTTCTGAGAGCAGAGCTCTTGCAAAGGAGGTAATCAATATGCTGTACTTACTTCTTCCCGGTGACTCTGAAACTCTGAAGACTGTTCCGGACAACAATAACGGGAATAGAGCAAATGCAATAACTGACTTGTATGTGAAACTGTAAAGTGGCATTGATTTTCCATAAGCTACTGCTCTACAGTTACCATGTTAAGCTCATTCAGCCTTTGGGCTAGTAAACTGCCCTGCCAAATGCTCATACAGATATATTGCCTGTTCACAGGGAAGAGGACGTTTACATCTGAGAAAAAGTTCATGAGAGATGAAACTGATTTTCCATAATAAACTTAAATATGCTGTAAACTTTTCATGGAATTAAACAAGAAATACAACAGTAACAATTCTCAATCAACATATGACCGACAGATTCACATAAGCTTACATGCTACATTAAGATTTATTAAGGCAATTTTTTTAGCAAAACACAGTCCTCAAGGATATGCAATGTCAGCAAATGCTATTAATATGTTTACTTCACCATGCCGACCTGCCTATTTTGTCCACAATGTGTATGAATAACCAATGCTTATGTTATCAGAATGATGGATTGGTCAGGGTGTACCAGCACCTTAGTCTGCTCATTCTCTGTACCTGAATTTCTTAGACATTAGTTTATGGAGAAAAAAGAAGACTTCAGTGTTTGTAAAACCTCATAATTGATATTGTGCATATACTATAACAATACCTCTTCAATACCTGTCAGCATATATGGGATTAATTAAGCATGTTTAAAAGGATACAGTGATTCCCCATAAGTGTACATTATGATGAACACACACTCGCAACACTAATACTGCCCATATCTCAGAATACTTATGTTATAAAATCATATTTATCACATACTTCTTTCTTGTTCTGATGATATACTGTCAGCTCTCAAAATGTTAGATATTTCATTTACTATCCTGTATCTACTAAACATAGTGTGACACAAAAAGGACATGCTAAAATACAACTTAAATCCTTGTTCCAAGAGTTGAGCACATAGTTCTACATTTCTAAACTGAAAAATAAATTACCTAAAATTTCTTTTAGTTTACTGAGTAAAAACACTCAGAAGTGCTTACCAGAGCTTCTTATTGGGTTTAAAATTGTAATATCTCCAAAACCATTCCATTATGGACTGCACTAAGGCAATATTTACAAATATGCCTTGTTTTGTCGAGTTTCTGAGAGGTACAAAAATGTGGTACATCCTAAAAGGTATTAATTATAACTAATTAATTTTGAAGATTTATAAGCTAGTAACAGTGATGTGTCATAATTTAAAATAAAGAGAGTTGAAGGTTGTTACACTACATCACTAAAATACATTTTAGTGATGTGTAACAACCTTCAACTCTCTTTATTTTAAATTAATTATAACGTTTCTTTCAACATATTTTTTTCCCCCTGCAAGTTGTCATTAGTAACAGAACCATAATATTTAAACAAATAACTGTTCTTTATCTTGTATAAAGCAAAGAAAGTGTCCTATTTAAAAGCATTAGTAACAAAATATTTTACTTTACTCATTAATTCTTTACAATTCCTAAAATCCTATATGGGTGAAAACAGACATTGTGCAACATTTCAGAGCGTTATTTATGCAATTACCTGATTCTGTTGAGGTTTTGGTTGTCCTGAATTTTAAATTTTATCATCAGATTTCACAAGTGCATCATACACAGAAACCCATTTAAAACCCTGAAAATGCTGACTTCACCTAAACAAGTATATGCAAGCAAATGTTGCCATTCTGTATTACAAAATTAACACTGTCAGAAGTTACAACTTAAAATCCATCAGAGGTTTACATTATATGTAAACTCATGTACCCCAGAATAAAAGCCTACAACAAACTGCCAACAGAAGTCGGATTTATTCCGGAAAAGAGCGAAGAAATTACTTATAAATTAGTTTGCAATAACTGAATGACAGTTTATATCTTGTGTTTTAACATCTTGTATATTATTAATACACAAAACTGATTTAATCTATTGTTTCACTTGAATATTGTGTTGTAGAATTCACCTTATATCCCTACGTTCGCTTAAACAATTCTGTATTATTTCACTCTAGCTAATCATCTACATGATACTTCCCAAGTAGCTTTTTAAACATAAATGATCATTTGATTAATTTCAGTTAACTCTCTCTCTCTATGCTCTCTGAAACAATAGCTGTCTTACATCTCCAGCATTTTGTCCAGATTGGTGTAAATTTGTATTTAAGGGGTTGAAAATTGGAGGATGGATAACACCTTTAATGTAAACCATTATTTTCTCCGAGTTCTGTTGTGTAAGTGCACAAATTTGTGTGCCAATTGGCCAGCTAGTGGGGTCGCTTACAGTAGAAAATCAGAATGAGGATCATTTTGAAAAGCTCAGTTTGCTATGCACTTATAAAAATTCTTTGTGTTGCATTCACATTACTTTCTCTACTCATTCCTTAAGGTTGTTCTTGCAAAACTAATTGGTCTATATATTTCTTGTTAATTCAGATAAACTTTCACTTCACATTTACACATTTAATTGCAGGATGCAGCAGGTAAAACAAGTCAGATTTTTAAAGAGCTTGCCACCATGTGATGGCATTGAAATTCCTCTCTCCTTGAATGTTCACAAGGGAAACAAAGAAGAATAATTTGAAAATTCAAACCAATAACAAGCAATATCTAAAAAATAGTTAACTCCACAAAAATGTTATTTGTGCATTTTTTTTGTGTGTTTTAACAAGATCTGCACTTTTTGTGTGGTAAGATTTTGTCTATCTCTCTTACTGTTTACCAACTATACAAAAGCCATTCACAATCAATTGAGGACTGATTTGTGTTTAAGGGTGCTCAACTGCAAGGTCATCAGTGCCCTTTTACCAGAAAATTTAAGATAAACATTTTGTCATGCAAATATCTTAAACATGTGGTAGTTTAAATAAAAATCATTGAGCCATTTTTGAGAAAATAAAAAATTTTAACTTAAAGTAGTTTGGGTAGAAGGGGATTTCTTTGAACATTTTCTGTTGCATCCTTGGACGAAGCTGAAGGTATTTAATTGACTTTCAGGTTTTAGTTAAGTTGTTCACAAACACACAGAAGATCTTTTTAACACTTTTTTTGGACTCAAGCGGTCCCAAAACTCAGGTGAAATATCAATATTGAATTTTGTGGTAGAATGCAGTGCTCCCTCTACTTACTATAGATAAGTAGTAGAGAAAGTAAACAGCTGAGGTAAAGTTACCCATAATTTTTATCAGGTGCTATAGTATTACGAGGATAGGCTGATAAGTCCTGGGCCTCTCAATGAAAACAACATTTAAAATTTTTTTTTGTTTATTTCTCAACATAATCTCCAGAAAGGTTAATACATTTGTCATACCGGTGTTCTAATTTAATTAAACCATCTCTGTAGTGCGATTTATCAAGATCCTCAAAATAGCTGTTTACCGCATCAATGGCCTCCTCGTTGCTGTGAAATCTTTGTCCTCCAAGAAATTTTTTGACATTAGGGAACAGGTGGTAGTCACTGGGAGCTAGATCTGGTGAATAGGGTGGATGTTCAAGCAATTCAAACTTTAATTCACAAATTTTCCTCATTGCAATGAATGAACAATGGGCTGGAGCATTGTCATGATGAAACAAATTTTTTTTTTTGCCAAATGAGGTCTTTGTTTTTTCGCCTCATCACTCAAGCGTTGCAGTAAGCTTGCGTACTGGTCCCAATGATACTTTTATCCTTTTCCAAGTAATCAATAAAAATAATTCCCTGTGCATCCCAGAAAACACTTGCCATAATCTTGTTAGCTGACAAAATTGACTTTGTCATTTTTGGAGTTGGTTCACCTGGCGCAATCCACTGTTTTGACTGTGATTTACTTTCTGGAGTGTAGCGATGTATCCAAGTTTCATCTATGGTAATAAGCCATCTCAAAAGTTCATTAGGATTTCTACGGTAGAGCTCCACATTCTTAACAGAAAGTTTTTCTCTGCAACTTTTGATCAGGTGTCAACAAATGCGGCAGCCATCTCGCACAGACCTTGTGAAAGCCCATAACATTACTTAAAATATTACCTGCACGTTCTTTTGATACGTTTAAAGCCTCTGCTCTCTCAAACAACTTTAACCTGTGATCTTCCAGTACTAAACAATGATAAACTATGGATACAAGCTAGTCTAGAGTAAAACTAACAATGCTACCGTCTAACTGGCCCAGTGGAGCCATCTCTATGTGAGGCCCGGGACTTATCAGCTGATCCTCGTACTGTACCGTTTAGTCCAGTTATGTGAAATGGTGCACACTTCTGCATTAGGAACTGAAAATATTGGGAATAGTAATTGTTCAAAATTGTAAGGTAGTTTACAATTTTCACATCTTGCAGTGTCAGCATACAAAGTAGTATCCTTATAGGTAACACAGCAAGTAATCTGTAAGAAAGAAACTGAAATAAGGACAGGGTTAGTTTTGAAACTTTGGAATAGTCTACATGTTTACTAGGACCTAAAGCCTTTCTGTCCAAACTTTTGTCCACGTTACTGAAACGGCACAGATTTGTATTTAAGGGGTTGAAAATATGATCAGGGTTAGTTTTTTAAAGCTTTATGTGAGCCTATGATTTTTATGGTATTCTATATATATAACTGCAAAATTTAAGACATATTTGACTGAGCAGCACAAGTTTGTATACAGCACACGTGAGCTTCCACTCGAGTTTGATTTTATCAAACAGCTCAGAAGTAGGCACAACAGCTTTTTAATAAAGTATATGAAATTCTATCAAATTAAGGGAATGTAAAGACACCTAAAATAATAACACTCACGAATTGTTGCAGTTGTATGTATGTAGAACCTCAATGTAATAAACTCATGAAGCAAGTATTCTGCCGGGGTTGAGGCAGTATTTTTATGCCTAAATGATATTAATTGTGTTTTATTATAATTAAATTCAGTAACAGCCCACCTCGAAAACAATATGTATATAATTATTATTTAAATTGTTTGTAAAGTCATTGTAAACGCATTTATTAATGTTATGTAAATCTTTATAAACTCTAATAATGCAAAAACTGTGATAATAATATGTTTTAGGATGTTAATAATGAGGTAATAATGTAATTTTTGTGACAATAATGTGTCTGGAGTTTTAAAAGTACTGGTCATGAAAAGATCGGCAGTGACGTAAGTTTCGCTTACAGTTTGGAATTAGCCAATCAACAGTAAAGAAAAGTTATAGTTTGAATACTTAAATTCTATTGGACTAGAATTAGCCAATAAGAGACTGGCATTACCGTAGCTTCAAGGTTTTTACCATTGAATTTAGTCAGTCGCGGGTAAGATGTTGTAGAGTACGGATGGTAAAAATTGTATTCTCTGCTAGAATGTATAAAGTGCTCACAGTTTTCTTTTATAAAATGTTGTGTTTTTATAAATGTGCAAGTATAAAGAGAAATAAAAAGAAGTAAAATTAAAAAGTAAATTCTGTGACGTCTTATCACAACCTGAAAAGAAGTGTTTCTATAGTGCGACTGAAGCAGCTGAGGCAAATAACTTTAATAATATTACGTAAAACAAGCATCATCTTCACTATAAAGTTTGGCGTCCCAAGCATCAAACAACATCAAAGTGTATCTTCATTACGTAACCTAAATACATTCTCAAAGTGACGCACATAAGTGGGGATTCTCACATCTCATATCCAGCATCCAGCTAAATAATTTTTTTAAATATAATATATAGAAATGGTTGCAAATATACAATTTCATTAAAATAGGTTCAATACCTCAGAACTAGTTTCGAGGAATCACTTCCTCATTGTCAGCTGATTGCAACCGGTTGGCTTTCCTCTGATGGTTATAGATGTCTCGTTGTCCCTCTAGTGGTGGTTCTACAAGTTCTGTAATCAAATTTTTGTCCATAGGGATGTCCAAATTCATTAACCTTGGACGAAATTTCTAAAGAAATATTTTCTCCCAAATGTTTAATTCCGTAGGTTTTTGTGCCTGCTTGATAAGTGATACTGTGTCCTGAATTTCATGTCCCTGTATCCAAAAATGTGCTGCAACTGCTGATTTTTCTTCTTCCCTGGATTTGATGTTACGAAAATGTTCCTTAAGCCTCGTTTCTATGTTACGCTTAGTTTGACCAATATAGATTTGTTCACAATCCTTGCAATCTATTCTGTAAATCCCAGATTTTTTATGAGCTGGCATTTTTTCTTTTTGGTTTGCATTTATGAGGAATTTTATGCTGAATTTATTTTCAGGGATGAGTGCCACATTGATAACATTGAAAATTTTCTTGAATTTGTTATGTGCCCATGGGTGAAATGTGACTTTTTTGTATGTCGGCTTTTGTTTGTGTGGTTTGAGGGTTGTATTTTCTTGTATCATTTTTTGTTGCCTGAATTTTTTGATTAACCTATCCACCATATCTGTTTTGTAGCCATTTCTTCTAGCTGTTTTTAAGATTTCTTGGTATTCTAAGTTATATTCCTTTTCATTGAGGGGGATGTTCACTAATCTATGGGTCAAACTGTTAAAAACTGCAACTTTGTGTGATGGGGGGTTCTAACTATTGTTTTTTATATAGTTATCTGTATAGGTGTTTTTTCTGTAAATTCCAAAAGTTAATCTATTGTTCTTCTTCATGATTTTTAGGTCCAGGTAGGGGAGCTGGTTATCCAATTCAGTTTCCATGGTAAATTTAATATTACAAATCTTGCAAACTCAATAATTTGAGAGCATCTTGTACATGTTTCTTGTTAACTATTGTGAATACGTCGTTGACATATCTGGCCCAAGTTTTAAATAACCAAGGAAAGGCTTTTACTACTCTTGTCTCAAGAGCACTCATGAATAAATCAGCCAGAAAGGGTGACATTGGATTTCCCAAGGCTAGGCCTGTGAGTTGTTCAAAATATTTTCCTTCAAAGCTGAAAAAGGTTTGCTCTATGCACAGTTTTGTCAGATTAATGAGTTCAATTTCTGTTGGGTTTCTATTGATGGCAGTTAACCAATTTTTTAATACGTCTAGCACCCTATCTTAGGTAGGCTTGGAAACAGTGAAACAACATTGAAAGACACTAAAGTATCCCCATCTCCAAGTTGAAAGTCCTTTATCTTAGTGACTAACTCAAATGAATTCCTGATGCTTAAAGACTCAAATTTTGTGAATTCTTGAAACAAATCTATATTGGTCAAACTAAGTGTAACATAGAAACGAGGCTTAAGGAACATTTTCGTAACATCAAATCCAGGGAAGAAGAAAAATCAGCAGTTGCAGCACATTTTTGGATACAGGGACATGAAATTCAGGACACAGTATCACTTATCAAGCAGGTACAAAAACCTACGGAATTAAACATTTGGGAGAAAATATTTCTTTGGAAATTTTGTCCAAGGATAATGAATTTGGACATCCCTATGCACAAAAATTTGATTACAGAACTTGTAGAACCACCACTAGAGGGACAACGAGACATCTATAACCATCAGAGGAAAGCCAACCAGTTGCAATCAGCTGACAATGAGGAAGTGATTCCTCGAAACTAGTTCTGAGGTATTGAACCTATTTTAATGAAATTGTATATTTGCAACCATTTCTATATATTATACTTAATCTTTTCACTATGTCTTCTGATTTAGAATTGATTCATTTTTTTAAAGTTGGCAACAAACATACTTCTTCAAATTACAACTGTGGGGCAAACTCCTCCAAACAACTACCATCATCGTAACTACCGCAAATTGGCTCCCAAACGTGGAGCTGGCTAATAACTCCCGCAAATTGATGCCACAACGTGGAACCATCAACATTACTACCGCAAATTGGCGTCCAAACCGTGGGGCTTACGAGAAACACCTCACAACAAAAACACATCACCTATAACCTATCGCAGGGTCAACACTTTCACTCTTTGTCTTTTTCAAGTCTTACCTGGAGACTTCTTCTGCTGGCATATCCCCAGTTATCTCATATGTATGTGAGGCGGTCTCCTGTAACAAAATAAACTTGTTAACATTAAAAGTTGAAGGTCATTTAAGGGAGTTCGGTATTACATATTTTATTAAACCCAGTTAATTGTATTTACATGCTGTCAATTTGGATAGACAATACCATTATTCATAATAAAGAATGATTATGAAATGAAACTAACAACTTTTAAAAATAATTAACATTTAAAAAAAAAGACGACTCTGGGCTATGATTTCCTAGAAGACACACTATTTACATCTATAGATTCCTATTGTTTCAAACCAAATGCTTTGTAACGCAAGACTGGAATAATTAAAACAAGCAGCTATGTCAAGCCTACAATTTCTTTTTCTTGAAGTTTGTATTTGTCTGAGGAAAATATTGTGTTGTAGGGTTATACAAGCTATTTTACTTTTCCCTACCACTCACCTATGGTTGAGGAACAATTACATTTCACATAAAAATCTGGAAATAAGAATTTGCATGAAATAAGTTTCAAGAGTCCAGTAATATCACAGCATTTAATGAATCAAGTTTCGCATTTATTTTTACAATAGAAATGAAAAGCCATGTTAATACTATAACAATGAGATGGCCCTATTTTGGACCCAATGTTGCAGTGCCACATACTAGAGTTCTGAAAGAGAGGCTCAGGGTCAAATTCATAGTCGTCGCTTATTTCAAGAGAGTCCTTAAACAGCAATTTTAATTCACAGACGTTACTCTTTCATGCGAATAAGGAAATGCTTATTCGTATAAGGTAGCTCTGACCTCTGCTTATATGCAATAAGGAGACCTGATGCCGTCTTGCATCAACTATCTGCAATGGAGGTTAATGATGATAAAGATTTTGTGGAATATATGGAATTTCATAACAAAATTGTACTGCACAGTAATAAGCATATTTGTGTGATTTGCAGAATCCACTTGAAATGTACAATGCTGCTGAATTTAAGAAATGATATTGGTATACCAAGCCACTGTTGTAAATTAATGCCTCTGCTAAACAATGTAACCTTAAAAACAGAAATTATGAAGTCCTAACGTGAGACAGGTTTGCCTGAAAAGGTGCGTAAGATCTCAGTGCTATAACATCATATAATATTTTCTGTCACACGTTTTCATATGTATGAATTCCAAAATCCTTTGGTAGCTAGAAAACAAGAGTCCGCTGCATTTATTCCAAATCATTTAATAAAATGCGGAAATATCTCTGCAGTACTTTTCTTCAGCAATTTGCCTATTTTACATAGTCACTATGACTGCAATGGGTCACTTAACTAGTCACACCTTTTTACCATTAATTTGCAAATATGCATTGGGTTATCAGAACCTTGAATAGACGTTTTACCAATTTTGCGTGTAAAACTGCTATTGATGCCAAACATTGTATGTTATTGGCTACTTTGCTTTTCTGCTTGCTGCTAGATGGCGTAGTAATTGTGTTTGTGGTTTGCTTCCATGAATGCATATGCACAGGGCCCAGATTGTTGTAAATATGTCTAGCTACTAGCACTTCACACTAGAAAGCCATAATATAAGTTTTAGAACAGTCCACGAGTGAATGCCATTTAAGGCTAGTACATCACACAGTGTCTGATTGCCTGTATTTTACGATGTCTTTGTACTTCAGCACAACTCTTTTAGATGGTTTCCTTCCTGCTCGCTGAAATGTTTTCCTTTTGGCATGCTTTTGTCCTAACTAATTAACTGTATAACTAATTCTACAAATTGTAACTAAATTTACAACCTATTTGATTTTAAACTAAAGTGAACTAATTAATGAATGTACCATTCAAAACTCATAAACTTTTAACATGTGCTCAATGGCTGTTGTGAACAAAACAACAACGAATATTAAAATGGTGGCTGGCTATGTGTTCACCTGCATGGTTGTTAACATATTCCTTCACGTATCTGAGTAACTGAGAAACAGCCAAACCATATTGCCACATGTGCTTCGGAGATGAGAGTGTCTTAGCATTGAGCATATAAGTACCCTCTATGTATACCAAATGGTAATAAGCATTTCCTTATCAAAAGGGAATGGTTATTGCTTAAGCATCTCCTTTACATATAAGCAACAACTATTAATTCGATCCTTAGACTTACTCCACTGCATCAAATATACTAAGGCCATTACTGGATACCTCCAGTTTTTCCTGTGCTAAACAGACAGACATGCTGACAATTACAGCTCTTATTGGTGAATCCTTAAGAAACAAGTGATTAATTTAAAACTACAAAATCTGATTGTTGCAAATATAACCAAAAAGATTTTGTATCATACTTCATTCATTCCAATCACACGTTCATATTGTAACAAAAACAATATAAAGATACTAAAATAAATATTTTAGTCATTCTGTAACCATTTAACATCACTTACTTAACATTCATTCAGAACATGTTTAAAAATCCTTACTTTGATGATCAATTTTTCGTCAACTGCCAGGATT
Source organism: Deroplatys truncata (assembly GCA_030765065.1). NCBI lineage: Eukaryota > Metazoa > Arthropoda > Insecta > Mantodea > Mantidae > Deroplatys > Deroplatys truncata. The sequence goes on from CM060987.1 coordinate 201,248,907, forward strand.
GCTTAAACTGGATGTACTTCTCCCTGGTGGTGGTTGGATGAATTCGCCATCAGCTGGGATTTGGAAGTTCATAATTCTCGCTTTGTTCTCCCATATGTGTATATTTTCAGAAGATTTGTCTTCTAGTTTCATTCTTATATTTTTGAAATGCTGCTTTGTTCTGGTTTTTAGGTTTCTTTTTGTCTTTATGTAAATCTTATTACAGCCCTTGCATCCAATCTGGTATATTCTGATCTGTAAATTGGTGCAATTTCATCAACTAAGTCTTTATGGAATGGTTGTTCTTTGCTGTTATGACGATATTACTTCTTTGAATATATTTTTGAATTTGTTGAATGCTGTGAATTGATATGTAAAATTTTTTTTAGTCTTTTTTTCTCCTGTATTGTGGAGAGGATCCTGGTTTCTCTGATTTGCTTATTTATTTTGATTTAAAAAGATAATCATGCATCATCAGGTAATCTAGCCAGTGTTTAATAAACTAGGAACTTAAGACTGCCCAACTTCTCAAGCACTAAAATAGTACATACCATGAGTATTTTAGAATCACTAATGGCTTTTACAATTGGTTTAATTAAGGATCTACAGGACATTTAATAATTAAATGAACACTTCACAGACGAGACTGGCTCATTAGTTAACAATCTCATCAAAAGAAGTTGCTAACAGTAATATCTTGTCATATTTTTAAACTATTACCAGGAAATGAGCGTTTTTGGGTTTGGTAGAAGGTTAAGCATGGGTCATGATGAATCAATGACTTGTGACATTGAAGCACATTACTTACAAATACCCAACTTTTGATGCACATTATAACCTACTCACATGAAATGGTTATACCACATTACTGTGATAATTACAACGCTATTTATAAAAACCTATGTGTCCAGGTCTCTAAGATTGTCAAGAAAAACTACAAACAATAAAATTGAGATAGCTTTTCATCAACATGTATACTAAATGACTGATTCTGATAAAATGATTTTTGTAAACTTTACCTTTATCCCATTCAAGTCAGCATCTGCAGCAAAAGACAGGTCCATTTCTTGTTTAATTTCACTTGATGTACTTTCAGACCAGCCAGGGTCCTCTTTGATCTCTCTTTTGATACACATTTCATTACTGTCTATTTCACTCTTGTTGGGACTCTCCTTTACAAAATGCGACACAAAAACTGTCTCACTATGAAAGTCATCAACCTCTTCTTTATATTCAGATTTAACTGGAGTTAATGTTCCATTTGTACACAAAGGTTCTTCTGTTCTTCCCATTTTTATATCCGTTTTATGGTCATCACTATTTATCACATTGTTACTGTCAGGCTCCATTAGAAGGCCTGTAAAAAAAAATAAAATCACCATCAGAAACAGCAGAAGGTAAACAAATTAAAATTGAGTTTTATTTATGGATGCTCTTTAACTACTAAGGTCCTTGGCGTTCTATCCTACATTGTGCATGAAAGATTGGTAATTTTGCTCAGAGGCCTCTTTATCAGGCTTGAGGTTCTTTTGCATGCTGTAAATCTAAGACACAGGACCACCGGTCTTGCTTCTCTTCAGAAGGAAGCCATGCTAAGAATTTTTATGCCCGAAAAAATCCATCGCTCTCTCCAGGGTTTGAACCTGCAACCTCGGGAACTAGATGCTAGCAGGGTAACCACTACACCAAGGATGACAGAAGGTAAACGATGAAATAACACATTACTATTGTGACAGTTATTTATTCTTCAAGAGTTTAATCTCCTGCATTTAAGTAATATGCTTAAATGAATGAACTAGCACAGGTAAAAGGTAAAGGTCATCATCCAAATCAGGGCAACTAGCACAGGTAAAAGGTAAAGGTCATCATCCAAATCAGGGCGAGTTCTTAAAGTCAACACACTGGAGTTGGAAACCTATTAGAGAAAGCCATTTAACGATGAGGTGAACGAATAAAGAGGAGGTTTAGCATGCAACACTAGAGACGTCATTAGTACCCATTTCAAAATAGCAAATGTAAACCAACACTTAAAAATGGGAGATCAAAACTGATCAATCTAAAACACCACTATGCTTAAAATATTAACATCCAGAGTAAAACAGAACTACAAGAAATAAAATTATGCTTTGGCAGTGACTGTAGAACATGTCTTAATGTAGTGAATGCATCATATAATCACTTTAAAGAACAGAATTTCCAGCTCTCTATTTTAACCAAAAAAGATACGACAGTATTTCAGTATTTAGTAGATATATTACAGCCTGGTACAGAAACAATATATGTGTAGACATTACATATTACTGAATATGACGCAGATTCTAAAACAGTGTTAATGCACAATGAATACTGATTTCCATCAGAAGAATCTACTTCACCGATATCAAAACGGGAATCAACATCAGAAGGTCTACAGAGCCTGAAACAGAGTAGGATGGTCAATGGAAGAAAAAAGGAAAGTTATAAACACATGGATGAGTGCAAAGAAACAGAAGCCAATGCATACATTCCCTTACTTATCATAGAACTCTATGAAAAATGGATATTCTTGATAGTAGCAGAAATCAAATTAAATTCAGTTTTATTAATGAATGCTTTTTAACTGCTGTGGTCCTTAGCGTCCCATTCTATATTGGGCATGAAAGACCGGTAATTTTGCTCAGAGGCCTCTTTATCATGCGTGAGGTTCTTTTACGTGCCATAAATCTTTGACATGGTAGCACCGGCTTTACTTCCCTTCCGGAGGAAGCCATACTAAGAATTTTTACGCCCAAAAAAATCCATCGTCCTTCGCCAGGTTGATAGCAGGAGATGCAGTTGTACTGCTTTAAGGAAAATATTGCAAAAGCAGATTCTATTGTCAAGTCATCTAATTTAAGTCACAGATAAATATAAGCAATTGAACAAGTTGGTATTTATCAAGTTAATGGAAGCTCGTGAAAACAACTTAATAGTGCACAGTATGGGGTCTGGGTCTGTGAAGAAACCAAATCACTTGATTTACCTTTGTCAGCAAGTGCAACATGGGTAAAACTATAACAACATACTGCATTCCTGTAGAGAACAGATAATGTTGCTTATAGAGTAGTATGGTGCTGACAATGTGTATAATGCAGATCAATCTGGCATCAATAAAGAAATGCTTGATCACCATGATAAGAAGCTAGTATGTGGTGTTGGACAATCACATTCATTTACAATTATGCCAATAGTAACATGCATGAGATGTCTCCATCCCTGTCTGTTTACTGTGCTGCAGAAATGAATGCCATCAAGTCAAGCTGTCCAGCAGGTACATTTAAAGCCCCTAATTTAATTGTGCAGTGGTCGAAATCTGGAAAACTGATACATGACATTTTCTGTATGCAGTAGACCCTCGTTTAACAGAATTCCAAGAGACCGAAAAATAGCCAATTCGGTTTAACAAAGTTTGAATTAATGAAGTTTTGTAAAAATAGTCCTGTATTATCTGAAATGGTAAAATATGACTGTTGACTTCAATTTCCCTCTTGTTATGCATACCAATGAATGAGGGCGTTCCACTTCTAAGAAAAAGTAAAAATAACTGCTGTATATGGTATATCTGGTATTTGTTTAATTGAAAAAGTATACCATCAAATGCTTGTTGTAATTTGTTTTGAAACAGTACTATTTGGAACAATATTGTACTCATTGAATTAGTGAGTCGTATAATACAACAAACAATAACCTTAAGAAACACTTTGAATATACCGTTCTTTTAACACTAAGTTTTAATTAGAACAAATGTTTTAGTTACAACTCTTGTCCATTACACATTTTAGTTCTACAATTTGAAAAAATCATTAATTGTTGTTGGCGGACCGTTGGTCGTAATATTATGGCACTCTCAGAAGATGCCACATTCAGAGATGTCATGGAGACATCAGAAGTGGCAGCAAATCTCTCAAGAACAGAAATTGCAACTGCAATTTCAGCGTGGGGTCACGGTGTCATATCTTCATGTTCCTCCTCAGAAGATGGCAGTAAAAAATTATCATTCTCTTCTGCATCATTGCAGATCACTGGTTCTTCAGCAGCACAGATGTTGTCTACCTACGTCCATTCTTCCATAATGACGGTACAAGAGGGCACCAACCGGGTGTAAGCGTGTAGAAGAGCATCAGGAGAATCCCAATTGTATCCACATTATAAGTTCAGATGTGGATCATCGGTTTCCTGTTCAATTTCAGTGGCGTTATCAGTTTCAAGAGATTAGGTCATTCAAACTTTATTGTTACTCTCATACTGACTCGGCAGATTCAATAGGTTGACCTCTTTAAAACAACGTAGATTTTTTGTATTTTCCAATCACTGATGGTTTGAGCTTCTCAGAACCATCTGAATTACAACACAAGACCATGCTCAGTCTCTACTTGCGTCATTTTCCACCCTTGGCACATAGTGCTTTTTCAGGCATCAAGTTGGAGAAAATGCCTCCCCCATATTAAACACATTTCTTGGGTGATGATGAGAGAGCTTAGATTGAAACTCCCGCGCCCACTCATTGGTATCTTCCTCGTTTACACTATGTGCCTCCCCACAGACACTGAAAGCATTGATTTTATGCCTCTTCTGAAAACGCTATAGCCATCCCTCAGAAGATATAAACCCAGAAATTCCTTCTTTCTTCAGGATTTCACGAGCCTTTTTTTGAAGCATGGGGCCAGACAGTGAAAAAGAAAATTGAGAAAAATTATGTGAAATGTGTAACGGAAAATACCATAGTGCACAGCACAACATACATATTCGGTTTAAACGAAGAATGACGTATAGAATATGTAATGAGGGGACCAAATTTTAGTTTGTAGTACAAATTATCTGAAATTCGGTTTAAGCGGTAGATTTATCCATGTAATTTGAGAAGCTACTACGGATTAACCGAGGTTCGGTTTATCCAATTTCAAATTAGTGAGGATCTACTGTATTTCTGGACTTGACATTTTTACCCCACCTGATCCATCAAACTGTTTACTGCTGGATTCCAGGGTGCCTCATAAAGATGATGATGATGATAATAATAGTAATACATAAAATACTTTAATTCAGTAACTATGAATCCTGGAAAGTTAAAAGAGCAAATCATTCCAGCAAAAACAACCTCAGAATTGCAACCGTTACAGGCAACTTTTCCTAATGTTGAAAACAATGGACATCTATGATTTTGTTATGTTAAATAACATTGGTGTGAACTTGCGACAGAAAAAATATTCTCAAATGCATTCACTGATCTACAATAAAAAAATGTTCACGTGCTTCTGTTTATCACATAGACATGGGTGGAAATAAGCAGGTCTGTTTAGCACAAATGAAACTTTTGAAAACAGCACAGACTATTCTATTAGGAAAGGAACTGGTACTTGCAAATTCTTTTGTGGAAGACAATAATTGTGATCAGCTTTCTTTACTCAAATGTAACTGGTGCAAGAAGCTTTTGTATTCATTTTCTTAATTTCCTTTATCATTCACAGAAGATTAATATGTGGAAGGGGACTGCCACATTATTGGCGAGTGTGTAATTGTTTAATCAGTACACACATATATAGTGTTTAAATCTTCACCTTGAATATTTTTTCCCCCAAAGTGATTACAACACAACTGTAGGTTAATATTTAATTGTTTATAAAACATATATAAATGAATTCAAGTTTTGGGATTACTGGGTTATGATTTAAAAGAAATTAATATGTAGTTTAACAGCCGTACAATGTTTACAAGTTTCCTGCACTCACAGTTAGTGCTTGCTTTCGCCTGCATCCCAAAGATAAACAGTGTCCACAGCAACACATTCACCAGCAGTTCAAAAGAACTTCACTCCAATTGGACACTGACGACTCCTACCCACACATCTTTACCACCCTGTAACTCATATATATATATTAGCGAACATATTTGTTAATTTTGTTCTGCTGCAATGTGGTGAAACTGTGCACACACAGAATAATGTGTTTATTATATTTATTCACTCATCCTAATTATTCAAATTATTAAGCCGCATGGCATAGCCCAACGTTGAGGGCCCTCAGTCGCACAGCATAGCCGAAATGAAATTGAGTTTCATTTATGGTTGCTCTTTAACTGCTATGATACTTAGCATCCCACTCTATATTGGGCATGAAAGACTGGTAATTTTGCTCAGAGGCCTCTTTATCAGACTTGAGGTTTTTTACGTGCTGTAAATCCACAACAGGACCACCAGCTTTACTTCCCTTCCGAAGGAAGCCATGCTAAGGATTTTTACAGCTGAAAAAAAATCCATCGCCCTCTGCCGGCTTTGAAACCCGTGATCTCGGGAACTAGAGGCTTAGCATGCTACATCTAGAACACAGAGGATGGTGGTAGCCGCGGGATGTTTTCTAGAAGCAGAGGACTGAAGCAACCGAGCGACGACAGGGGTAGTCATAGGATCTGGGGTCTAAAAGTCGAATGATTCACTTCAAAATGCCGCCAAAAACCGTCAGAAACTACTATATAAGAGCAGTCGCATAAAAGAGACCGTGGGTGGGCCCAATAATGCCACAGCAACATCTAACATACCAAAACATTCCTCGTTAAAGTATATAATGATACCAGCCATAATCCAATATCGAAGTTTATCTGCGATTTTGTATGTAAAACACCACAATTGAGTCCATAATCCAGTACTGCAATAAAACAACGTTAGATGACCCTATTGGGGTATTAGCGCAATAATGCAATAGCTACAAGTTTCCAATCACGATATCTCGCGACAGGCGGAAAGCTAACGGAATTACTTTTACCATTCTTATACCCATTTAGAAGGAAATCGAACCTCTCCAGTTGCTGTACTTCCCTGTTGTCACTTGGTCCATTTTTTACATTTTGCTTCCGAAGAGTTTTAAAAAACAAAATAAAACAAATAAGTTTCCCAATTAAAATGTTGGACTTGCATTACTTTGGTCTTCATCGAAAACTACGGTAGCGTCAGGGGGGCCTCTTACCGCTTCCCGCGCATTCAATGCTTGTCAAGCTGTCTGCTAGTGACGTCATCTGGAAGGTAGTTGGCATCACTATTCACATGTGCAAGCTCAAGTTTTACGATATAATTCAAATCCCGTCATGTTATCTGACATGATATGGTCACCTCGGGCAAATTTATTTGAAACAAAACTCTCATTCCGTAACATATATCATAGAAAAAGAAAAATAATACGGAGAAAGAATCAAAACTATGCCATATACTCTTATCTTACAGCTTGTCTTGTTAAACAGTTAAAACACTTTCTTTTGGGCTTTGAATTTTTCAACATTTAAGCTATAATTGCAGTGCATTTCTTACAAAAGATAGCAAGTACCATTGCCTTTTAATCACGTATTAAACGAAGAGAGGGAGAAGAAAAAACATATTATATTAAAATAAAATAAAACCTTCAGGATGTGCATTATTTCTGCAATTTTGCTTCCTCTCCTATTTACTTATAGTAAGTAGAGGAAGTATTGTATTCCACCCAAAATTTCGATACCGAGTTTTCACGGAAATACACGTTTTGAGACTCCTTGAATCTAAAAACCAATTTTTTTGAAAAAGGTCTGTGCGTGCGTGTGAACAGCATAACTCAAAACGAAAAGTCGGTTAAATAACAAACTTGGAATTTAACTCCAGCATCCTCCAAGGATGTGACATGAACTTTTAAGAAGATTACGTATCACGAACTACACTTTACATGAGAAATTATCCATTACTTTTGTTCTAAAAAATGATTAATACAATTTTGATTAAAATGCATATGTTTAAAACATTTGCATGACAAATAAAATGTATATTTTGAATTTCCTGTAAGTAGCCTGTGAAAACTTCATTTGAATGGCTTTTATGATTTGGTAAAGGTTAAAAGAACCAAAAAAATTACTTTAAAAAGAAGTAGAACTCGTTAAAGCATACAGTTTATACGAAATAAACATTGTTGTGTCTTTAACCATGTCCAAGATATCCAGTGTTATTTGTCTGAATGTTCAAATACTTAAACGATTTTAGTGGTAAGTCGCTATTCGGTTTTTTCCCTCGTGGTCATGCAAAGAACATGGAATTTCAAAGCCATCACATAGCGACACGCTTTATAATTTGACTATGGGATTAGCTTACTGAATCCTTATACATACAAGTGAATGTGTAATTAAGGTTCATCCCTCTTAACAAGTAGATAGAAGAATAAACTTCTGTATGGATAGTTTGTAGAGTCTGTAGAAGAATGAGCAAAGAAAGTCATGTGAATGAGGTAATTCCGAGTTTTATAATTACAGTATATATCGTGCATATTTTCTCACTTTAAACAGCTATTAATAATTTTAGTTATACATGTTACGCGATCAAAGTAAGGTATCGAAAATTCTTATTTGAGATTGTAAAATAATGTAATTTTATTGCGGATTACACTTTCTAGCTGAATACCATCACAATGTTATATCATTACAATGATATTCCTCAGTGTGAACCGAGTGTTTGTTTCCCTTGAAATGGCAAAGAAAAGATTTTCTTATTTCCGGATTTTAAAAGAGCACTTGCATAGTCATGCAAAAGGGCCATCAGCCTTTTGTCCATGTTATACCTGAATTTCCATTTCCATTTGGATTTAAGGGGTATATTACCCTAAGGCAAAGCGAAGATTATTGCACTTCGCCTTCTTTTATCTTTCTGTTGAACTTCTTAAAACTTTTGGAGACGTTGTGTCTGAGTCCCTGTGCATTTGAAACAGCACGAAGAGGTGTCATAAAGCGTGCCAAATTGTCCTATTAGGACACGTGTTCGCGCACTAATTTCTAAAACAGTATATTCCCTGTCTTCTGGGAAAAAACCATTCTTAAATAACACGTATACAATTATTTCGAGGAATCGCAGAACAGCTCTTTAAATAATATTTTTCTGTAATGCGTTGTACTGTCCAATCATGAGCAAGAGTTTTGTATCGCACTGACAGGTGCAAATGTTGTTTCGTGAGCATTGTTGCTCACTAAATAAAAATTCTCTTTCCGATTGCGTAGAAGTTAGTTCTAGTTGTGGATGCGATTTGGAAATACAAGTGTGGTGTGCATTCGTGTTCAAAATGAACGTTTCAAAAAACAAAATTGACTGCTGTTGCGCAATGTTCCAATACAGGAACAAAAACCACTGGAATTATATATCATTGATTTTCTAAAAAAGATAAACTAAGGAGCATGTGGGTGTCTCGCTGTAAACGGAGTGATAAATTCAACACTATAATGCTCGAGTCGCTCATTACATTTTCGGCCTGAGGTTATGAACGGGATTTAAAAAACAAATTACTTGGCTTACCTCTACGGAAAGTTTCATGTGGTGATGCAGTGCCATGTTTGTTGATTTCGAACTGGCATTGTGTCTGTCTTCCCGGTCCGAACACAAATAACAGCAACAGTACCAGCGAAATTAATCAAAAGTTACGTCATCTCAAAACTATATTTTATTTGGTCATGTTTACTGAAAGTAAATAACAATGTTGACTTCATATTATTCAGCATATTGGATTAAGCACAATTTCATTATCAGCGATAGGAAAAACATGAGACTACGGATGCATGACATTGCTAAAGGACACTCGGCACCCACCGAATATGAGGAGGCAATATTGTTAGAAGATATGAGCATAAAGGAAAATTTTGAAATTGAAGATTTCAATATGGACTGTAAAATATCTTGCGAGTTATATTGCATACAAATGTCGGTCCTTTGATAGTACATTGGGAAGCAAAGACAGTGACTGTAATTTACCAACACAAATGCCTCAGGACTGGAATACAGTTATTTCCAGGGAGGGGGCTTATTCGACCTTCCGAACAGTGGTGCCAAAAAGTGAAGAAGTTCGAAGTTATATTTGCGGGATTCCATGGATTTCGTATTTCAAAATGTGTTAGAGTGATGAAAACACTTAGTGACACAATTTGCTCTAAATTACCTGAATTGGACGAAAGAATTATCTATAGATCAGGACTCATACATTTATTGGGAAATGGCATTTGAATCAAAAATTAAAAGCTGCAACCATGGAAAAAAGAAATACAAGGAAATGTGTGAAATCTACTACTTCTACAACACAGCATGACCAGCCAATTTTAAATGTAAGTCTACTTTTACGATTTAACAAAGAATAATTTGTTACTTTTTATTTTAGTAATGGTTTTGGTGGTAGTGCTGATAAAATTGGTTTGCAATTAGTAGAATGCATTGACGAACCTTTCTTACCATTTTCCGTTAAAGTATATTTTATAACATATGTCATTGCATTATATTACACTTCCTTAATTACTGCTTAACCGTATACACAATGGATATACCAATCCGTGCCTTAAATTGTACATGTTAAAACGTGTTTAAAGCATTCACTTTCAATTACTATCCAAAGAGCCCGCGTGCTCAACCTTCCACATGACGTCACATGCACGCAGCCAATGAGAGTGGAATGGCCGGAGTGGCCTACCTTCTCTATACTCTAGTTACCTTGCGGTAGCATGCATTACGTTGGTCTTCTGAGTCAACATTTAAAACCCAACATAGCTGAAAACACGATTGAGAGCCCTCAGCCTGAAGGCGTAGCCGAGGGATCTGGGTGTCTAAAACTCGAAAGATTCACGTTGGCAGCAATTCCTTCCAAAAGTCGCCAAAAACATTATATAAGAAGAACCACTTAACCGTTATTTATGTTAAAATTTTCAGTGAAGACCAAAGTAATGCAAAAAAGCCATAATGATTATATACAATAAAAAATTAATCGTAGATTAATTTACGATATAATAAATACTAATAACAACTTAACTTATGTCGTGCAAAATAAGTTCAAGCACAAAGTTTCAAACAAGTACGCACAATTGTCGGTTCACCAAAGAAAACAAAGAAAGAAAGCGGATCTCCCGTAAAGTGACTGTTCAACCGACACGGGCTACGATCATGAAGGCAATGGAACCGGGCTATGAAAAGACCTAAACCAATAATTTGTAAACTACGTTATTTGCATGAAACAAATGGTAATGCAAAAGACACAAGGTACCAAATATTATGTTTCTCTTCATAAGATCTTTCTTGAAGCGAAGATTAATAAATAAAAGGCAAAGTTGTTTTAGTTGTGGCCCGTCGAAGTAGCTGAACGTGAATGATTGGAGTTTTAGACGCGCAGATCCCTCGGCTACGCCCTGTCGTCGCTTCGAACTTGCTACACTCCTCTCCTTCTAAAAAACATCCCTCGGCTACGCTTTGAGGCTGAGGGCCCTCAATCTCTCGGCTACGCCTTGAGGCTGATACTGGAGTAGATGTGCGGGCCACAAGTAGAGAAGATTGTCGAAATAAAATTACAAATCTTGTAGACAAAATTACGTACCTAATAAAAGCTAATGAAGCACTCTGCAATTTATATGAAAGCGCGATTTTGTTTTGTATACGATGAAAACCAATGACTACAGTTTTCTCTTCATTTCACTATTAATCTGTTTCAAGACCAGTCAAGGTAGACAAACTCTCTGCACTTCCAAATCCTTAGAAGAGATATAAAACACTGACTGGTATCAAAACATATCCCGATACAGACGATTGTCTTAAAAAGGAAATTTGCTGATAAACGTAAATTCTGCACGAGATAAATTTAGTGTCATTATTATAGATTTGATGGTAAAAGAACATGGAGTAATAATTTCTATACTGTCTACCATCGTCAATTAAACCCTATAGAAATGGCATTGAGTCGTAAACGAACATATTGGGAAACAATATGAACTTTAAGCACAAGGGGGTGCAACGTTTAATTAACAAAGTTTTTCGACCATTCACGTTAAGTTACGGCCAACACAAGGTGACCATATTTTTCAAACAAGAAAACGGGACATTTTAAATTTGTCTCAATGAAGCAAGGGACAAACGAGAATGCGTAAAATCGTTTCGTCATATACACGAAGGCTTCGAAACTAATAATAAATAATGTGTAACTTACATATATAGTAGCTCTGAATTCACTCCAGCCAAACAACTCTGTACCATTATCAGTGCAGGAGTCATTCCTCATACATTGAATAAGTTTAGAAGTACGTCCATTGATCTGAAAGATTGGTTGTGGTGGACAGCATGGTAAGCGAACGTTCCTTCAATAACTGCTAATTTCATATGTTTATTACCAAAGCTTTCACATTTAAAAAAAATCTGATGTGTTACACTCACATGACTTTCTCCACTCTTGTACAAACTATTTTTACAAACGCTTATTCACCATATGCTTCATGTTAATCGAGATGTCAATCTTATTGCTAATTTTCTTGTAGATGCAAGGGGAATATGGTAGGTTTTAAGCGATAGTCAAATATTTTAAGAGCTGGTTGCTATGTGGCGCATTCCAGCTCTTTGCATGCCCAGGACATAAAAAAATGAATAACGAATTTGAGAAAAAGTATAAGTACTGGAAAATTTAAGGAAATAACAAGCAATATCTCGAAAACGGTTCACTCAAAAAAAAAAAAAAAAAAAAAAAAAATGTATATGACATAAATTGTGTATTTTAACGCGATCTACATTTTTCGGGAAGTAAAATTTTGTCTCTCTCTTATGGTTTACCAGTTATGCAAATGTCGTTCAGAATGAAGAACACTTTTGGAGACATTCCAAAACAAATCGAGATATACATTTCATTTGTTATGAAAATACCTTAAACATATGATATTTTAATAAAAATCGTTAGAGCCATTTTAGAGAAAATTAAAATTTTCGAAAAATGTTCCATGTAAAGGGTACTCTGGGGTGGGGGGATTTTCTTCAAACCTTCGTGTCGTATCTCTGGAACATACTGAACCTAAATACCAAGTTTGGTGTTTATCCGATTGTTCGTTTCTGAGTTATGCTGTTCACAGACACACACACACACACACACACGGACATGTTTCCAAAAATGCTTTTTTTTGGATTCAGGGAGTCTCAAAACATGTATTTCCAGTGAAATCTCGGTATCAAATTTTTGGGTGGAATACAATACTTCAATACATACTATACGTAGTAGAGAAAGTAAAAAAATAGTCATTACGGTGCTAGAAGAAGCACTTGCAAGCACCATTCTTTTTTTTTTTTTTGGACTGTTTATATGTTGCAATGTACCGATCCCCCCCCCCCCCCCCATGGCTTATACTGAAAGTAGCTGCACACTTACTGCATGGAACATCCGACTCAGAAATTTTTTGTATGTATTGAAAACACACTTCCTTTCCGGCGCTGACAGATTATTAATTTCAGGTGTCTTAGCGTCTTAGCACTCGCAGTTTACAAAAGTTAACTATATTTTATTATTTCACAAATGCAGAACTACCCAAGTCATAACGGTAATGAATTGCCTTTGGCTCAAGCATATGCGATTACAGTTTTCATTATTGGCGGCATTCCATTTAAACGCGAGTTACTACAATATATTTTTTTTTAAGTTCCATTTATACCCCACCTTTACCTATATTGGTCTTATCGGCGGCCTTTCGTTTGGAACTTGCCTATTGGGCCTTGTATTCTCTTGTCGTTGGGTTTCTTCCACCATTTGGGTTTTAATCATTAGAGCTCTCTCTCTCTCTCTCTCTCTCTCTGTCGTCCTCCGTGGTGTAGTGGTTACCATGCTAGCCTCTAGTTCCTGAGGTTGTGGGTTCAAAAGCGGCGGAAGGCGAGGGAATTTTTCGGGCGTAAAAATCCTTAGCATGGAAGGGAAGTAAAGCGGGTGGTACCGTGTCGTAGCTTACGGCACGTAAAAGACCCTCAGGCTTGATAAAGAGGCCTCTGAGCAAAATTACGGTCTTTCACACCCAATATAAAATGGGACGCTAAGGACCATAGTAGTTAAAGAGCGTCCATAAATAAAACTCAATTTAATTTTTCTCACACGCACTCTCATTCCAGACTCTGGGGATGATAGGGGATAATCTCGGCTAGAGAAAAATCCCCCCCCCAGCCGGCAATCGAACCCGGAACTCCTCGCACAGCAGGCAGATGCTCTACTGACTGTCTTAATTTAAATATAGATACTAAATTAAATGAATTAAAATAATCATTTCCACGAGTCCGAATTATTGTGGAATTATAATATATTATTTTAGTTTCATTGCTACGGGACCATCCTATTTGTAGCGCAGACCGGCACAGTTCACTTGTCGTCCGCAACTATACTTTTCCAAGTGAAATCTCCACACGGTTTCAGATGTAAAGGCATGTATTGTAGACCCATAATATAAGCAGCTTTGCCAGTATCTTTAAATTTTTCATCAAACTGATACAAAACAAGACATTTTGAATTTTTGAGAAAATTAGTTAACGGCGTTTTATGTCGATAAGGCGTCCCGTTTCTACCTTTAAAAAAGACGGGACAGAGACTCTAAAAAGGGGACTGTCACCTTAGGTCAACGCCTTGTAAGGGTAGATGAATATGTGAACAGCAGATCAATTGAAGGATGGCCATATCCGATTAATGTTACTAGGTGTATTATTTGGATTATAGATTTAGGCGTAAATGAACATAATTTTAGGAGATTTGTGAGATATACCCCAAAGGATACTTGTGTGTGGATACTTTTATATTTGATATATTATTTTCTTAATTATTTTAAAATTAAAGAACACCAATTGAAACCAAATATTACTTTGGGATTAATTGTTCTTCCATACAAACCATGTGTTGGACAAGGTTGGAAAGGTAGAATCAGACGACTGAAAAATTCAATTCCATCGGCGGGTTTTGAACCACGGATCTCCTGGTTTCCATCCGGTTACTCTAACTACTGAGCTACCATGGCAACATGACGGTACGACATTAAATGCGAATCAGTTGGGGAATTTAATGTTTTCTGAAAAATAGGATTAGTTTGGTAGGTGATACCAAGCATCTAGATATGACTTACGGAGTGCCGCAAGGTTCAGTTTTGGGACCTACCCTGTGGAACATCTATTATGATGTGTTCAGAGTGCAGTTACGATGGGTACAATATCTATTGGATACGCCGATGACCTGGCCCTTCTAGTGTCTGGGGAATTCAGAGAAGAGGTGGAGGATAAAATCGAATGGTCTACACACCAAATTGAAATCTGGATGTTGAAGAGGGGATTGAAATTGTGATTTTGGAGGGAAGACGACCCTAAGGGAAGTTAATGTAAATATTGGTGGCGTGGCACTGAGGTCTCAAAGGCAATTGAGATATCTGGTCTTTAGTTTGGTCATAATATGAATATGAGTGTCCACGTAAAGTACGCGGTTGGCAAGACGGAGAAAGTGATTGCTGCCTTGAGTCGCTTAATACCTAATATTGGCGGTTCCAAGCCTGAAACAAGGAAAATTCTAGATAGCGTGGTTAATTCTATTATTTTGCATGGTGTGTCTGCTTGGAAGACTTGCATGGATAAAGCAATGTATAGGTGCAGCGAAAGGTTGAGCTACGCATCTGTAGTGGCTACAGAATCATCTCCATGAAGTCTATACAGGTTCTAGCAGGGACCATACTTTTTCATCTCCTAGTAGGAAGGAACGTAAGATCAGATAAATAGCTCCAAAACTAAAGAAAAAAAAACTATTGGCGAGGGAGAAAACTATCAGACCGTGACAGGTAGAACGGGACCAGTAAGAGAGGCCGGCTCAGTGGACGAAGTTGCTAATTCCTGAGATAGCACCCTGGATATTTAGGAAGCATGGTAATCTGGGTTAGTATGTGACAATTTCTTCTTTTTTTCGAGTAGAGGAGAAAATGATTTAGTCACTACCCCAGCCCCGATGGGAGTCGGGACTGAGAGTGTGGGAATTACCAATAGTCGGCATACCCACTAAAAGCTCCTCCACCGGAAGGGAAATGGAAGAAGGAAAAAGAGGAATTAAGGAGTGATAATGAGGCTGTACCGCTGTTGCACCAGCGTATTCAAGGTAAGGATATATTGACCGGCCAGGAGGGCCTAAGCCAGGTGAAAGTATGGTGCCAGGACGCAAGCATGACCGAGGCTCTACTTGCGACCTTGGGAATTCAGGGTGATATAATGATGGAAGTTATGGTGTAGCGGAAGACAAGCTAGGCAAAGCCCAGTTTACGACCGTGGTGTAGTCGGTAGCTGGTTTCTAGTAATTCCTTGGCTGCCGAGCGCGGCCTCTATGTGCTGCGTCCGGCCAATCTGGAAGTTCTGGCGGTTGTTCGTTCAGCTTCCTCAGGAAGAGCTTCAGCTCCTCCTTGACGAGCCTCTGGAGTGTGACGGAAAGCCCGCGGATGTGGCCGGTGAATTCGTCTGTAGTTAGTTTTCTGTGCAGTTGTTGGAGAATGTTGTCGTGCTGTGATTGTATGGAGGTGAATTGGGTCGAGAACTGCTCCTCAAGAGCTATGAGACGGCTGGCTAAGTCCAGTAACTCGGCGTGAAGATCCTGAATTGTTTCAAGCATGCTGTTGTTGCCGCCTTGTTTTGCCAACTAGAGTGTTGGTATTTGCCAACTGGTGTTCTAGCGGAGAGGTGTCGTTCGGCGGTGGTGGTATGTAGCTCTACGTGGGTAGACGGCCTGGCCGTGAAGTGTCCCTTGACCCCACAGGAGGCGTAGAAGCGGCGGCGACGGCTAAGATCGTGTGCCGTGCAGTCGGCGGTGAGTGCCCCATTGCCACAACAGTGGCAGCGGGGAGCATCGTCACTCGTTGTGCTCGTATAGGCAGCAACGACGGCATGGAGTTGGGCGCACACTGTGGCTGGCCTCGAGAGACTGGGTTTGCCCTAACAAGGGCAGTCCTGCGCCCAGGGCCGCCGAGTAGTCGTCCTAGTCTGACCAGCGGTGTTGGACCTTTGACGTTCCTAATTCTGGTCACCTTGGCCGCAGACGGCCAAAAGGAGAAGTGTGTCGGGGAGTTGACGATGCACTCCCCGGACAACAGCGGAGTAGCGTGCAGGCTCGCGGTTCAGCGGCGTGTGGCTGGTTGTGTTGGCTCTGGGCGCTTCGGCTGGCGGCGGCGTTGGTGGCGGCTACCTCACGAGAAGGAAGCTTGGAGGCTGCGGCTGTCTTCTTCCTTCCCACGTTGCTTGGAGGAGAGCCCCAATTTCTGACCGGTCACTTACATCGAATTGGATTGGCTGATACGGACCTTTGTTCGTATTGGGCACAAACGGACACTCCTGAGCACACTGTTTTACATTGCTCAAAGTGGGATGACATACGCCATCAGAGCTATAAAAATTAGGTCAGGTTGTGACATCAAAAAACTGGCAAATTATTGTTCAATTGATAACTTGTATCCTTAAGGGAAGTGAACGGGAGGTGCAACCCTGATATTGTAAATCTATATGTAAACCATCTACAGCCTCTTCTTCCTGAAGTAATACATCAAGGTAGCTCCAAGAAGTCGACTTACAGGGGCTTTTTAGTTGGTGAGAATCCAACTCACTCGATGGGTGTCTTTCTAAGATTTTTCCCTGCCTTACAAAAAACCACCACCACCTGCAAATTTTAACTAGAACTTTTCTTTCCTTCTCCAAACTCTGCCATGTCCGACAGGTGAGCACAGATTGAAATGGGACTCATCTGTGTACACAACAATGCTCCATTGTTCATTTTTCCAACTCCTATGATCATTTGCTAAATGCAGTGGTTGAATTCTCTGCATTCTGAGTAACCTGGGACCAGTTGCAGGTCTATCTGATAGTCCATATACTTTCAACCTTCTTACAACTATTTTGGCCAAACTCCAGTATCCATGTATGTTAAACTGCTGAACTACAACCGTACCTGGAAGGTTGTGCGCCCAAAGAACTGTAACACTGTCTTCATTTTGATTTGTAGCTCTTGAACAATACACACCTGGTCTTCTGGTATATTATAGGGTCTCTGTAAACCATTTTATGGCATCAAGATTGTGCTTCTAGCTATATTACACCACATGGTCACATGTTTTTAAGATAAAATGTGACAAACCCAGTAACAATCACAATATGTAAAAATAATGAAATGATAATGAAGCACAAAATGGTTATAACAAATTTGCTATGACTGAGACTTTGTACATATAATTGGACTATTCAGTTATAATGGCTTGTACATAAAATGCAAACATTCAGCAAACCTACATGTCACATCTCCAAGACAAGAATTCATTTCTATCATATGTTATGAGGCACTATGTACTGCAATATACAAGTACCTAAATATAAAAGTGTCTGGGTACTTTTATCCTTGTGTTTTAGTAATTATTAACAAATAAAACTGGTAATAACAGATGCAATAATGAATATAATAACAATAATAATAAAAAAAACCCTGACTGTGGATGAAAGCTTTGGATTTGCAGTGATGGAACAGATGTGCTACACTATGTAGATTCCATTAAGAGCTGCTGTGCTTTAACAACATGAAAACTGCTATAGAAATAGGAAATTAATGTATAAATAATCTACACCTTGTAGGCTTGTTTACAAATCCCTGTTTTCTTAAATGCTACATATGTTTACAAATAATTTTATTTACATTTTCTAAAATATGACTCCACAAATACATAGTAAGCAGAAATCCAATATCCTCAGAACATTTGAAAGGTACACAGTAGATATGTGAAATATTATACCGCCTACCTCATCTACACTGTGTACATACAAGAATGGTGAATACAATGGATTTAAACAAAAATCTAGTAAGCATAACCTGTAAAGAGAAAATGGCAGGTATGAATAAATAACAAGACATCTGAATGACTGAATATATGTATACGTAAATAGCTCTGATGGAATTAACTGTAAATGGGATGGATTTTACAAAATATTTAATGTATATTTTAATGAACTGCTGCACCCTCATTAAAAAAATAGTCTCTAAAAATGGGAGAAAAAAGTACTCAATTAAGAAGTGAAGTAGGCAAACTAAATGGAAAAGTTTAAGATATACACTACTGGTATAAATACACTGGAATGAGACGTATAAAAGCTGCTATAAACAATACAAAAATCTTTATCAAAACAAACTAAGGGACCTTAAATTGCATGAATATTCTGAGCTTATAAATAAATCAGATAACATTGCTAAAACAATGTGGAATATTATTGACAGTATAAGGAAAGATAAACCTTAACTTGACAACATTGAACTAAACTCGAAGGGAATATGTAAGAGTGATCTCAGTATCATTGCAAATATGTTTAATAAATTCTTTTTAAGTACAGGGGATAGCAGCACTACTACAGACAGTGATACATTCTGTAATAGTCATAACCCGATAATCAAACCAGTTTATCTATATAAAACCAATAAAAAAAATAACTAGGGAAACAAACAAATTAAAAACAAACAACCACTCGGTTGGGATAACCACTCCTTTCTTAAAAGTTTGTAAAGATGTAGTAGGAGAAATCATTGCATACTTGATCAATGAGTGATGAGCTGTTCCTGTACTGTTTAAAGTTGAGTATTGTCAGACCAATATACAGAAAAGGAGATAAAAAAGAGATACAAAACAACCGACCAGTTGTACTGACATTAACATTGGGCAGACTATGAGAAAATTATACTAAATAGGCTGTACAAATTCTTTATTATTAACAACATTTTAAATCTTCAACAACATGGATTCCAAACTATATCTGCAGCTGCAGATTTCAAGCATAAATTAGTAACTCAACTAGATGAAAAGAGTAAAGTTGTAGGATCACTCCTACTCCAACTCCTTGTGTTCAACACAACATATTGATGCAAAAACTGGAGCATTATGGCGTACGTGGGATAGCCAATAAACTTTTAGCTTTCTATCTTTCAAACAGAAGACAATATACAAAAATACATCACAAAAGTAATAGTCAAGTTAAGAGAATTACATTTGAACACGGAATAGTACATTGTGGAGTACCTCAAGGTTCGGTTCTAGGGCCATGCCTGTCCCTAGTTTTTATAAATGATATCAGTGATCTGGTAAACAGCAAGATTATCATCTATGCCGATAATAGTACCACCATATGTTGGAACAAATCAGACTCGGAACTGAGGGACTCTGTCAGCACTACTGCTAATTAGGTCATTGAATACTTAACCACTTAAATCTTTCTACAAATATAAGTAAAACTGCTGTAATCAAGTTTGAATTTCAAGACCAGAGTAATATGCAACAGTTTCAATTAACATTAGGTAAATGTAAAATTACAAGTATTTCTTGGTATATGCATAGATAAACACCAAGTGGAAACAACATATAGATAATGTCTGTAAAAAAAAAGTAGCTAAAGGTATATAACTGATTAGCCATCTATCTAAATATGCTGATAATGCTGTAATAAATACTGTGTATTATGGGGGAATACATTCACACATTGTATATGGCATAACAGTATGTGGATCTAGTGCAGACACTAACCTAAAGAGGTTGTTTAAATTACAGAAGAGATGTATAAGAACAATGTGTAAGTTAAAAAGTAAAGAAAGTTGCAGAGACATTTTTAAAAATAAGTTGTTTACGGTCTACTCATTATACAGGTTTGTATTGCTTTCACACTCAAGACTAGATACATATAACAGGAACGAGGAAATGTATCATCATATGACACTAGACATAAGCCAGATCTCCATAAAAGTACATGCAATACTAAATCATTAATGAAAGATCCATACGTTGCAGGGGCCCATTATTATAACAAATTAACTAAACACTTAAATGTACAAAGGAAATGTATTTAAAAACAAATTAAGAGAATTACTAATAATGAAAGCTATATACTCGACTGAAGATGTATAAACTTGCATGACTAGCAACATGTGTAAATTTGTAAATACTAATATTGTAATAAATTTCTTTTCTTACTCTGTAATTGTAATTTTGACGTCGTTCACACCTTATTAAATTGGTATTGGACTCAAATAAATATTATTATAATGAATAATTACAATAACTAAGAGAGTGCACTATGAAATGTATGTATAGAAGCTATAGGTACTGGCTCAAACATTGTAACAGGCCAGTCCACATATTTGATGTACTACTGTTATACATGCCTATATGTACCTGTGTACATGTTCAGGTAATAACCAAAAGAGGTACAATTAAAGCAAAAATATGTCCATGCTTTTATTAAATTATAGCTTATAGGACTAGAAAAATTATGCACATATTTATGGTCTGCTCTGTACAATTTAACTTTTCCTTATTTGCATTTTTATACATTTTGTAGTATTTTAAAGGTATTTGGGGATCCTGTGATCGACATTACTATGATGGTGAATACAGTGCTGAGCCATCCAAAGGCAGAAGGGGCAAGGTTTTTCATGGCATTCCAAGCATAAGAGCAGTGAATGTAAAATGTAGTATTCCGTTACCCATATGACACACTTTCTCTTTATTTCCCAGCAACGTGCAACTCTTGAGACAAATGCTAATAGACTTTTTTAAGGAGGCCAGAATCTATATGGTCGCTGCTGTAAATTAACATTAAAATGCTTTTTAATTCTTGCAAATATAAATGCTCAGTCTACAAATTGTGGTTTTGAGATGAAGTTTCCATTTTCTTTCAATATCCATCACCCAGAAGCAATTACTTGCCTTGTCTACAGCCATAACTACCTCTTAAATTCTTTTTATGAGTGTTAACCTTCCAGTACCTCCATTATATAAAATAAATAACAAAGCTAAAAACATTGTCATAAAATGGAAGTAGAGGAATTGCATCTGCAGGTTAGGCTTCTTGAAAGTATGTTTTTATTGTAACTAGTTACTGTATTTGTTCAAAAGTCTTGTTTGTATATTTTCTTTTTTTGTACACCAATAAAGATTTGAGCAAATTTATTACTCTCTCAAATGCTTACCTATACTAAGTACAGGGAATACTGAATTTTATACTGAGATTTCACTGGAAATACATGTTTTGAGGTTCTCTGAATCCAAATAAAGCATTTTCAGAAAAAGGTCCTTGTGTCTGTGAACAGCATAACCCAAAAAAGAAAAGTTTGGTTAAGCATCAAACTTGTACCTAAGTTAGGTATCTTTCAGGGATGGGCACATTTTCAAGAAAAACCCCCACCCAAAAGTATCTCAAACATAAAATTTTGTTGTTGTTATAATTGATTTTCTGGAAAACTGCTCTAATGATTTTCATTAAAATATGTTTAAGATATAGATATTTGCATGACAAGTAAAATGTGTATCATAAATTTTCTGGAAATAAGGTGTAAAGTCCTCTTCATTCTGAATTACGCTTGTATAAGAGACAAAATCATACTGCAACAAAAATGTAGATCTCATTAAAACATGGTTTAACGAATACATTTTTTTTGTGGGTTAAAACCATTTCCGAGATATTTTTTATTACTGGTTTTATTTTTCACATATTTAAACTTTTATCAATTGGGAAGTTGCATTTCTTTTTGTTTTTCCCATGGTCATGCAAAGAGCATGGAATTTTAACTACCACATGGCACCATGGTTTTTAAAATCTGAGTATCATTTTATCTACTATATCCAACAACTAATTATAGAGCTATAGAAAGATGAATACATTTATTTTTTCACTGATGTAAATTTTATTACACAGTACTTGTCATGTACAAGTTTAGTGGATGGTGTAACACAGCTTTCCTGCAGTCCATGTTTCAACTTCAGTTTAATTTTGTTCATTCCTCATTCTCACTGAAGTTTTGTTCAAGTTCACAAAAGATTTTACTGTTTACATGCTACAAGTACTTTGATTTTATGTTACAACAAATAGGTTAACATTATAATAAAGTATTCTTATGGATGATTTATATGCAAAAATAAAATTATGCAGGGAAGTTAAGAAGGTAGTTTTTAACTGCATTCTCAGGTGTGTATTCAAGCAGAGAAACTGTGCAAAAGTTCGGAAAAAAATTTAGGAAAATAAGTTCCATTCTTAACAAGAATCAAAGATTATAGCAGTATCTGCATACTGAGAAGAAATTAGAATCAGTTTATGAATCATTAGAACAATCACTGTAAATATCTTTTGTGGTGCCTTGCATAGGAAATCACCATCTCAATGAACTCAGCTTGACAACCTATGAACTGTTAAAACTAATATTTTTGTGCATTATGGAAACATGCATTAGCCAATCTGAGGATTTCCAAACTGTCCTCTGTGATGTTGTCCCATCCCTCGGCTAAACACAGGGAAGTGGAGCAACATTCATTTCAAGGAATGTGCATAGTGCATAGTGCATAGCTAGGTTGTATCAGTGAATGCATGTGTTAGATGCTAATATCTATTAACAATAAATTAAACAGATTTAACAATGTAAGTAGTATTAATAAACTGTTGAAATAATTTCTCACTATAAATTGTGAGCTTTATATATGTAACATACAAGATTTGATAACTGGAAGTACATAAATTTCTTTCTTCTGAAATTCCATTATATAATAAAGTGCCTACCACACTTCCTCATAAATCTGATTCACAAAATAGAATTTGAAGAAATTAATTCCTGGTACAAAATATATATAAATCATGTGTAATATATACAAATTTAGTTTACAATAGCGAGCGCAATAGCATCTTTAAATTCACATCCATCCCTCAATACATCCAAATGTGGCTTATTGAGATTGTCACAATAGTTGCATACCCATTTCAACAATTAGATATTACATTCATATAAGTGTGAACTTACTGTTAATAATAAAGTACCACAACTATTAATTACACAAAATTCTGAAAAGATGCTTGATGAAATATACTCCAATGGTGTAACGTTGGCTCTTGGTACCTACATTACTATGTTTCCAGTCCACATATAGACAATGCACAAATTATCACTGTGCACCTGACATCTCATGAACGTATCAGCTGCTCAGTTGTTTGCTTTCAGGAGCTGTTATATGACCTACAAATGTCATCTTAACCACATATCTTTCATTACACCAGCACTGAGTATTAAACAAGCACATACCTCTGAAACTATAAATGTATATGTTAGCTGGAGTCCTTGGGTAATATGTGACAACTAGCTTGGAATCAGAAATGGTGATATACTTCCAAGTTTATAACCACTCTGTGCACAACTTGGACACAAAGCTTTCACAAATGCTTCAGTTGCTTCTGATGCTAATTTAATGACACACAGGCTATCATAACACTCAAACACAAAGTTGGACACATTAGAGACCATCGTTTATCCCCACTTTTAAGGCTTTGCACTTCTGCGTTTAAAAACACTGCTCTGAACTGCTATACACTCAGCCATAATCATGAATAAACAATACTGCATTAGCACGATTGTTGCTTTGCTCCAGTAAACAATTGTGGAATACTGATAACCTAAGCAATTATTTAAAATGTTTAAATAAAATTACTATTAAAATACTATGCTTATTCACTGTCTTTAATATTTGAAGTACAAAATTGATGATAATGCATGAAGTGCAGTAAAGGCACTTGCATTTGTTTAAAACAGGACCCTTCTTTGAACTGAATTGAGTATAGCAAGCATCCAGAAAGCAGCACATGAATCACTGCTCGCTAATCACAGAAAGATTTTAAGTCTCTCCTATGCCTTTACAATACTTGCAAATCCAACTATTGCAACATATTGCTACATTCTTCTAGCTAACTCATCACTAACATCACCTAAACAGTATTATAAACTGTCCTCTGTGATATATTGGGCACCCTACACATTAGTGGAAAAGAGAAACTTGCATTAGCCATTCCAAACTGTACTTTGTGATATATGGCAACCCTACACATTGGTGTATAAGACAAACTTGCATTAGCCATTCCAAAGAGTTCCAAACTGTACTTAGTGATATATGGCAACCCTACACATTAGTGTATAAGAGATCTTTGCATTAGCCATTCCAAAGAATTCCAAATTGTACTCTGTGATATATGGTAACCCTACACACTGGTGTACAAGAGAAACTTGCATTAGTGAATCTAAAGTTCCATGTGATATATAGCAACCCTACACATTGGTGTATAAGAGATCTTTGCATTAGTCAAGCCAAAGAATTCCAAATTGTACTCTGTGATATATAGTAACCCTACACACTGGTGTACAAGAGAAACTTGCATTAGTGAATCTAAAGTTCCATGTGATATATAGCAACCGTACACATTGGTGTATAAGAGATACTTGCATCAGTTAATCCAAAGAGTTCCAAACTGTACTCTGTGATCCAAAGAATTCTAAACCATACTCTGTAACATATGGCAACCCTATACATTGATGTATAAGAGAAACTTGCATTAGCCAACCAAAGAGTTTCAAACTGTACTCTGTCATATAAGGCAACCCTATACATTGATGTATAAGAGAAACTTGCATTAGCCAATCAAAGAATTCCAAATTGTACTCTGTGATCCAAAGAATTCTAAACCATACTCTGTAATATATGGCAACCCTATACATTGATGTATAAGAGAAACTTGCATTAGCCAATCAAAGAGTTTCAAACTGTACTCTGTCATATAAGGCAACCCTATACATTGATGTATAAGAGAAAGTTGCATTAGCCAATCAAAGAGTTTCAAACTGTACTCTGTCATATACGGCAACCCTATACATTGATGTATAAGAGAAACTTGCATTAGCCAATCAAAGAGTTTCAAACTGTACTCTGTCATATAAGGCAACCCTATACATTGATGTATAAGAGAAACTTGCATTAGCCAATCAAAGAGTTTCAAACTGTACTCTGTCATATAAGGCAACCCTATACATTGATGTATAAGAGAAAGTTGCATTAGCCAATCAAAGAGTTTCAAACTGTACTCTGTCATATAAGGCAACCCTATACATTGATGTATAAGAGAAACTTGCATTAGCCATTCAAAGAGTTTCAAACTGTACTCTGTCATATAAGGCAACCCTATACATTGATGTATAAGAGAAAGTTGCATTAGCCATTCAAAGAGTTTCAAACTGTACTCTGTCATATAAGGCAACCCTATACATTGATGTATAAGAGAAAGTTGCATTAGCCAATCAAAGAGTTTCAAACTGTACTCTGCCATATAAGGCAACCCTATACATTGATGTATAAGAGAAACTTGCATTAGCCAATCAAAGAGTTTCAAACTGTACTCTGTCATATAAGGCAACCCTATACATTGATGTATAAGAGAAAGTTGCATTAGCCATTCAAAGAGTTTCAAACTGTACTCTGTCATATAAGGCAACCCTATACATTGATGTATAAGAGAAAGTTGCATTAGCCAATCAAAGAGTTTCAAACTGTACTCTGTCATATAAGGCAACCCTATACATTGATGTATAAGAGAAACTTGCATTAGCCAATCAAAGAGTTTCAAACTGTACTCTGTCATATAAGGCAACCCTACATATGGGGGTAAAAGAGAAACTTGTATTAGTCACTCCACAGAGTTTTAAACTGCCTTCTGTGACATATGGCCACCCTAAACATGGGGTAAAAGAGAAACTTGAATTAGTCATTCCACAGGGTTCCAAACTGCCCTCTGTGATATACTGGCCATCCTACACATTGGGGTATAAGAAAAACTTGCATTAGTCACTCCACGGGGTTCCAAACTCTCCTCTGTGATATATTGGCCACTCTACACATTGGGGTATAAGAGAAACTTGCATTAGTCACTCCACAGGGTTCCAAACTCTCCTCTGTGATATACTGGCCACTCTACACATTGGGGTATAAGAGAAACTTGCATTAGTCATCCATGGGGTTCCAAACTCTCCTCTGTGATATGCTGGCCACTCTACACGTGGGGATATAAGAGAAACTTGCATTAGTCACTCCACAGGGTTCCAAACTCTCTTCTGTGATATACTGGCCACTCTACATATTGGGGTATAAGAGAAACTTGCATTAGTCATTCACAGGGTTCCAAACTCTCCTCTGTGATATACTAGCCACTCTACGCATTGGGGTATAAGAAAAACTTGCATTAGTCACTCCACAGGGTTCCAAACTCTCCTCTGTGATATACTGGTCACTCTACACATTGGTGTATTACAGAAATTTACATTTCGCACTCTGAGTTACAAGCTGTCTTGTTATATTTATATTACACTCTGCAATTTCGAACATTACAGAAACTATGGAAGTTTAACATGTTTCAATTTTTTGCCTTAATGTGTTAATTTATTCCGTTTTATGACAATTGCATATGTAAAGCTTTTACAACTTTCAGAAAAATAATTTTTGCTCTCCAATGGATAAATTTACGTTCCTTTAGTTATGATGATCTTGAAATACATTTCATACATGTACCCTGTTTTGCCTCCATGGGTTAGCTTTTGCTGTTGCAGACTAAACCCTCATGGACTAATTTATGCTTTTTAAGATTTGATGCTGTAGTATACCCCTTTTCACAAATTTCACACGTATATGGTTTTTTGCCTTCATGAATCAGTTTGTGCTCTTTCAATTTTGAAGTTGTAATAAAGCTCTTGTTACAAATTTCACATGAGTATGGTCTTATACCATCATGGATTAATTTATGCTTTTTCAAATTTGTTGCAGCAATAAAGCTCTTGTTACAAATTTCACATTTGTGTGTTCTTTTGCCCTCATGAATTAATTTATGCTGTTTCAGGTTTGATACTTCAGTAAAGCGCTTGTTACATATTTCACATATATATGGTCGTCTTCCCTCATGGATTAATTTATGCTTTTTCAGGTTTGTTGCTGCAATAAAGCTCTTGTTACATATTTCACATGAGTGCACTCTGTTGCCATCGTGGATTAGTTTATGCTTTTTCAAGTTTGATGCTGTGGTAAAGCTCTTTTGACAAATTTCACAAGTGTATGGTGTTTTGTCTTCATGAATGAATTTATGACTTTTCAGTCTTGATGCTTCAAAAAAGCTCTTGTTACAAATTTCACATGTGTATGGTCGCTTGCCCTCATGAATTAGTTTGTGCCCTTTCAGGTGCGATGCTTGAGTAAACCTTTTGTTGCAAATTTCACACGTGTGCGGTTTTTTGCCCTCATGAATTAATTTATGCACTTTTAAGGCTGACCCCTGAATAAAACTCTTGTTACAAATTTCACAATTATAAGGTGTTTTGTTTTCATGGATTAATTTATGCTTTTTTAAGTATGATGCTGAAAGAAAGCTCTTTTTACAACTTTCACAATTGTACAGTCCTTCACTTTCATGGATTAATTTATGCTTTTTCAAGTAAGATACTGAATGAAAACTCTTTTCACAACTGTCACATTTGTATGGACTCTTGCCCTCATGGATTAATTTATGCTGTTTAAGTTGTGATGCTAGAATAAAGCCCTTGTTACACATTTCACATGTGTAAGGTCTTTTGTCTTCATGGATGTATTTATGCTGTTTCAATTTTGATGCTGAAATAAAGCTCTTGTTACAAATTTCACACATGTGTGGCCTTTTGCTCTCATGGATGAATTTATGCTGTTTCAGGTTTGATGCTTTAATAAAGCTCTTGTTACAAATTTCGCACGTGTAAGGTCTTTTGCCCTCATGGATTAATTTATGCTGTAAAAGGTTTGATTTATGATTAAAGCTCTTGTTACAAATTTCACATGTGTAAGGTCTTTTACCCTCATGGATTAACTTATGCTCTTTGAGACCATATATTTGAGCAAAGCTCTTGTTACAAATTTCACATGTGTAAGGTCTTTTGCCTTCATGAGTTAACTTATGCTCTTTCAGACCATATGCTTGATTAAAGCTCTTGTTACAAATTTCACATGCATAAGGCCTTTTGTTTCCATGGATGAATTTATGCTGTTTCAGATTTGATCCTGAAATAAAGCTCTTATTACAAACTTCACATACATGTGGTCTTTTGCCCTCATGGATTAATTTATGCTGTTTCAAGTTTGATGCTTGCGTAAAACTTTTGTTACAAATTTCACATGTGTATGGTCTTTTGCCCTCATGGATTAACTTATGCTCCTTCAAACCATTTGCTTGAGTAAAGCCCCTATTACAAATTTCACACGTGTAAGGTCTTTTGCCGCCATGGATGAATTTATGCTGCTTCAGGTTTGATGCTTGAGTAAAACTTTTGTTACAAATTTCACATATGTATGGTTTTTTGCCCTCATGGATTAACTTATGCTTTTTCAGACCATTTGCTTGAGTAAAGCCTCTGTTACAAATTTCACATGTGTATGGTCTTTTGCCCTCATGGATGAATTTATGCTGCTTTAATTTTGATGCTTTAATAAAGCTCTTACTACAAATTTCACATGTGTGTGGTCTTTTGCCCTCATGGATTAAGTTATGCTCTTTCAGACCGCTTGCCACAGTAAAGCCTCTGTTACAAATTTCACATGTATAAGGTCTTTTGCCCCCATGGATGAACTTATGCTGTTTCAGGTTTGATGCTTGAGTAAAACGTTTATTACAAATCTCACATGTGTGTGGTTTTTTGCCCTCATGGATTAACTTATGCCTTTTCAGACCATTTGCTTGAGTAAAGCCCCTGTTGCAAGTTTCACATGTGTAAGGTCTTTTGCCCTCATGGATGAATTTATGCTGTTTCAGTTTTGATGCTCTAGTAAAGCTCTTGTTACAAATTTCACATATGTGTGCTCTTTTTCTCTTGTGGATTAGTTTATGCCATTTCAGGTTTGATGCTTGAGCAAAATTCTTGATGCAAATTTCAGATTTGTGCAGTCTTTTATTATGTAATTTTAGCAAAGTTAAAAATCTAAAATTCTCCCCACAGATTTCACATGTGTGTGTTGTTCTGCAGCTCTGAATGAAATTGTCTTTTACACCTAATTCCAACATGTTATCTGCTGCAGGTTCATAAAAGATCTGTGATTGGGTGGAGTCGAGCATCTGGGATGTATTGCTGATATTGTCATTACTGTTTCTCCACTTGTTTCCCTCTGAACTTAAACTAGCTAGGATAGAGGGAGCACAACTATGGCTGAATCTGGACTTTGATTCTGTAAGCAACCTGAAATATAAAAACATATTTTCAATTGTTATGCACCTGAAGAAAAGAGCAACATAGGCAGAGCTACTGAAGAATTTCAAAATAACACTATAGGTTCATATCACCAGTGTTTCACTATAAGCAGTGTTAAATATAATTGTATAGTATTTTGAGAGGTGACTGTACACTTGGCAGCATGCAATAAATATGAGTCCTCTAAAACATGTGTTCTGAGAGGAAAAATTTGATCAGAAGAAGCTACTCAGTGTGATGTACATTTATTGTAATGCATACTTCTTTCCTGTGATACAGTAGACCATGGCAGACAACCACAGGTGAAGTGAAATACAGATACTTCCAGGGGAATAATGCATACATAGATGACAGTTTCCCCTTACTTTGCTCTGGATGTCAACAACAGTATGTGCATCTAGTCTTCTCTTACTGGCTGCCAAATGCATAAATGCTTATTGCAATAGAAATTAGTTCTGTGTTTAAAACAGTAGTTTGTCTACTGGTATTCCAAGAATCATAATAAAACATTTATTGCAAGCCCATGCATGAAATAAGTACATGGATGCATTGATTCAATTGTATATTAATGCCACTATATTGTGAAGTGCCCAAAGGACATAGACCACAATGTCTAATGTTAGAGATGACAATATTGTGGGAGTTGTGGGGGTAACATGTAGATCTTGTTCAAGTTTGAACTTGAGTCGCAGAAGACATGTCTGCTTTGATTAGATTACTGCTTGGACCTTGATCACAGTGTAATAACTTGGTTGAGCATAAAGCGGAAGAGCATCAACATTGTTACTTACTGAGATCGGAAAATGTGTGAGCTTTCTGTGCATTGTATATAAATGCTGCATAATTGCAGAATCTGTGGATATCTTTGAGCTCAAACTGTGTAAAGGAAAACACTTATGTAGTGGCAATACAAGTTATGTTACATGTTTTTGATGCATTTTTGAATTACTAACATGACAAATTGAGTAGTCTGTATTTGAATTTACTAGAATAAGTGTTAGTAGTGTAGGGAAATACCAAAAGTAAACCAAAAAACTGGAAAGTTCTTCTGGCGATAGTGAGCCCGACATTACGGAATCAGATGCTGACATGGAGGGAATTGTGCTGTAGCAAGCATTCCATAACTGTAAGTTAAATATTATTAAAATTGTATGCTTCTGTCACTCATTTATATGAGTGCATGTTGTTAAAATTCAATCATGGCTATGTCATCCATTGTTGCCAAGCCTTCTTTGTAGTAGGAATGCCATTTGATGGCACGAACAGCTTTAGCCAATCAGGTTAAGGTGGATGTGGAGCAACATAGTTTGGCACGTTTACAAGCAGAGTAAGCTTAGAACCAACAGGGTTTAGCTGAGCAGCTTGTATGAATGTGTGGAGTGACATTGATATTTTAGGAGCAGCTACAAGACCATCCTGCCAAGTTTGCCATTGACATTTACATGCGAGGCAGAACTCATGAGAGGTGATATACTGTGTGTCTCAAACATTTTTGCATAGTTGAAGAAGCAAGGCATCAGCAACATATCTCAATCAATTTATGGGCAGGTATTCTTTCTTACTTTTTATATTACATACGAGAGTTGTTTGAAAAGTTCTCGGAATGACATACTAAATAGCAACTGACCTCATTCAAAATATTTTTATTTTTCAATGTAGTCTTCCTGTACACTATTGCACTTGGTCCATTGAAGTTCCAAAGCCTTTATTCCATCTCGAAAATGAGACTCTTCCAGGCTTGTAAAATACTCATCAACTCTGACTATGAGTTTTTCATTTGAAGAGAATCTTTGAGCTCAGGGAAGAGATGGAAGTCTGATGGAGCCATATCAGGTGAATAAGGTGAGTGTGGTAACAATTCATACACGTGTTCATGAATTTTAGCCATTTGCACTCTGATACGGTTTTGATCCTGTGTTAACAATCACAGCACCCATCTACAAGATAATTTTTTCATAACCAATTCCCCAGTCAAAATCTGATATGACTTTTCAGATGATGTCCCCAGAGGATCAGCAATTTCTCATACTTTGAGTCGGCGATCCTCCAAAACCATATCGTGCACTTTTGTGATCATTTCTGGGGTGGTGACACATCTTGGCCGACCACTACGTGGATCATCTTCTAAGCTCTCCTGACCAAATTTAAACTCATTGGTCCACTTGGGAAGAGTTGAATGTGAAGGAGCAGAGTCCCCAGTTGTTTTGAAAATCAGCATGAATTTCATTTGCTTTCACACCTTTCTTTACAAAGTACTTTATCTCTACTTGAATTTTGGTTTTTTCCATCTTCAAAAATCATCTCATGGGAACAACAATAGAGAGGCGTCAGCACCACAGCTGTATACCCAGAGCACTGATATGCCACGTGTTTACTCAAGAAGGATGACTAATTATTATGTCAGATCCAGATTGCGCTAGCTGTGATCTCTGTTGGTGATTCCGGGAACTTTTCAAACAACCCTCATGCATAGAATAACTACTGCATTCCATTAAAAAATTCAATATGGGGATTTCACCAGAAATAGACGTTTGACACTCCCTGAAACCAAATAAAAAGGAATTTTAGAAAAGGTCTGTGAACAGCAGAACCCAAAAATGAAAAGCTGGTTAAGTACCAAAGTTGAAATTTAAGTTTAATGTCTTCCAACGGTATGGCATGAAGATTTACAAGAAAATGCCAACATACCAAACTAGCTTTTACATCCAAAAACGTTCACTATTTTAATCTTCTCAAAAATTCCTGTAACCCATTTTGATTAAAATATTACATGTTTAGGATATTTACACGACAAAATGTGTAACTTGAATTTTCTGGGAACAGCCTGTGAAGTTCTCTTCATTCTGAATGGCTTTTGTATAATTGGTAAGCCGTAAGAGATAGACAAAAACTTACTAAACAAAACATGTAGATCTCATCAAAGTTTACAATTTATGTCAAGTAAGGCTTCTTGTGGTGTTAACCACTTCCAAGATATTCCTTGTTATTAGTTTCAATTTTCAAATGCTTATACTCTTCTCAAATCATAAGTACTATTACTATTTGTTTTCTGATCTCCTCTCAACCCCATGGTCATACAAAGAGTATAAAATTTCAAAGTCATCACACAGCAACACGATTTTTAAATATCTATCACTTTATCTACTGTATCCTACATCAAGATGTTTAAATAGGTAATGAAATTTATTTTGGATTGACAAAAAGTAGGTAGAATAATAAGATTTTGTACGAGGATCACTCTGAAAGCTTTGAGAATGGGCAATGTCGCGTAGTGTTAAGCCAAAGAAACTTTTCCTAACTTCAGATTGAAGTTCATATAGAAACATGTGCAAGTCTGGGCACGCATCATCAGCACGGCATGTGTATGTATAGCAGGTGTTGCTATGCTATACGCTAGGATTGATCTCAAGCGAGAGCATTTCCGTGCTATGATTTTCTATGTCTTTAAAAGTCAGTTTAGGGGAGAGAGAATGCCTTGAAAGACCACATCGTGCATTTGGGGATCTTTACCCTTCACAATCCACCATTTATCGATAGTATGCAGAGTTTACAAGAGGAAGGGATTCCCTTGAAGATGAAGACCAAACAGGATGGCCAGCTACAGCAACAATGGGTGAAAATGTGGTAAAAGCAGAGCACATGTTGCGGGAAGATCATTGTTGCACATATGATCAGATTCAAGAAGCCTTAAATATTGGATTGGCAGCAGTGAAAATAATCCTGAAAGAAAAACTTGACGTCAGGAAGCTCTGCAGTTGCTGAATCCCCCACCATCTCAAAAATGAGCAGAAACAAGCATGTGTGCAATGGTGCTAGGAAATGATTGAAAAATTCAATAGAGGAAAATCCAAAAACATATTTAACTTGCAACAGGTGATGAAAGCTGGATTTACCAGTATGATCCAGAAACTAAACAATAGTTATCAGTCTGGGTCTTCCCAGGAGAAGATCCTCCAACAAAAGTGAAGGGAACGAGAAGTGTTGGCAAGAAGATGATCTGTTCCTTCTTGAATCGAGTTTTATTTATGGACACTCTTTAACTGCTGCTTGTTCTTAGTGTCCCATTCTATATTAGGCATGAAAGACCAGTAATTTTGCTCAGAGGCCTCTTTATCAAGCTTGAGGTTCTTTTACATGCTGTAAATCTACGACACGGGACCACCAACTTTACTTCCCTTCTGAAGGAAGCCATGATTTTTATGCCCAAAAAAAAATCCATCACCCTCCGCTGGGTTTGAAAGCGCGACCTTGGGAACTAGAGGATAGCATGGTAACCACTACACCATGGAGGAAGTCTGTTCCTTCTTCTCAGCAAGTGGCCACATTGTGACGATTCCACTTGAGGGACAAAAGACTGCTACTGTCAGATGGCACACCACAAAATGTCTGCCACAAGTGTTCAATGAACTGAGAAAAAAGCGTCCTAAGACTGGTCTGTGTGGAAGTTTGTTGCACCATGGCAATGCCTCTGGCCACACTGCATAAGAAACAAC
This sequence comes from Deroplatys truncata, assembly GCA_030765065.1. NCBI lineage: Eukaryota > Metazoa > Arthropoda > Insecta > Mantodea > Mantidae > Deroplatys > Deroplatys truncata. The sequence goes on from CM060987.1 coordinate 201,283,243, forward strand.
CCAATTTCTGCAGGAGTCACATATTTTTCCCATCCTCCCTACAGTCCAGATCTGGCCCTGTGCAACTTTTTTCTATTGCCCAACATGAAAGAAAAAATTTTAGGTCAACGACTTGAGTCAGCTGAAGTGGCAGTAGCTGCTTACGAAGAATATATTTGCACTCTCTCCAAAGAAAAATGGCATTTGCAGCATTTAAAAAATGGTTTGAAAGGATGAGATGGTGTATAGAATGCAATGGAGAATATTTTGAAAAGATCCAATGATCAGATCTAAATTTTTAATATTTTATTGCATGCATTCTCAAAACTTTTGGAGTGACCCTATAAGAACATTTTCTTTTTTAAATGAATACAAAAGGTCATATAAATACAAAATATCAGATATCTTTTTGTAATGTTTAACACAGTTCTTACACAACAGGCAGAGACAATGATGATACATGCAATGAAGTTATACTTGTGAAAGTAAATGTTGTAAGCCTAAGTTTATTGTACCTCCCTGGCATTTGACAGTTATGAGGACTCAGGGAGGACAGCCCTGATGGGATTTGAACCCGAACCTGACAACTTGCTCAGTCAGGCAGGTATCCTTGACAGTAGACTAACACAATGTTAAGTGTGCCAGCCACAGAGGTGACTCTTGTAGCAAGTAAAATGGGAGTTTGAAAAACAGGGCCTTAGGCTTATTAAGATTGACATTAGAACATGAAACATATTTCATTCCAATATTTATTGGTAGTCTGCTATTTGAGTCCAGTTAAACAAAACCAAATTAGGACTGAGTTATCAACTGGAAAATATGAACTTTGAAAGAAAATTTCTGTGATTGATTACTTCTTAAAAATCACAAGCAAATATAAATTACTTGAATCATGAGAAATTTTCCTGATTTAATTTGTAAAAGTCTCATAATGGCAAAACCCGTAGATTTCAAAGATATGTGAGTTGCTATCACAAAATGTACCCCAGCACCCCACAAAGCAGAGCAGAAATACAAGAAATTGTTACAGAGGAAATGACAAGGAACAACATAATACTGAGGCAAGATAAAACAGGACTAAACAAAAACAACTACAGCAGGGAAGAGGCACAATTCATGAAACTCTAAGGCTGGTTCACAAAAACCAAGAATAGTAACCAGAACGAGACTGACAAAGTTACAATACGTGTATTATGTGAGGATTCAGAATTAAATTGAAGCTTTCCCAGGAATGGGAAACAAAATTTGGTCAAGTTTTAACTTTCTCTTACTCGTTTCCGGGTACAGCATATTAGATCAATATTGTGCTCTTCACTGTAGAGGTTATTGAAGGTGATCACGACATGAAACAGCTCTCTCTAGTCGCAATCTGGAAAAGGATCCTCTGTAGTATGTTTACGAGGGCAGTCCCAGAAGTACCCAACCTGATGTATAGATAGTGGTTGTTTCAAATGAATGACTATGGTAGAAAGTACCAATCTTATTAAGTCTGAAGTTTGATGATGCTACGTCGTTTAGTAATAGTTTGGCAGGGAGTCTGCTCCTTCATTTACAACAGTAAAATATTGGGTGGCAGAGTTTAAGCGAGGCTGTACGAGCTGCCAAGACGAACATCGCAGTGGTCGACCAAATGAGGTGACCACGCCACAAATTGTGAGGAAAATTCACAAAATGGTATTGGAGACCGTCGACTGAGTGTGCAAGCTAGCAGATATCGTAGGCATTTCAAAAAGCACTGTACATTGCATACTGACTGAAAATTTAAACATGAGAAAGCTATGTGCATGATGGGTGCCACGTTTACTCACAATGGAACAAAAGCAGCGACGTGAGGATGTTTCAGTCGAGTGTTTGGTGATGTTTCGCTGCAATAAAGCGGAGTTTTTGTGTCGATTCATAACCATGGATGAAACATGGCACCATCACTTCACACCTGAGATGAAGGAACAGTCAAAACAGTGGATTGAAAGGGGAGAATTGGCTCCAAAGAAGGCGAAGACAGTTCCATCTTCAGGCAAAGTAATGACGTCAGTTTTTTGGGAAGCGTGTGGGATAATTTTCATTGATGATCTTCAAAAAGGAGAAGCAATCAATGGCAAGTATTATGCAAACTTATTGCACAGTTTGAATGATGAAATACAGCAAAAACAGCCACATTTAATGAAAGAGAAAGCTCTGTTTCATCAAGACAATGCACCAGTTCACACATCCATTATTGCCATGGCCAAAATCAATGACTTAAAGTTCGAACTGTTTCCTCATGCAAACTATTCACCAGACTTAGCCCCCTCTGATTATTTCTGTTTCCAAAGTTGAAGAAATGGCTTGGTGCTAAATGATTTGCCAACAGTGAAGAGCTGGAATCTGCAGTTGATGGCTATTTTGCAGAACTCTATGGTTCTCACTATAAACAGGGTATCGAAGCTATTGAACAATGCTGGGAAAAATGTATCGAGCTGAAAGGAGACTATGTAAAGAAATAAAGATGTTTTTTCCCAAAATTGTTGTTTTCTTTGTTAGATCAGGCACTTCTGGGACAACCCTTGTATATGCAATTAAAAACTGGCCTATTGCCTCAAAAGCAACAGCAAAAGAAAGGTAGAAATTAACAAAGAAGAACAAACAACTTTAATGTACACTATTTACAAACGACAGAAGCTTGGTACAACAAGGCGAATCAGAAATATTAATGGATCTGCATTTTGAAAATGTTTACTCTATTGAATTTTGATGTTGGCTGAATTGGAAGTAGATAAAAAATATATCACTGTGAACCAAGAATGTTGTATACTATTTTGCTTCCTGTTCTCGGATTACTGTGAATCAGCCTTTACTGATAAAAACAAATCCATTGTGCCTCACCAGATTTGAACACCCAAACTTGCATGGTAGTCATTTGACAACAAGCATTTTAATTAAGAGTGTGTACATCAGCCTCTACCCTCTTCTGGTCACTCGCTCATGTGTGAACACACGATTCCCTTTTAGCCTCTTCTCTCACCCTATACTGACATGTTGAATACAGGACTCATTTTCTAACCTCAGGCAGACAACAAAGAACCTCACAGAAACTTTGGGGAGAAGGTTTAGTCCAGGACATGAAGTTCTGAATACTTTTACTAGTGTCCCACTAAGAGTTTTTCACATTTTGGTAGCTGGGAGTGCCTTGCTCTCTCTCTTCAACCAATCATGCCAGCCCCCAAGGCATGGGAAGTTGACAAAGACTTTGCGAGATATGAATAAACATTTGAAATCTCTTTTGACAAGGTAAAATGATAGCTCCTAAACCTAAGTGTATTTCTGAGTGCTTGAAAGTGAAACAAATGCCAATCTATGCAATTCTATGTTGCATTCAGTGCTACAGCTTTTTAATTAATATATGCGAAATTCTATGAAACATATCATAGCTACCAGAGCCCAATGTGTTTTTCTAAAGACACCGTTAATACACAGATGTGTTCAAGATGTAATTATTCTGAAACTCCAAGTAATATACTGAGGAAGCAAGTATTTAAGACCAGAGTGGAAGCCATTATGCACTTATATTAATACACAAGCCTTACCTGGAGGTTTCTTCTGCTGTAACAGCCCTGGCTATGTTATTTGTATTTGAGATAGTCTGCTGTAACAAAATAACAAGCCGTACTTATACTTGTAAACACAGTTAATTGTGATGTAAGACCATTATAGGTCTTAACATGTGAGCATGGAAGTGAAATAAGCAAGCACTGATTAGTTAATCATGTGAACATGTTGACTTCTTTACAACAGTTGAACATTGTAGTTTTAAAAAGAAAATGCAGTTGAACCTCACTTATATGTTAAACTTTTTAGGCATCAAACTTTGTCCATTAATATTCAGCTCAATTATATGTTTTCTCACTAATACGTCACATTTTCTGGTCGCCATGCACAAAGTATATTAGTTTACTTACTCAATTATACATTGTATTATGCGTAGTTTATGTATACTGTATCCTTGCTGTCACAACACAAAACAACACAATTGCTGAGTGAGGCATCAATATGCATTGTTGCCGCACATGTGTTAACAACTCAGGTTGTATATTATGATGGTGATGAAGAAATAGGCCTAAATAATGAAAATGTTCCCAGTGTGCATGAGCAATTCAAACTCTTGAATTTGCACAATGATTTCTATCACAAAACCTAAATGATGACAGAATTTCTATGATTAGTGCATATAATTGACTATTGTATGACAGTGTGGGAAAATCAAAGCAGAAAAGAAAAATTGACAAATATTTTTAAACCAGTGTAAAACACCGGTAGTCTGAATCCTTTAATTTTAGTTTGAATTATGAATAACAGCACTGGCATGCATACAAATACTCTAAACAGTGCATTATGTTCATGTGTTTGTTTCGTTTATTGCTTTCTTATATTCAATAATACATACATCTCATTAGTACATTCTTCATTAACACGTTTTCATGTGTGTTCCAGCACCAAATGTAATAAATAACGTTTATTTAGCATGTTTTCTCGGTCCTGCTTACTACGTTTGAAGTTTGATATCCTCATTTGTTGTTTTGTCCAATTCTTAGTTGGTCCAATGGGAATAGGCGCTTAACATGTTTGAAGTTTGACGTCCTCATTTGCTACTTAGGTCAATCCTTGGTCACGAGGTGGAGACCAGCAGCCAATGACATGCATGTATGTACATATTTGTGTGAGCAGGATAGAGAATGCTTTAGCTTAGAGAGGTAAACGCTAATGATAGTTTCTACTGCTGAGTGTTGACCTAACATACAGAGATTGTATTTTAACTTTTCGTTTGCAATGGAGGAAAAGAAAGTGCAGCAAATAACCAACAGTAAAAAACTGAAAATCCTTGAAGAAGTAGGTCACAATCCAAATATAAAACGTGTGGATATAGAGCAGAAGTTACACATTCCTCTGTCAACCGTAAACACAATTGTTAGCAAACGTAAACTGACAAACTGCTTTTGAAGGGGGAAATGCTAAAACAAAACTTTCCTCTTGGAAAGTAGGATCGGATCGAAATCTGTTGCATGGAAACACCTACCATATTCAAATCATATTGAATACGCCAAAGATACTATCCTCTACTGTACTTGTAACACGATGCATGCTCGTCATATTGTTTTTTTATGGAGATTGTTATCACATGTGCAATAGAACACACAGAAAAGCCACTTTCATAATTCACAATGTAACTAACCTCATTCTCACAAAACATTCTTACTAACCTCAAAACCTGCTTAAATTATACAAACTAACATAGGTTTAACATGTTTGCCAACACAAAAGCTTGAATTATTTATTCTTGGACTTTGAGTATCTAAATTGATCTCAATATGTATTGAGTTTAACATGGAAATGTGGATTGTATTCAGTATGGAACTGGGCTCATATCAATTTCAATTCCCCATGGAAACGTAGTATTTATTAATTTTATTACATAATTATGTTCTTAAATGGCAGACTTTGTATTTTCATTAACATGTTTTCCCATCTATGATGTCCAAATCCTTGAGTCCCTGCAAAAATCTACTAATGAGATTCTAGTATAATTAGTTTGAGTAATAAATATTAATCTAATAAAACAGTTTCAATTCCATAAGAAAATTCACTTTTACATCTTCTCATTTATACATTATTTTAGTTTTCTCCTTTTGAAAACATATAACTGAGGTTATACTGCATTTTCATTTCACTTGTAATTTCAAAACTTACTGGCTATTTCATACTGCAGTGGAGTGTAGAAGTTCTGGTGTTCTTGGTTGGCAACAGTGTACTGAAAACAGTTCAGATACCAGAATACCTCTGTCTATAACAAAACTGTTCAGATGTTTTATAGAAATGGATACTGATTTAATTCTTGCTTAAGTTTTACGAGTTGAGGAGTCAAACAGTAAACTAATGCCACAAAAATTGTGTGTTAACTACAGTAAGGAATTGTTCATTTTTTATTTAGACTGACATGATCATGTCTCAGCAGGATTCATAAGTATAATAAACCAACTGTGTGGGAAAGGGAAGCATATGTTGATAAATGAAATAAAGACAAAGAGAGAGTATTGTGCGGGTACGAGCAGGTGTGTGGAGACTAAAAGGGATGAGAAAAGGTGTTCCACAAAACCAGTGTCCATTATGTGGAGGAAACGAGCATATAATTTTTAATGTAAAGGAACAGAGCTTTGGAGAAAACAGTGTATAAATGGGAAATGGCTTAAATTAGACAGAATGGTAGCGTTCATTAAACTCTTTAGTAAAGATAGCAAGAAGATAGATGAGTACCTAACTAAGGTTGAAAAGAAGTGCAATTGGTTAATAAAAATAGAAATAAATCCAATATAAACTTAAAGGTTGTTAAAACAGACTGTTTTAAATAATAAGGAAATTTTTAATATGAATGTAGCAAATTAAGAGCCTGAACTTAATGTTAGCCATACTCTTTGTATTGATGCTTAGTAAAATAAATATGTGTTCATTCATTCACAAGTTATACACAGTAATTTATTGCAGTAGGAGTAGTGCACTACAGCCTATCCTCAGTGGAATCAAATGCGAACATTTCAGTTTCCAGTTAACAGAGACAGGTCCATGCTAACATAATTAAGGCATGGAAATGCATGTAACCAACACATGAGATAAAATAAAATGCTCTACATACCTTAATGAATTATATATTTACTATTTCTGCTATGAATAAATGATGAACCTACAGCAAACAGAAAAAAAAATTTACTCTACACATGATTCTGTTATTTTTTCCAATAGTCAAGCATTCTTCTTCATCATCTTCATCTTCATCTTCATCTTCATCTTCATCTTCATCTTCATCTTCATCTTCATCTTCATCTTCATCTTCATCTTCATCTTCATCTTCATCTTCATCTTCATCTTCATCTTCATCTTCATCTTCATCTTCATCTTCATCATCTTCATCTTCATCTTCATCTTCATCTTCATCTTCATCTTCATCTTCTTCTTCTTCTTCTTCTTCTTCTTCTTTTGCCTACTTTCTGTAAAATTCTCAGTTAAGACATCTTAGCCACTGTGTGTGGTTTGGTTTGCTCCATGTCTCTCCATTCCAATTGAAAACAGCTTCATTAATATAGTTTTATAATTCCTGCTGCTCATTCTCATTTTTCTATCAATCAGAAACTCCACAATGTTCTGGAACTGCTTGCTTTATCCAAATTACCACAGCTGGAAAAGACAGTTTTATCTAGTGCAGAGGTGGATGATAGCAAATTCATATTGGCAAGCATACAGCGCATCAAAGTTTACAAATATGTACTTAACATTCTGGTCCAATGAATGATCAACACCTGTGGTATTTGGAGGGAACCAACCTAGTCGGACACTGGAAAGCTTGATGTGGGAGTGATATTTTGTATAATCCAAAACATAAGCAAAAACATGCCAGTTTTGCACTTTTATTCCTCCCTAATCACGATCAATGCCCTTTTGTGGGCCCTCAAATCAATGAGCATGTTCTGAAGTTTCATGTATGCCTTTTTGCTGGCTGTCAAATCAATAGGAAAGTTCCGTAGATCCATGCATTGCTTTTTGTTGGTCTTCCAGTCAATGGACAGACTCCATAGTTTCATGCTTCTATAGAAGCATCATGGCTTACCAGCCTTATTGATCACTAAGAGTTTCTGTGTTAAACTTCAATAAAACAACATAAAAAAGTCGTCAATCTTTCCTTAAACAGTTTTCCTCTCGAATATTTGTCATCTTTCAAACACAACTGCTTATTCAGTAATGCATGGAAAAATAGTCCTGTTTTATTGCTCTTTTCTATGGTTTCTGGTTTGTATCCTTCAATAATGGAAGGTAATTTAACAATCCATTCAGTGACAGTTTCATTATTGTTAATCAATTCATCACAAAGTTCATTAAAAACTATGTGATGTCTTTTGCAGAAACTCACCATCTATCAGGTGCTTTGAATTCAGTCTTCCAGCTTTTCAGTAACCTTTCTAGTGTACTCCTACAACAAAGGACCCAATATGCACTGATGTTTTACTCCACCATAATAAATCACTCTGTCTCTTTTTCATTAAAGCCATGGTTTTTAGTTTTCTAAAGTTCTCTTTGTATTCTTCCACCAGCTGGCCTAACCAACATTGCATGGGTAAACTTTTAAACTCAAAAGAAAAAATTAATTAATTTCATTTACCTTCCCCTGTCTGTTCTTTATGAAATTATTGCACAATGATCTAGTGATTTTTTGTTTGTTTGTATGTGAATTCTTCACTTCACTCTTTATAATCGAAATTTTGCACAGACTATTCCTAATAACAGATGAAAAATCCTCAATTTTGATGCAAAAGGATGTGAAATATCTGGGAATATTGGACTTCCTTAACCTCCCTGCAACAATCTTCCAAGTTCTGGAAATGCTGCATAACCTATAAGCACCCTTGGTGGTGGAACAATCATTGGATGGAATGGTAAAACTGACTTTTTAGATAATTACAGTAGGTGAAATTTTAAACCTTTATACTTCTCTTTGGTCCCAAAGCTACACTATGTGATCAAAAGTATCCGGACACCCCACAAACATATATTTTTCATCTTAGGTGCATTGCTTGGTACTCATTATCCGCAACCTCAGTAGTCATTAGACATCGTGAAACAGCAGAATGGGACGCTCCGTGGAACTAACGGACTTTGAACATGGTCAGGTGTCACTTGTAACAGAAGTCTGTATGCAAGATTTCCACACTCCTAAACATCCCTAGGTCCACTGTTTCTGATGTGATAGTGAAGTGGAAATGCTAAGGGACATGTACAGCACAAAAGCATACAGGCCCACCTTGTCTGTTGACTGACAGAGGCCACCGATATTTAAAGAGGGTCGTAAAGAGTAATAGGCAGACATCTATCCAGACCATCACACAGGAACTCCAAGTACTATGACAGTTAGACGTGAGGTGAGAAACCTTGGATTCAATGGTCAAGCAGCTGCTCATAAGCCACAAATCACACAGGAAAATGCCAAATGATGCCTCGCTTGGTGTAAGGAGCATCAACATTACACGATTAAACAGTGGCAAAACATTGTGTGGAGTGACGAATCACGGTACACAATGTGGCGATCCGATGGCAGGATGTGGGTATGGCAAATGCCCGGTAAACATCATCTACCAGCGTGTGTAGTGCCAACAGTGAAATTTGGAGGTGGAGGTCTTATGGTGTGGTCATGTTTTTCCTGGAGGGGGCTTGCACCCTAGTTGTTTTGCATGGCACGATCACAGCGCAAACCTACATATTTTAAGCACTTTCTTGCTTCCCACTGTTGACGAGCAATTTGTGGATGGCGATTGCATCTTTCAACACGATCGAGCACCTGTTCATACTGCATGGGCTGTGGCGGAGTGGTTACATGACAATAACATCCCTGTAATGGACTGGCCTGCGCAGAGTCCTGACTTGAATCCTATAGAACACCTTTGAAATGTTTTGGAACGCCGACTTCATGCCAGGCTTCACTGACCTACATTGATACCTCTCCTCAGTTCCGTACTTCGTGAAGAATGGGCTGTCATTCCCCAAGAAACCTTCCAGCACCTGATTGAAAGTATGCCTGTGAGAGTGAACACTGTCATCAAGGCTAAGGGTGGGCCAACACCATATTGACTTCCAGATTACCGATGGAGGGCGCCACGAACTTGTATGTCATTTTCAGCCAGGTGTCCGGATACTTTTGATCATGTAGTGTATGTAATAACATACTTTAATCAGGAAATCATGCAAATGCATGGATTTCAAAAAGTACCTACTAAAGAGACTTGCAGACTTTGTGAAGGAAGCAAAGATTTTAGGAGATTAAATGAAGGGAAGCACAATATATCACAACTGGTTGCAGTGCATTGGGCATTTATTGCCTTCCCTTTCTTTGAAATAAAACAAAGTAAATAAATAAAATATGTAATAACACAAAAGCTAGTTTTCATATAATGCAGAAACCCTTAACATGTAGATTGAAATAGAAATGAAGTTGGTGAATATGAAGATTTTACCTTTCAGGGCACCAAATTAAACTCTTTGGAAAAGACACACAGTCTGCGGACATCAAGAAAAACAATATTCTCTGTAGTTGATACAAATATTGCTTTACTGATTTGAATGCTAGCAATTTTCTCTCTTTACGCCATTAGTTAACAATGATCTGCTAACAACCTTGATTACAAAGGAAATAAAGCAAAACTTTCTTACGTGAAGGTACTGGAAGGTTTTGGTATCCACAAACTTCAGTGCATACATCTATAGAATCAGAACAAAGGTTATTCAGAGGTTTTGACACTGTTTCATCACATACACATCTGCAGTGTTTATAAATGGCAATTAAAGAAATAAATATAAAATACAATTTGTGCCATTAAAAACAATATTCATCACCTTTTAAGCTCCCTCTTCTGTTTGCTTAGGAGTTACATCATGGCCATCGATGTGCATTGGCAACTGGCCAGCTTCTGTTCATGCATTCTCTGTCTAACATGCATATGCAAGCATGCACACACAAACACAATTTTTCTCTCTTTATAACACCAGTTTAGTAGTTTTCGCAATGCCAAAAAATGTCCATTTTGTTCTTTAAAATCTTATGCATATAAATTGAATCTCTTCACGATCTGCTTTACACTCAATTATCTCGTTCACTAGCATGAACCACTTTTACTCTAGTGTTAAGATCCAGCACGACCCTTGTTTTCTGAGCCATAAGACTATCGCCAAGGTGAGTTAGCAATGTAAGTCTAGAGGTGTGCCATTAAAAATTGAATTCTAAACTGATTGCCAAGGCACTGGAGCGTGCATTGGCAAGAGAGGAGATAACAATAAACTCACAATTACCACACACAAATGTGTAAGTAAGGTAATAAAAAAGTGAAGACATGGGAAAAAAAATGTAAATTTACAGGTATATAACTAAGAGTTGATTAGCAAATCTTTAAAACAAGAATTGGTGAAAGTACAGACAACAATAAACAGACAATTAGTAGTAGTAGTATATACCACATTTTAGTAAGATGTTTTATTAAACTCAGTTAATTGTATAGAGTCTTTCAACAAGAGTGCCCTATCTTTGAACTTAAATAAAACATGTTCTATAACTGATAGAGGTTTATTTCTTTTTTTATTTTGGAACATAATTAATATCATTACGGGTGGAAGAGAACATCACTTAAGTGACCGCAGTGACTTTGTTGGGTTGCACGTATATGGTTGACCTAATTTTCAATGACAGAAGAACGTAAATTAGGTCCAACTTCACGAATAACACGCGTGATGTTATTCGTAAGATCATTTGCTGATTCTGGCTTGTTGACATAAACTCGAGATTTAACATAACCCACAAGAAGTAATCCAACGGCCTTAAAACCACATGACCTCGGGGGCCAGTTTACATCACCACCACGGGAAATGATGAAACCTCTGAATTTCTCCTTCAAAATATCGATTGTTTTGAGAACAATATGACATGTGGCACCATCTTGCTGGAACCAAATGTTTCCGAGATCCATACCATCCAATTGAGGCCAAAAATAGTCCCTTATAAGAGGCCGATATCTTTCTCCATTGACAGTTAGAGCTTCTCCGTCTTCATCTTGGAAAAAATATGGACCAATGATTCCACCATACCAAAATCCACACCATACAGTAACGTATATATTGTAATGAAAAGAAGCTAGAAACAGTGATGTGTATTGAATTTATTTAAAGGTGAGTCGGAATTGTTACACTAACATCACTTAAGTTTACTCACTTAACATGTTTCAGGAAACGGTTGTTCCCATCCTCAGAAGTTAAATCGACTGTCCGTGTTGTTGGTTTATTACATTAGTCAAACCAGCCAAATTTGCAGCCGAATTAGATGCATGGGAGAAGATCACCATTCTAAAACACAACACAAATCTAATGAATTTTGATTTGCCGCCACCAAATCCTCTCTGGAAGTACATTTCTCCACCACAGGATCCAGTTCAAAAAACGGAAACACCAACAACACGGGCCAGTCGATTTAACTTCTGAGGATGGGAACAACCGTTTCCCGAAACATGTTAAGTGAGTAAACTTAAGTGATGTTAGTGTAACAATTCCGACTCACCTTTAAATAAATACCATACAGTAACCTTTTGGGGATGAAGTGGTCATTCTTGAAACTACATTGGATTGTGATTGCTCCAATAGTGGCAATTTTGTTTGTTAACACAACCATCCATCCAAAAGTGGGCTTCGTCGCTGAAGATGATTTTTAGAAAAAAATCTGGGTCAGCTTGCAATTGCTCCATAGCCCAGTCAGTGAATACACGGCACAACCTATGGTCGTTGGGCTTTAATTCTTGAGTTAATACCATTTTGTCAGCATGAAACTTCAAGTCCAGATGCAGAATTTGCCAAGTTATGGTCAGCGAAAGCCCCAAGTCGTGCGCTCAATGAGCAATTGATTTGCTTCTATTCTCATGTACACCCTCACGAATGGCGCCTATGTTTTCGTTGGAGCGCTTACGTTGATTACGTACAGGTGTTCTTTGATCGCTGACAGAACCACTTCTTTCAAATTTATCGATCAAACGTCGAATTGTTCTCTTGCAGGGACGATTATGCACACCGTAAACTTCATGCAATAAATGGAAGGTTTGGCAAACAGATGATCCATTTTGATAATAAATTTTCACAATTTCTACACGTTGCTGAATGCTGTAACGTTCCATGGCTATTTGTCAATAACAACTGTAACCACATGAAAAAAATGACTGCTGTAACTCAATAACAATGGCAGCTATCACATGTTAAAGATAGGACACTCTTGTTGAAAGACCCTTTATTAACCCACTGCCACTTTGGATAGACCATACGATTATTCAAAGTTAACAATTATAAAATGACTATCTTTACAAATAACTAACATTTTAAAAAAATGTAAGGTCATCCTCGTTGTGTAGTATTTAAATATATGGATTCCTGTTGTTTCAAGCCAAATCTGTTGTAAGGCAATCATTAACACAGACAACCACTATCAAAATTTTGAAGTTTATATTGCTCCAAGAGAAACTATGTTAAGGTATTTACTTTTCCCTACGACTCACCTGAGGCAGAGGAACAAGTCTGTTTCACCTAAAAATACAATACTGGTAATTTACATGAAACACAAGTTTTAAGACATCCTGAATCTCAAAGAGCATTTATAGGATAGGCCTATTCAGTGTGATTTTTAAGTCTCTCCACAGTGGTGGAATAGAGACATGGGAATGTGGTGGTAACCTGACTCCATTTGTGGTGCTAAGTGCTGGACTGGTAGGAATGAATTTGGAAAAGAACAGTAGAAAGAGAAATCGAATAAATAAAAGTCATAATTAACTTACTCATTCACAAATGTTGAAAATATCCCACATTCTGCTGAAGGCAAAGATTCACACGTTTAATTTTATTGTTAAAACTTAAAATAAAGTTTCTTTTGTCACTGAGTTAGTAAGGTATTACTGTCAATTTCAGTTCATCTATTGGTTTTGGATTATGTTTATACTCTGGTAACATTGTAGCACCGAAAAATAAATAATCGCTACACCACTTCTTGCAGTATCACATACAGAAACAGTCTTTTAAAATTTATTTATCAAATCAAAAACATTATACTAAAATAGTAATCTGGAATTTGGTACCGCCCTAGCCTTTAGTTCTCAAGGTTGTAGGTTTAAACCTGGCAGAGGGCGATGGATTTCTTTGGCCATGAAATTCCTAAGCATGGCTTCCTTCAGAAGGGAACTACAGCTGTGGCACCGTGTCAACAGATTTATAGCAGGTAAAAGAACTTCAAACCTGATAAAGAGGCCTCTGAGCAAAATTTCTGATCTTTCATGCCCAATATAGAATGGGACTCTTAAGAACCATAGTAGTTAAAGAGCATCCCAAAAAAAAAAGGAAAGGAAACTGAACCCAGGACCTCCCCATTCATAACTGCAGTCACCCAGAATAAGGATAAAGGGTTAAGCAAGAATCACATAATTGGGGTACATGATGAAGCAAATGAAATTATTTATAAACACAAAACTCAGACGAAATTGTCATGCTACAATACTGAGCATCAAATCAATACTATTTGTAACAAACCTACAAGTTCACTAACTTTCAGAATGTCAAACAAAACTAATAAACAATACTAATAATAATAATTGACAGGAATTATGCAAGAAGATATCCTAAGCAGAGATATCCCTTAAAATTACAATACATAAATGGCAAGTTGATCACGTGGACAAGCCAAAGGAAAAACTGGAACAACATGGGGAGATGAAAAAAAACCCACGGCCAAAGAATGAAAGAATTATCGATTCAAAGGAAAACAAAGAAACACTTCTAAGTATTTTGCGTAGTTCTACCTAGGCTCATTCACACATAAAAAGAAAATAATAGATATGACAGATGAATAACTTAGTTTTCATAAACATCTATATATACTAAATGAATGATCTGAGAAAGTTTTTTCTGTTACCTCTATCTCATTCTTCAAGTCAACATCTGTAGCAGAAGGTAGCTCCATTTCTTGTTTAATTTCATATGATGTACTTTCAGGCCAGTGAGGTTCCCCTTTGACTTCTACTTTGTTACACATTTCACTATTGTTGGGACTCTCCTTTATAAAATGTAGAGATACAAAACCTGTCTCACTATGAAAGTCATCAACCTCTTCATATTCAGATTTAACTTGAGTTAATGTTCCATTTGGACACACAGGTTCTTCTTTGATTTCTATTTTGATATCCATTGTATGGTTATCACTGCTTACCACATTGTTACTGTCAGACTCCATTAGAAAGCCTGTAACCATCAGAAACAGCAGAAGGTAACCAATCAAACATACATTAGAACTGCAACAGTTTCTATGGTTGTTTATTCTCTAAGTGTCTAATCTCCTGTACTTAATGTAACATGCCTAAATGAATGAAATAAAACAGCTAAAAGCAAAGGTCATTATCCAAGTCAGGGATTGTTCTTAAATCCAAGACAGTGGAGTTGGGAACCTATTACGAAAAGACATTTAAGAATGAGGTAAAATAGATTTCAGGCCGTATGAATCTTCCAAATTCTCCACAAAACCATTATTAGCTACTTCTGTATTAGCGAACTGTAGGAAGCTAAATGTTGTTGAAGACCTACTTATTTCACTAAGTCTTACAGCTCTGTATCACACTACACAAAACAAATTGATGTTGTGCCTTTCAAATGCCATTTCACTCTTCATTTACTCAATTGTTAAATCTTTTGACAAATATCTTACAGAAATAATTTCTAGCTGGTGTTAAAATTGAGAAGATCCTTTAATTGCATTGCTAAAGTGAAATTGTATAATTATTTACAGAGCTTCAACAATGTTTGAAATTAATGTTCATGAGGTTTAAGTTTTACTTTTGTAAATGGTTAGGTTTTAAACCTTTCACCACTACTTCATTAAGGGAGGCATTTCATTTCATGAAAACATTTGATACCAAGATTTAACTGCAAATCATATTTTGGGACTTACTGAATCAAACAAAAGCACTTTTAGAAAGCGTTCTGTATGCGTGCATGGGTGTGTCCATGTGACTGAACAACACAGCTCAAAAATTAAAACTCAGTTAAATACCAAACTTGGTATTTAAGTTCAGCATCTTCCAAGGATGTGACATCAAGATTTTGAAGAAAATTTCCCCACCCAAACTATACTTCACATAGAACATCTTTTGCTATTTTGCATTTTTAAAAAATGGCAAAGGTTTTTGATTAAAATACCATACATTTAGGTATTTCCGTGAAAAAGCGTATGGCTTGAATTTTCTACAAACATCCTGTGAAGTCCTCTTCATTCTGAATGAGTTTTGTATAACTGGTAAACTGTAAGAACAGAGCCTTACTACACAAAAAATCTAGATTTCATTAAAGCACGCAATTTATTTCAAATAATTTATTTTTTGGTGTTAACAATCTTCAACATAGTCTTTCTTATTGATTTGATTTTTGAAATATTTTATACTATTCTTAACTACAAATTCCTATTCATTTTTTTTTCTTACTTTCTTTTCAGGTTCACACAAAGAGAAGAGAATTTCAAAGCCATCACATAGTGACTGGCTTTAGCTTACTGTATTCTTTTTATACCTACAAAAAAATGTATAAATGTGTAATGAGGTTTAGCTGTGTTAATCAGAAGTAGATAGAAGAATAAGCTTTTGTAAGAAAGGTTTTTAGAAGGGTTAATAGAGAAAGTCGAGTGAATGCAACGTAACACATTTTTTTTTAAATGAGGTTGTACCTCCAGAGTTTGTATGCAATAAATGTCACTTATTGTTTGAGTAAAGGATTCATATAGATTCAAGAGAGTTAAGAAAGTAGAAACATTTTATTTTAATAACTAATTGAACCCACAGCTCTGCTTGAATTAACTGTAGATATTCCACTCTGTGTAACTCCCTATTTCTCAATGTTTATCTCCCTCTCACAATTGTACTTTCCTCTCCCATTTCTTTCTCTCACTCCTTTCACTCTGTTCCTTTCTCTCCCTCTCAATGCAAGATGCGCATCACATGATGTTTTGTAAATCAGTAACAAAACTGCTTTTTTTGGGGTGTTGATAAATATTAAAACCTAAGAAAAAGGTTTAACAGTACACAAATTTCTGCCTCTACCTAATGTTTACAATGCCATCTGATGTAAGCGTGATAAGCATATGTCCACAAATAATAGTAAAGAAAAATTTTTATGGCACCTTAAAAGCTTAACCCAATGACATTTTTAACATAAAAAACCTATCAAACATTATCCTCAAACTTCTGTTGTTTAACATTTTTTTGAAGATATTTTGATTTTGTGCCTTACTAGAACCCCCAATTTTGGGGTAAGTAATTAACATGCCATGGTGCCCATTTTCTATGCAGAACCTAATATATGCTGTATATTAACTAGGTACACACAAATTTTAAAAACTTATTTACAACATTAGGATAATCCAAACACTTAAATACATCAATTATTAATCCAAAGCATGAAATTACCAGAAGAATTTTGATTAGGCTTTTAATGTACAAACATAGAAAAGAGAAAAGAAATTCAACACTCATTTGTCAGCTTAGAATAGTGTTGCTATAAATCAAAAGAAAGTTCGTATTTTTGTTTTAAGCTTTTTGCAATAAACACAGGTCTTGAATAAAAACATAGACATGGAGAAACAAATAAGTAAAATAGAGGTTTTTCAAAATATGTCCTTTTGGAGTGCAAAGAAGCCACTTAAAACAGAAATACATGAGTAAAAAATGTTAATCCACATTTTTATAAATTACAATTGTAAATAAACGTGATTCCCTTTATTCCATTTACAGTTCCATGTTTTATGGAAGACAATAACACACAAATGATGATTCATGTTTTCAAGATTAACAAAATGCTATATAAAGATACCATGATGCACAATACCACAGTGGGATACATATGCTTTTTTTCTCTTGAATGCATTATTTTAACTAACACTGTCTTGTTAAGCTAATGCTTTTGTACATTTTTACAGAACTTATATTTATTGACATGATTTGAAATCGAAAGCCATTAAAATAATCCTTTTTTCTCTTGTTTACATTTAAACCAAGGAGTAAAGAGAAAGAGGGGGAGCCTATGGGTGGATTTATGAATGAATCTGCAAGAAAGAACTACTTCTTAATCCCACCAGTTGTAGTAGCTCATAATTTTTTGTGCTAATAGTGTCAGTTTTGCAGGTGTCATATATAAAATGTTTAACTAATGAGAATGGGAAATCTTCAAATTCACCCCTATTTCATATTGATATCAGTAGCAGTGGGAAATGTACAAATTTACCAGTTTCACCACTGTTTCGTTGCACAGGATTATTCAAAAAGAAGGAACAGATTTTAAATATTTATTTCTAATGAACGAAAATAGATGGCGACACATGCGATACATCACTGAATAGAGAAAAGTTCAAAATTTTATTTTATGTGTTCAAAATGAGTACCATTTGTTATGTGAGGACGACCAGTGTTTTTCCGTTTGCATACATAATCATTTTCTACAAATTTATTGTATCAATTGTAAATTTTTTATGACGAGGCGGCTCGTTGTTGAACTTACAATGAAATGCACACTGCAATGAAACAATGGATTCACTCTTTGAATAATGCAGCACACAAAACGGCATCACCATTTTCTCGTAAACAAACACAGCACCGCTGTAGGCACTGAATGGAACTAATAGGTGGGGCTTAAAACTTTCCTCTATTCAATGATGTGTTATATGTGTCGCTATGTATTGTCGTTCATTAAAAATGAATATTTAAAATCTGTTTCTTCTTTTTGAATAACCCTGTATATTGATATCAAGGATGTCAGTGGGAGTGGGGAATCTTCAAATTCAACAGTTTCTCCCTTATTTCATTGTATATTGATATCAAGGATGTCAGTGGGTGTGGGGAATCTTCAAATTCATCAGTTTCTCCCTTATTTCATTGTATAATCATATCAAGGATGTCAGTGGGAGTGGGGAATCTTCAAATTCAACAGTTTCTCCCTTATTTCATTGTATAATCATATCAAGGATGTCAGTGGGTGTGGGGAATCTTCAAATTCATCAGTTTCTCCCTTATTTCATTGTATAATCATATCAAGGATGTCAGTGGGAGTGGGGAATCTTCAAATTCAACAGTTTCTCCCTTATTTCATTGTATAATCATATCAAGGATGTCAGTGGGAGTGGGGAATCTTCAAATTCAACAGTTTCTCCCTTATTTCATTGTATAATCATATCAAGGATGTCAGTGGGTGTGGGGAATCTTCAAATTCATCAGTTTCTCCCTTATTTCATTGTATAATCATATCAAGGATGTCAGTGGGTGTGGGGAATCTTCAAATTCATCAGTTTCTCCCTTATTTCATTGTATAATCATATCAAGGATGTCAGTGGGTGTGGGGAATCTTCAAATTCATCAGTTTCTCCCTTATTTCATTGTATATTGATATCAAGGATGTCAGTGGGTGTTGGGAATCTTCAAATTCATCAGTTTCTCCCTTATTTCATTGTATATTGATATCAAGGATGTCAGTGGGTGTGGGGAATCTTCAAATTCATCAGTTTCTCCCTTATTTCATTGTATATTGATATCAAGGATGTCAGTGGGTGTGGGGAATCTTCAAATTCAACAGTTTCTCCCTTATTTCATTGTATATTGATATCAAGGATGTCAGTGGGTGTGGGGAATCTTCAAATTCATCAGTTTCTCCCTTATTTCACTGTATAATCATATCAAGGATGTCAGTGGGTGTGGGGAATCTTCAAATTCATCAGTTTCTCCCTTATTTCATTGTATACTGATATCAAGGATGTCAGTGGGTGTGGGAAATCTTCAAATTCATCAGTTTCTCCCTTATTTCATTGTATATTGATATCAAGGATGTCAGTGGGTGTGGGGAATCTTCAAATTCAACAGTTTCTCCCTTATTTCATTGTATATTGATATCAAGGATGTATGTAGTATGTGAAGACTGTGTTAAGTAATTATGCGACCAAAGAGACTAACGTTGAAATTTATGTATACTATGATTATCTAACATGTTACTTGGCCACTCCGAGAATTGTTTCATTGCCAAAAGACAGTTAAAGTGCTATACAACATTCCCAGAAATTGGAAAACCGTTGAGAGAAGGTTAAGAAAATCATAAATACAATATCTGCCAAAATTTTATACACATTCCCGTGAATACAAGGAGATTTCTCATACATTAGGAACATCATAGGGCTTTTTGAGACTATAATTGTAGGAGGTAAAGGGGTTTTTCCACAATAAAGAATATGAGGGGAGGAAAATTAAAGTAGTTAAATTATCATTCAAGATTTAAAAAGCCATCCATACAATGATGAGTAAACTGACTAATCAAAAATAAAGATAAACTTCACATGCAGCAAAATATAATTATGTCATTAAAATTAAATATAGCTAAGTTGTAATTATACATTTTAATTTGCAAACAGCATTGTATGCTGCTTCAAAGAAGGGTAACTTTAGCAACCAAGTTTCACTGCAGCAGGCTGTGTTAAATGCTGCTCTTAACTGATCCTAAAATTGTTTTGTCATGATAACCCACTAAAACTGAATAAACAAAAATGAGAGGTACAAGCATTATTTTATTTGTTTTTTAATCAGTGCAACATGGAAGACTGGGTGAAGAGGTACAGTATTGTATAGATTTGACTCCACTATAGTGAAATTAAAGGGCTTCTTTCTTTCTTTTTTTAAAGTAGTGTTTAATGTCCGATATTACTGCTTATGGCACAACAGATGGTGGACGCTCATCATACATGAAATTCAATAACTGGGAAAAGAAATTTGGGAAGAAACGTTTCAGGCCTAAGTTTAGGGTAGCTCTCTGGCATTTGCCAGTTATGATGACTGAGAAAAACCTGGAAAATTCTATCAGGAAGGACAGTCCTGCAGGGATTGATTTGAACTGCTGACCTCACATTCATGAAATTAATGTAAACGTTCTTTACAAATGCTAGATATAATTCATAGGAAATTTAAATAACCTGTTTGATTTAGTGCTTGCTATTTAGCTTATAAAACATCCCCTTTAGGTAATGTTGCAACTGTATGTTCCCTGGCATGGCTGCTTAGAAAATATAAAGTCACTATAGAGTATGTGTTATGTGTATAGCAAATCGGACTTCTGGTCATAGGAAAGTTTAACCCAAATGTGGTGCTACAAAGCTACTTGGCAAAAATATAAATCAAGGAAGAAGAGAGTACAAATCTTTCAAAATATGCTTTGTTGGAGGGTAAAGAAAGTACTGAAAGAAGAATCATACGATCATAAGTGTCAATCCACAGATTTAATTATAAATGAATATTAGATACATGAAACTCTTATTGCATTTAAAATGTTATATAGTTTGCTAATGTTATTTCGGATTAGTGCTTGAATCCTGGTTGCAAATAGCCAGACGTTCTGATCACTATCTAGATTATCACTTTTAACATTGGGGTGTAGTGATGCACAATATCCTTATTGGTTTATTACTTTCTTGCATATATTATTTTAACTTACACTTTCATAAGTCTTTGTAATCACAGTTATTTCCCTTCAATTTCAAACAGCACAGATTCTTCTACTTTCTCTGGGTTCTCATTTAACCATTGCTTACTAGATATTACAAGCTGGTGGGTGCATTGTGTCAGAAATGGCAATAAAACAGGTTCCTACATAACGCCAATTTTTTATGATCGAGGTGCTCCTCGACTATTCCATAAACTTCTAGCATACAGCTATTGTGATAATGAAGCCTTAATGACTTCTTTCAAATGCTATTTACATATTTCATGTTCACGATGTTTTATAGCAATTAGATGGATTTTGATTCTAGAGTTGAATTATACAAAAAATAAATGGTTAACAAATAGGTTATAAAATACTAAGTAATTATTACAAGTGCATAGGAAATCCATCCCATGAAGCTTTCCTTTTTCTCCTGCTATACATTCAATTAACAGGATAGATCTATTCTGAGGTTTTCCAATGAGTACAAATAGCATTATATGCAAAGATTTCAGTTATTTGAATGAATAAACTTTATTTGTACATTTTTTTATACACAATCCTTTTTGCAGTATTCCACTTATAAACGAACTTATCCTATGTACAAATTTTCTTGCCAGCTATGTTCTACCTATACTGTTCATTTTGTCTGGCACCCTGGCCTTATGGTTCAGCTGAGCAGCCCTTGCTACCCTTAACCCCATCAAGGATACCCAATGAGAGTAAGAATAAAAACACAAACAAAAAAATATTTTTGTTACTTTGGGGCGTGAACCTCCGACTATGCAACATAACCATATCATGCCACAATGCCTTAAACCGCTCGGCCATCTGAACACATGATAGCGCAGCATTGTCTGATCTCATTAATTAACAATGAGAGTAAAAAAAAAAAAAGTTTACTTTGGGGCGCGAACTTCCGACTATGCAATGTAACCATATCATGCCACAATGCCTTAAACCGCTCGGCCATCTGAACACATGATAGTTGCAACATTGTTTGGTCTCATAAACCGCCGCCCAATATAGAGTGATTTTTTTTTAAAAAAAAGGAGTAAAATACATGTTCTGCACTCAATTGAAACCCGTCAGCATCCAACCGTGCTGTCACACCGCTTACTTTGGTTGGGCCCTCCCCATCCTTTTCCACAGTTTCAATTGAGTGCAGAACATGCATTTTACCAAGATTCGATCCTACGAATCCTTAGTCTTGATAGGTTAGCTACTCCTATCATGCCTTAGACCGCATGGCCATAAATCCCGATGTTGAAGTCAAGCTGTAGATGGAAGCACATTGCTTCCTGTACCCATCCCCTCAGACTTGTAGGAAAACACTTTCCTAAAAGGATACCACCCACCGCAAAAAAGCGGCGTCCATTTCGAAAGTGTCTGGTGTTCGCAAGGAAGCTAATATGATTTGTCATGAATATGATGTGCCATTGTGTTTATCTATGTTTTGAGGTATACCATTCAAGAAGGAAATTGTAAATGTAGAATTTATTCAAATTTATTATAAAAGAGAAAAGTTATAATAATTAAGGTTAAATAAGCATTAAATCCATGTAAATCCATATGCTTTCTCCTGCATTTTAACATGGATGTCATATGACGTCCATATCCCTGAAAGGGTTAATCACCTATGATCCATCCTCTCCCTCCTCCGTTTGCCCTTCTATCTTTCTTATCTCTTACTTTTCTAATCCATTTCTCCTTTACTTTCTTTAGGAACTCCCCATATTCTTATTTTTCTCTTCTTGTTAACATTTTAATTGCTACTATTTTTCCATCCATTTTTTCCCATTTTTCCTCCCATGCTTTTTGTCTCCATTCTGCTAATTCTTTGCATTCAATCATATAATGCTCTGTGCTTTCATTTGAGGCAGTATTTTAATACCTGAATAATTTCAATTGTATTATATAATAAGTAAATCCAATAACAGCCCACCTTGAAACAATATGTATGTAATAATTATTTAAAATGTATGTAACAGTCATTGCATATGTTTATTTTTATTATAAACATGTTGTATTAATGTTATGTGAATACATTACATACTTTAATAATGCAAGAGCTGTGAGAATAATAAGTTTTAAGTTGCTAACAATGAGGTAATAATGAAATAACCTTGTAGCAATAGTAAGTTTAAGTTTGAAAATTACTATTCATGATTAAAGCAACGATAATGTAATTTCTGTGACAGTTTAAAATTAGCCAATCAACAGCAAAGAAAAGTAAAATGCAGATATTCTATTGGACTAGAATTAGCCAATCCGGATTAGCTTCTGAGGATGGGAACAACCATTTCCCAAAACATGTTAATTGAGTAAACTTAAGTGATGTTAGTGTAACAATTCCGACTCACCTTTAAATAAATTTAAAATCACTTTTGTCTTAATGACCTTTGTGTGTAACTTCCTAAAGCTTTTAACAATATCAAATAACCGAAAATTTGATGTTCAAATCCTACCTTATATACACATTTCAGTTTCCCTGAATAAAAATATGATTTTTTTTAAAGAGGAAATACATGGTTATTATTAAAAGCAGATAACTCAAAAACGAAAAGTAGATAACATTGAATGTTTTCCAATACATCCATTGGAAAGCGCAGAACTCCAAAAATGGGCGGAAAACAAAATACATGCATTTTGCTAAACTACCAATCCCATGGAAAAATTGGGTTTCTTGTGCATTAGTGCAAGGCTAATGTGATGTCACTATTTTATATTTCCTTCAAGCATTCGTGTACTGCTAATTTAATGCTACAATGTTATTTTATGCATATTTATTTGCCTAGGCTGGCAATGTTTGAGCCACTTAAGCCATGCCAATGCCACTAGAAGACAAGACCACTTGTATACAGCATCCTTTAATCTGTTACTGGTTTGAAAATGATGTAATGACTCATAGAAGAGGAGTGCTACTCAACAGGCATAATGATTTTTTTTTCTTTAAAGTATTTATTTAAGGTTGCAGAACTCATTTTTTTTGTGACAATATTACATACAATACATTAGACATACAAATCAATAATAGAGCAACAAAGACTGTTGCTAGAACATACATAGAATACTACATACGTAATTAAAAGTAGCATGACAAATCATTAAGGAATACAAAGTAAAGTGTTGCAATTTAAATTGATTCATACAAAGAAGTATCTTTAAAATAACAGCGAGTATTAGGAAAGAGCTTTGGCGCAATGATTGACAGAAACTGGACTAAACAAACCAGATTTACAGAATGTAGTTACAAGATTTGCCATGTATGGATTTCATCACAAGATATGTAAAAATAAGAAATTCCATGAGCTGGAACAAACATGCATATGTGTGATAAGTGGATCGCTATCATGCATCAAAGATCTCCAAAGGTTTAATCTCACTGACTGTCCTTAGCAAAGATTGAAGGAACCTTTTAATGCCTATTCTGGTGCACTTTTTTCTTCTTATTAAAATTGCTTAAATAAGAGTGATTATTTGCTATGGAACAAACATGGAATACTCAAATATTAAGAAAAATGATAAAATAAAAACTAGAAATGTTAAATGTTCACTATTAACCAAAACAAGTATACAGTATCAATACTTAGAGCAAATATAATTATTGATGGTTGGAGTGAAACCTTTTAAGAAAAGTGAAACTACATTGAAGCTATTAGCCCATTTAAGACAACTGAAACAAGGCATCGTTAAAAACGGAAAGACAAGTGTGTGTATAAGTTTTGTCACTTAGATTTAAAAGAAGACGAGGAAATGACATAATAAATAATTTACGTGATTACAGAGAAATAAAATTTAGTTGATAATAAAGAACTGATTGAAAGAAGATTAATGTATGATTATAATTATATATTGTTAAGTTAGACGAAAGCAAGTCTGTCTACCTCAGGTTGTGGAAAAAATAAACGTGGTTAATAATTAGACGCTAAATGGAAAATTCCAAAGACGAAGTAATCATTGAAGTCTTAACCCACTCCCCGCTTTAACTTTTCTACGGTCACACAGAATAATTCAATTGAATTGATCTTGAAATAGATTAATGAACAAATAAAGACAAAACTAGCCATTAATTTTCATCATATACGAAAGAAAATAGCGCATTTCATAAAAATTACTTGACAAAGCTTCTTTACGTATTTTTGCATACAAGTTTTGTAATGTAATGTATTAGGCTTCTGTTCACATCAACAAACATGTTATGAAGACAAACCTGATCTTTAATTCCTCGTGTCTTTTACTTTACCGTTTCTTGCATGCAAATAACGCGGTTGAAGTAATTGGTTTACGTCTTTTCATAGCTTGGTTCCATTGCCGACATGATCGTAGTCCGTGACGGTTGATCAGTCATAGTATAAGTGACGTGTTCTCTGTTTTTGTTAGTGACCCAGACGTGTTTTTGATTAAGGTTTTGTGTTAGACTTACTTTGCAGGATATAAGTTAAGTATTCTATTTAGTAGTATTTATGTCGTAAATGAATCTAGATAAATGTTATCGTGATATAATCATTTTAATTGGGAATTGTTTTATTTTGCTTTGAAAACTGAGATAACCCTCTTCGGAAGCAAAAAGTACAAACAAATATGGACCAGGTGACAAAAGGGAGAGATACGCTTTCTTTCTAAATGGGTATATAGATTAGATCTTTTGGTCGATAAAAAGCCCTTCCGTTAGCTCTTCCGCCTGTCGCGAGATACCGTGATTGGGAACTTGTAGTTATTGCAATATTGTGCTAACACATAGAGCCTACAGAATAATCAGGGATCGTCTGATGTTACAAATAGCTTCTTTTGGATTATTGGACTGGACAGGCTGATAAATACCGTCTTCAACAACGAGGTAAGTCCACAACAAGAGAATTGAGACTCAAGATTATTCCACCAAAAACGACAAGATTCGTGCATATTTTTTAACAGTATAAATTGTAATTGAAAGACTGGAAGAAGAGTTCAGAAATAAAATATTAGCCATGTAAGCAACACAATAGGGGATTTATAATGAAATTGAAGCAAAACTTGTAAAACTTATGTCTTCTGCTACAGGTGTCACTGATGTCACCCTACCTGCATGCGGTTTCCAAATGTATAAACAAAATGCTGCCAATATATAAATAGCAAACACAGCTAATATGAGCGGAGCGAGCATGTGTGCATTTCTTAATGATGTGAATGATTCACTATTTAAATAAGCTTAGGTTCCTGAATTCACGAAAGGTTAACCTTACGTTAGGTTTTATTTATATAAACTTATGCTAATTACTAACCAATAGTTACACCAAAGCATGCTAACAATGTTCCATATTTGTCATATAAGCGTAGGTTTCTTTTTAAGTAAGCTTATGTTAATTACCAACCAGTGAAAACATCAAAGCACATTAACAATGTTCCATATTTATCATACAAGCTTAGGTTTCTGAATTCATAGAAGGTTAGCCTTAGGTTAGCTTTTTTCATATAAGGTTATGTTAATTATCGGTGGGAAGCAAAAATAAAGAAGAATAAGAAGGAAAAAATCAGTAACCCGCAGATTTTGCTGCTCATTTAGGTTAACAGTTGCTATTGCACATGTGCAGTAGTGACAAGATGGCAATGTTTGTTGTCGTTATAGTGTAATTCTCCTATAAAAGTAAGGCACCTAAAAAGGGCGGGTAGGTGGGGTTATCAAGTCTAAAGGAGACATCTACTTCTAAAACAGTTC
Source organism: Deroplatys truncata (assembly GCA_030765065.1). Lineage (NCBI taxonomy): Eukaryota > Metazoa > Arthropoda > Insecta > Mantodea > Mantidae > Deroplatys > Deroplatys truncata. The sequence continues at coordinate 201,309,995 of CM060987.1, forward strand.
CTAAGGTATTTCTGGTGCTTAGGAATTACTTTTTAACATATTTTAAGTACCTGGCACATAAGGAAGTTAAGCCAAATTGGATTACATAGTGTTCCACTAGGTTGCTCTACCAATTTGAAAGATATGTTGATATATGTAATGCAGAAGGGTGGATGCATTACTCAAGAACAAAATGTTTCAACATTTCCTTAAAACTATGCTTCATGATATGCATTGTGTGTGGGGGTGAAAATTAATGTGAGAGTGCATTGGTCATGATGCATCTAGATCACTTTGTTTGACATCTATATTATCACCAATAAGGTGGGTGATAAAGATGATCCTAACTATACAGGGTGAATCACCTAAAACTTGCACCGCAAATATTTTGGAAATGGAAAGTGCTATTGATGTGCAGTTTTCACAGCATTGATTGGTAGTCAGGGGTTCGTACATTTAGCCTATAAACAGATTTTAATAATATTGAGAAAATGTATTTTTTGAGCAAACATACAATTTTTTAAATGGAACAATGCCTAGTTACATCAACAGAATAAAGGTAGGGCAAATTAGAGTGTCAATGGTCTTTGTTGCAGGATTCTAGTGCAAGTGGTTTATGAGAAATCATATTTTGAAAAGTTTCCACCCCGACAATTGTTTGTCCCATTCAACCTGCTTAGTTTCTAGGTACAATGTTATGTTTGTTTGCATTGTGTTTTGTGTTCATTGATTGCTTTCAGACTTTCTGGTCGGTTAGTTTGTGACATTTCAAGTAGAGTCGTGAGTGGAAGATGGGGTTTACTAATGTAGAAAAAGGTGACATACTGATGGTGTATGGAGAGTGTAGGAAGAATGCAGTTCGTTCCTATGCGGAAATGTATCCCAATAGACGTCAACCATCTCGACAATTATTTACCTCTTCAACCAATTATGTAAAAGTGGTACTGTAACACCTAGAAAATGTAACAGAAACAAACAAGTGACTGGAGAAAAGGCAGAAATTAATGTTTCGGCTGCCATTGCAGTAGATCTGCAAATTAGTTCCCGCACAATCGTACGTGGAAGTGGCATAAGTGAGGCAAGTGTACTGCGCATTCTCCATCGACATAGGTTCCATCCCTATCACATCTCTTTGCATCAAGAGCTGCATGGAAACGATTTTGAGAATTGTGTTAACTTTTGTACATGGGCATTAACACATGATACTCCAGATTCATCATGTATCTTGTTTAGTGATGAGGCAACATTTACTAATCATGGCCAGGTAAATCACAGAAACATGCACTATTGATCTGTTGACAATCCCCATTGGCTTCGTCAGGTGGAACGTCAGCATCCATGGAGTTTAAATGTGTGATGTGGGATAGCGAACCATCTGCCACAGATGGTAGAAGGCGTTCCTTTGGAGACTAGGAGGAACCTGTGATACCAACATGATGGCTGTCCAGCCCATAGTGCACGAAGTACTACAGCTTGTCTTAACAGATTGTTTCCAAATCATTGGATTGGACGAAGAGGACCTGTACCTTAGCCGGCCCGTTCACCGGATCTGACCTCTTTAGACTTTTTTCTGTGGGGAAGGCTGAAAGACACTGTCTGCAAGGATGTACCAACTACACCAGATGATTATGAAACAATGTATTACTGCTGCCTGCTCTGGAATTTCCGCTGAAATGCTAGAACGTGTGCAGCAGTCTTTCCATAGCAGATTGGAAGCATGTATTAAAGCTGCTGGTGGTCATTTTGGACACAACCTATGAAGGGCTATGTTCTCTTTACTTGTAAGAATCTACAGGGGTATTGTAATTCACTTTTGTTTTTCTTTAGTTTGTGCTACCACAGGTTGTACAAGTGTCTGTGCATAAAAGATTCAAAATAAGATTTCTCGTAAACCACTTGCACTAGAATCTTGCAATAAATGCCGCTGCCATTCTAATTTACCCTACCTTTATTCTGTTGATGTAACTAGGCATTGTTCCACTTAAAAAATTGTATGTTTGCTCAAAAAATACATTTTCTCAGTATTATTAAAATGTGTTTATAGGGTAAATGTACGAGCCCCTGGCTACCCCTTTCCAAAATATTTGCGGTGCTGCTTTAGGTGATTCAGCCTGTATAACATCCATGTGTAAAGGTTAAAAAAAAAAAAGGTCTGCAATGATAGTAGCATGTTGGATATAGCTTGCCAGTCATGGTGCAAACAGAGGCAGTAACAATAACCCACATGAGTAAGCTCAAACCAAAACCCTAGATGTCATAATAATGGTAACAATGCTTATGTTTGTTGGCATGCTGACAACACATGAGACCTGTGCTGATGTCTGCCTTGTTTTCAAAGACATTGTTGTGAGTGATCCAGTTGGAACTTCTGTGAAGCAATAATAAAGGTACAATGCCCAGGTCCTGGGAAACAAAAAGAAGCAAGGGGTCACATAATGACTAACAAAGGGTTAATGCAAGCAAAACTGTGCGTACCCTTAGTTATTAAAATAAAATGCTACTGTTGTCTGAATCTTTTGAATGTATATGAATCCTTTATTGAAACAAGCGATGTTTATCACAAGCAAACTCAGTAGGCACAGCCTTACTTTTTTTTTAAAAAAAAAGTTTGATGTGTTCATTCACGTGACTTTCTTTACTCACTTTTCTGCAAACTAATACAAAAGCTTATTCTTCTGTCGTATGTTTTGCTAATCAATATAGACTTTGATTACATGTTTTGTTGTACCTATAAGAAGGATATAGAGGGTAAAGCAATTTTCAAAATTTAAAGAGTGTGTTGCTATGTGATGGCTTTGAAATTCTATGCTTGTTGCAGGACCACAAGAAAAAAGCAAATAACTGCTTATCACTTAAAAAAGGTTTTAATCATTTGGAAATTCAAACCAGTAATAAAGAATACCTCAGAAATGCTTAAAGCCACAATTTTTATATGACATAAATCGTGTGCTTTAACAAATTCTACATATTTTTTTTTTTGCAGTAAGATTTTGTTTCTCTCTTACTTTATGCAAAAATCAGTTACAATGAACAGAGCATCACAGACTATTCCCAGAAAATCCAAGATTTACATTTTATTTGTCAGGGTAATATGTTAAATATATGCCATTTTTGAGGAAATCAAACATAAAAAAAAACATTTTTCCATGTCCAAATGTGGTTTGGGGTGGCAGAATTTTCTTTAAAATCTTCATGTCTCATCCTTGGAAGATATTGAATTTAAATACAAGTTTGTATATAATCAACTTTTTGTTTTTGAGTTATGCTCTTCACAGACACATACACTGACCTTTTATTTAAAAAAGATTTTTTTTGGATTCAGGGAACATTAAAAGGTGTATTTCTGATAAAATCTCAATATAAAATTTTTGAGTCGAATGCAATACTTCCTCTACTTACATATATAGGTAAGTAGTAGAGAAAGTAATAAAGTAGCCGTGGAAAGTTTAAATATCTGATCATGTACACAAAGTAAGACGTAAACCTCACAAGCACTCATCATTTGAAATTTGCTGAAGTTCTGTAAACAAATATATAATTTTACTTTAGCAGCTCAAGTTAGAGGACGTTCACAATTATGTCAACTAGAACTTTTTGCCCTAAGATATTTGTTAATAGAATAAAAAATTGAGTAAATGAACAGTGAAATGTTACTCGAAAAGTACAAGCATCATATTTGTTTTGTGTTGTGTAATACAGAGCTTTAAGACTTTGCTACAATGAAGTAAATACCCACAAAATTTAGCTTCCTATAATTGGCTAAAGCAGAAGTGGCTAATAATGCCTTTGAAGAGAGTTTGGAAGGTTCATACATTCATACTGTATCACCTCATTCTTCTGGAGATGCTTCTGCCAAAATGCGATTTTACCACAGGTAATTTAGCTCTATAATTGCTGACCATTTTAGGCATCATCTACAGAGGGCCATTCTTTCTCATTGGTTTTAAAGGTGTGTCAGTTTTTGGCATTTATTCTTTTAACCTTGCACATGGATGCTGCATTGCTGCCATTTTGGTGGATGACCTGGTGGTTGAACTACTGTCCATTCCAAACCAGAGTGCCTTTCACTGAAAACAAACTCTTTGTATTACCCACGCAAGAGTAGTTCGCAATCCCCATCCATAATGGCTGCTTGTTCCCCTCCCACATGCTTGTTGAACACTATTTAATCTATAAGAAGGCGCCCTGCGTGAGAATCAAATGCAACCTGAGGTAACAATTGATTTTATAAGTATGCGGCAATGAACATTTTACTTACGTAAATCACAATCCTTGGGCAAAAGTGCAACACCCAAATCTGAATCCTCTGAAGAAGCTGCCATATCAGAATCAGAACTGCTCTCCAAAATAATGACAAGCATATTCACAGCACTGTTGCACTTAAAACAAGTTCCCACTTTTTATCCCCTTCTGTGTTCTATTATGTCTGTTTATATTCCCTGCTCGCTTTGGTTACACTTCTCACTGAAATGCCAGTAAAATCCGATATTAGTTTCGTAATATGCAATAATGCAAGTGTCGGGTATTTTTGTAATAGTGAGTTGATTATATGAAGTATTGTTTGTTTTTTGCCACTTTTTAACTGTTTCCCGCTTGTGTGTTTGAACAGTTTATTCACACTACATGCACCTTCCTCTGCCATGTGAGCTCAAATACCAACTGACTAAATCACAAGATTTGACCTGAGCTGAGCACATGTATGCTAGCGTATTATGAATGACTGTTCGCTTATCATATTTCCTGTGTTACGCAAAGTGTTTATTTGGTACTCAGATAGCACCTCTGGGAATTCATTGCTGCATTTCTAGTATGTAAAAGAGTGGCAGTTGTGCATACGGTTGGTATATGCTCTCTGTGTTAGCGCAATAGCAGATGAAAATCATATTTTGTAATCTCTTAACAGTTGGTATATATCCATTACCTATAACAATGAGTTCTTATGATAACTGCAATAAAATGTGCAGTTTTATACCTTTCCTGCTCTAATATTTCATAATACAATAATGTATTAAGAAACTATTTACGTTGGCATAAGGGTATATTCTTGGGTTCGTGACAAGCAGGAGCACGTGCTTCTGTTTACATCAGAGAGAACTTTGGTTTGGAATGGACAGTAGTTTGAACATTTATTAGATGCAGCAATATGCTTGCTAGCATTTGACATGTATTTGCTCCATTTTCTGTTTTTAAACTCATGTTCTGCAGTCATTGCCATAGTGTGAGTTTATTTCTTTTAGCTGTGTTTTGCCTTGGATGTTAATATTTTAAGCATCACATTACTTGAGATTGATCAGCTTTGATCACCCATTTTTAGGTGTTTGTTTACATTTTCTATTTTGTGATGGGTGCTAATGACCAATTTTGAGCACTAAAATCCCACTTCTTAATTCATCTCATTCTTAGAGAGCTTTTTCTATTATTTTTCCAACTCCATTGTGTTGGCTTTAAGAACTCACCCTGATTTGGATAACCTTTGGTTTTGTCTGTGCTAGTTCATTCATTTAGGCAGGAGATTAAACTCGTCAATAATAAATAACCAGTATCTGTTACAATAATAATGTGTTATTTCATTTCATTGGTTACCTTCTGCTGATTCTGATGGTGTTTTGTTTCATTTTTTTATAGGCCTTTTAATGGAGTCTGACAGTAACAATGTGATAAATGGTGACGACCATAAAATGGATCTCAAAATAGGAAGAACAGAAGAATCTTTGTGTCCAAACGGAACATTAACTCAAGTTAAATCTGAATATGAAGAGGCTGATGACTTTCATAGTGAGACAGTTTTTGTGTCACATTTTGTAAAGGAGAGTCCCAACAAGAGTGAAATAGACAGTAATGAAATGTGTATCAAAAGAGAAATCAAAGAGGAACCTGGCTGGTCTGAAAGTACATCAAGTGAAATTAAACAAGAAATGGACCTGTCTTTTGCTGCAGATGCTGACTTGAATGAGTTACAGGTAAAGCTTCCAAAAATCAGTGATTTAGTATAGATGTTCTTGAAAAGTTATTTATCTTCATTTTTATTGTTCTTAGTTTCTCTTGACAGAGACCCTGGACTCATAGGTTTGGTGCAAATAGTGTTGTGATTTTCACAATAGTGTAGCATGACCATTTCATAAGTAGGTTATAATGTTCATCAAAAGTAAGGGATTTGTAAGTAATGTCCTTAGCGTCACAAGTCATTGATTCATCATGACCCATGCTTAACCTTCTATCAAACCTAGAAACACTTATTTCCTGCTAATAGTTGAACAATATGATGAATGTGACTGTTAGCAACATCTGACGAGATTGACAGCTACATTTAATCCAATCTCCCCTTGAAGTGTTCATTCAACTATTAAATGTTGTCCTGTAAGTCCTTATGTAGCATTTAATATATGAAATTCCACCCTCCATCCTTAAGACAAATCACAGTTGCACCATTTGTTGAAAACATTAGTGATCTGAAAGGCTGTTATTATGGGTTATTTTAGAAGCTTAAGAGGTCAGGCAGTCCTGTGTTTGTAGTTTATTAAACAGTAGCTCGGTTACCTCACATTGCATGGTTAGCTTTTTAAAACAAAATAAATAAGCAAATAAAAGAGACCAGAACCCTCTCCACAATTATATAAGAAAATAAGACTTTAAAAAAAATTCACATACCACTTCACAGCATGTAAACAAATAAACAAAATTTTCGAAGAGCGTAATATTGAGCTGCCATCAAAGAGCTACCATTCTTAAAGACCTAAAAGTCAAATTGCACCAGTTTGCAGATTATGAATATACCAGTTTGATTGCAAGGACTGTAGCATGATTCACATAAAGACAAAAAGAAACCTGCAAACCAGAACAAAGAAACATTTCAGAAATATAAGAGTATGACAGGAAGACAAATGAGGAACAGAATGTCATTTTTGGTAGGAGCACCATGACATCCAAGAAAAGCCAAAGCTATTATAACGTACAGCAAATGTAACAGAACTAGTAACATGTAAAAATATACACATGTGGAACAAAGGCAGAGTTATGAACTTTGAAATCGCACCTGGTAATATCATACTAAAAAGATTTAATGTCCAACCAAACCACCACAACGGAGAAGTACGTCCACTTCGAGCAATACTGGCAGTTGACAGAAAGCTGATTATCAAAGCAAGGGCTTTTGAAACATGCACTAAATGAATGTTAAGTGATGCTTAAGAGTTACAAGTTTACTAAAATTTTAATTTTAATACTTTTACTTTGCTTTTATTTCAATGTATGAATTCAACATATTATTTGAATGAATAATGCGTAATACAAAATCTTTTTGGTTTCGCTTGCAAAAATCACATTTTGTAATTAGTAATTATTGATGGAATTAATTGTTCTTTCACACAAGCCGTGTGTTGGACAGGTTAGAAAGGTAGAATCAGATGACTGTTTCAGGAGCTAATTGCTCCCATCCTCAGTTCCCTGTCAAATTAGCTCCTGAAACATTTGTTACAAAGTAAGTGATGTAGTGTTACAATCGACTCAATAATTACTAATTATAGACACATCACTGTCACAAAGTCAACCAAAACAATTTTATTGTGAATTAGAATCACATTTTGTAGTTTTAAATTAATAATTTGTTTCTTAAGGATTCCCCACTAGGAGCTCTAACTATCAACGTGTCTGTCAGCTTGGCACAGGAGAAAATGGAAGTGTCGAGTATTGACCATGGTATATTTGATGTAGTGGAGTAAGACTATGCCTCTCTTGCAGGACCCCAGCATGTGGCACAGCAACAATGGATCCAAAATAGGGCCATCTCATTGTTACAGTATTCACTTGGCTTTTCATTTCTACTGTTATACAAATAAATGTGTGAACTTTATTCATTAAATTCTGTCTGATATTAATGGACTCTTGAAACTTGTCTTTCATGTAAAATCTTATTCCTGGATTTTTATGTGAAATATAATTGTTCCACAGTCTTAAGTGGGTGGCAGGGGAAAGTAAAATAGCCTGTATAATCCTACAACACAGTATTTCTCTTGGACAAATACAAACTTCAAGAAAAAGGAATTGTGGACTTGGGAATAGTTGCCTGTTTTAATGATTCCAGTCTTGCCTTATAAAACATTTGGCTACAAACAATAGGAATATATAGATGTAAATAGAGTGTCTTCTAGGAAATCAGCAGCCCAGTATCGTTTTTTTTTAAAATGTTAATTGTTTATGGAAGTTGTTAATTTCATTTCATAATCATTAAGTTTACTGTGAATAATGTTAATGTCTATCCAAAGTGGCAGCATGTAAATACAGTCAACTGAGTTTAATAAAATATCTAATACTGAACTCCCTTAAGTGGCCTTCAACTTTTACATGTTAACAAGTTCATTTTGTTACAGGAGACCACCTCACATACATATGAGATAACTGCGGATACCGCAGCAGAAGATGTCTCCAGGTAAGACATTAAAAAAAAACCATTAAATGTGTTGACTCTGGCACTAAATATTTGCTTTGTGAGCTTATTGAGGTTGCAAAATACCTAAATGTGCAACAATTCGTGAGTATTATTGATGTCTTGAAGGATACATCATCTTAGGGAGGTTTATAAGTACTCAATTTGGTGCAATTTCACATATATTAATATAAAGCTTTTTTGCTTAATGCACAACACTTCTGGTTATAGCTCTTTGATGAAATCAAGTGTAAATGAAAATTCAGGTGTGCTGTAGTTATAAATATTGTTGTGTTGAAAATTTTAAAGCTATATTTTCTGAAATAAATGACTGTTACAGATGGTCTGGTTCACCATGTATACAAAATTACACTGCTTAGCCAATTGTGTCTTAAAATTTGTGTGCTTTATCTATTGAACTATATAAAAATTATAGGCTCACATAAAGCTTTAAAAAACTACCCTAATCATATGTTCAACCCCTTACATACAAGTCTGCACTGTTTGAGCAATCTAGACAAAAGTTTGGATACTAAGCATTTAGCTCTTAGTAAATATTGTAGACTATTCACAAGTTTCAAAATAATCCCTATTCTTATTTTCAGTCCCTTTCTTACAGGGTTTTGGCTGTGTTGCATATAAAGGTACTGACCCTGTAAGATGGGATGAAAATTATAAACTACCTTACAATTTTAAATAACTACTATTTCCAATATGAAGTAGACTTTTTATTCTGAAGTACATTGCAGTTTTTCATATAATGTAAACCTCAAATTGATTTTAAATGGCAATTCCTGACAAGTGTTAATTTTGTGTCATACCTAATGACAACATTTGCATGCATGTGACTTGCTTAGGCAAAGTCAATGTTTTCAGGGTTTTAAATAGGTTTGTGCATACCACATTTTTGTGAAATCTATATGATAAAATTGAAAATTCAGGACCACTGATACTTCAACAGAACTAAGTAATTGCATAAATACAAGCTGTGAAATGTTGTACAATGTCTCTTTCCACCCATAACAGATTTTAGGAAAATGGCAAAGAATTAATGAGTAAAGAAAAATATTTTGTTACTAATGCTTTCAAATGGAACAGTTTCTTTGTTTTATATAAGATAAAGCAGTCATTTGTTTAAATATTATGGTGCTGTTACTAATGACAACTTGCAGGGGGAAAAATGTGTTGAAAGAAACTTTATAATTAATACTTGTTAGGAGATACCATATTTTTGTAACTTCCAGAAATTGAACAAAACAAGGCATGTTTGTAAATACTGCTTTGTTGCAGTACATAATTGAATGGTTCTGGAGCTATTAAAATTTTAAACCCAATAAGAAGCTCTGGTAAGCACTTCTGAGTGTTGTAACTCAGTAAACTAAAAGAAATTGTTGGTAACTTATTTTTCAATTGAGGAAATGTAAAACTCTTAAGTATTTAACTCTTGGATTAAAATTGTATTATAGTTGTCATTTTTGTGACACATTATGTTTTGCAGATACAGGATAGTAAAATAAAAACCTATAACATTTTAAGTACAGATAGTATCAGAACAAGAAAGAAGTATGTGATAAATATGGTCCTATAACACAAATGTTCTGAGATATGGGCACGTGTTTGTATTGTGAGTGTGTGTTCATCATTATGTATACTTCTGTGGTTTAATGACTGTATCCTTTTAAACATGTGTAGTTAATCCCATTTGTGCTGACAGGCATTGAAGGTGTGTTGTTATGGCATATGCACAATATTTATTAGGAGTTTTGCATACTCCGAAGTCTTCTTTTTTCTCCATAATCTAATGTCTAAGAGATTCAAATACAGAGAATGAGTATCCCCAGGTGTAGGTGCACTCTGACCAATCCATCATTCTGATAATATAAGCATTGGTTATTCATATACATGGTGGACATATTAGAAGTATTTGCTGGCATTAGCACACCCTAGAGAAATATGTTTTGCTAGAAAAACTATCTTAGTAAATCTTTGTGGTAACATGTAAGCTTTTGTTAATCTGTTGGTCATATGTTGATTAAAAAAACTGTTGCTAATGTATTGCTTAATTCCATGATAACTTTTAGAGCACATTTAAGTTTGTTATGGAAAATCACAGTATCGTCTCTCATGAGCTCTTTCTCAGCAGTAAACGTCCTGTTCCCTGTGAACAGGCAATCAACATATCTCTGCATGAGCATTTGAAGAGTGCTAAGCCAGTTGTGGAGGAGTGAGTTTGTATGTCACTGAGCCCCAGGATAATTAAGGAACAAGAGCACAAATAGCAAAGTTGGGTGTCAATATGGAGGTATACAGAGGAACAATTGGACATTTTAGTAACATTAAACACTACCAAATGAGGAAGAAAAGAAGAGATGGTTAATATTTTTACCCTTTTGAGTGTGATTGTATTGTTACAAATTATTGGAGGGATGGAAATTATTCCAGGGCCTTAGAGTAATCAAGAAGCCTTGCATTTAATTTTAGAAACCTGAATAGAAAGGGAATGGAAGAAAGACTGGGAAATAAAATGAATAATCTAGGAAGAGAAGTTAAAGAACAGATAAGAATGGAATTACAGCAAGTGAAGACAGAAGTCCAGGGTAATCAACAGAAGAGTAAAATCACTGGAGGACAAACATAGAAAATTTAATTTAGGATATCAGGTGTGCAAGAAGAACGGTATCACCCATACAGGAGAGAAACAAATCTTAGAAGGTTAATTGGATTTGGAATTAAAAGGCTAGAAAATATCAGAAGCACTTTGAGTTGGCAAACAAAGAGGAAGAAGAATGATTGTAATAAGATTTGTATAAACCTATTTGTATATTTCATATACAAATGTTATATGAAATGTTCAAGAGAATGAAGAAACTTAAGAGAACCTCTTTTTATCAACATATTTTTGGTGCAGCAGGGAGCCCTAAAACAAAATTAGTGCAACGAATAAAACAAGCGAGATCAGAAGAAACATGAACGTATATTCATCAATAGCCAAACAGCTGTGGAAGAAGATGAGTCAAGGAACGTCTGGAGAAGACAAATGGAAACGACCACGCAGAGAGAGGAGTCGGGGAGTTCATAGGCTAATGCTTCTCATGTGGATTCCAGGGAGAAGACAAATGTCTGGCAGACACATGTTTGTGATGCAGCAAGTGATCAAGGTCAAGTGAAGGAGCTAGTCATGATGTCACCATTGCGGAAGGTAACTCCAGATCATGAACTAGTGAGAGAATTGCAACAGCTGGTGGGAAGAGGAAGTGGCTCAAGATCAACAGACGTGCGATTGGAAGAAGTTGGTGAATCAACATCAAATGTCATTTTAATGCTTAGAGGGAGTATTCTTCAGATATCAGCAGGTAGTAGTGTTGTTATGGAGATGCAACGGGAAGAACAAAGGTGGAACAATGAACTGGGGAGAATATTAAGTAGGAGTAAACCAGAAGCATTTAGATTTCAACCTGGTTCTCAATAGTAAATAAGGAGATAGAAAAGGCTTATTAAACTCAATTTTGGAATTGTGAAGATTTGTTTAAAGCACTGGATTATGGGCTTATTAACGAAACTGTTAAAATGTCCAGCTGTTAGCAGTAGTTGAAACTTGGATAGAGGATCAGCAATTGTGAGTGCAGGGTTTTTAATTTTTAGGCTAAAGTGGTGAAAGGAAGGGAGGTTGTCAGGAGGTTTAGGCTTGTTTGTGAATAACACATTCAAAGGGAAGTGAACGAGAAAAAACTCAGAAGTTGGTGATTTAATATGGGTTTTTATTCAAGATTGTGATTTGCATTTAGGTATCATATACAGTCCTCCAGGGAGTTCAAAGTTCCATAATTCAGAATGTTTTCATTATTTAGAAGTAGAATTAAACAGGATGAAAGAAGATTACCCAACAAGGGAATGAGTGTTATTTGGCAACTTCAATGTGAGGATTAGCGAGATGAACATGTGGGTGGGGGAGTTGGAGGGAAGAAACTAATGAAGAGAGTGCAAGACATAGTAAGGACAAAATTGTAAGGTATTATGCTAGTGGAATTTTGTAAAAGCAACACGTTAATTTTGAATAATTGTTGGGATGAGGATACAATTTATGAATATATCTTTTCAAATAATGTAGGTCAAAGTGTAGTTGACTGTATTATATGTAGTAGAGAAATATTGGATAGAATAAGTAAATTTAAAGTGATAAATATGTCTAGTTCCAGTGCTCAGTAGTACGTTTGAGGAAAGCAAATGATGATAAGGAAGTGAACGTTAATAATAAAGAGTTTAGACACAAATTCGAAAGCTACGAATGGAGTAAAGGTTTATTTCGGTGATGTGCTGAACTGTGTATGTATGATATAGATTTAATGACCATATGGGAAGAAGTGAGTTGGTAATAGAGTTATGTGAATTTATTTTAAAATGAGCAGGCAAAAAACATGAATATCAGAAACAAAGCGTAAAGAAAATAGATAAGTGGTTTTAATGTTGAATGTAGAGAAATAAAAAGGTTGGCCAGAGATGCAGTGATTAGATGGAGGGAGAAAGATGAAAGAGAAGTTATGATGTAGTTAAAAGAGAAGTATAAGTTATTGCTTGAGCAAAAGAAACAAGAAAAGGGGAGAGCAAAGGCCTTAGAAATTGAAGAGAGAATCAAACAAGCAAGGTTATTGGAGAATGTAATAAGAAGAGACAAGGAAATGTTTTTATTGTTTCAAACGAATGGGCCACTTATTTTCAGAGAGAGGGGGAGATAGAGAGAGAGAGAGAGGGGGAGAGTGAGAGATATTAAACCAGGTCCAGAAATTTAAAAGAAATAAAGCAGTAGGAATTGATGGATTGCCCACACAATTTCTAAAAACTTGATGTGAGGCTCAGGAAAAATAGTTGTATTTAACTAGGTTAGCAAATTTAATAAAAGAAAGAAAAAGAGTGCCTAAGAGTTGGCGTACATCAATAATATTTTCTATTTATAATGTGAAGTGTAATGAGACAAATCCAAGTAATTATAGCGGAACAGCTTTATTATCTAATATATGCAAAATGTTCACTGGAGGTGGGAGTCCGAAGCTACAGGGTAAATCAACGACTGCTAACAAACAGCTTCAGTTTGAAATAACTGGTACATAAGCAAAAAGAATACAAGAATGGCAATAACAGACTATCCATTGCCAGCTTCAGAAGAGGCAAAAGAATGATCAACATATTTAGCAAGGAAAAGGACAAATTGTATGCAGTTTTCATTGATTTGGAAAAAACATATGATAGGATGATAAGGGAAGCACTTTAGTACAAATAACGGATCGAAGTTTTTAATAACAGAGTGATAGACATGCTAAAAGAATTATATTATTAAAACACCTACATTAAATGTGGATTTAATGAAGTTACAAAGGAAGTCATGCAACAAAGAGGCTTAAGACAAAGTCGTCTTCCATGGACTAGTGGTACCGTGCTAGCCTGTAGTTCCCAAGGCTGCGGGTTCAAACCCGGCGGAGGGCGATGGTTTTTTTCAGGCATAAAAATCCTTAGCATGGCTTTCTTCGAAAGGAAAGTAAAGCTGGTGGTCCTGTGTCGTAGATTTACGGCACGTAATAGAACCTCAAGCCTGATAAGAGGCCTCTGAGCAAAATTTCCAGTCTTTCATGCCCAGTATAGAATGGGATGCTAAGGACCATAGTAGTTAAAGAGCACCCATAAATAAAACTCAATTTAATTTTTGGCTTAAGACAAGGTTATAAATTAAGCCCAGTTTTATCTAATCTATTTATTGATGATATTTGGATCAATTTAAACTAGCCAATAATCATGCCAGTAATGAAGAAGGTAGAAATTCCTAGTCTATTGTTTGCTGACAATTTGATGGAGGGATTAATATTGGTAATTGGTTGAAAATTAGCTATAAATTAGGTTAAGTGGAAGTGGGGTTTGAAAACCGACCAGAACAAAACCAAAACAATGGTGTTTAAAAAGGGATCGAAATTGACTAAAGATGAAAAGTGGGATGTTGAATGTAAGGGAATTTACTTATTTAAGAGTCAAGTTATCTGGTATAGGAAGCTGGAAAAAATAAATTAAAAATGCCTTAGCAAAGGGGAAGGTTGCTATGAGTGCAGTGAGAAAATGCTTGTACATAGTGCCTACAATGATGTAGAGTGGTTTGAAAGAATTTACTGTGCCATGGTTGAAGCTAGATGGATATGCAGAATAGAAGTTTGGGGGATTGAAGGTTAGGAATGGTTGGGCCTAGTGCAATGAATATTTTGCAAGATTATCTTGGGTGTCCTACAGTGCACTGTAAATTCAGGAGTCGTCTTCCGTGGACTAGCGGTACCGTGCTAGCCTCTAGTTCCCAAGGTCGCGGGTTCGAACCCGGCGGAGGGCGATGGATTTTTTCGGGCGTAAAAATCGTTAGCACGGCTTCCTTCGGAAGGGAAGTAAAGCCGGTGGTCCCGTGTCGTAGATTTACGGCACGTAAAAGAACCTCAAGCCTGATAAAGAGGCCTCTGAGCAAAATTACAGGTGTTTCACGCCCAATATAGAATGGGACGCTAAGAACCATAGTAGTTAAAGAGCGTCCATAAATAAAACTCAATTTAAAAAAAAAAAAAATTTATTTAAATTCAGGAGCATAAGATGGAGAAAATTAATATGAGAGGACAAATAATGGAAGGGATTCTGAAGTGTACCTAATCTAAATTCAATTAAAATAAGAGACAGACATTTTGAAAGTATCCTGAGGTTTCAGGCAGATAATTTGGAAAGCAATACAAGGCTAGGTAGAATAAGGAAGCAATTGATAAAGAATGGGTTTGTCAGTTTGGTAATCTAGAGGGCTATTGGAAGGGAGTTACAACAGGCAGATTTTAATTGCTCAAATGAGAGAAAAGAAGTCCTTGCAATACTATAACAGGGTTAAAGAAGGCATAAAAAGGAATTATATGTCAAAATCTGTAATAGAAATGAGCGATTAGGGATTGCCTGGTTTAGATTAGGGACTTGGAATTTAAATGGTTCAAGAGGGGAAGTTACACAGGGGCTTTGCCCAATTTGTGGGGGAAAAGAAAATGAATCGCAATAATGTTTGAATGCATGGGGTCTAACGAATGGAGGAATGATTAAAGATAAAAGCCAGTTAAGAGATTTAGGTGATTTCCTATGGAGAGAAAATGAAATGGCAGAGACAAATAGGAGAAAATGAATTTAAGTCAGTGTATTAATCCTGTTAGAGATAAGGATCTATGTTAAATGAAAAAGAGAAGTTCTACCTGAGAATGGCCAGAGCCAAAGAAGGTAGACCCATGTAAAGTATGTATTTAGCACTGAAATAAATTATAAGCATTTGGCAGGGTAGTTTTGTAGCCCAAGGGCTGAATGAGCTTACATGATAACTGTAGAGCAACAGCTCATGAAAAATCAATACCATTTCATGCATTCACATACAAGTCGGTTATGACATCTGTGGTATTCCCTAAGAAATATTAATATTGTATTTCAGCTATGGTTGTATGGTTTGGTCTGCAGATTCATAGGAAAGAAGTGTACCATATTAATTACGCTCTGCTTAGAAAGTACTTGACTGTCAGAACACATGTGTTAGAGGATTAATGTTTATTATGTTAAACATAGCATCTACCTCATCTCAAAATGCTATGTAATTTTATTTAGCACCCTTACAGTGGAACACAAGTTTATATGAATCTACAGATGATTCTTTGAAATTACATAGTAGTTATGCATATGTTGCTGTCTTCTTCAGGTGCATAACAATTGATAGTATGACTTTATATTTCAGGTTGCATATAGAATCGCTCTCCAGATACAGCGACAGTGTTGCCTCCTATATCCTCAGTGATATAGGTTCAGAGAAGAACAAGTGGAAACATGGTGAACCAAATATCAGCAATACATTCCAATTACTCAGCTCCACCCAACCACAGATGTGTCATGAATCTCCAACAGATTATGTGCTGAATTCAGATGTAAAAGGCAATTTGATTCAGAGCTGCGCAACACACACATGTGAAATCTGTGGGGAGAATTTTAAATTTTTAACTTTGTTAAAGTCCCATACTAAAAGACTACATAAATCTGAAATGTGTATCAAGAGTTTTACTCAGGCATCAAACCTGAAAGGGCATAAATTAATCCATAAGGGCAAAAGACCACACACATGTGAAATTTGTAACAAGAGCTTTACTAAAGCAAATGGTCTGAAAAGGCATAAGTTAATCCATGAGAGCACAAGACCACACACATGTGAAATTTGTGAAAAAGGTTTTATTACAGTATCAAAACTGAAACAGCATAGATTCATCCATGAGGGCAAAAGGCCTTACACATGTGAAATTTGTAACAGTGGCTTTACTCAAGCAAATCGTCTGAAAAGGCATAAGTTAATCCATGAGGGCAAAAAGCCATACGCATGTGAAATTTGTAACAAAACCTTTGCTCAAGCATCACAGTTAAAAAGGCATAAATTAATTCATGAGGGCAAGCGGCCATACACATGTGAAATTTGTAATAAGGGCTTTATTGAAGCATCATCCCTGAAAAGTCATAAATTCATACATGAAGACAAAACACCATACACGTGTGAGATCTGTGACAAAAGTTTTACTACAGCGTCACATCTGAAACAACATAAATTAATCCATGAGGGCAAAAGACCACACAAATGTGAAATTTGTAAAAAGACCTTTACTAAAGCATCAGTCTTGAAAATACATAAATTAATTCATGACACTCAAAGACCATACAAATGTCAAAGTTGTAATAAGAGTTTTCCTTCAGCACCATACTTAAAAAAGCATATTTTATTCCATGCAGAAAAAAGACCCTATAATTGTGAAATCTGTAACAAGAGTTTTACTCAAGGGTCGTACCTAAAAGTGCATAAATTAATCCATGAGGGTAAACGACCGCATACATGTGAAATTTGTAACAAAAGCTTTACTCTAGCATCACACCTAAAAGGGCATAAATTCACCCATGAGGGCAAGCGGCCATACACTTGTGAAATTTGTGAAAAAAGTTTTACTACTGCATCACAACTGAATCGACATAAATTAATCCACAGTGGCATAAAACCGCACAAATGTGATAGTTGTGAAAAGAGCTTTATTAGAGAAGCGGCCCTGAAACATCATAAATTAATCCATGAAGGAAAACGGCCCTACATATGTGAAATATGTAACAAGGGCTTTACTGCAACGGCAAATCTGAAGAAGCATAAAAAAATCCATGACAGTAAAGTAATAACAAAAGCTTTATTGCAGCAACAAGACTGAAAGTTCATAAATTGATTCATGCTGACAAAAAACCCACACTCATTGAAATTTGTCAAAAGTTATACCACGCATAAAATAATACACTAGGGTAAGGATGAATAACATATGAAAGGGTATAAATTAATCCATGAAGGCAAAAGAATATAGATATATGAAATTTGAATCAAGATCATAACAGCTAAAGGAGCAGAAATTCGTACATTGGAGCAAAGGCCTCATACTTTTGATAATTGTAAAATGAGATTTATTAATACATGTGTTTTAAACTGCAATAAATTCATGAGCGAAAAGAACATAGATTAGTATTAAGTTTCTCCAATGTTTGAAAGTGCTGGATGTAACATAATTATCATAAAACAATTTGGAACTTCTCAGGCAGCTAATACAGTTTCTCTGAATCACCGAAGTGCAGAGTGGTCGTGTAGGATGGTTTGGAACACTTCAGAGTAGCTAATGCATCAAATTTAAGTAGGCCATATGTAACAGGACAATTCTGAACTGGAGTAGCTAATGCAGCAAAATATATGGTGGCCATATAAATGTCAGACTGTTTGGTACATTTCCTAGTGGCTACTGCAACTTTCTGTAATGCATAAGTGTAAGGGGCCATATATCACAGTGGACAATTTGAAACTCTCCAGAGTGGTTAAAGCAAGTGAGTCTAACACATTAAAGTGTAGGGTAACTCTGTATCACAATACAGTTTGGAAATCTTAGTGGCTAATGTTGGTTTCTCTAATGCATCAAAAGTAAGGTGGCCATATATAACAGCAGACAGTTTGAAACTTACCAGGGTGCAGGATGATCATACATCAGAGAAATCCTAAACTAGTTGATGCAGGTTCCTATAATGCACCAAATAGCAATTTTAAAGAGTTTTGCAGATTTCTGTGCAAGCTGCCACAAAGATTGAGTGGATTTATTTTTTTCTCTCCAACTTCTTTTAATATCTCCTCAGTATGCAAATGCCCCTACAGGTTATTATTGGATAGTTTCCTAAAGAGATGCATGGACAACGACGGTGACCAGTTTCAGCATTTCCTTTCATAAAGTTGGTAAGTAAAGCCTTTAAAAGTAGTTTTAAAAATGTTGTATGGTTTCATCCGCGCCTTTCTATGATAGCAGCAGATGGCAACGAGGACGCGGATAGAAAGAAACACCCCGCAGTGTTTCTTTCTATCCGCGTCCTCGTTGCCATCTGCCCGCAGGCAGTTCATAGTTTTTTGGCTCACTGTGTACTTGTAACCTTTAAACAGTAAATCATATTCTGAACTCAACACCAACTTTGATGATACTAGGAATGAACATAAGCCAAGGTTGCCATAATGAAGCCGTGTATTAACCAAACTACTTGCATGTGAAAAGCTCTGTGTAATAAAACTTATTGAAATCAAAAAAACCTGATAATGCTTATTCTATCTTATATATATATATTGCTTTAAACAATTATGAAAACAAGTCTTGTGAAGCAATAAGTAACAAGATAAAATAGGAACTGACTTCAAATGTAACATAATATGATAAGAAGCTTAACTTGAAGATGCAATTCCTGTACCTCCATTTTGGGACAATACTTTTGCTTGAAGAATACAGAACTAGCAGCTTGGTTATTTATTTAATAGAGATACAGGAATCCTAACACTGAGCTAAGAAGTTAGTTTTTGTTGTAAGCAAGGCCAGTAATTGATTCTGGGTGATGCATATTGGTATAGAAAACTTCATTTTTTATTTTGGGTAATGACGGGAATAGGTAGGAGAATTTACAGAGAGGAATTGAAAGGAAAAGTGAGGAAAGGTAGTGGGGTTCGCTGAGCACCCCTGATAATGCAGAAGGTACCTGCCAGCTTATTGCGCTGGCAGTGGGTAAGGAAATGTCCAGGTAACAGCCATGACTGTCAAGGCCCTGACTGCCCCCTGGGGAGTTAAGGAAGTGGTTGGGAGGAACGATATTTATTTGGCGAAGTGTTAATCTGATGTAAAGGTGATTGTGGTGATGCTTGAATTTTAGCAATGGTTGTGCTGTGGTAGATTGTTGGCCATCAAAACGTGTTGCTCGATGAAATAGCGAATTAATGAGTATCCTTCATCGAACTGCTGGTGTTTCTTCTGCAGTTGTAGGAGATGGTTTTGGAGGTCAGTGTACATGAAGTTTTTGAGTTTGTTGTAGTGGTCAGCTATTGTGTTCCAGCTGGTTTGATGTTGAGTAATCTGGGTCTGCAGTGTTGTGACTGTGGTCTCCAGAGCGCCCAGTTGGTCAGAAGTCTCGTGGGCGGTGTCTGGAGGTGTTGTCTCTTGTATGGATTTGGCGAGACGTCTTGAAGCAGTGGTGAGTTGGCAGCGAGACGATTGGAGGCTGAGAGCTTAAATGTCTCTAGGCGTTGGCTGACGTTGACTAGTTCTTCGCTCACTGCGGTGGATGCCTGGTGGAGTAAGTGTAGTTGGTGTTTGATAGCCTTGAGTGCTGTGATGGTAGAGCTGCTCCCGTGTTGAGGCTTGGTAACTGCCATCGGCTAAGGCCGAGCGGGCCATGAAGACTGGCATCTCGGCAGCGGCAGCATAGGGCCTTCAAGTGCTGATGAAGGCCGCAGGAAAAGCTCGCATTCAGCCTGCCCGGTGTAGAGGTCCATCCTGCCACAGTTGCGTAGAACCTTCGGTGACAGGAGATGCAGCGACCGAGGTGTAACTCGTCCCTTCTGTCGGCGGTTGGGCACTGCGCGCCTCGCTTCCGCTGATGGTTGCGACAGAAGCTACCCCTGCTGTGGTGGCAGCAGCGGGTGAAGTGTTGCTAGTCCCTGGTAGCGGCGGCTGCGCTCCTGGCAGATGCTGGGGGAGCAGCCAGTATATCGGCGGTCGATGCGTGTTCCTCTTGGCAGTTGGAGCGGCGGCTTGGCGATGCCTTCTCTTCCCCATCTTATGTATGAGTCCATACCCGTGAAAAATTCATCTCAAACCACATAATATGTAGATACAGCATGTCTTGTATTTGCATTCAGCTATATATGATATATTTGAAGAATGATGAAAGCACCTTAATACCAATTTACATTGGTGACCATAAAAAAAGTAACAGTAGAAGGCCCACCATTTTTATCATAGTTCCATGTTTCTGGATAATAAAAAGAAAGTGTGTTATACAGGAACAGGAATAAAGCATGAAGTTTTATATTATGGTAAAGTGGTACTCTCACTGCTATAATATTCCTTGGCACTTTGGAATGCCATGGAATGCTGGTGCCCTCGACATGTATTTCGCCAGCTCTCTGCCTTTGAATGGCTATGATTATAGTATAACTTCGCCAGCATGCATAGTACATGACTACACTACAGTGTCACAGTGGAATGTGTGAATACAGAGTTTCAATTCTGTTAAATCTGAGAACACTTAAAATGCAAATAATGAGAAGTTAAATTTACTGAGTAGAAGATACATATTTTTCCAGTCATGTAAATTTGTATTCATTTGTTTATAGCTCTTCACAGAATTCATATGGCCTGGAGCTAACCCAGGTTGTATTCCAGGCTATAGAAGATAATTAATAAAGCTTCTTTCTATAACTATAAGCTTATACATTGCTGTTACTACACTATGATTATACTTTATAATTAACAAACTAATGTATGCTACATACTATAGTAATTTAATTGACTGACCAGATATGTTTCTTAACTGTAAATAAGAATTCTCCCAAATTAATAATTTATGATTGTTTGAATTGCTAATATTTCTGCCATCTTCAATCATTTATTTTGGATAAACTCTTTCCTCCAGGTATCCACGCCTTTGCACTCTAATAAAATATGGATTATACCTTGTTTATCCCTGCATATAGTTCAAATTACTTCTGTTCCTTCCCTGTAACCTTTTAATCTCCAAACTCCCAGTTTAAACCATGCAATACCTTCTCTTTGACCCCTATTACATCTCTGAGTGTACATTTCTTCCCATCATTACTTCCAAAACCATATAAAGTTTTAGAGAATGTTTTTTTTTTCCCCATTGCTCATAGATTCTATCTCCATATCTTCCAGCTGGTATCTAATTCCCAGAATCGTACCAACTACCCTCTCTTCCTAAACATACATCACCCATACCATTTATTGTAAATTGATTCTTGATTTCACCTAGCCAATTCTTTGAGTGAATACACTTTTCTTGTATATTTAAGAAATATTTCAAAATGTGCCACTGTGGTAAGCTATAAATTCTAAACCAATGTTGCAGCATTCAGTGTCCCTTGTTGGACCGACAAATGCTACATGGCTGTTTGTGCACTTCAAAGTTTTCAGCACTAACTGACACTCAAAAATATTGTCTCCAATAAACAAATACATGCAGGACTTGACGCATCATTCAGACTAGCAAGAAGATAACTTGGAGCCAGTTTGTAGTGTCTTTTAGTCACTTCATGACTTCATCATTGTGACTATGACAGTCTACAGTCCCAGCCTTAAGATAAATGACAACATTGTTTATTCTTTTGATGTTGCTGACACTGGCTAATGTCTACATGGCTGTTTCCAACTCATCTGATTACCACCCAGCTTTTCGCTCTACTAAGAACCAGGTTGAATAAGAGGAGCTTTCTTACATTTTCAATCACAAGTGTTACAACACATTTGTCACCATGCAGGGGCTGGAACAGGCCTTCAGCTCCTGGGCCAAATGAAGTTCATATCATATAGTGCTGCAGCATCTCTCTTTCAATGGTAAACTCTGTCTCTTGAGGGTCTATTACTGTATATGGGGAAACCATTAAGTTTCCTGCATTCATTTTTCACACTGATTTCTTCTTTTGCTACCGTCACCTTGAAAGCATAACAGAATTTTTTTACATCACATTGAATACCCCCACTGAACAAATGCTCGGCTCTAAGAGTACATGTTATGGAACCCATATTGATTTGTTGCACAGTGTCCTCAAAAGTATTACAGAATTTTATTTTTACTTCTCAACAGTGAAATACAAGGTGGTTATGCATATACAATGATAAGTTGCATCACTATAAAGCATTGCTTTGAAATTCTAAAGTATCTCTTTTACCATCTCCCCAAGTAAGAGGTTACTAATTGATAATATGGCTTTAAAAATTTTGGTTGCAAACATGTCCAGTCTGTAGATTTAGTGATAGTGCCCCTGTTTCTTCATGAGTACATTTACAGAAGAAAACAATTTGAGAAACAATCATCCAATATAAACGAGGTTGAGTTTCAGTTGTTGAGCTGTAGCCAACCACAGATGTTTAAAAGATCTGCAACATATTACATCTTAAATTCAGATGTAAAAGCCAGTTTGATTGACAGCTGCAGAACAACACACAAATGTGAAACCTGTGGGAAGTAATTTCCAAGTTTAGCTTCATTAAAAACCCATACTATAACAGACAAGGGGGAAACACTGCATATATGAAATATGTAGCAAGAGGTTTACTCAGCTATCAAAGCTAAAAGACCAAAAATTAATCCACAAGGTTTAAAGTTTGCACAGAGGTGAAATCTGTAAGGCTTTACTCATTTGTCACATCTGAAAGTGTATAAAATAATACATGGAGGCAAAAGACCACACCTATGTGAAATTTCTAACAAGAGGTTTCTTAAAGCATCAAACCTAAAACATAATAAATTATTCCATGAGCGCAAAAGACCTCACAGATGTCAAATGTGTGAAAAGAGTTTTACTCAATTATCGTATCCAAATCAGTATAAATTAATCATGAGGGTAAAGCATATTCATGTGAGATTTGTAAGATCTTTATTACATCGAAAGTGAAACAGCATAAACTGATTAATGAAGGGAAAAAGACCATACACATGTGAACTTTGTCAGAAGAGGTATACTAAAGTGTCTCATAAATATTAGTTTGAAAATACACAACCAGTTACTAAAGTTTCTGAAAGAAATATTTGCTCTACAAAGATTTAAAAATTAATTTTTGGAAGTGTACCAACATTTTTTATAGCATGGACAAATTTTTGGAAAAACAACCAAAATGAAATAGGCTGTAACTACTGTTATAATTCATTAAATCTCAAGTGGCAATACTGGAACTATTAGGACCCTGTGCTTATCTGCTATATCCAGCCTTTCTCCGATTCCCCTTTAAACAAGAAGATGCCTCCACCACTGTTTCATCTCCAACCACGTGAACACCCAGAATACCTGACCCTGCAACCATGTGATTGCCTCCACCGCTCTTTCTTTTCTCCACCTCTCTGTTTAAAATATTTCATGCAAATGCCTCATTCTGAGATATTTCATTTTCAAAGACAGCAGCAAAATGAACCAACTTAACCACTTCCAGGTGATCAACCACTCAGGAACCACTGGAGATGCAGTGCAATTTCTTTGGGCCAAAAGTACATTGGCGAGAAATATGCCACACTGTGGTGTAATCAACTGCGGAAGAGACATGACAGAGGTACAAGTGGATGCTCAGGTTGGCATGATTTGGTGGTATCCTAAACACAAGGGACACAAAAAATTTATCAGAAGGGTTTTTTTTCTAGCAAATCAGAACATCTGACTTGATATCTTCTGTCTGTTTTCATACCATTGGGCTTACTGTATTCCAGTTAGAATAGTAGAGGTGTGGACTAAAGTATGCACTAAGATAGTGATTCAGCATTGCCATTATTTCAAGATTTTGCTCTCGGTGGCTGATTGCTTTTATGCTTGGCAGACCTGGTATTGTTGTTCAAGAGGACAAGAGCTTAATGGCCAGAGAGAAGGATAGTTGAGGGCGGGTTGTTTGTAAATGCTGGATTTTTTGCATGTATGATTGTCACAGAGTGGAATTTTTGGAGTTTTGCAATAGGTTACCATACTGCCAATAATACTTGAGCATTTCCTTCTGGGTAGAGAAATGCAAACTGATTATTGGTCACTGTATCTTGCACTGCCAGCTGTGAAGCGCATGTTCCATCCTACCTGGACAAGTTTATGTGGAGGCAATTCAATAGGAAGAAATCCATAGAGACCTCTAAAAACATGAACAACACATTTCTAAGTTCTATCCTGTATCACCTTAACCTGTGGGCTCCAATGGCTGTTTTTACACCAACAAATTTCTCGTTAACTATCCTTTCCTTGTCCCATTGCTCTAAAATAAAATAAACCACATTCCATTTACATGCAAAGTATCCTTTCATTATGCCATTCCTTTAAAATACAACAAACTGTATTCTATTCACATACAAACTATCTTTTCCTTGCCCCATTACTTTAAAATAAATTATAATGTATTCCTTTCACGTGCAAACTATCCATCCCTTGCTCTGTTGCTTTAAAATAAATAAATTACAATGTATCCTTTCATGTGCAAACTTTTCTTTTTGACCCCTTCCTTTAAAACAATGCATTGCATAACAAAAAGGAAGTGTCAAATGATAATAAAACCATCAAATTATTGCAAATTTTGATTCTAAGGTTTTCTCCCTTCGCTGTGGACAAGCCTACTACTCCATCATCCCGGCCCACTTCAGTGGTGGGGGAATCAGAAAATAGTAGGTAAGCACAGGATTCCGGTAGATCCAGTATTTCCTCAAATGAATTATTTTAAAGTTATTGCATAATTATTGCTCATTATTAATGTCAGTGAAATTAAATAGTAATGCACCTATTATGTTGTAACTTTAGGTTGTAAAAAGTAGTTAAAATGCTTGTGAGATTCGTCTGGATGAATGGAATGCAATGCGCAGGTCAAATTCATGAGGGTTTCCTTGCATTCTTGGCTGAATATATGGAAATGCTTAAATTAGAAAGTTAATGAAAAATCACGTGCTGATTTGTTACTTGTATATCAATAAGGTCTGTTAACAGAAGGACCTTCCTCAACCCAGTTATATCTGTGCTTGAGATTTGGGGGAAGGGCCAAATATAGCACGATATATCACATATAAATAATAAAAAAAAAGAACACTTCTCATAATAGCCAAATCCAATTAAAAGAAAGGTTTTATAATTCAATTTGTAGCGTATATCGCATACATTCGTTGTACAGAGCTCCCCCATTACGTACGTAATATTGTAGAACTAAGTTGGTGCAATTTTTGTTTTCTCTACTACGGATAGTAAGTTGGGGAAGTATTGTATTCCACCCAAAAATTCGATACCGAGATTTCACCGGAAATATATGTTTTAGAGGCCCCCTGAATCCAAAAAAAGCATTTTTGAAAACATGTCCGAGTGTGTGTCTGTGAACAGCATAACTCAGAAACGAACAGTCGGATAAACACCAAGCTTGGTATTTAGGTTCAGTATCTTCCAGAGATGCGACATGAAGGTTTTCAAGAAAATCTCCCCACCCGTGATTACCCTTTACATGGAACATTTTTCGAAAATTTTAATTTTCTCAAAAATGGCTCTAATGATTTTGATTAAAATATCATATGTTTAAGATATTTTCATGACAAATAAAATGTATACCTCGAATTTTCTGGGAATGTCTCCAAAAGTATTCTTCATTGTGAACGACTTTTGCATAACGTAAACCATAAGAGATAGACAAAATTTTACTACACAAAAAATGTAGATCGCGTTAAAATACACAATTTATGTCATATACATTTTTGTTGTTGAGTGAACCATTTTCGAGATACTGCTTGTTTTTCCCCTTAAATTTTCCAATACTTTTTCTCAAATGGGAATTCGTTATTCACTTTTTTCATGTCCTGGACATACAAAGAGAATGGAATAATCCAATAGCAACCAGCTCTTAAAATATTTGACTATCGCTTAAAGCCTACCAATTCCCCTTGCACCTACAAGAAAATTAGCAATAAGATTAACATCTCGATTAACATGAAGCATATGGAGAATAAGCGTTTGTAAAAATAGTTTGTACAAGAGTAGAGAAAGTCATGAGAGTGTAACACATCAGATTTTTATTAATTAATCTTCTGTTGACTTCAAGAAAGATCTTATGACGAAAAACTTGATCTTTAGTTCCTTGTGCAATTGCTTGACCGTTTTTTACATTTAAATAACGAGGTTTACACACGAGTGATTAAAAGTGTATATATAGCTCGGTTCCATTGCCTTCGTGATCGTGGTCCGTGTCGATTTTTCAGTAATATATTATGAAGAATCTGTTTTTTTTTCTTTCTTTTCGTTGGTGACCCTGACAATGGAGCATAATTATTATTTATCTTCACAGGTAGCCGTGACTTTTTGGAGTGTTCAATAAAATGCTATGTTTAGTTCATTTGCGACATTATGCTCTAGTTGTGGCCCGCACAGCGATCCGACTGTCCCGCACAGCGATGACGATGATGTCGTATTAAAGAAGTTGCTTTAGTGGTAGATAGTTAACACAAGCTTACATAAAAAAACAACCCTAACCTAAGGCTAACCTTCCCTGAATTCAGAAACGTAAGCTTATATAAAAAGAAGTAATCCCAACCTAAGGCTACGTTTGTTTTGTTTCGTACGCGATTCACCTATATAAGTAAAACACCGTCGAGGGGCGGGTAGCTGGACACAAGCTATTGAACAGATCACATCTACTTCTAAACTCACTGACAAGGTAAATTATTCGCTTTTCTTTGGCTAATTTAAGGCTACGTTTGTTTCGTTTCGTACGCGATTCGCCTACATAAGTAAAACACTGTCGAGGGGCGGGTAGGTGGACACAAGCTATTGAACAGATCACATATACTTCTAAACTCACTGACAAGGTAAATTATTCGCTTTTCTTTGGCTAATTTAAGGCTACGTTTGTTTCGTTTCGTACGCTATAAGTAAAACACCGTCAAGGGGCGGGTAGGATTGGATTAATACGCTAACATGTAAAGTGTTCAGAATGGGCACGGGTCATATGATGTTACTTCCCCCCCCTTTCTTCGAGTGGAGGAGAAAAACATAGTTACGTGCTAATGTCATCCCCGATGGGAGACTGGGTGTGGGGCTCGCTAAGAGGTGGCCATACCCAGTAAAAAGTATATACTGCAGTACCGCTATTGTACCTGCGCCTTCAGGGAGCGAATATAATGGACGGCCCAACTAGGACAAGCCAGGACGCGAGTGTCATAGATACAGGAAGTACAGAATGAGGGTCGTGCTAGCGGCCGAACTTGCCGCCGCGAGACTTATGGTCTGCACTATGTGGCCTACTTTCTCCGTCAGCAGCATCACCGAACTGACGAGGGGGACTCTAAGCGTGTCGGTATCTTGTTGAGGATTGATGTATCTGGTTTCGGCGACCTCCTCTTCCAGGGCAGTGAGCTTCTCGGTGAGGTGCAGTAGTTCCACCTGCATGCCTTTCAGCTTCTGAGTAGTACAGTGTCGGTGGTGATGTACTGAGTCTATGTCTGAGGAGGTGGCATGAAGGTCTACAATGGCAGAGTCCGGCGTGGATGCAGTGGGCATGCGGCCTGGCCTCCAAAGGAGATGCAGAAGCGGCAGCGTTGGATGAAGTCCTGCACCAGGGCTGCCGAGTAATTGCCCTTGTCCACAAACTCAAACCTGACCAGTGGTGTGTGTGTGCCCATTTTTAATCCTAGTCACACTGGCCGCAGAGGACTAGAGGCGCTGGGTGTCGCTGAGCAGCAGTGTGGTCGGGAGCTGGCAATAAACTCCCTTGACCATGGTGGAGAAGTGGGGTGTTGGCAAGAGTCTGGATGGGCTGGTCGGTGGGCAGGTGCTGACCGCTTTGATTGGCAGTGGTGCAGTGTCTGCAAGCTGTTACTTGGCTATGTGGGTAGCTTCCTTTCCCCTCGGGGAGGGAAGCTTGGCAATTGCAGTGAGAGCTGCCTTCGTCTAGCCCATGTTAACTCGACGAGAGCTCGAAGCGAATGTGACACATTGTACCTGTTGGTTTCTTAGTGTTGACACCGTCCACTTTATAGGTTGATTATACCATCTTCAATGACGGGGGAATAACAAGCATGTTAAAACAATTGACACTCAAAATTATTCCTACAAAAACAACAGGATTTGTGCATCTCCAAAATGTATAATTTTTTTTTACAGTATAAATTGTAATCCAAAGACCGGAAAAAGTGTTCAGAACTATAAATTAGCCATGGAAGCAATACAAAAACTACATCATAGGGGCTTTATAATGAAACTGATTATGTTGTGTTCCACCAGCTTGGTTTACCAATCTTGAAAGATATATATATATATATATATATATGCATGGCAGAAGTGTGGATACATTACTGAAAATGGGGAATATTTTCAAATCTTTCTCTAAATAATGCACCATGTTAGACAGTGTGTGTGTGTGTCTCCAGATCACTTTGTTTGAAATCTATATTATCATCGATAAGGTGAGTGATAAAAATGGCCCTAACTATATAATATCCATGCATAAAGGTTAAAAAATGGTGCACTATGATAGTATGAATATTGGATATAGCTTACCAGGCATGGTGTATACACAGACAGTAACAATGACCGGTATGCGCAAGCTCAGACCAAAGCCCTGGATGTCGTAATAATAGTGACAATGCATTATGCTTGTTGGCAGTCTGATAACACATAACACTTGTGCTGATATCTGCCTTGCTTTCAAAGACATTGTTAGGGTGATCAAGTTGAAACTATTATTAAACAATAATGAAGGTACGATGCATAGTGTCCTGGGACGGCAAGCTGTTTTTTGGAAATATATTAAAGCAAAATGCAGCAATGGTCACATAGTAACTAACAAAGGGTTAATGTAAGCAGAACTGTTTTATTAGTTATTAAAATGGTACTGCCCTCTCAATGTTTTGAATTTATATAAATCCTTTATTCAAACAATAATTGACATTTATTACAAACTTTGGAGGTATAGCCTCATTTAAAAAAGAAGCCTGATGTATTCATTCACATGACTTTCTTTACTCACTCTTCTACGAAGTATTCATTAAAATTCTTCTGACATATTTATTGTTAATCAATATAAACTTTGATTACACGTTCATTGTAGGTATAAGGAGGATACAAAAGGTAATGCAATAGTCACTTTTTTCTTGTGTGATGACTGAAATTCTATACTTCTTGCATGATCACAAGAAAAAAGGAAAAAAAAATAACTGACTATAACATGTTACCAAATTTTATAACTACATTAGGTATAAATAATATTGTTTTAAAATGTTTTAGCTCTAACGTACTCTACATAAGAACTACAATTTATTTACATACAAGTATACAATGTAATTATGTATTTATGACGTAATCTACATCCTAGAGTAGACAAGCTTTCTTTAAGCTGGTCTAGCTCACTATAGGGTCTATAGATTGAGATCTTATGTTATGTTAACCACTTACCATTTTAAAAAAGCTTTAAGTATTTGAAAATTCAAACCAATAACAAAGAATATCTCAGAAATGTTTAAAGCCATAACATTTTTTGTGACACAAATCATGTATTTATTTAAAGGTGAGTCGGAATTGTTACAAATCATGTACTTTAACAAGGTCTACATTTTTTGTGCAGTAAGACTTTGTCTATCTCTATGGTTCCAATTATATAAAAGTAATTTAGAATGAACATGACTTAACAGGCTATTCCCAAAATGTTCAAGATATACATTTCATTTGTCCTGCCAATATCTTAAACTTGAAGTATTTTAATAAAAATCATTACAGCCATTTTTGAGAAAAATCAAACATCTAAAAATGCTCTCATGTAAAAATGTGGTTTACGGTGTGGAGTTTTCTTTAAAATCTCTGTCACATCCTTGAAAAATATTGAACTTAAATACCAAGTTTGATGTTTAACGAATCTTGTGTTCTTTACTTATGCTGCTCACAGGTGCACACAGAGACCTTTTTCTAAGAAATTTTTTTGGATTCAGGGAGCATCAAAGTGTGTATTTCTGGTAAAATCTCAATATCAAACTTTTGAGTGGAATGCAATATTTGTTCTGCTTGCTGTAGCAGTGAAAAGTTTAAACATCTGACCATGTTCACAAAGTAAAACATAAGCCTCATGAACATTCATTTCAAATGTTATTGAAGTTTTCGTAAACAATTATAACATTACTTTTAAGCAGTGCAAGTTAGAGGATGTTCTCAATTATACACAAGCCAGATCTTTTTTCTCCCTAAAATATTCCTTAAAAGAAATATGAATTGATTAAATGAGCAGTGAAATGGCATGTAAGAGGTACAAGCATCATACTTATTTCGTGTTGTGTGATACAGAGTTTTAAAACTTTGCTACAGTGAAATAAATACCCAACAAAATTTAGTATCCTATAGATCACCTCATTCTTATGTAGATGCTGCCGCCAAGAATGAATTTAATCACACAGGTACTTTAGCTCTTCTGTTCCTCCTGATGTTTCTAGGTATTGTCTAAGGAGGGCCATTCTTTCTCATTGGTTTCAAAGGAGTGTCAGTTAGATCCTTTATTCATATAATCTTGCACATGGATGCTGCATTGTTGCCATTTTGGCTGGTGACTTGTTAGTTGCAGAGCTTGTTTGAACCTTTATTAGACATAGCAATATGCTTTATAGCATTTGAATTGTGGTTGCACTGTTTAATGTGTTTTTGATCCATTTGTTTCAACACAGCTTTAATAGTATGTTCTACAGTCATTGCCGTAGTGTAATTTTATTTCTTTTAGTTGTATTTTATCCTGGAAGTGAATATTTTAAGCATCATGATTCTTTAGATTGATCAGTTTTGATCTCCCATTTTTAAGTGTTGGTTTATATTTTCTTTTTTGTGACTGGTACTAATGACCTCTCTGGTGTTGCGTGCAAAAAGCCCACTTCATTCACCTGATTCTTAAATGGCTTTCTCTACTATGTTTCCAACTTCACTGTTTTGGCTTTAAGAACTCATCGCTGATTTAGATGATGACCTTAGATTTTGTCTGCACTATTCGTTCATTTACACATATTACATTAAATACAGAAGATTAAACAGGTAAAGATCATTGGTTACATTCTGTTGTTTCTGATGTTGTTTTGTTTCATTTTTTCACAGGCCTTCTAATGGAGTCTAACAATTACAATGCGATTAACAGTGATGACCATAAAATGGATATTAAAATAGAAATAAAAGAAGAGCCTGTGTATCCAAATAGAACATTAACTCAAGTTAAATCTGAAGATGAGGTAGATGACTTTCATAATGAGATGGTGTTTGTGGCACATTTTGTAAAGGAGAGTCCCAACAACAGTGAAATAGACTGCAATGAAATATGTAACAAAATAGAAATCAAAGAGGAGCCTGACTGGTCTGAAAGTACAACAACAAATGAAATTAAAGAGGAAATGAAGCTGCCTTGTGCTGCAGATATTGATTTGAATGAGATAAAGGTAAAGCAACTCAGAATCAG
Organism: Deroplatys truncata; assembly: GCA_030765065.1. Taxonomy (NCBI): domain Eukaryota; kingdom Metazoa; phylum Arthropoda; class Insecta; order Mantodea; family Mantidae; genus Deroplatys; species Deroplatys truncata. The sequence continues at coordinate 201,341,945 of CM060987.1, forward strand.
TCATTTAGTACTTATATTTGCAAGGCTGTAAGTTAAGGCTGTTTCACAACAGCCCCAAAATGGGAGGCAATGCAACAAACAGAATTTTGGTTCACAATAGCCAGCTAGCAAGAACTGGAATGCATATGCATGATCATATTGATCACAAAGTAGAAAGTTTATTTTGCGCTTTGGGATTTCATGTGTTTTAACTGACCAATCATATTTTTTGAGCTGCTTCCCATTCAGACAACATAATCCAGGTTAGCCAACATCAGAATTTGATAAGAGTACACATTATGTAAGGGCATATCCATTACATTTCCAATTCCTCTAGTCCTACCAAGCTTTCATATTTAATGGCATACATTAAAGTTGTTAATTTCTGCTGGTTTTTGCTGTCCTTTGTACCTTTTGCCATTATTTTTGAGGCAATGGCAAGTTTTAACTTGCATATAAACAAACTACAGATAACCCTTTTACTAGAAGAATCAATGCTCAGTGAATCTGTAGGTGTCAGAATCTGACATTAGGAAGCACATACAATATTAATTTCTTCCAGTTTCATGTTTCCAACTTAAAACTATAGAGAGCACTAGCAGCTGTTTCATGACACGGCTGCCTAGAATAACCTCTAAAGTGAAGAGCCTAATATTCACAATATGGATCTAATTTACCATGCCTGGGAATGAGAATGAGGAAGTTAAAACTTGGCCAAGTCTCCTTTCTCATTCCCAGGACCTGGGAAAGCTTGCCAACGATTGCCAACATTCCTATTAGAATACATGTGTTTCAACTTTCTCATTCTTGTTACCATTCTCGGTCATTGTCAATCAGCCTTAATTTATCTTCATTTTTATTGTTCATAGTTTTTCTTGACAATTTGAAAGGCCCGGACTCTTTGGTTTGTTACAAATAGTATGGTAATTAACGTGACCATATCATGCAGTAGGTTATGTATTTGAAAGTAATGTGCTTTAATGTCACAGTTCATTTATACATCATGATCTTAACCTCCTACCAAACCCAGAAACACTCATTTCCTGTTAATAGTTGAAAAATATGATGAACAAGACTGTTAACATCTTTTGACAAGACTGTGTTAAGCCAGTTTTGTCTGTGAAGTGTTTATTAAATGCTGTCCGGTGACAGGTCTTAGTTATACCAACTGCTAAAGCCATTAGTGATTCTGAAAGATTCATGTTATGTGTTATTTTAGAGCTTGAGAAATCAGGCAGTCCCAAGTTCCTAGTTTATGAAACACCAGTTGTGTTACCTGTCTTTTCAGGTTTAGCTTTTTAAACCAGAATAAATAAGCAAATCAAAGAGACCAGCACCCTCTCCACAATTCGGAAGAAAACAGGAGCTTAAAAAAATTCACATATAACTCCACAACATTCCAAGAAATACAAAAAGTTTTCAAACAACATAACATCATACTAGCACCAAAGAATAAACATTCTGTAAAAACCTAAAAGATGAAATTCCACCAATTTATCTATCAGGAATATACAAGATTGAATGCAAGGAATGTAACAAGATTTACATAAAGACATAAAGAAATCTACAAACCAGAACAAAAGAACATTTTAGAAATATAGGAATAAAATGGCAAGACAAGTCAGCAATGGGATGGCATTTTTGGTAGGAGCACCACAACATGCAAGAAAATCCAAAGCTATTAAAACCTACAACAGGTATAACAGAGCTAGCAACGTGCAAAGATATACTCATAAGGAAGAACAAAGACAGAATTATAAATTTTGAAATCCCAGCTAGCAACATCTTACTAAGAAGGTTCATCCAAGCACCACCAGGAAGAAGTACATCCACTTTTGAGCATTACTGAGAGTTGTCAAAAAGCTATGTTCTGAATGAACGTCAAGTAAGTGATGTTTAAGGGATACAAAGTGACTCAAATGTTTATTTTAATACTTTTACATTGTTTTTATTTCCATGTATGAACAACACATTATTTGAGTTAATAATGCATAATACAAAATCTTTTTGGTTTTGCTTGCAGTGATCACATTTTTTAGTTTTAAACCTCACTTGTTTCTTAAGGATTGACCACCAGGAGCTCCACTGTCAACCTATCTGTCAGCTTAGCATAGAAGAAAATGGAGATGTCAAGTATTGGTCAGTGTGTTTGATGTAGTGAGTAAAACTATGCCTCTCTTTCAGGACTCTAGCTTGTGGCATTGCAACAATGGGTCCAAAATAGGGCATCTCATTGTTACACTATTCACATGACTTTTCATGCCTACTGTTATATAAATAAATGCATAAACCTTACTCTTTAATTTCTGTCTGATATTAATGGACTCTGAAACTTGTGTTTCATGTAAAATATTATTTCCAGATTTTTATCCTCGGTCTTAGGCAAGTAGTAGGGAAAAGTAAAATAGCCTGTATAATTCTACATCACAGTATTTCCCATGGACATATACAAGCTTCAAGAAATAGGAATTGTAGACTTGAGAGTGGTTGCCTGTTTTAATGTTTATAGTCTTGCCTTATAAAACACTTGGCTTGAAATAACAGGAATCCATAGATGTAAATAGTGTGCGTTGTAGTAAATCATAGTCGAGTGTCTTTTTTTTCGAAATGTTAGTTATTTGTAAAAGTTGTTAGTTTCATTTCATAATCATTAACTTTACTCTGAATAATGGTAATGTCTATCCAAGGTGTTAACATGTAAAAACAATTAACTGAGTTTAATAAAATAGCTAATACTGACCTCCCTTAAGTGACCTTCAACTTTTACATGTTAACAAGTTTATTTTGTTACAGGAGACTGCCTCACACACATATGAGATAACTGGGAATATGGCAACAGAAGAAGTCTCCAGGTAAGGCTATAAAAAACAAACACTGAATGTGTTGATTCTGGCACTAAATATTTGCTTCATGAGCTTATTAAATTGATTCCAAAATACATACTCATGCAACAATTCGTGAGTATATTGATGTCATGATTCAGGTAGTTTTATATTGTCTTAATATGGTAGAATTTCACATATTTTATTAAAATGCTGTTGTGCTTACTTTGGGTTATAGCTGATGAAATCAAACTCAGGTGTAAGGTCATGTGTGCTGTAGTTAAAATATTTTTGTCTTGAAAATTTTAATGCTGTATTTTCCAAAATAAATGACTGTTACAGATGGTCTGGTTTACCATATATACAAAACTGCGCTGCCACCCAGCTGTCTTAAATTTATGTACTTTATCTATAGAACTAAATAAAAATTATAGGTTCACATAAAGTTTTAAAAACCTGCACCTAATCATATTTTCAACCCCTTAAATACAAAATGTGCCTTGTTTGGGCAATCTGGACAAAAGTTTGGACATTAAGCCTTTTGGTCCTAGTGAACATTATAGACTATTCATGATATTAAAAACTACCCCTTTCTTACAGAGTTTCGGCTGTGTTATCTGTAAAAATAGTACTTTGTACACTGATAGTATAAGATGTGATGAAAGTTATAAACTATCTTACAATTTTGAATAACTATTATACCTAATATTTTTAGTTCCTAATGCAGAATTGTGCACCATTTCACATATTTGGACTAAACAAAGTACAGTAATACTATAGGACCTGGTCACATTACGTCTTCCTAAAATTACCACAGCTTTTTACTTTTACTACTACTTATCTTTAGTAAGTAGAGGTTTGCATTTCACCTCAAATAGATATTTTGAGACTGGCTGAGTCCAAAAGAAGCATTTTTAGGAAAAAGATCTGCATGTGTCTGTGAATAGGTTAATGAAAAGTCAATTAAATACCAATTTTGGTATTTAAGTTCAGCATCTTCCAAGGATGTGACACAAAGATTTTGAAAGAAATCAGAGGTTTCTTTTTAAGTGAAAAATTTCATTATTTTTTATTTTCTCAAAATGCTATTAACAATTTTCATTAAAAACAGATGTTTAAGATATTTGCATGACAAATGAAATGTGTACCTTGAATTTTCTGGAAGTAGCCTGTGAAGCCCTCTTCATTCTGAAGGATTTTTGTATAACTGGTAAACCGTAAGAAATAGAACAAATCTTAATACACAAAAGGTGTAAATTGTGTTAAAACACACAATCTATATCAAATAAAATTGTTGAGAATTTAACAGTTTCCAAGATATCCCTTGTTATTGGTTTGAATATTCAAATACTTTGTTTTATTTTCTCCATGGTCATTTGAAGCATATGGAAATCGAATGCCATCACATGGTGACAAGTTCTTTAAAAATCAGATTATCATTTTACCTATAATATCCTACAATGAAGTGTATAAATGTGAATTAAAAGTTTATCCAGATTATCAAGAAATAGAATAATGAGCTTTTATATGAATAGTTTGAGGTGTGCATAGAGGAAGTAATCAGAATGCAGCACATAAGTACATAGTAAACTAAGCTTTCCAAAAATGACCTCGGTCTTGATTTTCCACAATAAGCGACCCCATTGTCTGCCCAACTGGTACACAAATTTATGCATTTACACAATGTGACTCAGAAAAAATAGTAGTTGACATTAATGGTCTATCCATTCTCCAATTTTCAACCCCTTAAATACTTTACCTTACTTTAGTTTATTGAGCACTAAGTTATTACATATTTAGACTGCCTTCTCTATTTGGCCCTGGCCACTAAGATGAGCAGTCATTGTGAATTACAGTTACATGTTAATACATTTAATAGTTCTTATAATTACATCATTTTTCCTCTTTTAACCATCCATATCCATTTATTTTTTACTTTCGCTAAGTATTTACCCACAGTTTTTATCTAAAATTGTATGTATACCTTTATTCCTATTTATTCCATACCATAAACTTTGTTTTCTCCAAATCTCTGTTTCTTTGCATTCAAATATAATATGTTGTATATCTTCCCTTCCCCCGCATAATGGACATTCACCTTGTGTCTAGTCGTTTCGCTTCCCTTTTACCCTCCATACTCCTACCCTTAACCATGCTATACCTCCTCTTTCTTCTTTAGTTGTGTTGTCTACATATTTCTATCTTTCCCAATGTTTTTTTATGTTAACATAAAAAATCAAAGATCTCTTCTCAGTTATCTGACTAAATAATTGTTGTATCTCGATGTCATCAAATCTTCTTGTAATACTCTTCCAAAAACCTTTCTGGTTTGCATCTCTTTTTCTCCAAACATCTCCCATGCCATTATTCTCAAGGTTATTTCTTAGTTCATTTACCCAGCCCGTATTTTTTAAGCTAGTTTCTTGGTATTTTAGACATCCATTAAATACAAATTTCTACCATTTCACCAATCTGGACAAAATGCTGGATGTGTAAGAGCACAGGGAGAAGTAAATCAAATTGCTCAAATCATCGCTTGATGTTTAAAAAGGTACATGTGAAATGCCATGTAAGCTAAAGGCATTTAGCATGATGCTTAGAGTGAAATAATACACAATTAATTAAACAAATGGTGAATTACATTAAATCAGTTTTATGTGTTAATAACATTCTACATATTAAAACACAAGATATAAATTGTCATTCAGTTACTTCAAGCTAATTTATAAGTAAATTCTTCATCCTTTTTACGGAAAAGCTCTGACTTTGGCTGGCAGTGTGTTGTAGGCTTTTATTCTGCAGTACATTGGAGTTTTTCATGTAATGTAAATCGCTAATTGATTTTAAGTTATTCCAACAGTGTTAATTTTGTGAGTAGTACAGAATGGCAATACTTGTGTGCATATATTTGTTTAGCTAAGTCAGTATTTTCATAGTTTTAAAAAAGCTTCTGCATAGCACACAGTTATGAGATCTATATAATAAAATTGAAATTTCAGGACCACTGACACTCAACAGAACTTGGTAATTGCATCAACATAAGCTCTGAAATCTTATAAAATATATCTTTCCACCCATAAAGGATTTTAGGAAATTGCAAAGCATTAATGAATAAAGTAAAATTTAGTGTTAGCAGTGCTTTCAAGGAGACACTTTCTTTGTTTCATACAAGATAATAGAAAGTACAGTAATTTGTTTAAATATTATGTTTCTGATACTAATGACAACTTGCAGGCAAAAAACTGTGTTGAAAGAAACTTCATAATTAATACCTGTTATGAGGTACCAATTTTGTGACTCAGGAACTCGACAGAACAAGGCATGTTTGTAACTACTCTTTGCTGCAGTCATTAAAACAATGGTTTTGGAGATATTGTACTTTTAAACCCAATAAAGGGGCTCTGAAAACACTCTTGAATGTTGTAACTCGGTAAACTAAAAGGGATTGTAGGTAACATTTTTCAGTTGAAAAAGCAGAACTCTCCTGCATTTAACTCTTGGAACACAGATTTAAATTGTATTATAGCTTGTCACTTTTGCATCACATAATATTTTGTAGATAAGGATAGTAAAATAAAAACCTGTAACCTTTGAAAGCAGACAGTATGATCAGAACAAGAAAAGTATGTGATAAATATGGTCCTGTAATACAACTATTCTGAGATATGGGCATGTGTTTGTATTTTGAGTATGTGTTCATCATAATGCATACTTATGGGGAATCATTATACCCATTTAAACATGTTTAGTTAATCTCCTATATGCTGACAGGTTGAGGATTTGTTGTTATAGCATATGCACAATATGAATCACAGGGTTTGGCATATCCCAGTCTTCTTTTTCTCCATAACTTAATGTCTAGATTCGTGTATAGAGCATGAGCAGCCACAGGTGTTGGCGCACCCTGAGCAATCCATCTTTCTGATAATATAAACATTAGTTAGTCATACACATTGTGGACAAAATATGCAGGTTGCTATGGTTAAGTAAACAGATTGGTAGCATTTGTTGGCCTTGCACATCCTTGAGAAATATATTTTGCTGAAAAAATTACCTTAATAAAGCTTTTTTGTAGCATTTAAGCTTTTGTTAATGTGTTGGTCATACATTGATAGAGAATTGTTGTTGATGTATTGCTTCTTTAATTCTATGAGAACTTTTAAAGCACATTTAAGTTGATTATGGATAATCACAGTATCATCTCTCGTGAGCTCTTTCTCAGCTGTAAACTCCTCTTCCCTATGAACAAGCAATCAAAATATCTCCGTTTTGCATACTGATCGGTGCACAGTCATTTCCTAAAATACTACATAATTTTATTTAGTACCGCTTGTAGTGGAACACAAGCATTATATGAATCTATAGATGATTCTTTGAAATTCTATAGCAGTTATGCATATGTTGCAGTCTTCTTCAGGTCCATAACAATTGATAATATGACTTTATATTTCAGGTTGCATCTAGATTCAATCTGCACACACAGTGATAGTGCTGCCTCCTGTATCATCACTGATATAAGTTTAGAGGAAAAAAAGTGGATGCACAGTGATTCCAATATCAGCAGTACAATCCAGTTACTAAGCTCCACACAACCACAGATATTTCATGAACCTCCAACAGATTATGTGCTCAACTCAGATGTAAAACGCAATTTGATTGAGACCTGCTCAACAGCATACACATGCGAAACCTGTGGGGAGAACTTTAGATTTTTAACTTTGTTAAAATCCCATACTAATAGACTGCACAAATCTGAATTGTGTATCAAGAGATTTACTCAAGCATCAAACCTGAAATGGCGTAAATTAATCCACAAGGGCAAAAGACCTTACACATGTGAAATTTGTAACAAGGGCTTTACTCAATCAAAAAATCTGAAACAGCATATGTTCATCCATGAGGGCAAGCGACCTTTCCCGTGTGATATTTGTAACAAGGGCTTTACTCAAGCATCTAACTTGAAAGAACACAAACTAATACATGAGGGCAAAAGACCACACATATGTGAAATTTGTAACAAAAGTTTTATTAAAACATCACACTTGAAAGAGCATAAGTTAATTCATGAGGGCAATAGACCTTACTCATGTGAAATTTGTAACAAGAGCTTTATTAAAGCATCAAAGCTGAAACAGCATAAACTAATCCATGAAGGCAAAAGACCTTACATATGTGAAATTTGTAACAGGAGCTTTACTCTATCGTCAGGCCTGAGAGAGCATAAATTAATCCATGAGGACAAAAGACCGCACAAATGTGAAAGTTGTAAAAAGACCTTTACCAAAGCATCAATTCTGAAAAGGCACAAATTAATTCATGAAAGTGAAAGACCATACAAATGTGAAAGTTGTAATAAGAGCTTTCCTTCAGCACCGTACCTGAAAAAGCATAAATTAATCCATGAGGACAAAAAACCTTATAATTGTGAAATTTGTAAGAAGAGTTTTACTCAGGGATCATACCTAAAAGTGCATAAATTAATCCATGAAGGCAAAAGACCGCATACATGTGAAATTTGTAACAAAAGCTTTACTCAAGCATCACACCTAAAAGGACATAAATTAATCCACGAAGGCAAACGGCCATACACATGTGAAATTTGTAACAAGAGCTTTATTGAAGCATCAACTCTGAAACGTCATAAATTCATTCATGAAGACAAAACACCATACACATGTGAAATTTGTGAAAAAGGTTATACTACAGCATCACATCTGAAACAGCATAAGTTAATTCATGATGGCATAAGACCGCATGAATGTGAAAGTTGTAAAAAGAGGTTTATTAGACTATCAGCCCTGAAAAAGCATAGATTAATCCATGAGGGAAAGCGACCCTACATATGTGAAATATGTAACAAGAGCTTTACTGACACATCAAACCTGAGAAAGCATAAATTAATCCATGAGAGCAAAAGATCATACCCATGTGAAATTTGTAACAAGAGCTTTACTGCAGTGACAAACCTGAAAAAGCATAAAAAAATCCATGACAGTAAAAGACCTCACAGATGTGAAATATGTAACAAGAGTTTTATTGAAGCAACAAGACTAAAAATTCATAAATTAATCCATTCTGACAAAAAACCACATTCATGTGAAATTTGTCAAAAGAGTTATACTACGGCATCAAATCTGAAAAAGCATAAACTAATACACAAGGGTAAGGACCCATAACATATGAAATTTGTGATTAAAGCTTTACTCAAGAATAACATGAAAGGGAATGAATTAATGCATGAGGACAAAAGAATACACATGTATGAAATTTGAATCAAGAGCATAAATTAGCATATTCAAGCAAAAGGTTGCATATTTCTGAAAATTGTAAATGGAGATTTACTAATACAATATGCCCTAAATTGGAATAAATTCTTGAGGTAAAATAACATAAATTTGTAACAACTATCATAAAGCATTCTGGGACTCCTGATGGTAACTAACACAGTTTCTTTGAATCACCACAGTGCGGAGTAGTCACAAAGGATGATTTGGAGCACTTTAGAGTAGCTAATGCAAATGTCTCGAATGCATCAAATTGTAAGGAGGCCATATATCACACAGGACAATTTTGAACTCGAGTGGGCAAAGCAGATTCTTATAATGCACCAAAATGCATAGTGACTGTATAAATATCATCATACTTGTACTCTTCCTAGTAGCTAATGCAAGTTTCTCTTATATATCACAAAGGGCAGTTTAAAATTCTCCAGAGTGTTTAAAGCATAATTATTTAATGAACGAATAATACTTATTATACTCAAAATTACATAATTCAATTACAAACATTTTATACTCTAATAATATTTGAAAATATTCGGCTATTTATACTATAAATTTACTTCTTGGTTGCTTGCCTATGCTAATCTATATTCTCAATACACACAACTCCTTGTCAAAGCAAGTGAGTCTAACACACCAAAGTGTAGGGTGACTGTGTATTGCAGCACAGTTTGAAACTCTCTACATTGGTTAAAGCAAGTGAGTCTAAAGACTGGTTCACAACTAATGAGAACGGTAACCAGAACGAGAACGGGAAAGTTGAAATACATGTATTCAAATGGGAGTGTCCACAACCGACGGGAAGCCTTCCCGGGCAGGAAGAAGAGTTGCCCAACTTTTAACGTTCTTGTTCCTCGGCACGGCATATTAGATCCCTATTATGTATATTAGACTCTTCACTCTAGAGGTTATTCTAAGCGGCCGTGACATGAAACAGCCACTAGTGCTCTCTATAGTCGCAAGCTGGAAACATGAAACTGGAAGGAATTAGTAGTAAATGTGCTTCCTAACCTCATCCTGACACCCGCAAATCTAATCAACGTTGGTTCCTCTGGTGAAGGGATCATTTGTAGTTTGTTTATATGCAACTCAAAACTGGCTATTACCTAAAAAAAAACAATGGCAAAAGCTACAAAGAACAGCTAAATCTGGTGGAAATGAAAAAAGAATAAACAATTTTAATGTATGCCATTAAATAAAGGAATGAAAGTTTGGCATAAGTAGAGGGATCGGAAATGTAATGAATATGCATTTAGATAATGTTTACTCTATCGAATTTTGACGTTGGCTTGGCTAAATTGGAAGTAGGTGAAAAAATGTCATTGGCCAGTTAAAAACAAATGAAAATCCCAATGCGCAAAATCGACTTTCACTTTGTGATCGATATGCATTCCCGTTCTCGTTACCGGGCTGTTGTGAATTAAAATTTCTTGCTTCCCGTTCTCGTTTCCGTTACCAGGTGGTTGTGAACCAGCCTTTACACACCAAAGTGTAGGGTGACTGTGTATTGCAGCACAGTTTAAACTCTCTACATTGGTTAAAGCAAGTGAGCCTAACACACCAAAATGTAGGGTGACTGTATTGCAGCACAGTTTGAAACTCTCTACATTGGTTAAAGCAAGTGAGTCTAACACACCAAAGTGTAGGGTGACTGTGTATTGCAGCACAGTTTGAAACTCTCTACATTGGTTAAAGCAAGTGAGTCTAACACACCAAAGTGTAGGGTGACTGTGTATTGCAGCACAGTTTGAAACTCTCTACATTGGTTAAAGCAAGTGAGTCTAACACACCAAAGTGTAGGGTGACTGTGTATTACAGCACAGTTTGAAACTCTCTACATTGGTTAAAGCAAGTGAGTCTAACACACCAAAGTGTAGGGTGACTATGTATTGCAGCACAATTTGAAACACTCTACATTGGTTAAAGCAAGTGAGTCTAACACACCAAAGTGTAGGGTGACTGTGTATTGCAGCACAGTTTGAAACTCTCTACATTGGTAAAAGCAAGTGAGTCTAACACACCAAAGGGTAGGGTGACTGTGTATTGCAGCACAGTTTGAAACTCTCTACATTGGTTAAAGCAAGTGAGTCTAACACACCAAAGTGTAGGGTGACTGTGTATTGCAGCACAGTTTGAAACTCTCTACATTGGTTAAAGCAAGTGAGTCTAACACACCAAAGTGTAGGGTGACTGTGTATTGCAGCACAGTTTGAAACTCTCTACATTGGTTAAAGCAAGTGAGTCTAACACACCAAAGGGTAGGGTGACTGTGTATTGCAGCACAGTTGGAAAATATCACAGAGGATGGTTTGAAATTCTTCAATGTATCACAGCATAGTTTGGAAATCTTCAGAGTGGCTAATGTTAGTTTCTCTAATACACCATGTAGTAATGTGTGATGCTTGCATTTGAGAGGTCTGCTGTTCAAATCCCACCAGGACCATCCTTTCTGATGAGGTTTTCTCCAGATTTTCCTCAGTCATACCTGCTAAATCCCAGGGAGGTAATCTAAACTTATGGCCTGAAATGTTTCCTTTCCCAAATATAATTTAATTTCCTGTATCATCTGTGATGCTGTATGTAGTAAGAACAATTGTAAAGAGCACTGCTCTAATTTACCAAAATGTGTGTGAGGCTAATGCTTAGGATTTAGCAATAAAGCCATTCTTCTTGCTTCCATATGTTGAGGTCAAGTCTGGATATAATTTAAACTGTTCACAGATTAATAAATGATCCATATTCATTTCTTCTTCCTTATTTCATAACACAATTTAGATATAGTAGCAATCCAATTTTGTGCAGCGTTTGCTGAGGTGAGTCTGATCATGGAGGGACTGCTTTTTGAGGTAGTTCAGGTGCCAGTTTTTGTGAATTATTCTCCTTTGGAGTTTAAAATATTTATACTTAATTTTGAGTTATAATCATTATTGATTTTTTTAATAATGATACATTTAACTGACTGTAATGCTACTTTGGTTGTACTTTATTTTGAGTTTTAGTTCTCATTTTCACTAAGATGTCTGCTTTTTCATTGTTACTCAATCCACAATTTCAGGAATCCATTGGAAGACTGTTCTTTTTTGAATTTTGTATCTGTTTAACCAAACAGTGAATTGCTCTAATTTTTTCTATTTTTGTTATTACTTGGATTGCACCTCTGGAATCTATAAAATAAGAATGTTTTTGCATTTATGTACCCAAAGTAAACATATTTAATAACAGTGTGGACTGCATCAATTTCTCCATCAAAGATGATGTACCAAATTGTAGGGTGCCATATATCACAGTAGACACTTGGGAAAACCTAATGAAACTTTTTCTAATGCACCAAAGGGTGGTTTGAGCAAGTATTATGGAGAGCATTTACAACACCTCTGAGTGGCATATGCAAGTTTCTATAATCCACCAAAATGGTAATTTTAATAGTTTAGCAGCTCATGGGAGTGAACTCATTGAAACTGCAAGTTCTGTGCAAGCTGCCACAGAGACTTTTTGTTCTCTTATTTTAATTTCTCCTCAGTATATAGATGCCGCTAAGGCTTAGATTATTATTGAGATTAAAATTTGTTTCCCTAAATTAATTAAAAAGTTCTTGCATAGTTTCTGTACTTGAACATACAGTATTGGTTCCAACTTTCCTGCATGATTTCATAATCACATCTGGCCGCTAAAAAAAGCCTTTTGCTATAATATGTACTAATCTAGTTTCATTATAGCTTAAAATTCAAGTACTTGTAACATTTAAACTGTAAATCATATTCTGAAAACAGCAAATTCAATGAGACTCATGAATGAACATGAGTCAAGGGTGCAAGGTATGCCATGGTAAAACCTTGTGTGTTAACCAGTGAGCTTGTGCATGAAAAGCTCTCTATAATAAAAATTAGCAAAATTAAAAACCAAAGTGTGAATACTTATTTTGTATTCTAAATTTATTGCTTTAAAATGATAAAAACAAGCCTTGTTAACCAATAAGTCACAAGGTGAAAACGAAATATGAATTTCAAATATAACATCATGATAACACAATAAGAAGCTTCTTGTCCTTTGTGATCCAGGAGTGCAATGCTAGCCTCTGTTTCCCAAGGTCGCAGGTTCAAACCCAGTGGAGGGCAATGAATTTTTTGGGGTGTAAAAGTCATTAGTATGGCTTCCTTCGGATGGGTCCTGTGCCATATATTTACAGCAGGTAAAAGAATCTCAAATCAGATAAAGAGGCCTCCGAGCAAAATTTCTGGTTTAAAATAGATAGTTGAGGATTGTTACACTACATCACTATGATATTCTTACTTGAACGCGTTTCGGGAGACGGCTTGTTTCCATCGTCAGCATTTTCTCTCAACTGGTTAGTAGTTGAGAGAAAATGCTGACGATGGGAACAAGCCGTCTCCCGAAACGCGTTCAAGTAAGAATATCATAGTGATGTAGTGTAACAACCCTCAACTATCTATTTTAAATTATCACTGTTACCAGCTTCTAAATCTTCAAAAGTAGTCAAAAATTTCTGGTGTTTCACACCCAATATAGAATGGGGCGCTAAGAGCTATAGTAGTTAAAGAGCTTTCATAAATAAAGCTGAATTTTTTTTTATATACATAAGAAGATGCAATTCCTGTATGCCCATTTTGTGACAATACTTTTGGCTGAAGGGTACAAACTAGCAGCTTGTCATTTATTTAACAGAGATACAGGAAGTGTAACACTGAGTTAAGGAAGGTTATTGAGAGGTCGGTGCTGAGTGGTCAGAGTAAACAAGATAATGGACACTTGCCAGCGTAAACACCAGGCTTGCTATTGGGGGATAACTAAAACGTTCTGAAAGCTTTATCTCCCCCCTCCAGAAAGCATGTTGAAATAATTCTACAATGTTTGAGAAGCTTGTGTGGAAGATTCCACTGCCTATATAAGCGAGAACTCTCACAGGCAGTCATGAGTTAAAAGCAAGTCAAGAGCAACAGAGTGGAGTCAGTGCTAGGTGACTGAGTTGAGGCAAGTCGACTGTGAGTTGGCGTGTGAGTTTTCTATGTGATATCAAGAATGATTCTCCAGCAAGTTGGTGATGGCTTCTGTGACATGCAGCATATGTTACCGTGGAGTGACAGTCATGGAGATCTTATGTTCGAATTGTCCGATGTGCAGAGGCTGCATCATGAGGGAAGTGAAGTGACAGAATTGTTGAACTAGTTCACATTGGTGAAGTGAATTCACAGTGAAGGTGAGCTACATAAAAATGAAACAATGAATTGAAAAGCAAAACAGTGACAGTGGGAACTGAGTAAACAGCAACAGTTGAAAAACTGGACTAAGTCACAATAATGAAAGCATGTAATTTGTAGATATAGCACTTGCATTTGCATTTAGCAATATATTTGAAGAATGATGAAAGCACATTAATACTATTTACAGTGGTGACCATAAAGAAAGTCATAGTAGCAGGCCCATCATTTGTGTATACTTCCAGTTTTCTGCATAATAAAAGGAAAGTGTATTGTACAGATATGGAATACACCATAAAGTTTTATACTATGGTAAAGTAGTACCCTCACTACTATGATATTTTATTGCCTTGGCAGTTTAGAAACTCCATGGAATTCTGGTGCCCACAACATATATTTTGCCTGCTCTCCACCTTTCTTTGAATGGCTATCAGGATCTTGATGATCATAGTAAAATCTCACCAGCAGGCAGAGTACATGACTATAGTGTCGCAGTAGAATGTGTGAATACAAAGTTTTGATTGTGTGAAATCTGTGAACACTTTTAAAATGTAAATAATGAAAAACTTAAATTGTACTGAGCAGACGATACATATTTTTCCTGTCATGTAATTTGCAAGTATAAGCTTGCACACATTTTGTTCATTTAGATTATTAATTTAATATACAGCAGTGATACATAAAAGATGTACACATGTATTGACTTGTTCGGTCAATGTGGGTTCTTCCTCTTAGTGATTGGGGATACAAGGAAGGCTCTCGTGTATTCTACAGTATTTCATCTCATGTTCTATCTCTCATTGTTCATTGTTTATTTCTAATATTTTTTTGCCCAGTCATCCATGTGTACCATCTGCTGTCACCTTAATTCTCTTGCAGTCTTTCATTGCTTGTTGAGCACCTGCACATTGACTCACATCATGATTTTCACTAATTTTATGTCTTTTTACTCCATTTTCTTATTGATGTCGTCCCCAGTACCTGGGGTTGTAATGTAGAACTGTGTACTTATCCGGTGTTCAACTGCATTCCTACAGAGAGGCCATTGCAGAGCTGTTAACTCTCATTGGTGATTAGGTCCCTGGGGTGAAATTGGTATCGATAGACAGTTTGCCTAAACCGACAGAAATGGTTGCAACGATGGAGAAATTTTCCCATCATGGAGACATCTCCAACATTACACATAAGTGATATGAGCTTTTGAAGGGGAAATACCACTATCATCTATGATTATCTATATGGAAGAGAGCCAATCATTCCTCAAGGTGAACCTGTTTGTAATACAAAAAGGTGTCAAATCAATTGCTGGAGACATTAAATCATACAAGTATTTGTGGAATGGCTCTCTTTTGGTGGAGAGTACCTCTGATAAGGAGACAAAGACCTTGTTGTAGACCATTGTCCTTTAGGGCTACCCTGTTCTTGTGAAGAGGAATGTATGCATTAGGACCAGATCTAACAAAACAGGCCAATAAATAGAATACCATCCCCTCCCAAAGGACCAAACTGATGTCTAGTGTACATGGTATATGTACATGCAGGTCAGAACTTCATCTTGTTGCATTCTCATTCTCTCAGGAGATCAAGCTATGCCCTCAGGCTACCTTTGATATCAGTCACCACATCTTGGTGTGCTGTGTTCTTGCACTGGAGCAGAGCACTACTATTTACAAACGTGTCATGCTTGTTTTGAGATGTTGTCCTTCATGGTCTAGGGGTCCCATGTTAGCCTCTAGTTCCCAAGGTTGCAGGTTCAAACCTGACGGAGTGTGAGGAATTTTTTTCGGGTGTAAAACTCCTTAGCATGGCTTCCTTCAGAAGGAAAGTAAAGCTGGTGGTACCATGTCATAGATTTATGTCACATAAAAGAACCTCAAACCTGATAAGCAGACCTTGAGCAAAATTTCCAGCCTTTCATGTCCAATATAGAATGGGACGCTAAGAACCATAGTAGTTAAAGAGTGTCCATAAATAAAACTCAGTTTTTTTCTTGTTTGAGATGTTTATTACCAGTCTCTCGCACTTACTTTTACCATGCAAGTTATTGTCATCCTAAAAATGCCTGTCTTTTCTTATTTGAAACATGTACCACCGCCTTCATCCTCCTTCGCCATCGTGGACATGCATATCTGACATCTTGCCACTCTCTTCACATGGAACCACCTTTCTATTCTCAACACCATTGAAATTGCTTTTCTTTCCAATGCTTCCAGCATTTACATCTGGGTTTATTGGTTTCCTTTACACAGGTTGCACACCGCTTTCAGTGGAACTTTGATCAACCATTTTATTTATGTCATCAACTTGCTTTCTCACCACATCCCATCATCATGCATACCCACAAGGCAAATTGGGATCTTAATTCTGGTATAATCACTAAAAACAAGTCTTTTCAAAGGCTGACCATCTGTCCTTTATGCTGCTGAAATTTCTAACTTCCGGTCATTTTCCTTCCATTATGTTTACCAGTTCCTTGTTGGACCGATTGAATGCTGGTAGGCTGTTTGTGCATTCAAAGCTACATTTTGGGGTTTCAGGCATCACCTAACAATTGAAAATCCTGTGTTCAATTAACAAATGTGCATCAGAACTTGATGCATCATTCAGACCAGCAAGAAGACATCTTATCTTTTAATCACTTCACGCCTTCACCTGTTGTATGGGATAAGCTTTGTCCATGTTGCTGTGACACTACAGCACCTGGCCTTAAGATAAATGACATCATCATTTATCCTTTTCAAGCTGCTGACACCTAATGCTTTCATGGCTGTTTCCAGCAAATCTAATTATCACCTGGCTTTTCGCTGTATTAAGAACTGTTTTGAATAGCATTAGCTCTCTTACATTTTTAATCACAAGCAACACAATTGTCAGCATGCAGGAGCTAGAACAGCCCCTGTTCTGCTCTAGGCCCTCAGCTTCTGGGCAGGTGTTGTTCATATCATACATAGTACTGTAGCTTCTCTCTTCCATTGGTAAACTCTTTCTCTTGAAGGTCTATTACCATATATGGTGAACCACTAAGTTTCCTGCATGCATATTTCACACTGGTTTCTTGTTTTTTGCAGTCATCTTGAAAGTGTGGCAGAATTTTTTACATCATAATCCTCCTCTGAGCAAGTGCTTGGCTCTAAGAACTTATAGGACTCGTGCTTATTTCACACCAGTTTATTGCTTTATTGTACAGTTGCCTCAAAAGTACTTCCGAATTTTATTTTTCACCCCTTAACAGTGAAATCCAGAGTTATGAAAAAATATATATATATATAAAAGCTAAGTTGCAACGCTAAGAAACATTGCTCTGAAATTCTGTAGTATCTTTATTGTTGTCTTCCCCAAGTATGAGATTATTAATTGATAATATGACTTTAATATCAGGTTGCAAACAGATTCATTCTGCAGATACTGTAATAGTGTCTCCTGTTTCTTCATGAGTACATTCACAGAGGAAAACAACTGGAGAAACAATGATCCCAATATCAACGAGGTTCAGTTTCAGTTGTTGAGCTGTAGCCAACCACAGATATTTAAAGAGCCTGCAACATATTGCATCTTGAATTCAGATGTAAAAGGCAGTTTGCTTGAGAGATGTAGAACAACACACAAGTGTGAAATTTGTGCAAAGTATTTTAGATGTTTAACTTCATTAGAAACCCATGTTATAACACAAAAGTGGGAAACAATGCATCTATGTGAAATGTAGCAAGAGTTTTACTCCACCATCAAAGGTAAGAGACCATAAATTAATCTCCGAAGTTAAAATTTTGCACACAGGTGAAATCTGTAAGGAAGGCTTCACTCAAGTGTCACACCTGAAAGTGCATAAATTAATACATGGAGACAAAAGACCACACCTTTGTGACATTTGTAACAAGAGTTTTCCTAAATCATCAAAATTGAAACAGCATAAATTAATCCATGAGAGTAAAAGACCTAACACATGTGAAATATGATTTCACTCAGGTATCACATCTGAATCAGCATAAATTAATCCATGAGAGTAAAAGACCTAACACATGTGAAATATGATTTCACTCAGGTATCGCATCTGAATCAGCATAAATTAATTCATGAGAGTAAAAGACCTAACAGATGTGAAATATGATTTCACTCAGGTATCACATCTGAATCAGCATAAATTAATCCATGGGGGCAAAAGGCCTCACACATGTGAAATATGATTTCACTCAGGTATCACATCTGAATCAGCATAAATTAATCCACGGGGGCAAAAGGCCTCACACATGTAAAATATGATTTCACTCAGGTATCACATCTGAATTAGCATGAATTAATCCAGGGGGAAAAATGCCTCACACATGTAAAATATGATTTCACTGAGGTATCACATCTGAATCAGCATAAATTAATCCACGGGGGCAAAATGCCTCACACATGTAAAATATGATTTCACTCAGGTATCACATCTGAAACAGCATAAATTAATCCATGAGAGTAAAAGATCTCACACAGGTGGTTTGTAACAGGAGCTTTATTATAGCATCAGGTCTGAAAGAGCAGAAATTCAGGAGGGCAAAAGACCACATAAATGTGAAAGTTGTAAAACCTGAAACAGCATAAATTAATCCATGGGGGCAAAAGGCCTCACACATGTGAAATTTGTAACAAGAGTTTTACTGAAGTATCAAATCTAAATGAGAATAAATTAATCCATGAGGGCAAAAGATGTTATACATGTGAAACTTGTAAAAAGAGTTTTACCCAAGTTTTACAATGAAAGGTTAGATTAATTGAGCAATTAAAGATGTAATTTAAAGGTATTTTTATCCAGGTCAGCTGTGCTTTGCCCACTGTTTTTCACTTCTTGAAGGTATTATCTTCTGTTAGATCAACCTGGAATAAATTTAATATTTCTAACAGAGCTAATATCTGCACTTTTAAATAATAAACTGGTGATGGATCTAGGCATATTAATTTCTATACCAAATCACTAAGCTCTGTGAAGGAATTGTAAGTCTTGTGCTTAGATCCAAGTTTATTAATGTTAATTTTGTTTTTCCACAAATCATGTGCTTCTGTTGCTGCTGCCAAAATGCACCATTTAGTCCTCAGGGGTGCAAATCAGGTAGAAAACCTATTTTCATTTCTGATTTTAAACTCTGTATAGAGTTATTTTAAATTAACCAAAAGTCACCCCTTCAAGGTTGGCATCCCTCTGCTCATGTCTTCTTCATTAAATAGATTATGTTGATAATTACATGTGAGTACCTTTCAGCCAATGTATGGTTTCACTGATGCCTTATTCACAATCCCAATTCAACTTAAATTGATAGTTTTAAAGCACGGTGCTCAAAAACTATTAACTATATTTTTCACCTACTTTAATTTTTTTCCCATAATCTCCAATTTGACTAGGGATTTGGGATGCCTATGCTCATACATTTTCCTGTTCACTATTGGTGCCTGGTACAAACTGTAAAAATGGCGATACTTGGTGAACAAATTCAAAACATAAAGAAATAGTACAAGATCTAAAGGTAATGGCATCATTTTTATATTACTGAATCTGCCTCTTAGTCTTGTTTTTTCTTGGGGAGGGGTAATTTAATTGAGCATTCAAACTCATGCTTGTTAATAAATAAAAATAATTATAACAAGCATTTGTTAATTTCAATTAAATTACTGAAGATAGTTCCTATCTGGAGTAGACATTAACTCTTTTTGAGCCTGCATTACTTTTGTACCACACAGATACTCCAATTTTGTGTTCACTCCAACTTTTAGGGAAGCAGGATTAATATCATGTATTTTTTAACTGCAATGATAACACTTGCAAATTCTTTAAACTACAAAATCATTTTATCCCCATTATCTTTTTAACTGGAACTTTGAAAATGCCTGTCTCCAGTGAGTGCTCTTGCCCAGAAATACAGAGTGAGCCAAAACACTCCGAACCGCCTGTGCAGTGTTTTTCCTGTCCGTGTCCTCAGCGCTCACCATCTGCCCCTATCATAGAAAGGTTCAGATGAAACCATACATTTTTAAAGCTAGTTTTAAAGGCTTTACTTACCAACTTTAAAAATAGTTTTTAAAATGTTGTATGGTTTCATCTACGCCTTTCTATGATAGCAGAAGACGGCAACGAGCACCAAGAATGTGAACAGGAAAAACACTGCGCAGGCGGTTCAGAGTCTTTTGGCTCACCCTGTATATCTCCTTTGCAAGTAAGATTTACAATCTAAACTAAGAGATTAAAACTGATTATCATCAAAACTTATATAGAGGTGGCATATTTTGTTTTAAATTCTACTGACAAAAGCCTCCTGGAAATAAGTTTAGTCATAATTTTGTGACCAACATAAAACCTATTATTCACTAAGGTGCAACCAACTCATCCCTGCTGTGGTTCCATCTCCCGCTCTGGGTCTAAGTTTCATCTATCACATGCTGCCATACATGTTATGTTTCAGGCAATATTGACCTCTATGAAAAGCTTTGTTTTGATTGTAACTTTTAAATTATTAGACAGCAGAATGAAACTTAATACATGCAGTAGTATCACTACATTCTTGATAAGAATTAAAATGAAACAAAATAAATATGGCAATTATTTTTAACAATGCTGTAGAGTTTAAAAGTTGCTTTCAAATTCAAAGTGACTTTTTACATACTAATAAAAATTTACTTGAACAGTGATCCCTATCTTCACTGTGAGACTTAGTTGCTTCCTGCAAAGGATGTTCCTCAGTTCAAAGTCTAAGAAAGGAAGGGTACTCATATTCTGTAATATAAAAAAGAAATAGGAACTTCCTTATTTCCAAACTCAACTTTTGCATGGATTGACCTTTGAAAAATTGCTGCTAACTACAATAAGTTGTTTATTCTCTGTTTACATTACTGATAATTTGCAACCAGGTCTAGGCTGAGTTTTAAGTATGATAAAATAATTACACATACACAGTAATAGTAATATTATTACTGCGAAAGATAAAGTGAAGGAAAGGGAAGAGAGTGACAGTGACAACTGACTAGCACCTAGTTGGTCTAGCCTTGGAACCAGACTTGAGTAAACAAAATGTTTTGTATCCCTGTTCATTTAACCTCGTGTTCATATCAGCTGCAAGAAACAAACAAAGCCACATAGATTCATGTCTCATGTTTATAATGCAAGAGAACTGTATGCTATTCAAGTAATAATTATAACAACATTAATAAAGTAAAGAAATAAATTAAAGCTGAGTTGAAATTAAATACAGGATAATTATAATAATATAAAGAAATAAATTAAAGCTGAGTTGAAATTAAATACAGGATAATTAATATAAAACTCATGTTCCTCTGTAGTTGCATCTGCATCACAAGATGTGCTGTCTGTCAATTATATTCTCCAACTATATAATATTTCTAGCAATCATTTATGAAAGATGGGTCACTTAAAACAACACAACGTAGGATTAGTATTTACAGAATTTAAGATTTTGTCTAACGTTTGAGGTACTTAAAGAAAAGCTTGTGCACTTTCCTAGGAATAGCACGTTTGTTAAAGTCATCTACTTTTTCTAATTCTGGATTTAAAGACTTGCCTATAGAGCACTTCATTGTTTCACCTTTATTGTCACTAACCAAGCTAACAGTACTTGTAGAAGCAGCCATGTTAATACAACTGACTGCTCATCATTGTATGAGTGCAAAAAAGGGCGAGACACACCCAACAGTGTTAAACTCAACCTTCTTTAGTTTTATTATTCATATTAATCAAAAGTTTCACACTGTGTTTAATTAACATATTTCTCAAAAATCCACAGATAGCATGCATATTTTAGGTGCTATATCTTATGGTGTGCTTTGGTTTCCCGCATATCCAGGGCTAGTTAATGACATGTGTTTACTCAGGTTTGGTTCCAAGAGTGAAACGATAGTAAATATTTACACTCTATTGGCTCAGCCTATATAATTTGAGTTCTGTAAAACAATGTTTATGAATTAAAATACCAAAACAAACAAAAGAATTTATGACAATCTTTCATCCTTGTGTCAGTAAATAATGCAGTAAAATTCAAAGAGCCAAGAATATTCTGGCATTGGTCTTTCTTGGAACTATGTTTTAGATTTGTATAGAGATAATTTTACTACATATCTTGCCATGCTTTTACAAACATCTTGACTCAATAATGAATTGAATGAGGCACAGAGCAGAGTAGTTCCTGCCAAGTTCCATATTTCATATAAGGAACACAACTATATATATACATAGTAAATGTCTGTTACTGTTATACAGATCATGAGATGGGCAACACAAATTAATTTTATATCTCACACGATGTGGTCTTAAGGAGAAAATTATTTTCTTGGTATTCACACTTAACTAGTTTATGCTTTAAGAGTAAGATCTTCTCAAAATCTAACAATTTTATGATTATGCTCTCATAAGCTTCCCTGTATTTTGTTCATGTGTAAAACTTGTACACAGCTCTTATTACACAATTCAGAAAAAAAAATTGTCTTAATTATTTAATTTTGTATTTTCAGCTTTGACACTTGAATAAAGCTTTGTTACAACACTCACATTTGTGATGTCCAGTGCCTCTTATGTATTAATGTATGCTTTTCCAGGTATGATCGTGGATAAACCTTTGTTACATATTTCATATGTGTAACCTTTTGTCCTTGTGGTGGATTAATTTAGCTTAGGCTTTATCCGAGAGTAAAGAAAGCTCTTCAGGTAAGTTACACATGTGTACCCTCCAATTGATGCATTAGTAAGCTCGCTAAGTTTTGAGCTCTTCATGTATTAACATATGCTCTTTCAAATTTGATGCTTGAGTAAAGTTCTTGTTGCAAATTTCACAGGGGTATGATCTTTTGCCTTCATGGATCAGTTTATGCCTTATTAGTGTCGGTCCAAGGGTAAAGCTCTTGTTACAAATTTCACATGTATGTGGTTTATTGCCGTCGTGGAACAATTTATGCTTTTTCAAGTTTGATGTATCAGTAAAGCTCTTGTTACAAATTTCACATGTATGTGGTTTATTGCCGTCGTGGAACAATTTATGCTTTTTAAAGTTAGATATATCAGTAAAGCTCTTGTTACAAATTTCACATGTGTATGGTCTTTTGCCTTCATGGATTAATTTATGCCTCGTAAGAGTTGGTCCAAGAGTAAAGCTCTGGTTGCAAATTTCACATTTGTGTGGTCTTTTGCCCTCATGGAATAATTTATGCTTTTTCAAGTTGGATGTGTCAGTAAAGCTCTTGTTACAAATTTCACATGTATGTGGTCTTTTCCCCTCATGGATTAATTTATGCTTTCTCAAGTTTGATGTATCAAAAAACCTTTTGTTACAAATTTCACATGTGTGTGGTTTTTTGCCCTCATGAATTAATTTATGCCTTCTCAGGGCTGATGCTTTAGTAAAGCTCTTGTTACATATTTCACATATGTGTGGTTTTCTGCCCTTATGGATTAATTGGTGGTCTTGACTAAAGCTCTTTTTACAAATTTCACATTTATGTGGCTTTAACACTGACTGTAGTGTTTTGCATTTCTGAACTGAACGCCCTTTGACATCTGAATCCACTGTATAATTTGTTTCAGGTTCTTCAAACAACTGTGGTTGCCTGGCGCTGAACAAAAGACTTGCCTCGGTGATATTGGTATCATTGTTCTCTCCTGAATTTGTACAAGTGAAGAAACACGATTTACTGATGTTTCTACACACTGATTCTGTACCCAACCTGAAAAATTAAGTCATATCAGTTAGTAATCATGCACTTCAGAAACAGCTTTTTTAGATATTCAAAAGCAAATATTTTAATGTTATAAGTGTAATTGGTACCAGTGATAGAAATTTCAATATATTTTCAGAATTAAAGTCTTTCTCCAGGTTCTCTTTATGAAGTGCAATACTTATATACAGCATGCCTAAAAATTGGCTAACTATCCAGGGACATACTGGAGGCAAAAGGTTTATGGAACAAATCTTTTTAAGTGTAATAGTTCTCAAGTTATAGCTATGAAAAGCTACAAAAGGGTGTTATATACTTGCCAATGCTTTAGCAGAACTGTAAGGGTGGGGAGAAACAGTAGAAAATTGACCTTTAGTCAGGTAGTTGGGGCCACCAACATGAATATTAGCAGGCTGGATAGTGCAATACTACGTCCTTTTACTGGATAACCTTTTATGGCTATAACGTAAAAACTATTATTTTTGTTCTCTAAGAATAACACCATAAACCTTTGCCCTGATTTTCTTTGTAATAAGATACTAGAAATTTGTACACACACACATAAACAGTGCACCTGTTAAAATATATGCATAAAAACTGGAAACCCCTGTAAAAAACCGATTTGTATAACACTTGTTCTGAGGTAAGGGCACCAATTTGTGGTGCTCAATATTATGTCTTCATTGTAACGAATCCTTTTATCTTGAAACATAAGACTATCAGAAAATCATAGCAGATATTCTTAGCATGAAACACCAATACTTCTTAGGGAATGCAAGTTAGATTGACATTGTGCGCATTCACTATTGGCAAGTTTTCAACAACAGCTGCATGTTAAGTCACTCCGAAGCATCTCCTTACTAGAGAGCAATTCTGCCAGTGGCTTATACACAGATATGCTTATTGACTCACAACAAAGCTTTCGTTTACAAATTAAGCATACCTCATGAGAGATGGTGGTGTGAATCTCCATAATCAGTATTTACAGATAACTAAAAATCTTCATGTAATTGAAGAAGCAAGTTCTTAGCCTCAATTCTCAAACAAGAATCTATAAATGTGCATTCCTGGCAATGCATTAAGTGTGAGCAGTACATGGACATGCAGCTAATCCAAGAAACATGGATATCTTTGGCTGTAACTGACAGATCCATGTAACAAAATTACTGTATCATCTGTATATATACCTGTATGGGAATTAAGCTACCATTGTATTTCTGTTATAAATGTCTTTTTCTTCCTCTGTGAAGAAAATGAACCAAAATTAACATCTAAAATTTTTTAAACAAAATGCTTAAAAATTTAAAAATGTATCATACTTAAAAATATAACTCTAGTTCAATGCATGTAATAGGTTATGTCACACAAGTGTGGAAAATTTCAGCCTTGGAGTATTTATAGTTTTCAAGAAAAAAGAATATACCTCAGAGAAATGTAGTTTTAACATAATTGAGGCATTTCCTAGAATAACAACTTTACATCCATTAAATAACTTTTCTGATTCCTGCAAATATTGCATCTGTATTAACAAGTCTTTCTGATGACAAATATTATTACTCCCTGACAAATACAACATGCTCTAGAAACATTTGACTTCTGTGCTGCACCAAGTTGTTGTTCCAAAGGCAGCTCTAGACAAACAACTTCCATGCTGCTCGAACCTGTGTTTCCTGTACACTGCACTGAAACGTATTTGTTAGTGATGGGGTATCTTTAATGTGAAATTTGCTCTTCATAACATCACATTTTAAGCTAATAGAAACTGTAAAAAACGAAATATGAGAAGTGATTGTGATAATACATCCAGAACTGACAGAGAATATGAAAACCACCCTATTGGAAGTATACGTAAAATTTAGAAAGGAAAGCGTAAGAAAGACACTGCAAAGAAGGAAGAGAAATTCTGGACAATGTTATGTTTCTCCAAAAACTAGTAAGAAAGTACGTCCTAAGAAATTTAAAGTCAATAAGGAGTTTTTAAAAGTAACAATGACTTGAAATTAACACTTAATGTTTCATTAATTGTTACTTACACATAGTACATACGTTTCACAGATGTTGTCTGCATTATTAGCTACCTTCGACAGCCGGAATGATTGGATGTATTCTCTCTGGAATCTTGAGGCTCTTCTACTGGACATCTAATGAATCTATGGAGTATGTTGTCTTCAGCAGGGATTTCAAAATTCATTAGTGTTGACTTATATTTTTTCAAGAAAATTTTCCAAGTTTCCTTGACAAAATATGAGCCAATGCTAGTGAATTTTTAAATTCCCACTGAAGACTACCCCCTCCATAGATTCATTAGATGTCCGGTAGGAGAACCTCAAGATTACAGAGGGAACACAACCAATCACTCTGCCAGTCAAAGGTAGATGATAATGCAGACGTCTATGAAGCATATGTACTACATATAAGCAAAAAGTTATCATTTCACTTCACTGTGTACCACTTCCTACCTAGTTTTTTATCAATTCAGTAAGCAATGTTGCTCACAGAAATGTTTTGTAAAAAGAAAACCCAAAAGATCAAGAAGAGATCCATGAAAGAGTTTGAGCTATAGGTGAAAAGAACATGCAAGATACATTGATTTTAAGTTTAACTGAAAATAAAAACATATCTAGAATATCTAATGAAGATAAGTCTGGTCGGAACAGTAGCTCTTTATATATTTATCATCTAAAATGCAACAAGGATAGTACTGAGTCTGTAAATCCCTATTCGAGAGTCATTTAAACATAGTTTTAAAGGTGTTGAATGCTGGTGCTGTTACAGTAGAAGATAATAGCAGGAAACACAGTAACAGACTGCATAAAATAGCAACAAAGATATGGGAAATGGTCCAATCTTATTGGGACTAGTTTCTTTCAAAACCATCACATTGCCAAGGCAGATTTCTAAAGAAATATTATGACAATCCCGACCTTAATGTTGCAAAATTATTCAAATCTTTTCAAATTGGTTTCCCCATGAAACTAAAATGGTACTCCAAATGAATTATAAAACTTTATCATAAGTTCTTTAGAGAGAATAGTTCATATTCATTTCGAAAACCAAGAACTAATACCTGTGATTTCTGCCGGGAATCTGAAGTCACACTGAGTGTCAATGCAAATGATCCTCATAAAGAAGTGTATGAAGAACACAAAATAAAAGTTGCGCAGTGTAATTAAATAAAGGAAAAGTATTTGAGGTCTGCCAAACTTGAAAACACAGATACCTTGATTACGTGCAGAACCTGTGCAATTCTACAAGAGGTATTGAGGTGCTATATATTTAATGTTCATTGTCACAATGACCAATTAAGTAAATTTTATTAGTTTCTAGAAGGTGCAGCAAAAAAAAACTATTCAAATTCTGTTTGTTCCTTCATAAATAGTAAACTCCAACATCAAAACAATATTAGGACCATTATACTTTTATTGGATTGTTGCACAAGCAGAATAAAAATATGAGTATGTTAAAATTTTGTTCTTGGCCTTCAGAATAAAAAAACAAAGTAACCATACAACACATGCTTCCAGTTAGGGGACACACCTACAGTCAATGCGATTGTAACTTTGATCTATTTGGAAAAATAAAAAATTCTAAAAGGAAAACATTGAGAATGTGCGCCAATGTATTGCAGTGCTTCTGAGCTGCAGAAAGAATCTGGCACCCTTTGGAGTGGTAGAAGGAGTGAACATTATTGAGGACTGGTCATCACCATACTACAACATGAAACCCAAAGGAAAGACACAATTTGGAATATAAAAATATGTTATTTTGCATTACAAGAGAAACTCATTTTCAGTCTCGTCTTCTTATGCAGGAACATTCATTCCTTCTCAAATAAAAAAAAGAGGATGTGTTACACTCACATGACTTTCTCTACTCTTGTACAAACTATTTTTACAAACGCTTATTCTCCATATGCTTCATGGTTAATCTTATTGTTAATTTTCTTGTAGATGCAAGGGGAATTGGTAGGCTTTAAGCGATAGTCAAGTATTTTATGAGCTGGCTACTATGTGGAGTATTCCATTCTCTTTGCATTACCAGGACAAAAAAAAAATGAATAATGAATTCCCATTTGAGAAAAGGTATAAGTATTGCAAAACTTAAGGGAATAACAAGCAATATCCCGAAAATGGTTCACTCAACAAAAAAAAAATGTATATGACATAGATTGTGTATTTTAACGCAATCTACATTTTTTGTGTAGTAAAATTTTGTCTATCTCTTATGGTTTACCAGTTATGCAAAAGTCGTTCACAATGAAGAGTACTTTTGGAGACATTCCCAGAAAATTCAAGATATACATTTTATTTGTCATGAAAGTATCTTAAATATATGATATTTTAATTAAAATTGTTACAGCTATTTTTGAGAAAATTAAAATTTTTGTAAGATATTCCATGTAAAGGGTAATCTGGGGTGGGGGGATTTTCTTGAAAACCTTTGTGTCGCATCTCTGGAAGATACTGAACCTAAATACCAAGTTTGGTGTTTATCCAACTGTTCGTTTCTGAGTTATGCTGTTCACAGACAGACATGTTTCCAAAAGTGCTTTATATGCATTCAGTGTACCTCAAAACATGTGTTTCCTGTGAAATCTCGGTATCAAATTTTTGGGTGGAATGCAATACTTCCGCTACTTATTATGTGTAGTACAGAAAGTAAAAAAGAGGATGCAAACTGCCAATGCTGAAAACTGAAATGCATTACTCAAGTTCCTAAGAGAACAAAATGCAGAAATGATAGACAATTCTAGAAGACTATACACCTGCGAAAGAAAATGGATACTAAGAAACTGGAGCACAAAAATGATCATTAAAAACTATGCAAAGACTACTGAAGATCATTTGAGAGGAATTCATTTTGTGCTATTTGTTTATTTGAACAAATGCATTTATTTTACATATAATATTAACACTACTGTGAATGATATTGTTCCTAATAGGTTTTTTTAAAGAGGAATGTTTAATGTTTTGTTTATTATTATTATTATTATATAAAATATCCTATTGCTTTGCACAGTAAATATGTTTGTTTAATATAAATATGGTTTTTGTTGAATTAAGGTATGAGAACTCTACTTTTAGTTTTAATGACTATTGAATAGTAAAATATGGAACAATTAGTTTTATTTCCTGATGCTATAAGGTGATCTATGGAAAAACAACTTAAGTCTGGTACTATACTATACTTCATATTAGTCGGTATGTCTTACATATTACACTACCACATCACATATTCTGAAACCACAATATTTAATTTATATTTGACTAAAATGAATAAAAAAGCAATTGAAAATGTTTGATCTTCTTTATTTCGATTTCAATACACAGGGGTGGGTAGAAGAAGGTATACAATTATACATGTATTCTATTTTCAGAAAAATGGGACTCCTGCTCATTAAGCATGAATTGTGTCATTTTAGATGAACAATTTCCAGATAATTTTATAGGACAAAGGGAATCAACTGAATGGCCACCAAGATCTCTGTATCTTACTGCCATGTATTTCTTTCTTAGGGTTGTTCTTAAATATAAGGCAGACATGATTCAGTTCATTAGGAAGAAATTGATACAAATAAGGAATTGAATAGTAAGTGTGCTTGAGTGTCAAAACTAGACTCAGATATTCTTTAATATGCCGTAAATCTACAACACAGGTCCATCGGCTTTACTTCCGTTCTAAAGGAAGCCATGCTAAGGATTTTTACGCCCAAAAAAAATTCATCGCCCTCCACTGGGTTTGAACCTGCGACTTGGGCACTAGAGACTAGCATGGTAACCACTACAGTCTTAAGGTAGAGGATATAAAAGTAAATTGTTATCAAAATTACACTTTAGGGCCCAGTTTGTGCAGAAAAAAAAAACACAAAAGTGGTGGGGTAGTAATTTATGTTCAAAACAGGATGAAATAGACTGTAAAAAAATAGTGCAAAGGAATGTGTGGTGAATTATCCGCAATTGAAGTCACCTTAGAAAAGAGAAGCCTCATAATATTAGGTGTATATAGTCCACCAAAGGCTAATAAAAAGGTTTTCATAAAAATATTAAAAGAGTGTCTAAATAACATGATTAAGAATAAACATATTACTGTAATAGATGACTTCAATATAGATGTGCTTGTAGAAAGTAAAAAGAAAAGTTTGTTGCTACAATTATTACAGAGAAGTTTGGCACAAACAGAACCAACATGAGTAACCAAATATTCATCGGCCTGTGTTGATCACATATACACAAACTTAAATACAGAAGATTTCAATAGTAGAATCATTAAAATGGGAATTAGTGACCATTATGGACAATTAATCAAAACTAAAACCTTAGGTAAACTGAAGCACAAAACAAATAAATTGATAGAAATTAAAAGAATAGTAAATGAAAATATATTACAGGCACTAACAAATAATCTCAAAGCAATACAATGGGTAGAGATGTGCCCAAAAAAAAAAAAAAAAAAAAAAAAGCAACATATAAGAAAACAAGCCAAGATGGACGGAAAATATAGTTGTTGAAAAAAATCAGTATATTAATACGAGATCCAATAAACACAACCAACTGCTTTAATGAATACCATATAAACATTGTAAAAAATCTAGGAATTAAACAAATTCATGAGCCAATAACTGATGATAATGTGTTTAACTCCATGATGCTACGAGAAATTACAGAGGGGGAAGTTACTAGATAGATTAAATCATTAAAAGCTAAAACTTCTAGTGGGCTGGCCAAATGAGATGATAAAACACTGTAAACATCAATTTATAGAAATACTGACTCACCTAACCAACCAATTTTATAATTCTGGAATATTTCCAAATAAATTGAAGTAGGTAGTACTTTGACCAATATATAAGAAAAGAAATTCAAAACTAGCAATGGAAAATTACAGACCAATATCTTTATGCTCCACTTTCTCCAAAATAATAGGACTATTTTCAGAATGACTACAAGTTTCTACAGCAAATTTGAAATTCTCTCAGAATATAAGTTTGAGTTTCAAAAAAAGAGGTCAGTTTTATTTATGGATGCTCTTTAACAAAAAGAGTCAACGATACAGGAACCTGCAAAGGAAATGACAACATTATAAATGCAATAAACAGAAAAGAATATGCAGTTGCAATTTTCCTCGATCTCTTCAAGGCATTTGATTGTGTAAACATTTAAATGCCACTAGCAATACCTGAACATTATGGGATTAGCAGCATACCACTAAAATGGTTGAGCTTGTATTTACAATGTGTTCAAATACTACACCATACAGGTGGAAAGCTACCTAAAATCTTATCATCTTTTAAAAGAGTTAAACATGGAGTGCTAGAACGCTCAAAATTAGGACCGTGCTTATTTCTACTATACATTAACAGTTTATTTAAACATAGAAAAGAATCAGGGGAAATAGCTATTAGTTACATGGATGACACCATAACTGTAGTTGCAGGAAAAAGAGACATAGAGGTACAAAAAAGGGCAAATGCACTACTAGATATAATTAGCAGACACCAACTTAGGGATGGTATTAAATATAAACAAAACAGAGTGGATACAAATCAGTATAATGGAACACAGACCAACACTAAATTAACAATAGAAAATAAACAAATTCGGCAGGTCACAGAAACAAACCTTTTAGGGTTAGTCATAGACAATAATTTGAAATGAAACAGAGATGTTGAGAGAGTCATAAAAATAATTAACACTGACTTATATATCGTAAATACACATTCATATCTTCCGTATTTATTATCTTAATGAAACAAAAACTGGTTTAAAGCTTATTAAAGGTAGTATACATCTACGATATCAACAAAGTGTAAACTATTTTAAAAAATGTTGAAATATCAGCACTTTGTTTCTCTGTAGCAAAAGCAATTTGTGCGTCGAACGCACCTAATTTGTGAGTCAGCTTCTTGTTTGTGCATACGAACGATATAGCTGCCTCAGCGATATGTTCTCCAGTTCAAGGTTTCATGCTTTTGTTTATATTACAACACGATAATGTACTTCTGTGTATTAAAACACGTCAGCTACAAGCAAAGCAAACCTGTCTGTCAGCATTTGTATGTGCCTACGTCTTAGAATATTACACAACCGAAGTGTATGGTAGAAGAATGCAGTGATATTTTCATTCGGTCTGGAAAGCTTTCGTGTTCTGTACTGAAAAGCACATTTGAAATGGTTATATCTCAGTGCTAACCATGGCTTCAACTAGCAATGTAGCAAATCAATTAGCTTGCCTAGGAAGTGTATGGGCTTCTGAAATTACTTCAGAAAATGTGGAGGACTTTTTGCTGTGTGATAGTGATTTGGATATAGACGGCGGGTTTTCAGATTTTGAGGGGGGTATTTAGGATATAGGTAGCAGTGAGGAAGAAAATGACACTCTTCCTTCAGGTGTTCGTGAAGAATCAACATTGTGGAGTGGTCAAAGTAACTCCAGCACAAATAGACATATTTTCACGAACACAGCCTCTGGTGTACAACCCCAGGCTCAGCTGACTTCTGACAGCCAACCAAATGACATTTTCAAAACTTTTTTACTGCAGACTTACTGTCTCTCATTGTTACGGAAACAAATGTATATGCTAGTAAGGTGAAGGAAGACCTGACCTCTAAAGGCAATTTAGGCCCTAAGAGTAGAATTCAGAAGTGGACAGAAGTAACACTGAATGAGATTTACAGGCTACTTGGTCTAATTACGCTCATGGATGTTATTCGTAAACCTACATTACACATGTACTGGTCTACAGATGACATGCTAGCTACTCCATTTTTTGGGAAATGCATGTCAAATAACAGGTTTACTTCCATTTTGCGGTTCCTATATTTCACATGCACAGAAAATGTAAATGATAAGCTACACAAAATCAGGCTGGTTTTTGATTATATTATTTCAAAATTTAAAGAAAATTACGTGCCTAGTGAAACAGTCACTGTTGATGAAAGCTTGATGCTTTGGAAGGGTCGCTTAGGCTGGAAGCAATACATCAAAACAAGGAGGGCCAGATTTGGCATAAAGAGTTTTGATCTTTGTGAAAGTAAAACAGGATATCTTTATAATAGTTGTATATACACTGGTCAAGGGACTGATAATACTAGAGACAAAGATTTGGGGTTATCTGGCTCCATAGTAATGCATCTGATGGAACCTCTACTTGATCAGGGTAGAACTGTATATTTAGATAATTGGTACAGCTCCCCAAAATTATACATGGCCTTATACAAAAGAAAAACAAATGCAATTGGAGCAGTATGTTCAAATCGTATTGGCTTGCCAAAGGATGTGAATACAAAGGCTCTAAGGAGAGGAGAAATGCAGGTGTGTCAGCTCCCACCTTTGACCTACATTGCTTGGCAAGACAGGAGGGTAGTTATGGCATTATCCAATTGCAGCTCTAAGATTTTGATGACTGACACTGGAAAAATAGATTCTCACACCAAAATGTCAATTTTCAAGCCTGATGTTATTCGAGAATACAATATGCATATGGGGGGTGTGGATCTAGTAGATCAGGTATTGCAAGCATATCCCTCTTTACGAAAAACAGTTAAGTGGTATAAAAAGTATTTCTGCACCAGTTGGATATAACCATATACAATTGTTTGGTAATTTGGAGAGCTGTAAACCCACGCAAGACAATGACATACCTGGACTTCCGCATATTAATAGCTCGAAACCTAATTGAGCAGTATAAAATTCAGAGGCCTCTTCATACTGGGGGTAAGAAATCCACAATCCCTGCACCCCTCAGACTTGAAGGAAAACATTTTCCTAAAAGGATACCACCCACCGCAAAAATGTTGTGGCCATTTTGAAAGTGTCTGGTGTGTCGCAAAAAAGGTGCTCGCAAGGAAACCAATATGATTTGCCGTGAATGTGATGTGCCCTTGTGTGTTTATTCATGTTTTGAAGTATACCATTCAAGAAGAAACCTTTGAAGAAGCCTTGATATCTTATAGAATTTATTTATATATATTATATAAGAGAAAAATTATAATAATTAGGGTTAAATAAGCATTAAATGCATGTATACACAGGACGTCAATTGACGTCCATATCCTTTCTCCTGCATTTTAACATGGATGGCATATGACGTCCATATCCCTGAAAGGGTTAAAAGCTTTGGTTTCTCTTATCACTGATGATCTGTGGACCACTGATTTTCCATTTGTTTATATTTCACATTTCTCATGTGTTCTTTAAACCTTGTGTCTATATTCCTCTTTCTCTTCTCTATGTAGACTTTCTTGTAATCCTGGCATCCAATTACATTAATACCGGAAGTCTTTCCCATTGGAATTTGTCCTTTGTATTGGTCCTGATCATGTTTTTTAAGGAATATTTGTTAACTGGCCTAATGTTATAGTATATCTTTTGAATATTTTTATGAATTTTGGGAAGGTCCATGGGTGATAAGTGAATTTTTTTAACCATTTAGTTTCTTTAATGCTGCTTAGTGTGGTGATTTCCTTTATTTGTTTCTTATTCTGGAATTTGTCTTCCTGTCTACTATCACTTTGGTGAAGCCATTTTCATGTACTATTTCCAGGATCTGTTGTAAAAAAAATTTTTTGTACTCGTGTGTTTATTGGTATGTTTACCAGTCTGAAGGTTATTTATTATTGCAGATTTGTGTTCCTTAGATTTGTAGCTGTCATTTTTAATGTAGTTATCTGTGTGTGTATTTTTTTTATGTATACCAAAACTTATTTTATTCTGATGCCTCATGATTTTCAGAATAATTCTGTTTTTTTCCAAACATCACCTCCCTTAACTGTAATGTCTCAGGAGTCAATGATTAGGTTTCATTTGGATCAACAGTTTCAAATTGATTGTATCTATTAATATGTGAGTCTTACCTGAAGCTTTCTTCAGCAGCTAAATCTCCAGTTATCACTTCTGTAGTTTCCTGTAACAAAACAACATGCTTTACTTATGCTTGTCAGCAAGTAAATGTTCTCAAACAGTTAACTGTCAAATGGTTTCTTAAATCATACCATTATTCCAGGTAGGGTTAGCAATTACAAAATAAAACTGAAAAATCTTATGTAATTCAGAGGACCATTTCTACTCACTATCATTTATGTTTCTTCTATAAACTATTCCTACAGAGCCTTAATTTTCTACCTACTTTATGTTCATCCAGATAAACATTTGCAGAAATTGTTTCATTACTCATTTCATTGTAGGTAAAGGAGGGATAAGTTGCCTGAAGTGGTAATCAAATGTACAAAGTGGATCAACAAATACTGGCTTTGAAATTTCAAACTCTCTGTATGACCATGAGGAACAAACAAATGGCGAATACGGCTTCTTTGAAAATTAATAGCAAAGAATATCTTCAAGATGGTTACTATCAGAAGAAAATTTGTGGTGAGGTCCTTTCTATTTCTCTTGGTTTATCAGATACATTAAATTCATTCAGAATGAAGAGGACTTCACAGGCGAGTTCTAGAAAATTCAAGATATGTATTTTATTTGTGATGCAAATGTAATAATAATAATAATAATAATAATAATAATAATAATAATAATAATAATAATAATAATCAGTGCGACACATACACACAGGAATATATCTAAAAATCTGATGTGATAAATTAACATGATGATTAAAAACAGAACCACTATTAACAGTGAAGTATTCTTCATGATGATAGATTGAGTCACACTTTTTTTGACACTCACCTTCACTAATTAAATGTTGTATAAAACAAAAACGTTTTTGAGGGCATTCGTCATCATCATCATCAGCGACTGGATGAGTCAGTGAATCCAGTATCTCTCTGAAGCAGATTATGTGCTAAGGGTAGGATTTTTTGAATTTGGTTTACGAGGAGAGGACTTTACTCTTAAAATGTTTGCTATCAATGAAGCAACATTTACCACAAATGGAGTAAATAATTACCATAATGCATGCACAATAAGACAAGACAGCTTTCAACAAAAATTTTTGTAAATGTTTGAGCAGGAAACACAATAAGTGGTCTGTGGATTCTTCCTTCAGTGTTGACAGGAGCCATCTATCTCCAGTTTCTTCCAGAAACATTACCAGTTCTGGTTGAGGATGTTCCTCTGGCAGTAAGAAATGATATGTGGCTATTACATGATGGCACACCTCTACACATAAGTATGCCATGTGTGGGCGTTTATGCAACACCTACTCAGAATGCTGGATCATCTGGAATGGACCAATAAGATGGCCACCAAGATTACCAGATCTAAATTCAATGGATTTGTTTTTCTTTGGGGGCGATATAAAACTCACATTTACATAACTGAAGTGCCTGATATGGAAATGTTGCAAGAAAGAACACTTCGAGCAGCAAAAGAAATAAAAAACTCTGATGTACTTCGTAGAGACAGAATTGGAGAAAATGTTGTGAAGTATGTGTGTTGGACAGAGGGACATTTGGAACAATTTGTCTTAACACTAAAAAGAAGTTTTCATTGATTTTCTGTTCTTGTCTTGCTTTAATAATTCACAAAGAAAGGAAGCATAAACTTATAACTTGTGCTTCTCAAGTTTTTATTTACCATTATAAGTAAGAGTTTCTATTAATAATTCACATATTGTAAATGCTTTCTCAGTTCCATATTCCATATATTTAGGTTATGTTACAATCATACATAGTTTTTCTATTTGTGTACCAGAAGTGTTGATTTGTCTCTTGCCATAGCAGCAGAAGCTGAAGAATTAAAAGCTAACCTGTTGAAATTGCTGTGTTGCAATACTGTGCAAAATAAAATAGTAATTATATTAAGAATGGAAAGTTTTATGGAAAACATTTATAAAGGAAAAACACTCAAAACAGGTTATCTTTCATAGTTTAAAAGGACGATCATAGGTCACCTACCCCTGTATAGGTGATCATGCTAAAAGGAAGAGTAAAAGAGGGAGGCTCTCAGGTGGTATTGGAGTGTCTTTTAACAAGAGCAGTGGCATAAATATGTTTGAAGTGTTAAATATAGAAGAAACCAAGTAATGTGATTAAAAATATATAGGGTGAAACTGTGCATCAGATAGAGTATGTAACCTACTGGAATCATCATAGTTCTCCAAAGACAATCTATATACAAAGAAGAATTAAGAAGGAAAAATCCTAATATGAAGTTTATTGAGTACGTGACTTCAATACCAGAGATAGGGAATATCAAATAAGAGGTATGAATTTAGAAAATGGATGTACTTATGTAATTATGAAAGGAAAAGTAGGGATAAAGTAACAAAAACAGAAGGCTGATTGAATTTTTGAACAGAATAGCTTAATAATGTATAACAGGACCAAAGGAGAGAATCAGTGGGGAGAGTTCACATCTGCAAATGTGGCCGGTCGGAGGGTAATTGAGGAGAGTTTTTTCAAAAGCTGATAACCGCAGGTTTTAACAAAATTGAGAAGTATACTGTTTTCTATACTTTAAGTAGCTGCCTTCCCAGTGGTTATAATGGTTCATTCATATTCTGATTTCTGTTGCACTCAGAAATGGTAGAAAAATGAGTTTTTTTACAGAACACGATATCTACAATTACAGTCTTATATCAAAACTGCACATTATGTAGCTTTTTTGAAAAATCACTCTTCAATAGACTACGTGTTACACAATACAGGGATCAACAAAGTGATTTAAGATTTTAAAATCATGAGCATAACTACAAATAGTAGTAATTTTCTGCTAAAAATGAAAATGAGATTAGGGCTAAGTTACAAGGAAGATGAAATAATAGTACTGATACAAATTACAAGTTATAAATGGAAAGAGGAATATGCAGAAAAATTTAAAACTAATTTGATCTCGAAAAGTGGGGAATGAAGAAAATTTGGTGTTATAGAAACATCACAATTAGGTAGGGCAGAAGGGGCATTGGAAAGATAAAAATCAATGGTTAAGTGGATAGGAATTAGGATGGAAGTAAATCTTAAAAATAAATGTAAAACACCATGTCTGGTATGATTAAGACTGTATAAAGGCAAAGAAAGAAGTATTCAAAGAATTGCCTAAATGGAGGTCAGAAGAGGAGGATGATAAGACAAATTTAAATACAAAGGACTATAAATGCTTAATGGATGGAAGGGAGGGGAAAAAAAAAGGAATGTCAGCAGAGAATAGGAGAAAAGATTAAGGAGGCTAACAGAGGTTAAGACAATAAATATATATGGTCAGCTGTTAGAATATTTCCAGAAAGAAGCAGATAAATTATAAGATAGCACCAAGGGAATGGAAACTTTATTTTAAAGATTCTATTGGGGGAGGAAGAATAGAAGCATATTTGGGAAATTATGTGGATAGAGTTGATTACTTATACAATGAGATTACAGTACAGAAGAATATGAGGTAATTTAAATGAAACAGAAGAAGACCACAGGAGTGAACGGAATTGCAGAGAAATTTTGGAAAAAATTTGGGTAAATAGGAGGAGGCATGAAGTTAACAAAACTATTATTCGATTTAAAGAG
This sequence comes from Deroplatys truncata, assembly GCA_030765065.1. Classification (NCBI taxonomy): domain Eukaryota; kingdom Metazoa; phylum Arthropoda; class Insecta; order Mantodea; family Mantidae; genus Deroplatys; species Deroplatys truncata. The sequence continues at coordinate 201,380,380 of CM060987.1, forward strand.
AAGAAAGTAATACATAGAGTTGGAAAGTAAGCATTATTGTACCATTAAATAAAGGGAAAGGAGATACAAATAACCCAAACAACTACAAAGGAGTTAATTTATTAGGTAAAACATACACCAGTGTATTTGCTAGGAGATTATACGAGTGGGCTGATGGGGAAGATATCAGAATAGCAAGCAGGTTTTAGGAGAGGAAGAACAATATATAACATAACAATATTTCACACTATGGTGAACAAGTACCTAAGAAACAAAAGGGGTACAGTATATATATTTTTTGCAGACTTTGAGAAGGCTTTTGACACTATAAACATGTATACTTTGGAATACAGATTGAGGAAGAAAGCAGTATGTAATTCATTAATTGAGAGATATAAAAATTATATGAAGGAAATAAACTTTGTTTTAGATGTGAAAGAAGTAAAACTGCTGATTATATTCAACAAAATTTAAGTCTGAGGCAGGGTTGTAAACTGAATCCAATATTATTCAATTTATTTACAGATGATATTTTAAATGAAAAGTAATGAGCATTGTCCAGTTATAGGAAAGAGATACCAGGACTATTTAGCGGATGAGCTTGTAGCAGGGGCAGTAACAGTGATAGGGCTAAGCATGCTATCAATTAATTTGTCACATTTAGTGTGGAGTGAGATTTAAATGATATTCAAGAAAGAATAAAACTTAAAAAGGGATTAAAGATGGTTTATAGATAGAGAGCCAATAGAGGTAATGAAAGAATTTGATTAAATTGTGATCAGGGTCTCAAGCAATGGGAAAATGAGAGGCACAGTCTGAATATGCACAAATGAAAGGAAAACCAGCCACAAAAACTATTGAAGTCCGCATGTTGTGTTCATGCTAACCATGTCACTTCATTGAGTCAGAAAGCCTGCATACTTGCCCACTTCCTGAAATTTAAACCCAACTGTCCCTTGTCTAGCGAAGCAATAATTCTGCAATAACATGAAATTTAAAATGCATAAAATGTCAGCACCACAGTAAACGTACAAAAATTACATGTAATATAAATGGGAATTCAGTTTGATAATGATCTTTGAAGACCTGGTAGTACTGCTGCTTTCCAGTACCAAAATAAACATGTATTAAAACAAAGAACACCACTTCCTAGACTGTACACAGATTTCTAGCCCACATTTTACGCTTTATAGCATGAACTGTAAATAAAGCCTGTCACAAAGAAATGCTAAACTTATATCCTACAGCCAGAATGCAAAGAAGATAAACAATTTATTTCATCCATTACTGAATGTTCATGTCCATTTTACTGTTGGTTCCTAGAGGTCACTAGTAGTGCAATCAAACTGAAACCTATGCATTTTGCTGCAGTCCAGCGAAGGGGAATCATAATCATGATGAGATAAGCTTTTGCTATAATGCAATAGAATTGAATGCTCTGTCATGTTTGTGCTAAATATCTGTAGCACTTTGAATCTATGCACAAATCCACTACCTGAACAAGACTACTCAGTCCTGATGAAGCCACATCATAGGGTGGGCGAAATGTTGGCCTCTGGACACAGCCTACAAAGAAACAGAGCTAGTAAACTTTAACGCTGGCTGGTGAAGCCTTCACAAATGTATTATGTTCTATACAGTTACCTTTATCTCATTCTGCAAGTTGGAGTCCGCAGCAGAAGGCTGATCCATTTCTTGTTTAATTTTATTTAATGTACTTTCAGGCCAACAAAGCTCTTCTTTGATGTGTATTTTGTTGCACATTTCACTGTCATTGGAACACTCTTTTATAAAATTTGAAGATACGAAAACTGTCTCAAACCTCTCATGCTGAGATTTAACTTCACTTAATGTTCCACTTGGGTCTTCTTTTATTTCAACTTTGATATCCATTTTATGGTCATCACTGTTTATCACACTGTTATTGTCAGACTCCATTAAAAGGCCTGCAGAAAAATAAACAAAACACCATCAATAAGGGCAGCAGCATGTGACAGATGAAGTCAAATAACATAATCATTAATGGGTGATATGCACATGGGCCACTTAAAAAATTAGATGTCAATTTGTTACAAGTGCATAATGCCTTGGGTTATTGGAAAATTGAATCAGACTTGAAAAATTCAATGACATGGCTGGGACTTGAACCACAGATCTTCTGCTCTCCATTTTGATGTTCCCATTGCTTGAGCTACCATGGCAAGGGACACATACATTTACCTTTCTCATCTTGTTAAAGTATCCTGGCTTTAAGATGAGTAGGAGGTGATGCCATATATCATAGCATATCTCAGTGAAACGAAGGGATCCTGTGTCTTCTAGATTTAACCCCAGCTTACACTCGGGTAACTTAACCTATTCAAGCCACATGAAGAGCTGTAATCGTACAGCTCACAACAGTTGCTAGCAAAAAGCTACATATATTTGTATTTTTAACCAAAAGGTGGCATTCAAAGGATCTCCATATCTCTTTAAAAGACTAATAAATAGTATTGGTTCAATGAGAGCAAATAAGGATGTTATGTCACCTGATAATCTCATAACAAAGTGAAATGCAGTGAGTATGAATCATGGTCTGCAAAGAATCTGCTGTGTGTGAAATGGAAGTGTAAAAAAGATGTGTATTTCCTATCAATGCTGACACTACAACAGGCAAGTGAGAAGAAGGAAAGGTCAGATACCCAGTGAGGAGGTGAGGAAATCAAAGTGTGCCCTTGAGTAGCAGAAGCAAATGGGAGGTGTCAATTTTTAAGATCAGGTGAAAGCTTTGTTTCCTATTATGTGATACACAGCTAAAGGTTACAGGAAAATATATTTCTATCCATTAGACATGTGTGTATTCAACTGTTTCACAAGATGACTAGTAAAGGACTTTAAAACCAATGACACTCACCAGCTGCTTCAAAGTGTAACTCTGCCAGAGTTAATGTTAGAGGATGACCTTCAGCTGAGGATACCCCATTGAGTCTGCAAGCTAACACTTACACACCACTTTTCCAATGCACATTCAATCCACAGACAAGAAAGAAAATGTAAACCACTATTCAAAACTTCTGGAATTTTGCCATTTAGCCTGTGAGTATATTCTAGGTTTACTTTTGATTGTAGTCAATAACCCAATAGTGTTCATCAAAAATTCAGATATATACAACAAACAAGACACAGGCAGGACTCACAATAACCTACAGGTATTCCCTAAAAGGAGTTTACTACAATGGCATAGTATTTTTTTATTCACTTCCATCATATGTAAGGAACTGAAAATAAAAACAAATTCAAGTTAGCATTACAAAGATACCTTATCACTCACAATTTCTATACAGAGGAGGATTTCATTCTTCATTCATTCATTCATTCATTCATTCATTCATTCATTCATTCAAAAAAACTAACTGTACTACTAATTTTACTGTAAAAATTAATACAGTTTTATAATTTAAAATAAATTATTTTAAATTTATTTTAAATTATGACACAGCACTGTTACTAGCCACCAAATCTTCAAAATTAATTAACAGTTTTATAAATATTAAATAAAAAATTTTTAGATGCCATTATAAATATTTTAAATTTTAAAAAGCATTGATTTGTAATTTCAAACTTTGACATACTCTACATAAGAGTTACAATTTATTTGCATAAATGGGCACAATGTATGTAGTTTCAACGTAATCTACAGCCTAGATTAAACTAGCTTATTTAAGCTGGACTAACTCACTATAGGATCTACTCATTGATGTGTTATATTATGAAAACAATGGAACAAATAGATGTGTCATATGGATGAGTAAGACAATACACCAAAAATGTTTGAAAAGTGTTGTGTAGTCCATTTGGAGAATTATTTTGAGATCTACCATATCCAACAATCATATTAGGCCATCAAAATTGGTAAGTCAATGCTTTTAGCTAAATGCATGCGTAACTTTATGAAAGAAATTATATTGGTGGATTTTATATGAATTTTCACTTTCTCTACTGAATACATAGTAGGTAGAGGTCTAATATTTTTGAAAACAAGTCTGTGTGTGTATCTGTGAACAGCATAACTCAAAAACCAGAAGTCCCTCCCCAATTACCCTTTACATGGAACATTTTCTAAAAAATAGCTCCAACGATTTTGATTAAAATACCATATAAATAAGTATTTACATGACAAATAAAATGTATATCTTTAATTTTCTGGGAATAACCTAGGAAGTCCTCTTCATTTGGAAGGCATTTTTATATAATCTTGTATAACTGGTAAACGTTAAATGATAGACAAAAACTATAGCTCACTTAAAAAACACACAGTTTATTTAAAATATGTTTTATGTAGCATAGGCCATATCTGAGAACTTTGCAGATTATTTAGACAAACAAATTAATTTTGAACCTGTTATTATAAGGTGTGAAAAGAACTTGCTGAATTATAAATGATTTTAATTCAATTGCTTAATAAATGTTTTAAAAACTTTTAAGAAAAAGAAAAGTAAGCAAGAATTTGGACTGTATTTTTTAAATAATACTTGAAGATGTTCTTCTTAATTACAATTTTTATTGTGTTGCTTAAATAAAGTTAGGACATTTTCAAAGAAGCAGTATGCAACCGTTAAAAGAAGTGACAGTATTGCTTAAAATAACTGGTTGGGAACATCTTCCTCAATTACTGATTTAACTGTATCAATTGTTTAGCTAAAAATAACAATTAAGGAACAGATTCTTGCATTATTTCTGTATAAACTTGTTCCTTTGGTTGGGGACAAAATGCAACACGTCCACAGATTTTCAAAATTCATTTAGCAACTGTGCCTTTAAATAAAGAGTGAGATTTTCCCCACTTACACTATTTTACTATATTCGGAATTCTTAATAAATTTCTGCACTTAAACTAGCAATTATTATAAAACTTCAATCAATATTAGCTTTTGGCTTCTCCTGTAAAATTTTGTACATGGACTTACCACATTTTGAAAAGTTGCTCTTAATATGTATTTTAAATAAATTGAATTCATTTCCTTTGTTTCAATATATGTTATCTGCGAAAAATTAATAAATACAGTGTGGACTCAACACTACTGCCATCTAATAGCAAAGATCAAGATGCTGCCATCCGATCAGCATTAAATTACACAATTAATGAGGCAAGAGATTTCTGTAAAAACTCAGTTTTGAAATTATATTGTGGTCAAATAAAAATAGTCGAAGCGACGACAGGGCATAGACGTAGGACCTGCGAGGCTAAACCCTAATGATGCACGATAGCATGTGTCAATCTTTTAGCCACATTTTGTCTTCTTCGGTTGGTAACATTCATCCAAAATGTCGCTAATAGCTTCTACATAAGAACGGCCACTAAAACCGAGGGGTGGCGACTTCATCCCAGCAACAATCTGCATAAAACAAATCCCCATTCTCTTGACACCTCTGGATATTATCTAAAACACCTTGTTTTCGTAAGTATTTACGCTGGGTATTCACTCCGCTCCTACTCACAGTTCAGTGTACTACTGCAAAAAACTTAAATTCAAAGTTTTCAAATATACCTTAACGGAGATAAAGAAAGCTTAAGAAAAACAAACATAAGAACCAATAACGTAACTCGCACCACAATCACCGAGTACTAAAAGTGAACGTATGCATTATACTATCACTTACGTTAAACATGGGGCGATTCATAAACGAATCGTTCATACGAACGATTACAAGGAAAGAATCGTGATCAGGACATTCTGGATTCATTCTCACTTGCGCTTTGTTTACTACTCTTAGCTTTGGCTTCCAAGCCGAGCCCGGACGAATGCTGCCGAGTGAGTGCGATGATGAGCAGTGAAGTCAGTGAAGTTACCAAGCATTGTGATGCTATCTGTATCATAGTATACGAAAACAGAACAGCATCGCAATAATATATATTGCCGAGTTCTGTCGATTCCAGTAGGTTACATACTCTATCTAATGCACACTTTCACCCTATATATTTTTAATCGCATTACTTGGTTTCTTCTATATTTACCTAACACTTCACACATATTTATGCCACTGCTCTTGTTAAAAGACACCTCAGATCTGATACCCAGTATTGCATGATTACAGTGTAATAAGTATTGTAATATACAATATCAAAATATATGCAAAATGGAGGGAAAATAGGGCAATTTTGAATTCTTGGTTTGAATAACATTTTAAAACTATATAATTTAAAAGCATTCATTTGTATACTATAATCTACATTAAAATTATAAGAACATGCATCGATAAAACTAAGCCAATTGTAATACATTAAAAGTACTTCGAATGTGCTGATGTAAAATTTATGTAAAAAATTATTATTCTCTGCATACCGGGCTTATACCGTTTCACGTATTTATAAAAATTATATAGCTTATTTTCTCGTGCAACTTCGGTAGTAGTGACGAATAATAATAATGATAAAAGTAAAATTCAGACAGCGGAAATGAGATTTTCCCGAAGAACTTGAGAATGCACTAGATTAGACCTAATAAGAAATGAAACGATAAAATTAGAGAACTGAATATTTATAAATTATATGATAAAGTTGAAGAAAACTAACTTAACTGGAAAGCGATATGAACTACATGACTGAAGAAAGAATACCACTATTAATTAATAAACACAAACCGTCGGGAAAAAGAGACATCGGATACCCCAGAAAAAGAGGGGAGTAAAGAATCGAAGACAGGTGGAATGCCTAATCATCGAAATTTAGAAAATAATAATAATAATAATAATAATAATAATAATAATAATAATAATAATAATAATAATAATAATAATAATAATAATACTAATAATAATATCCTCATAATTACTTTGCATAATACCATATGTAATCGTAACGTAAGTGGAGTCACACAGGTTGATTTTTATGACAAATTCAGGAAACTTCAAGTGCATTACCCAAAATAACGCGGAAAGCGCTTTTACATACATGGTCTTTTATATGCCAAAGAAAAAAGATCATAGCCCCCATCGTAACAAAAAAAAAAGTCCTGATTGCGTATTTTGGCTGCAAAGTACAAAGGGGGACGATCTATATATGAACCGTGAGTGAGAATACGGCAAGGCGACGATTCATGACCCAATCGTCCACTAGGGCAGGCCAGCAGACAATGGAACGATTCATGATTGAATCGTGCAGTAGGTTAGACCAGCAGGCAAGGGGACGATTCATGAACGAATCGTGCACCAAGGCAGGCCAGTAGACAAGGTGACGATTCATGAACGAATCGTGCGTTAGGAGAGACTAACGGACAGGTAGCAAGAGGCCGATTCATGAATCGTGAACGAATCGCTCGACCCAACTCTAACTTACGTTACATGAGGTGAATTATAATGCCTAAAATGATTTGTATGTAGCATGTTAAAACATGAAATTACTTCGTCTGAAACGGCCGTCTTATATGCATACAGTTTCATTTTAATGTTAGGATAAAGTCATCTACAAACACCTTCTTCTTAATGCTTTGTATTTGACTCTGGATTCCAGGCAACTCTTCTTCTTCTTCTTTAGAGATGTTTTTGGAACATTTGAGTATTTCTCTTTGGCCTCTGATTGTCAGCATTTATAAATTTAGTTATGCATGAGCTCAGGTGGCAAAGTAGGTATCAGAACGGATTCTTTCTTTCTGTTACGTTTATTAATTATTATTGATTTATTAAAAAGTAACTTTGCAATCTGGTCAGTTGTCATGCATTTCCCTTTTTATAAATCACACAACAAAATATATAGCCAATATCATTCAGCACCAATACACGAATATAAATTTTTGAACATAAAAAAAAATATAAAACTTCATTAATGATTATTATAAAGTTTCATTTGACACTATTGTATGTATGTATGTCCAGAACTGAGAAATAACATTCTGTGAGCATAATTGCTTTTATCCCTTCCTGAGAAATCTAATCTTTTAACTAATAAGGTTAAGTGTAAATAATTTTTCTTTTCTTTGGTGTATTTTCATATGTGTATATTTGCAACTTTAATGAAACGCAACCTTGTGGAAAGGGTACTGGTCATATGCTTCAAGACAAGTAGGTACTTTATCTTAATCTCGAGGAAATCAAAAGAAAGAAACAGCATTCTTTTGCCAACTATACTTCTGGCAATAAAATACGGTACCCATTTTCCCGTTCTTGAAGGCTGGCATTGCTTAAACCTCGATAGAACTAACCTTAACACTTAATACTCCATATTCCCCACACAGCTCATATAAATGCTCAGCCCACTGTGCTAGGAGCGGTAGTGTTTCCTGTATCGGTACTGAATGGTATTTGTATGTAATTAGCAAACGTAAATGCCCAAATGTGGTACGGTAGTGCGAGTAGTTGTACGGTATATGAGTCCAAGCCAGGAGAGAGTGGAGTTTAATTTGTTTGAGAGCTGTAAAACAACACACAAGTCTAAGAAAGGAAGGGTACTCATATTCTACAATATAGAAAAGAAAGAGGAACTCCTTATTTCCAAACTCAACATTTTGCATGGATTGACCTTTGAAAAATTGCTGCTCACTATAATAAGTTGTTTGTTTTCTGTTTACATTACTGATAATTTGCAACCAGGTCTCGGCTGAGTTTTAAGTATGATAAAATAATTACATATACACAGTAATAGTATTATTACTGCGATAGATAAAGTGAAGGAAAGGGAAGAGAGTGACAACTGAATAATACCTAGTTGATCTAGTCTTGGAACCAGACTTGAGTAAACAAAATGTTTTGTATCCCTGTGCATTTACCTCGTATTCATATCAGCTGCAAGAAACAAAAACAAAGCCACATAGATTCATGTCTCATGTTTATAATGCAAGAGAACTGTATGCTATTCAAATAATAATTATAACAACATTAATAATATAAAGAAAGAAATTAAAGCTGAGTTGAAATTAAATACAGGATAATTAATATAAAACTCATGTTCCTCTGTAGTTGCATCTGCTGTCTGTCAATAATTATATTCTCCAACTAAATCCAATTTCTAGCAATCATTTATGAAACATGAGTCACTTAAAACAATACAACGTAGGATTAGTATTTACAGAATTTAAGATTTTGTCTAATGTTTGTGGTACTTAAAGAAAAACGTGCACTTTCCTAGGAATAGCACGTTTGTTAAAGTCATCTACTTTTTCTAATTCTGGATTTAAAGACTTGCCTATAGAGCACTTCAGTGTTTCACCTTTATTGTCACTAACCAAGCTAACAGTACTTGTAGAAGCAGCCATGTTAATACCACTGACTGCTCATCATTGTACGAGTGCAAAAAATGGCAAGACACACCGAACAGTGTTAAACTCAACCTTCTTTAGTTTTATTATTCATATTAATCAAAAGTTTCACACTGTGTTTAATTAACATATTTCTCAAAAATCCACAGATAGCATGCATATTTTAGGTAGTATATGTTATGGTGTGCTTTGGTTTCCCGCATATTCAGGGCTAGTTAATGACATGTGTTTACTCAGGTTTGGTTCCAAGAGTGAAACGATAGTAAATATTTACACTCTATTGGCTCAGCCTATATAATTTGAGTTCTCTAAAACAATGTTTATGAATTAAAATGCCAAAACAAACAAAAGAATTTATGACAATCTTTCATCCTTGTGTCAGTAAATAATGCAGTAAAAGAGCCAAGAATATTCTGGCATTGGTCTTTCTTGGAACTATGTTTTAGATTTGTATGCAGATAATTTTATTACATATCTTGCCATGCTTTTACAAACATCTTGACTCAATAAATAATTGAATGAGGCACAGAGCAGAGTTCTATATTTCATGTAAAGAACACAACTATATATACATAGTAAACGTCTGTTACTGTTATACAGATCCTGAGATGGGCAACACAAATTAATTTTATATCTCACACGATGTGGTCTTAAGGAGAAAATTAAACCAAATTATTTTCATGGTATTCACACTAGTTAACTAGTTTATGCTTCAAGAATAAGATCTTCTCAAAATCTAACAATTTTATGATTATGCTCTCATAAACTTCCCTGTATTTTGTTCATGTGTAAAACTTGTACACAGCTCTTATTACACAATTCAGAAAAAAAAATTGTATTATTTAATTTTGTATTTTCAGCTTTGACACTTGAATAAAGCTTTGTTATAACACGCACATTTGTGACATCCAGTGCCTCTATGTATTAATGTATGCTTTTACAGGTATGATCGTGGGTAAACCTTTGTTGCATATTTCATATGTGTAACCTTTTGTCCTTGTGGATTAATTTAGCTTAGGCTTTATCTGAGAGTAAAGAAAGCTCTTCAGGTAAGTTACACATGTATACCCTCCAAGCATTAGTAAGGCTCGCTAAGTTTTGAGCTCTTCATGTATTAACATATGTTCTTTCAAATTTGATGCTTGAGTAAAGTTCTTGTTGCAAATTTCACATGTGTATGATCTTTTGCCTTCATGGATCAGTTTGTGCCTTATTAATGTTGGTCCAAGGGTAAAGCTCTTGTTACAAATTTCACATGTGTGTGGTTTATTGCCCTCGTGGAACAATTTATGCTTTTTCAAGTTTGATGTATCAGTAAAGCTCTTGTTACAAATTTCACATGTGTGTGGTTTATTGCCCTTATGGAACAATTTATGCTTTTTAAAGTTTGATGTATCAGTAAAACTCTTGCTACAAATTTCACATGTGTATTGTCTTTTGCCTTCATGGATTAATTTATGCCTTGTAAGTGTTGGTCCAAGAGTAAAGCTCTTGTTGCAAATTTCACATTTGTGTGGTCTTTTGCCCTCATGGAATAATTTATGCTTTTTCAAGTTGGATGTGTCAGTAAAACTCTTGTTACAAATTTCACATGTATGCGGTCTTTTCCCCTCATGGATTAATTTATGCTTTCTCAAGTTTGATGTGTCAAAAAACCTTTTGTTACAAATTTCACATGTGTGTGGTCTTTTACCCTCATGGATTAATTTATGCCTTATTAGGGTTGCTCCAAGTGTAAAGCTCTTGTTACAAATATCACACATGTGTGGTTTTTTACCATCATGAATTAATTTATGCCTTATAAGAGATGATGCTTCAGTAAAGCTCTTGTTACAAATTTCACACGTGTGTGGTCTTTTGCCCTCATGGATTAATTTATGTTTTATTAAAGTTGTTACAAGAGTAAAGCTCTTTTTGCAAATATCACATGTATGTGGTTTCTTACCTTCATGGATTAATTTATGCCTTGCAAGGGTTGATGTTTGAGTAAAACTCTTGTTACAAATTTCACATGTGTGTGGTTTTTTGCCCTCATGAATTAATTTATGCCTTCTCAGGGCTGATGCTTTAGTAAAGCTCTTGTTACATATTTCACATATGTGTGGTTTTCTGCCCTTATGGATTAATTGGTGGTCTTGACTAAAGCTCTTTTTACAAATTTCACATTTATGTGGCTTTAACACTGACTGTAGTGTTTTGCATTTCTGAACCGAACGCCCTTTGACATCTGAATCCACTGTATAATTTGTTTCAGGTTCTTCAAACAATTGTGGTTGCCTAGCGCTGAACAAAAGACTTGTCTCGGTGATATTGGTATCATTGTTCTCTCCTGAATTTGTACAAGTGAAGAAACATGATTTACTGATGTTTCTACACACTGATTCTGTACGCAACCTGAAAAATTAAGTCATATCAGTTAGTAATCATGCACTTCAGAAACAGCATTTTTGATATTCAAAAGAAAATATTTTAATGTTATAAGCAAAATTGTTACCAGTGACAGAAATTTCAATATATTTTCAGAATTAAAATCTTTCTCCAGGTTCTCTTTATGAAGTGCAATACTTATATACAGCATGCCTAAAAATTTGCTAACTATCCAGGGACATACTGGAGGCAAAACATTTATGGAACAAATCTTTTCAAGTGTAATAGTTCTCAAGTTATAGCTGTGAAAAGCTACAAAAGGGTGTTATATAATTGCCAGTGCTTAACTGTAAGAGTGGGGAGAAACAGTAGAAAATTGACTTTTAGCCAGGTAGTTGGGGCCACCAACATGAATATTAGCAGGCTGGATAGTGCAATACTACATCCTTTTACTGGATAACCTTTATGGCTATAACATAAAAACTATTATTTTTATTCTCTAAGAATAACACCATAAACCTTTGCGCTGATTTTCTTTGTATTAAGATCCTAGAAATTTGTACACACACACACACACACACACAAACAGTGCACCTGTTAAAATATATGCATAAAAACTGGAAACCCCTATAAAAAACCGATTTGTATAACACTTGTTCTGAGGTAAGGGCACCAATTTGTGGTGCTCAATATTATGTCTTCATTGTAACGAATCCTTTTATCTTGAAACATAAGACTATCAGAAAATCATAGCAGATATTCTTAGCATGAAACACCAATACTTCTTAGGGAATGCAAGTTAGATTGACATTGTGCGCATTCACTATTGGCAAGTTTTCAACAACAGCTGCATGTTAAGTCACTCCGAAGCATCTCCTTACTAGAGAGCAATTCTGCCAGTGGCTTATACACAGATATGCTTATTGACTCACAACAAAGCTTTCGTTTACAAATTAAGCATACCTCATGAGAGATGGTGGTGTGAATCTCCATAATCAGTATTTACAGATAACTAAAAATCTTCATGTAATTGAAGAAGCAAGTTCTTAGCCTCAATTCTCAAACAAGAATCTATAAATGTGCATTCCTGGCAATGCATTAAGTGTGAGCAGTACATGGACATGCAGCTAATCCAAGAAACATGGTTATGTCACACAAGTGTGGAAGATTTCAGCCTTGGAGTATTTATAGTTTTTGAGAAAAAAAAATATACCTTAGAGAAATGTAGTTTTAAGATAATTGAGGCATTTCCTGGAATAACAACTTTACATCCATTAAGTTACTTTTCTGATTCCTGCAAATATTGCATCTGTATTAACAAGTCTTTCTGATGACAAATATTATTACTCTCTGACAAATACAACACGTTCTAGAAACATTTGAAACTCAAACTGGTATTCTGAGAGAATTTCAAATTTGCTGCAGAAACTTGCAGTCATTCTAAAAATAGTCCTCCTATTATTTTGGAGAAAGTGGAGCATAAAGATATTGCTCTGTAATTTTCCATTGATAGTTTTGAATTTTTATTCTTATATATTGATCTAAGTACTACCTGCTTTAACTTATTTGGAAATATTCCAGAATTATAAGATTGGTTGGTTAGGTGAGTCAGTATTTCTATAAATTGATGTTTACAGTGTTTTATCATCTCATTTATCCAGCCCACTAGAAGTTTTAGTTTTTAATGAGTTTATCTGTCTAGTAACTTCCCCCTCTGTAATTTCTCGTAGCATCATGGAGTTAAACACATTATCATCAGTTATTGGCTCATGAATTTGTTTAATTCCTAGATTTTTTACAATGTTTATATGGTATTCATTAAAGCAATTGGCTATGATTAGCAGTATACCACTAAAATGGTTAATCTCGTATTTACAATGTGTTCAAATAATACACCATACAGGTGGAAAGCTACCTAAAATCTTATCATCTTTTAAAAGAGTTAAACATGGAGTGCTACAACACTCAAAATTAGGACCGTGCTTATTTCTACTATACATAAACAGTTTATTTAAACATAGAAAAGAATCAGGGGAAATAGCTATTAGTTACGTGGATGACACCATAACTGTAGTTACAGGAAAAACAGACATAGAGGTAGGCTTTTTATGGTGTAATTGTTTTTTGGGGCCAAAGAATGTTGTGTTGCTTGAAGATTTTCTGGAATTTGTAGAAAGCTGTTGGGTAGTATGTGAATTTTCTGAAGATTATCTTTTCTTTTTCAGTAGGGATGAGTATGGTAACTTCTTTTATTTTCTTTTTGCTCACGGCTCTGTTTATTTTCTTGTATACTGTTTCTGCAGGCCTAGCTATGGACAGTCCACTTTCACCACTACTGGCAGAACTCTTCATGAGCAATATAGAGACAAGAGTCACAAAGGCTTTCCCCTGGATATATAAACGATGGTACCGCTACGTTGATGACATTTTTTCAATAGTCCCAGAAAAACACTTGGAAGACACTCTAAAATTATTGAACCTTCAGGAAAAATCCATAAACTTCACAATGGAGAAAGAACAGAATGGACAACTCCCCTTTCTTGACCTTAAAATCATCAAGAAAGAAAGCCACCTAACATTCGGCATCTACAGGAAACCCACACACACAATTAGCTACATAAAACAAAACAATTTAAATCTGGTTCCCCACCAGCATGCAGCACTCAGCAGTCTGACACACTGACTCATCATTGTCCCTATGAACAAAGAGGAATACACACTAGAGCTAAACAACATATTGGACATAGCTACAGAAAACGGATTCAGGCCAGAAAAGTAGTGCTCTGGCTTCTCAGCCCAGAGGTTCCAGGTTTGATTCCTGACATGGATGGAATTTGTCTTTGACCAGAATCATTCCCTATCCCCACAGCAGGTAAGTATGAATGTGAATATAATAGTGAGCATTAACACTACCACTTGTTTCTCAGCTCAAAGCCCCCAATATGACCAAAGAAGTTAAAAGGGGGCTATACAACTGAAACAAAACAAAGTTCGGAAATATTAGCATTGGTGATAAAATGGTATAACAACATAATAAAACTAATGATTAAAATGAAGTGGAGCATGTCAATAAGATGTTAAAACACTGGTCAGCAGATTAAAAACACTTGTTGCTCCACTTACTTAAAATTCTTATTCGAGCATCTTTCAAAGAGATGTGCTCTTCATCCTCAGCGAGCCAGCCGACTGATGTACATGTCAGATAACTTCTTCCACTTCCTTGTTGCCTGGTGTGCCTCTCTTTCTATTGGTCAGTCATAAGACGTCGTCCATCACTGGTGTTTCAAAATTCATGGCTCGATTTCTGTTTTTAATGATGTGTATATTTTCCCATACCGTTAATTCACTATGGTTCTTGGCTGGTTTTAAAAGTTTGATTTTGTGACTAATATTATGATTATGTGACCAAAAATGATGGGCTACGACTGATTTATCTGTCTGAATTTTGAAAACCCAGTGATGGACGACGTCTCACAACTGATCAATAGAAAGAGAGGCAACAAGGTAAAATCCAGGAAGAAGTTACCCGACGCATACATCAGTCAGCCGACTCGCTGAGGATGAGGAGCACGTCTCTTCAAAACATGTTCAAATAGAATTTTAAGTAAGTGGAGCAACAAGTGTTTTTTATTTGCTGACCAGTGTTTTAACATCTCACAACAACATTGTTTATTTTATTTAGTTTCTTTCTGACCAGCAAATAGTACAGCTAGACTCGGTGAGTCAAGAGTATTCAAACTGTTTTGTGTATATACAGGGTGCAGCCGTGAATTCGGCAATTTTAGAAAAAGGTTCTCATGGGTGTATCACCACATTTATTCCCCTTTATTACATAGGAGCACAAAGCGTATATATACAATAATTTGTTAATAACCATAACTCAATGAAATTCCCTATTATCCAAAAATGACTAAAATTCTCATGTATGCACTGCATAAGTCTTTTGCTAATAACATCCTTTCTCTTTGCAGGATCTTCACAGGCATTCATTCAGTTTTCCAACTTCTGAATTGTGTGGGACATCAGAGCACTAAAAACTTTATACAATTTTAAATACCTCCTGAAAGAGAAGGCACAGCCTGAAAGATGTGTGGGGTTTTATGCCCTCATGAATTAATTTATGATTTTTTTTAAGTCTGATCCAAGAGTAAAGCTCTTATTAAAGATTTCACATATGTGCAACTTTTTGCCCTCATGGAGTAGTTTATGCTTATTCAAGTTTGATAAGTGAGTAAACCTCTTATTACAAATTTGCCCTCATGAATTAATTTATGTTTCATTAGGTTTGCTCCAAGACTAAAGCTCTTGTTACACATTTCACATGTGTATGGTCTTATGCCCTCATGAACTAAATTATGTATTTTAAGATTTGAAGCTTCAGCAAATCTCTTATTACAACTTTCACACAAGTTTGGCCTGTTGACCTCATGGATTAATTTATGTTCCTTTAAAGCTGATGTTTCAATAAAGCCTTGTCTACAGATTTCACACACACACACATAGCCTTTTCTCCTTATGTATTATACTACTGGTTTTTAGGACTGATAAAAACCCATGTTGTGTGCTCTACATTCAACTAAACTGTCATTTACATCTGAACAATATATGTCATTTGTTTCAGGTTCTTTAAGCATCTGTGGTTGGTTTAAGCTGAGAAATGTGATGGCTCAGTCTTACTGGAATTATTTTTCTCCAGCTGTTTTCCAATGAATTTGTACTGGTGAAGAAAAACGTATTATAGCGTTCATACACATGCATTCTGTATGCTACATGATATATTAAGGTTATATTATTAATCATATACCTGGATAAAGAGAGCTGAAGAATGAGCTTTTATAGAATTTCTAAAGAATAGATTTTAGTATTATATCACCAGTGATAGCAGTGTCATTATTCTTTTCATAATTAAATTTAATTGTAATTCCAGTAGATTGTTTGTTATATCTGTGTACCTGTGAAATTTGTATTTGCAATGCAAGATATATATTTTACAAAATACAATTTTTAATTAATATAATTTTCCTACTACTGCTTCTTTCATTCTTTCTGCTCCAGCCTCTTCAGCATAATAAATATGAAATACTCCATCAATCTGATGCACTAGTGCTAAAGAGCCAGCATGAATGTGTTTGTTAAACAAGCAGTCTCTAAATGCACAAATTAAGATCTTTATTATTCTAGCTTCACTTTTTCACCAGAACTTACTGGAACATGTTTTGGAGACCATTGTCAGCCTGCATTCACTGCCATGCTTCTTCTTGTGAGTAGTGTATGGCATTATCTGGTTGAACATACTGTGTAATGAGATCCTTTTCAATGGTACATCAAAGTTTAATATATTGTGCTTCTTTTGTGAATGAATAACTTTTCCCAAATGGTGAGTTCTGCTGCTTTTCTAAGGGCCTTTAAAAGCTTTGGTTTCTCTTATCACTGATGATCTGTGGACCACTGATTTTCCATTTGTTTATATTTCACATTTCTCATCTGTTCTTTAAACCTTGGTCTATATTCCTCCTTCTCTTCTCTATGTACACTTTCTTGTAATCCTGACATCCAATTACATTAATACTGGAAGTCTTTCCCACCGGAATTTGTCCTTTGTATTGGTCCTGATCATGTTTCTTAAGGAATATTTGTTAACTGGGCTAATGTTATAGTATATTCATTGAATAATTTTGTGAATTTTGAGAAGGTTCATGGGTGAAAAGTGAATTTTATTAACCGTTTAGTTTCTTTAATGCTGCTTAGTGTGGTGATTTCCTTTATTTGTTTCTTATTTTGGAATTTATCTTCCTGTCTACTATCTCTTTGGTGAAGTAATTTTCATGTACTATTTCCAGGATCTGTTGTAAATTTTTTTTGTACTCTTGTGTTCATTGGTATGTTTACAGGTCTGAAGGTTATTTATTATTGCAGATTTGTGTTCCCTGGATTTGTAGCTGTCATTTTTAATGTAGTTATCTGTGTGTGTATCTTTTCTATGTATACCAAAACTTGTTTTATTCTGATGCCTCATGATTTTCAGAATAATTCTGTTTTTTGCAATCATTACCTCCCTTAATCCTAATGTCTCAGGAGTCCAATCATTAGGTTTCATTTGGATCAACAGTTTCAAATTGATTGTATCTATTAATATATGAGTCTTACCTGAAGCTTTCTTCAGCAGCTAAATCTCCAGTTATCACTTCTGTAGTCTCCTGTAACAAAACAACATGCTTTACTTATGCTTGTCAGCAAGTAAATGTTCTCAAACAGTTAACTGTCAAATGATTTGTTAAATCATACCATTATTCCAGGTAGGGTTAGCAATTACAAAATAAAACTGAAAAATCTTATGTAATTCAGAGGACCATTTCTATTCACTATAATTTATGTTTCTTCTATAAACTATTCCCAAAGCCTTAATTTTCTATCTACTTCATGTTCATCCAGATAAACATATGCAGAAATTGTTTCATTACTCATTTCATTGTAGGTAAAGTCGCCTGAAATGGTAGTCAAATGTTTACAAAGTGGATCAACAAATACTGGCTTTGAAATGTCCGTGAACAGCATAACTCAGAAACGAACAGTCGGATAAACACCAAACTTAGTATTTAGGTTCAGTATCTTCCAGAGATGCAACATGAAGGTTTTCAGGAAAATCCCCCCACCCCAGATTACCCATTACATGGAACATTTTTCGAAAATTTTTATTTTCTCAAAAATGTCACTAATGATTTTGATTAAAATATCATATGTTTAAGATATTTTCATGAAAAATTAAATGTATATCAAATTTTCTGGGAATGTCTCCAAAAGAATTCTTCATTGTGAAAGACTTTTGCATAACTGGTAAACCATAAGATAGACAAAATTTTACTACACAAAAAATGTAGATCACATTAAAATACACAATTTATGTCATATACATTATTTTTGTTGAGAGAACCATTTTCGAGATATTGCTTGTTATTCCCTTAAATTTTTCAATACTTATTTTCTCAAATGGGAATTCACTATTCATTTTTTTTTGTCTTGGATATGCAAAGAGCATTAATCTGTGGCAAAGAGAATGGTGCTGCACCTAGCAACCAGCTATTAAGAGATATGTCTATGCTTAAAGGCTACTGCATTTCTATATTGCCCTTGCAAATACAAAACAAGGGGAACATAGTACGCCTTAAGCGATAGTCAAATATTTTTAGAACTGGTCGCTATGTGTAAAATGTAATTCTCCTTGCATGTGAAAAGATTGTTTCTGCAAATGTTTATCTCGATTAATATGAAATAGATGGAGAATAAGAGTTTGTAAAAATAGTTTGTACAAGAGTAGGGAAACTCATGTGAATGTAACACATGAGATTTTTTACACTCATCTTCACTAATGAAATGTTGTATAAAACAGAAACGTTTTTGAGGGCATTCGTCATCATCATCATCAGCGACTGGATGAGTCAGTCTCTCTGAAGCAGATTATGTGCTCAGGGTAGCATTTTTCAAATTATGTTTACAACAAGGGGAGGACTTTACTCTTAAAATTTTTGTTATGAATGAAGCAACATTTACCACAAATGGAGTAAATAATTACCATAATGCATGCACAATAAGACAAGACAGCTTTCAACACAAATTTTCTGTAAATGTTTGAGCAGGAAACGCATTAAGTGGTCTGTGGATTCTTCCTTCAGTTTTGACAGGAGCCATCAACCTCCAGTTTCTTCCAGAAACATTACCAGTTCTGGATGAGGATGTTCCTCTGGCAGTAAGAAATGATATGTTGCTATTACATGATGGAACACCTGTACACATAAGTACAGCCATGTGTGGGCATTTATACAACATCTACTCAGAATGCTGGATCATGTGGAATGGTCCAATAAGATGGCCACCAAGATTGTCACATCTAAATTCAATGGACTTTTTTTTCTTTGGGGGCAATATAAAACTCACATTTACATAACAGAAGTGCCTGATATGGAAATGTTGCAAGAAAGAATACTTCGAGCAGCAAAAAAAAATAAAAAACTCTGATGTACTTCGTAGAGACAGAATTGGAGAAAATGTTGTGAAGTATGTGTGTTGGCGAGAGGTGCACATTTGGAACAATTTGTCTTAACATTAAAAAGAAGTTTTCATTGATTTTCTGTTCTTGTCTAGCTTTAATAATTCACAAAGAAAGGAAGCATAACCTTATAACTTGGGCTTCTCAAGTTTTTATTTACCTTTATAAGTAATAGTTTCTATTAATAATTTACATATTATAAATGCTTTCTCAGTTCCACATTCCGTACATTTAGGTTATGTTACAATCATATGTAGTTTTTCTATTTGTGAACCAGAAGTGTTGATTTGTCTCTTGCCATAGCAGCAGAGACTGAAGAATTAAAAGCTAACCTGTTGAAATGGCTGTGTTGCAATACTGTGCAAAATAAAATAATAATTATATCAAGAATGGAAAGTTTTATGAAAAACATTTATTAATGAAAAACACTCAAAACAAGTACTCTTTCATAGTTTAAAAGGGTGATCATGGTAAAAGGAAGAGTAAAAGAGGGAGGTTCTCAGGTGGTATTGGAGTGTCTTTTAACAAGACCAGTGGCATAAATATTTGTGAAGTGTTAAATATAGAAGAAACCATGTAATGTGATTAAAAATATATAGAGTGAAAGTGTGCATTAGATAGAGTATGTAACCTACTGAATCATCATACTTCTCCAATGAGAATCTATATACAAAGAAGAATTAAGAAGGAAAAATCCTAATATGAAGTTTGAGTAGGTGACTTCAATGTCAGAGATAGGGAATATCATATAAGAGGTATGAATTTAGAAAATGGATGTACTTGGGAAAACAAATATGAAAGGAAAAGTAGGGATAAAGTAACAAAAACAGAAGGCTGATTGAATTTTTGAACAGAATAGCTTAATAATGTGTAACAGGACCAAAGGAGAGAATCAGTGGGGAGAGTTCACATCTGCAAATGTGGCCGGTCGGAGGGTAATTGAGGAGTGTTTTTCAAAAGCTGATAACCACAGGTTTTAACAAAATTAAGAAGTATATTGTTTTCTATACTTTAAGTAGCTGCCTTCCCAGTGGTTATAATGGTTCTTTCATATTCTGATTTCTGTTGCACTCAGAAATGATAGAAAAATGAGTTTTTTTACAGAACACGATATCTACAATTACAGTGTTATATCAAAACTGCACATTATGTAGCTTTTTTGAAAAAGCACTCTTCAATAGACTCATGTTATGCAATACAGGGATCAACAAAGTGATTGAAGATTTTAAAATCATGAGCATAACTACAAATAGTGATAATTTTCTGCTAAAAATGAAAATGAGATTAGGGCTAAGTTACAAGGAAGATGAAATAATAGTACTGATACAAATTAGAAGTTATAAATGGAAAGAGGAATATGCAGAAATATTTAGGAGCAATTTGAGCTCCAAAAGTGGGGAATAAAGAAGATTTGGTGTTATAGAAGCATCACAATCAGATAGGGCAGAAGGGGCATTGGAAAGGTAAAAATCAATGGTTAAGTGGATAGTTATTAGGATGGAAGTGAAGCTTAAAAGTAAATGTAAAACACCATGGCTGGTATGATTAAGATTGTATAAAGGCAAAGAAAGAAGTATTCAAAGAATTGCCTAAATGGAGGTCAGAAGAGGAGGATGATAGACAAATTTAAATAAAAGGGACTATAAATGTTTAATGGATGGTTGGGGGGGGGGGGGAAGGAATGTCAGAAGAGGATAGGAGAAAAGATTAAGGAGGCTAACAGAGGTTAAGATAATTAATATATATGGTCAGCTGTTAGGATATTTCCAGAAAGAAAAAGATAAATAATAAGATAGAACCAAGGGAATGGAAATTTTATTTTAAAGATTGGGAGGAAGAATACAAGCATATTTGGGAAATTATGTAGTTAGAGTTGATTACTTATACAATATTACAGTACAAAAGAATATGAGGTAATTTAAATGAAACAAAAGCATGAAGTTGTTAACAAAACTAATAATGGATTTAAAGAGAAGAAAGTAATACCTGAGAGTTGGAAACTAAGCATTATTGTACCATTATATAAAGGGAAAGGAGATACAAATAACCCAAACAACTACAAAGGAGTTAATTTATTAGGTAAAATATACACCATTATATTTGCTATAAGATTGTACGTGTGGGCTGATGTGGAAGATAAGCTATAAGAATAACAAGCGGATTTTAAGAGAGGAAGAACAATAAATAACCTAACAGTAATTCACACTATGGTGAACAAGTACCTAAGAAACAAAAGGGGTACAGTATATATATATTTTTTGCAGACTTTGAGAGAAGGCTTTTGACACTATAAACATGTACACTTTGGAATACAGATTGAGGAAGAAAGGAGTATGTAATTCATTAATTGAGAGATATAAAAATTATATGAAGGATATAAACTTTGTTTTAGATGCGAAAGAAGTAAAACTGCTGATTATATTCAACAAAATTTAAGTCTGAGGCAGGGTTGTAAACTGAATCCAATATTATTCCATTTATTTACAGATGATATTTTAAATGAAAAGTAATGAGCATTGTCCAGTTATAGGGAAGAGATACCAGGACTATTTAGCGGATGAGCTTGTAGCAGGGGCAGTAACAGTGATAGCGCTAAGCATGCTATCAATTAATTTGTCACATTTTGTGTGGAGTGAGATTTAAATGATATTCAAGAAAGAATAAAACTTAAAAAGAGATGAACGATGGTTTATAGATAGAGAGCCAATAGAGGTAATGAAAGAGTTTGATTAAATGGTGATCAGGTTCTCAAACAATGGGAAAATGAGAGGCACAGTCTGAATATGCACAAATGAAAGTAAAACCAGCCACAAAAACTATTGAAGTCTGCATGTTTTGTTCATGCTAACCATGTCACTTCATTGAGTCAGAAAGCCTCCATACTTGCCCACTTCCTGAAATTAAAACACAACTGTCCCTTGTCTAGCAAAGCAATAATTCTGCAATAACATGAAATTTAAAATGCATAAAATGTCAGCACAGTAAACATACAAAAATTACATGTATTATAAATGGGAATTCAGTTTTATAATGATCTTTGAAGACCTGGTAGTACCACTGCTTTCCAGTACCAAAATAAACATGTATTAAAGTAAAGAACACCACTTCCTAGACTGTACACAGATTTCTAGTCCACAGTTTACGCTTCATAGCATGAACTGTAAATAAAGCCTGTCACAAAAAAACGCTAAACTTATATCCTGCAGCCAGAATGCAAAGAAGATAAACAATTTATTTCATCCATTACTGAATGTTCATGTCCATTTTACTGTGGGTTCCTAGAGGACACTAGTGGTGCAATCAAAGTGAAACCTATGCATTTTGCTGCAGTCCAGCGAAGGGGAGCCATGATCATGATCGGATAAGCTTTGGCTATAATGCAATAGAATTCAATGCTCTGTCATGTTTGTGCTAAATATCTGTAGCACTTTGAATCTATGCACAAATCAATACCTGAACAAGACTACTCAGTCCTGATGAAGCCACATCATAGGTTGGGCGAAATGTTGGCCTCTGGACAGAGCTAGTAAACTTTAACGCTGGCTGGTGAAGCCTTCACAAATGTATTATGTTCTATACAGTTACCTTTATCTCATTCTGCAAGTTGGAGTCCGCAGCAGAAGGCAGATCCATTTCTTGTTTAATTTTATTTAATGTACTTTCAGGCCAACAAAGCTCTTCTTTGATGTGTATTTTGTTGCACATTTCACTGTCATTGGAACACTCTTTTATAAAATTTGAAGATACGAGAACTGTCTCAAACCTCTCATGCTGAGATTTCACTTCACTTAATGTTCCACTTGGGTCTTCTTTTATTTCAACTTTGATATCCATTTTATGGTCATCACTGTTTATCACACTGTTATTGTCAGACTCCATTAAAAGGCCTGCAGAAAAATAAAGAAAACATCAATAAGGGCAGCAGCATGTGACAGATGAAGTCAAATAACATAATCATTAGTGGGTGATATGCACATGGGCCACTTAAAAAATTAGATGTCAATTTGTTACAAGTGCATAATGCCTTGGGTTATTGGAAAATTGAATCAGACTTGAAAAATTCAATGACATGGCTGGGATTTGAACCACAGATCTTCTGTCTCCATTCTGATGTTCCCATTGCTTGAGCTACCATGGCAAGGGACACATACATTTACCTTTCTCATCTTGTTAAAGTATCCTGGCTTTAGAATCAGTAGGAGGTGATACCATAGGTCATAGCATATCTCAGTGAAACGAAGGGATCCTGTGTGTTCTAGATTTAACCCCAGCTTACACTCGGGTAACTTAACCTATTCAAGTCACATGAAGAGCTGTAATCGTACAGCTCACAACAGTTGCTAGCAAAAAGCTACATATATTTGTATTTTTAACCAAAAGGTGGCATTCAAAGGATCTCCATATCTCTTTAAAAGACTAATAAATAGTATTGGTTCAATGAGAGCAAATAAGGATGTTATGTCACCTGATAATCTCATAACAAAGTGAAATGCAGTGAGTATGAATCATGGTCTGCAAAGAATCTGCTGTGTGTGAAATGGAAGTGTAAAAAAGATGTGTATTTCCTATCAATGCTGACACTACAACAGGCAAGCGAGAAGAAGGAAAGGTCAGATACCCAGTGAGTAGGTGAGGAAATCAAAGTGTGCCCTTGAGTAGCAGAAGCAAATGGGAGGTGTCAATTTTTAAGATCAAGTGAAAGCTTTGTTTCCTATCATGTGATACACAGCTAAAGGTTACAGGAAAATATATTTCTATCCATTAGACATGTGTGTATTCAACTGTTTCACAAGATGACTAGTAAAGGACTTTAAAACCAATGACACTCACCAGCTGCTTCAAAGTGTAACTCTGCCAGAGTTAATGTTAGAGGATGACCTTCAGCTGAGGATACCCCATTGAGTCTGCAAGCTAACACTTACACACCACTTTTCCAATGCACATTCAATCCACAGACAAGAAAGAAAATGTAAACCACTATTCAAAACTTCTGGAATTTTGCCATTTAGCCTGTGAGTATATTCTAGGTTTACTTTTGATTGTAGTCAACAACCCAATAGTGTTCATCAAAAATTCAGATATATACAACAAACAAGACACAGGCAGGACTCACAATAACCTACAAATATTCCCTAAAAGGAGTTTACTACAATGGCATAGTATTTTTTTATTCAGTTCCATCACATGTAAAGGAACTGAAAATAAAAACAAATTCAAGTTAGCATTACAAAGATACCTTATCACTCACAATTTCTATACAGAGGAGGATTTCATTCATTCATTCAAAAAAACTAACTGTTTTACTAATTTTACTGTAAAAATTAATACAGTTTTATAATTTAAAATAAATTATTTTAAATTTATTTTAAATTATGACACAGCACTGTTACTAGCCACTAAATCTTCAAAATTAATTACAGTTTTATAAATATTAAATAAAGAACTTTTAGATGCCATTATAAATATTTTAAAATTTAAAAAGCATTGATTTGTAATTTCAAACTCTGACATACTCTACATAAGAGTTACAATTTATTTGCATAAATGGGCACAATGTATGTAGTTTCAACGTAATCTACAGCGTAGATTAAACTAGCTTATTTAAGCTGGACTAACCACTATAGGATCTACTCATTGATGTGTTATATTATGAAAACAATGGAACAAACAGATGTGTCATATGCATGAGTAAGACAATACACCAAAAATGTTTGAAAAGTATTGTGTAGTCCATTTGGAGAATTATTTTGAGATCTACCATATCCAACAATCATATTAGGCCATCGAAATTGGTAAGTCAATGCTTTTAGCTAAATGCATGCGTAACTTTATGAAAGAAATTATATTGGTGGATTTTATATGAATTTTCACTTTCTCTACTGAATACATAGTAGGTAGAGGTCTAATATTTTTGAAAACAAGTCTGTGTGTATCTGTGAACAGCATAACTTAAAAACCAAAAGTCTGATAAGTACCAAACTTTATATTCAAGTTCATTATCTTCTAAGGATGCCACACAAAGATTTATAAGAAAATTCGTCCCCAACTACCCTTTACATGGAACATTTTCCAAAAAGTCTGATTTTCTAAAACATGGCTCCAACGATTTTGATTAAAATACCATATAAGTAAGTATTTACATGACAAATAAAACGTAAGTCTTTAACTTTCTGGGAATAGCCTAGGAAGTCCTCTTCATTTGGAAGGCATTTTATATAATGTTGTATAACGTTAAATGATACACAAAAACATATGGCACAAAAAATATAGCTCATTAAAAAACACACAGTTTATATAAAATACATTTTATGTAGCATAGGCCATATCTGAGAACTTTGCAGAT
Organism: Deroplatys truncata; assembly: GCA_030765065.1. NCBI lineage: Eukaryota > Metazoa > Arthropoda > Insecta > Mantodea > Mantidae > Deroplatys > Deroplatys truncata. The sequence continues at coordinate 201,406,343 of CM060987.1, forward strand.
TATTTAGAAAACAAATTAATCTTGAACCTGTTATTATAAGATATGAAAAGAACTTGTTGAAGTATTAATGATTTTAATTGAATTGCTTAATAGATGTTTTAAAAACTTTTAAGAAGCAAGAATTTGGACTGTATTTTTTAAATAATACTTGAAGATGTTTTTCTTAATTACAATTTTTATTGTGTTGCTTAAATAAAGTTAGGACATTTTTCAAAGAAGCAGTATGCAACCGTTAAAAGTGACTGTATTGTTTAAAATAACTGGTTGGGAACATCTTCCTCAATTACTGATTTAATTGTATCAATTATTTAGCTAAAAATAACAATTATGGAACAGATTCTTGCATTATTTCTGTATAAACTTGTTCCTTTGGGTGGGGACAAAATGCAACACGTCCACAGATTTTCAAAATTCATTTAGCAACTGTGCCTTTAAATAAAGAGCGAGACTTTCCCCACTTACACTATTTTACTATATCCGAATTCTTAATAAATTTCTGCACTTATACTAGCAATTATTATAAAACTTCTCTCAATATTAGCTTTTGGCTTCTCCTGTAAAATTTGTGTTCGTGGGTTTACCACATTTTGTAAAGTTGCTCTTAATATGTATTTTAAATAAATTGAATTCATTTCCCTTGTTTCAATATATGTTATCTGCGAAAAATCAATAAATACACTGCCATCTGTTGCACTAATAGCAAAGATCAAGGTGCTGCCATCCGATGAGCATTAAATTACACACAATTAATGAGGCAAGATCTTTCTGTAAAAACTCAGTTTTGAAATTATATTGTCGTCAACTAAAAATAGTCGAAGCGACGACAGGGCATAAACGTAGTACCTGCGAGGCTAAACCCTAATGATGCACGACAGCATGTGTCAATCTTTTAGCCACATTTTGTCTTCTTCGGTTGGTAACATTCATCCAAAATGTCGCTAATAGCTTCTACATAAGAACGGCCACTAAAACCGAGGGGTGGTGACCTCATCCCAGCAACAATCTGCATAAAACAAATCCTCATTCTCTTGACACCTCTGGATATTATCAGAAACACCTCGTTTTCGTAAGTATTTACCCTGGGTATTCACTCCGCTCCTACTCAACAGTTCAGTGTACTACTGCAAAAAACACAAATTAACAAAAACTTAAATTCAAAGTTTTCAAATATACCTTAACGGAGATAAAGAAGGCTTAAGAAAAACAAACACAAGAACCAATAACGTAACTCACACCACAATCACCGAGTACTAAAAGTGAACGTATGCATTATACTATCACGTTACATGAGGTGAATTATAACGCCTAAAATCATTTGTATGTAGCGTGTTAAAACATGAAATTACTTGGCCCGAAACGGCTGTCTTATATGCATACAGTTTCATTTTAATGTCAGGATAAAGTCATCTACAAACACTTTCTTCTTAATGCTTTGTATTTGGCTCTGTATTCCAGGTAACTCTTCTTCTTCCTCTTTAAAGATGTTTTTGGAACATTTGAGTATTTCTCTTTGGCCTCTGATTGTCAGCATTAATAATTTAGTTATGCATGAGCCAGGTGGCAAAGTAGGTATCAGAACCGATTCTTTCTTTCTGTTGCATTGTTTATTAATTATTATTGATTTATTAAAAAGTAACTTTGCAATCTGGTCAGTTGTCAATGCATATCCCATTTTATAATTCACACAACAAAATATATAGCCAATATCATTCAGTACCAATACACGAATATAAATTCTTTGAACATAAAAAGATATAAAACTTCATTAATGATTATTATAAAGTTTCATTTGACACTATTGTATGGATGTCGGGAACTGAGAAATAACATTCTGTGAGCATAATTACTTTTATCCCTTCCTGAGAAATCTTATCTTTTAATTAATAAGGTTAAGTGTAAATAATTTTTCTTTTTTTGGTGTATTTTCATAATATGTGTATATTTGCAACTTTAACGAAACGTAACCTTGTGGAAAGAGTACTGGTCATATGCTTCAAGACAAGTACTTTATCTTAATCTCGAGGAAATCGAAAGAAAGAAACGGCATTCTTTTGCCAACTATAGTTCTGGCAATAAAATACGGTACACATTTTCCCGTTCTTGAAGGCTGTCATTGCTTAGAACTCGATAAAGCTAACCTTAACAGCTCCATATTCCCGACACAGCCCACTGTGCTAGGAGCGCTGGTGTTTCCTCTATCGGTACAGAATGGTATTTGTATGTAATTAGCAAACGTAAATGCCAAAATGTGGTACTTATGGAATATGCCTCGCTAAGAGAAGATTCTTCGTAGATTAATGAGGACAACATTTAAGTAATGTTTGTATAAAACAATTTGTACAATTAAAGCAGCTTAAAAGCAATTCTTTTACTCTTCAATAATGTGCAAAGTGACATAAGAACAGGACAAATAAATTATATATATATTCATTTATTTATTAGCGTCCTTTAACAGCTTAGATCCTATCGGACGGCGAATGAGTGAAATGATGCTAATGATCCTAGGAACCATAGAGCTTAAAGTTATCCGACATTCGCCTTTTCAGGATAAAGGAAGACCCCGGAAAACCCCCTTACCCGGTTAACCCACCTTACAGATACAACTGTGGAACGCGGAAGGGATCAGAAATGCAATAAACATGATTGTAAAATGCTAGAAAAACATAACTGCAGAATAAGGTCCACAAGGAAGATCCAAAGGAGGCATTTCTTGTTTCCTCAAAACTAAGATGCCGCTTTCGTGATTCTTCATAAATGGTAACTGTATTAGTGGTAAAAACCAAACTACTCACAACTGCGTGCTTATACCACCAACCAAAGTCATAATTTTAAATTAAACTATAAGTTGTCGACACAAAAAATACAATTCACACATCTCTCTCATGTAAACAGATATTAATATTATAAAAGTAAAATTAATTAACAACGTATGTAACTAAAATTGAATAAAGTATATTATTTTTATATAATTAGTCTGTTATTAAAATTCTAAAATTAGCTAATGCATATAGTTTTCAAGATATATCTTGAGAATGCAGTAAAAGCAATAAAATATGGATACATTAATCCATTTTAAAAATTATAAGATTAGCTTGTGTATTAACAATCAACATTATATAAGTACATTGTATTTACATTTCAGCTAATAACAAAAACAGTTTACATTAGCAAATTGTTAAAATACTAATCTTTGAGCTATCAACGAAGTCTGGTATGCTGTTGTGCGGATTTATTTCTAACCATTTAGTCAGAAAAGAGTTAAAATGATCAATTGAAACCATATGGGCAGAATTATGTAATCTGTTTAGAAGCTTAATACCAATATGCGTTTTGTTAAATCTAACAGGGGGATATCTTCTGTTGTTTTAGTCTAGTATTATGGTTGTGGAGATTTGTCCGGTAATTAAAAGAAGAAAGATTTTTCTTCATATTTTATATATATATATATATATATATATATATTACGCAATTTAAAATAATTTAAACAAGGGCTACGTTGTGAAATATTTTTAATAGATCGAATTGAGCGTGTTTGCCATTTAAGGATGTCCTTAACTCCAGTGGACCCCCAAAGTAGCACACCATAAAGTAAATGTGTAAGGAAAAAAGCATAGTATGAATTTCTCAAGAACATTTCACTTACACGTAATCTTTATCGGTTAAGTAAACATATAACACGCGTCAATTTAGAGCAAAGCTGTTTGATACGGGCTTCCCAATTTAAAGAAGAATCTAATGAATGCCCAATAGTTTAACAGAATTATTAGTATACTCATTATACTGATGTAATCCAAAGATTATATTGTTTTAGTTTCATTAATAATCTCATTCATACGACACCATATTGGAGCTTCATTCCACATAACTTCACTCTTTTCTATTAATGTGTCCATATTTCTACCAGGAGAAAGACGTGTAGTATCGTCTTTTATATGGCAAATGCGACATAAGGTCATTTACATAAAGTAGAAATAAGAAAGGTCCCAAAATAGAACCTTGAGGAACTCCTTTCTTTACTCGTAAGAAATTTGATTGCTCACATGTTCTGTATGCATTCTGTTGGTTAAGTATGCTTGTATAAATCTTAACGCATTACCACGAATGCCATAATATTGGAGCTTAGTTATCAGTGTCAAATGCCTTACTTAAATCTATAAAACTAGCATAAATTAATTTAGATGCAAAGGACTCGGCAATATCGCTGACTATTCCTTCAACAGCATCAATTGTTGATAGTTCTTTCCAAACGCTGCACTATGAAATAGTTGATTGTATGAAAAGTAGTTACTTAACTGCCTATACATTACTATTTCGATTACTTTAGATATAACTCGAACTGGAGAAATTGGTCTGTAATTATTATCATTTACATCATCTTTCTTGTGTACTGAAATGGTCAATGTTAGTTTTAGGCAGCTAGGAAAAACATATTCATACATCATCCAATTTATTAGAAAAGTTAAGGGATCTTGTATTACGCGTATAATTTTTTTTGTACAAAATTAAAGAATATCAAGCTAGGATGCAGTAATTCTAGCAGGAAATTTTAACTGCCACGGCTTCCTTTAATTAAAAAGGAACTGCGCATTGACATGCCTAACCTAACGACAAGCATAATGCGTATTATTTTATACATTTTTAAAAATACAAGGCATAATTTCGGTATGCATTCCCCATATGTAGACAATAAAAAGTCCATTACAACATGTGTCCGGCAATGGTTGGTTTCCAAGTTACGGCCTTCAAAACAGTGATGTTCACCAGAATGTAATTCTTATTGCAGGCTTTACAGATGATGTTCAAAGTGTCCACCTCCTGCTTGAATACAGGCCTCATATCGACGTCTCATGGCTGTGCGAACAAGACCCCAAATTCCAGGAGTATTGCGTATTTCCTGCCACAATTCGGTTCTGAAGGGATTCCATGTCAGACACCGGACATGAACACATCAAATGGCCCCACAAGTAGAAATCCACAAGATTCAAATCAGGTGAGCGCGGTAGCGTGATACCGGCCCACATGTGAGTGAAGCGCAATTAGTGATGAGATGAAATAATTGCATGTGGTTTTTATATGCTCATACAGGCTGACTGTCCATGCTAGCCTCTAGTTTCCGAGGTCGCGGGTTAAAACCTGGCGGAGGGCGATGGGTTTTATCGGGCGTATAAATCCATAGCATGGCTTCCTTCGGAAGGGAAATAAAGCCGGTGGTCCCGTGTCGTAGATTTACGGCATGTAAAAGAACCTCAAGCCTGATAAAGATGCCTCTGAGCAAAATTACCGATCTTTCACGCCCAATATACAATGGGACGCTAAGGACCATAGTAGTTAAGAGCGTCCATAAATAAACCTCAACTTCATTTAATTCATGCTGATTGTAGAAATTTGTGAAGCCATCTCGTGTGAACTGTGCTTCACCTGCAAATAATACTAAGGCAGAAAAGTTCAGATTTGTAACACAGTGCTGCACGAACCCTGGCAGAACATCAATCGAACAGGGTAATCTGCTGGTGACAGACCTGTACACGTTGCAAATGATAAGGATACAACTGTTACTCTCACAACAGTCTCCAGGAACATTCACTTGAATGCTAACCTTCGTGCACTGATAGGAGGAGGAGGAGTCGTGTGCACAGAATCCAGAATCTCCTCTACAGTTGCGTGGAGTTGTAGATCTCGGTGGTCCCCACCACAAACCAGATGTAAACTTTCCATGAGCGTACAGACGGCGATGGAGACGTTCAAATGTATTCCAATCTGGGCATCTTCGCTGTTGGTACCCTTTTTGGTACAAACGACGTGCCAGCCCAGCATTCCCGTCCGCTTTACCGAACATGAAGTGTTTTTCTGCCTTTCTTGATTTAAGTACACGTGCTCACGAACGCCAAACACAACACTCAATGTACCCTTCGCCTCGGAAAGAACTGTCAAGAGTGTCCTGTTAATATCTTCTGTCACGCAACTACCTGCGGGAAGCAAATCATTCCGGTGAGTGTCAGTTTTAAAGGCCATAACTCAGGAACCAAGCATTTCCGGGCACATGCGTAATGGACTTTTTTGTCTACATATGGGAAATGCTTACCGGAATGTATGCCCTCTATTTTTGAAACACCCTGTATACCTAGGTTTAACTCCAGCAACCTCTGATATAAGTTTGAGTTCTCAAAATAAACAAAATTAATCTCAGATTCTGTGGCCTCTATAAGATATAATAAGGACAATTCTCTGTAAGGAAAGAGAAATATAAGCTGCTTGAACACAAAAAATAATTAACATAAAACCCCATTAATGGTCAATACAAATTTTCACGTGGTATTTCTGTAGGTAGGTAGGTAGGTAGGTGGGTAGGTGGGTGGGTGGGTGGGTGGGAGGGTGGGTGGGTGGGTGGGCGGGCGGGTCGGTGGGTGGGTGGGTAGGTGGGTGGGTAGGTAGGTAGGTAAGTAAGTATGTTGAGACCTGAGAAATAACATTCTGCGAACATAATTATTTTACCCCTTCCTGAAAAATGGGTATTTTTAAAATTAATATGGGTGAGTAAATAGTATTGCATTTCTTTGGTGAATTTTGCAATATGCCTTTATATTTGTAATTTTAACGATACATGACCACCTGGAGTGGCACTCGTCATATGCGTTAACACAGTACTTAACTCTCTTTATCTCGAGGAAATCGAGATAGACACTTTATCAACTATAGTTCTGGCAATAAAGTACTGCACACGTTTTCCTGTCCTTGAAGGTTGTCATTGCCTAAAACGGATAAAGCAAACCTTAACACCCGATTCTCCATATTCCATACACTGCCGATGCAAACCCTCCAGACCGCTGCGCTAGTGTTTCCTGTATTGGTACTGAACGGTATTTGATTATAATTATTGTAAATGCACCCTTTTACTTAAGTTACATGCGAGATTACAATTCAAATCTACTTCATTTATGATTTCGTAAGGCGTTTTGCTTCTTTTATGCCAATCCTGCTTCTGATCGTGATATGGTTTGTTCTAAAAAAAGGTGGTTGTTGCCACCTGAGTTTAGAATACTGAAGCTTTATTCAAATGTAAGCAATATGCACCGTTATATGCGTCTGTATGATTAATTTCATTCAGCGCTTTAAGTGAGAATTAATATGGGGCAGTGCAACATAACATTGTTTTGCAAAACATTCTAATTATAGACGTGGAAGCAAAGCCGTAGACAGCGCTATAGGAATGACTGGGTAACAACTTGAGGTACTGACAAATCAAAAGCACGGAGTCGCTACTGTCGAACTGAAATATATGCGAAATTAAGTTACCGATGTAAGAAAACACAGTGACACTGGAAGCACAACCACCGTTCAAATTCAGACTTTCCAATGACCTAGGTGGACACAGGCGCAGTCTTTATTCTAAGAGCCCATAACAAACTTTTGCAAGTAGTTGTACGGCATGTGAGTCCAAGCCAGGAGAGTGTGGAGTCTAGTTATCTATAGGTCTGGCACAAATCATGTCAGCCACAGCTAGGGACTTTGTACTAGTGCTGAAGAACCTAGGAATCTTAGAATCTTGTTCCTTTGAATCAACCGGTGGCTCCCACCTTGCGGCACCTACTTCAGGATTGAAAGCGAAAACTACCAAAAGAATTAGCAGTAGAACCATATGATAATAATGATTACCCTCTCCGACAGCGAATAATCTAATGCTTTTAAACCCCTCCCGTTTTTGGAGAACTACTGATAGCTTTTTAATATTCTTTAACGACTTTCCAGCATCAACATAGCGACAAATGCTGTTCTATTGTTGGCAGCACTGAATTATCACGAATATCGAGAAAGAATATAGATGGTCTTGCGAGCGTTTATACGCATCACGTAAAATTAAATAACTAATCATATGAAGTGGGTCGCAATTTCGAATTCTAAGCTAGACAGTAATTTTTGCCTTGTGACAAGTTTGGTCGATATCCGTGCAACGGTGCTGAAGCCTATAAGAAATATACACGCACAATACACACAGACTTTTATAGATTAGGAAGATATACGGATTGTATATACACTGTCGTTTGTGAAAATTGCAACACCAAGAAGGAAACTCATGAATTCAATGAATTTAATACCACAGATTAGATACACGACAAGTAACAAATGATAAAGTTTTCAAATCTATACAGGACCTTTGAGCCCTATATTCAGTATTTGGTGTGGACCCCATGCGCTGCAATTAGAGCTGCTGTACGCCGTGGCATTGAATCAAAAAGGTTCTGAATAAGTTCCTGAGGGATTCCCTCCACGCAGTTTGTATTTGAGCCCACAAATCCGTGACACTGGTTACTGGAGGACGTGATGAACCAGGTGCCGACCAGCCATATCCCAGACATGTTCGATGGGCGACATGTCAGGCGTAGTGCAAACCACGGAAACAATGGTACCCGTCGCTCTTCGAAGAAGGCTTGTACATTCCTCGCAATTGGTGGTCGTTAGGTACCGGTTGCTGTTCAAAGTGCCTCAATTCGTAGTAGGCGAGATCGGTTGTTGTAACCAATGGCGCCCCAAACCATCACACCTGGTGTTTGTCCGTTATGCCGCTCAACAATGCAGCCCTCCAGGTTGCGCTCACCACGGTACCGCCGGACACGTATGCGGCCATCACTGTAGGACACGTTGAAGCGGGACTCCTCCGAAAAGACTACATTTTGCTATTCAGCACACCAGTGACGGTGTTCACGTGCCCATTGCCGTCGGAGGAGCTTGTGGTTTCTGGACAATTGAAGCCGACGTAATGGCAAGCATGCAACCAGTCCAACCTGCAGCAGACGGCGACGAACCGTTGATGCAGACAAGTTCACACCTGTTGCAGTGCCTCAGCGTCGAGCCAACACTGTGGATGAAGCTGTACGGTCCGTTATGACCATGCGGACAAGATGACGATCATCCCGTGCTGTCGTCATATTCCGTAGTCCAGTACCCGCTCTTCTCTGCGTACGACCTTCATCTATCCACTGCTTCCACACACGCATCACGTTCGTAGCAGCATGCCCTGTACGAGCCGAAATGTCACGGTATGACAAACCCGCTTCCCAGAGACCGATCATTCTGCCCGGTTCGAACTCACTCGCATGCCGATATGGCTCCCTTTGACGTCTACGAGGTATACTGGCACTCACTTTGTTTCCACCTTGTTTGACACCTCTGTACTGACTATACTGGGCATAACACTCACCTTGTCGGACCGACACGAGAGGGAAATTAAATTGAGTTTTATTTATGGACGCTCTTTAACTGTTATGGTCCCATTCTATATTGGACGTGAAAGACCGGTAATTTTGCTCAGAGGTTCTTTTGCGATCCGTAAATCTTCCGTTTACTTCTCTTCCGAAGGAAGCTATGCTAGGGATTTTTACGCCCGAAAAAATCCATCCGGGTTTGAACCCGCGACCTCAGGAACTAGACGCTAGCATTGTAACCACTACACCACGGAGGACGACGACACGAGAGGGCTCTGCTCGGCCTATCTCTCTGCAAACCTAATCACTTATTGCTTGCACACTCTTCTACACTTCCACCAAGTTTGAGTTATTCGGGAAATTCTTTCTTGGTGTTGCAATTTTCACAAACGGCAGTGTATTTAAAGTATTAGAGTTGATATCTATGAATTATTTTCTGAGAAATGTTGATTTCTATAAGCATTGATACCCATATGAGGCATAATTTTAACATTCCTATGTATCACTGCAAAATTTAATACATCCCCTATGGTCTTTAGGTTGACATTTTTTAATTCCTTGAATGATATTTAATCCAATACTAATTTAGAGTATTTAAATAAAATGCGCCCTTATAATTTGCATCCAATTAATTTTCAGCTGTATTTTTATATGACATGATTTGTAAGCTCTACGAGATACAAATGTCTATCTCTCTGTCTTCATAGAAAATTCAGGACATACATTTTCTTCTTCGTAATAAGTCAAACATATGATGTTTTAATCAAGATCATGAGAGACATATTTGAAAAAAAAAGTAAAGAAACAATTTTCCACGTAAAGTGCAGTTTATGTTGCATCCTTGGAGGATGCTGAACATGAGACACCAAGTGTGGTTAATTGTGTTTTGATAATTGTTCTAGTTGTGGACTCAATCTACAGGTATCTGACTTTGAACTGATGTTCTTACCACTAAAGATATCATACCTTAAAGGCAACTTGCAGTGTTGCAAGTACTCTTACATTTTTTGGGCTTTTCAGTTAACCATTGTTGTTTGATTATGTTTTGGCACTGTTTCCACACCAGCCGTGTACAGGCACATTTTTGCTGCTTGTCAAAATGCAGGAAAGGTTTTAATATTCCACAAAATTTAAGGTTTGATTATAAAAAGCAATATTTCAAGAATATGTAGTATAACTCCAATTCTCCAGATTAATTGGGACCTAACCCAAAACGGATAATCAAATATCTGGATAATTGGATAAATCATGTAAAAATGTAATTTCCTTTAAAAAAATCTAAATTTGTGTATACCGTGATATTAATTTGACTAAAACAATGTTGTTTACATTTTATACAGTACTGTACTTGCATAAAGTGGATAATCAGAGCAATCCAAAATATTTATACAGAGAATAGGTTTTGCATAAAGATAGATGTGAACAGAGTCTCAAAAGCTATTAAGAATGCTATAGGACTTAGGCAAGGATGTAAGTTGAGCCCCATACTATTTAATCTTTCGTAGATGATATCCTGGAATAATTAGTAAACAGAATGTATATTCACCTACAATAAATAATAGGGAAATACCAGGTTTATTGTTTGCAGATGGTCTGGTAGTGGAGTCCATATTTATTGGGGGATTATTGTTGCGGGGATTTTGCAGAAGTTGGGGTTGAAGATAAACTATAAAAAGACTAGGATTATGGTTTTCAAAACGGGATATAAATTACAAAGAGAAGAAAAATGGAGTATGGAAGGACAGGAAATAGCCATAGTGAGAAAAACTGAGTATTTGGGGGTTCAGTTAAGTAGTAATGGAAGATGGCATGATCAAAAGAAAGCAGTTTTAGCTAAGGGTAAAATTGCCATGAAGGGGATAAGAACATGTGTATTTAAAATCCCAGGAATACAAATCAAGTGGTTAGAAAGAGTATATAAGGCAATAGTGGAAGCCATGGGATTGAGGTTTTGGGATATGATGAAGGGCGGCAAGGAGTGGCAAGTTTTGGTCGGTTAATTTTGGGTTTACCAGCTGCACCACCGAAGGGAGTAGCATTGTTGGAATTATTGAGATCAGGAAGTAAAGGGTTAATGACTGAAAGATTGATAAAGTTCTGGCATTGGATTAGAGCGTTGGATGACCAGAATATTGTAAAACAATGGATGATTATGCAAGAGAAATTGCCAGTGTCTGGTAATTGGGCCTTATCTGTACAAAAGATTATACAGGAAATAGGTATGGGGAATGTATGGTAAGAGGGTGGGTGAGAGAGAGAGAATTATTAGAAGGAAAGTTTTGGAAAGAAATAAGACAGAGAGTTGAGGATATCAATATACAAGATATCTTTAGCAGTATTATGGATAACAGAACCCTCATTTCGTACAGGCAAATTAAAAAAGATTGGGGCAGGGAAGAGTATATTGAAGTGTGTAATAAATTGGAAAGGGAAGGGTTTAGATCTGGAGCAATGAAATTAAGGGGAATGAAAGATGGAATGGATCCACAGAAGTGTCCATTATGTGGGGAAATGGAGAATGGCCTACATTTTAGTTTAGATTGTAATGAGACTAAACTATGGAGAGATCAATGGGTACCAGTTAGGTGGTTGAAATTACCGGGACTAATAATTTTAATGAGAATTGGAAAGCTTTAAGAATACAGAAGAGATTATAAAGTTGGGCAGATTATTAGGAAAAGACTAAAGAAAAATATAAGACAAGAATTTTAAAATTATAAATCTATATATTTTGCAAGGATGCCTATCAAGTAAATTGGTATATTTAATTAATAAGTGTGTATTACAAGTTGGTAGTTAGTGAACCTGGTGTATAATGTATTAATAAACACAGTGTTTACTACATTTAGACCAGGTGCAACTCAAGTGTATATTTTTTGTATATTAGAAAGGAACAGTTAGTATATGTATATGTAATAGAGATAGTTCTAGAGAGTTAATAGCTCATGTATAATGGAAGTGAAATAAATTCGTTCATTCATACATAAAGTGTTACTTCTTGAAGATATTGGTCAGAATCAGTTGTTTTGCTGTCTCAATCGTTTTCGTGCAGCCAAGTCTCGCATTCACTTCATGGTTGCAGCTGTATTCATTGTAGACTGGATGATTTTGTCTTTTATCACATTCACTGCAGATTGATTTTAGAACGATAAGGAAACATACAGTACTTTACAACTATGCACTGTAATAACTGTCAAACAAAACCAACTCACTGGTTTCATAAAGCAATCTTAGTCATACCATTTTTTTTCCCCAAAGTGATTCGGATAGTTGGCGATCCTGATAGTTCAAGTTTGGATAATTGAGTTCTACTATAGTACACAAAACTTAAAACTTTGTTATCAAGTGGGACATTTCAAATATTTTATTTACATTTTTAAGTACATTATTGGATTACAAAAACTAATTTTCTATTATAATTATGTAGAACAAATGTGTAATAAAAGTTTAAACTTAATTGTTTGAAATATGTAGAATGCAATAAACAATATTCTTCTCTGATAATTAAGTGTTCTTCCACACAAGCCGTGTGTAAGCTAAAGTTGGGATGGTAGAATCACACAAAGATTCACTGCTAGAGCAGGGATCTGAACCATGCATTTTCAGTTTTCCGTGCTGTTGTTTTACCAATGGAAGTACCATGGCAACATGCTGGTACAACATTAAATTCTCAAACTGACTCACATCTTTCCTGATAAACCACAAGGCTTTCTCAAATTTATTTTGGGGTATGTAAGTCACCATTGGGGTTCGCTATGTCACAATGAATTTGAAAACATCTGGTGGTTTACCGGCAAAAATGCATTAGTTAGGGAATGCTAGCTGAGTTGGTAGAGCAGCACAGAAAGCTGAAAATCCTGTTCAAATCCTGGCTAAGGCACAGTATTTAGCAGTCCAGTTCTACGTTTCAATATTCCTTCTTCCTTATGCCTAAGATTTACTAAGGCAAGACTATTCAGCAGGACCTGGACTTTCTTAAAAAAATTCTTATCTGAGGTTATATTTATCATTTTTTTTACACTTTTTACCATTAAAATAGAAATATAGGGTCTTTCACAAGAGTGTCATATCTTTGAACTTAAATAAAACACGTTCTATAAATGATACAGATTTCTTTCTTTCTTTTTTATTTTGGAACATAATTAATGTCATTACGTGTGGAAGAGAACATCAGTTAAGTGACCGCTGCGACTTCGTTGGGTTGCGCGTATACGGTTGACCCAATTTTCAGTGACAGAAGAACGTAAATTAGGTCCAACTTCACGAATAACACGCGTGATGTTATTCGTAAGATCATTTGCTGTTTCTGGCTTGTTGACATAAACTCGAGATTTAACATAACCCACAAGAAGTAATCCAACGGCCTTAAAACCACATGACCTCGGGGGCCAGTTAACATCACCACCACGGGAAATGATGAAACCTCTGAATTTCTCCTTCAAAATATCGATTGTTTCGAGAACAGTATGACATGTGGCACCATCTTGCTGGAACCAAATGTTTCCGAGATCGATACCATCCAATTGAGGCCAAAAATAGTCCCTTATAAGAGCCCGGTATCTTTCTCCATTGACGGAGCTCTTCCATCTTCATCTCGGAAAAAAATATGGACCAATGATTCCACCATACCAAAATCCACACCACACAGAAACCTTTTGGGGATGAAGTGGTCTGCATTGCATTGTGATTGCTCCAATAGCGGCAATTTTGTTTGTTAACACAACCATCCATCCAAAAGTTGGCTTCGTCGCTGAAGATGATTTTTCGACAAAAATCCGGGTCAGCTTCCAATTTCTCCATAGCCCAGTCAGCGAATACACGGCGCAACCTATGGTCGTTGGACTTTAGTTCTTGAGTTAACACCATTTTGTAAGCGTGAAAGTTCAAGTCCAGATACAGAATTCACCAAGTTGTGGTCAGCGAAAGGCCCAATTCTTGCGCTCGACGAGCAATTGATTTGTTTCCGTTCTCGCGTGCACTCTCACGAAGGGCGCCTATGTTTTCGTTGGAGCGCTTACGTCGATTACGTACAGGCGTTCTTTGATCGCTGACAGAACCACTTCTTTCAAATGTATCGATCAAATGCCGAATCGTTCTCTCGCAGGGACGATTATGCACACCGTAAACTTCCACGCAATACACGGAAGGTTTGGCGAATAGATGATCCATTTTGATAATAAATTTTCGCAATTTCTACGCGTTGCTGAATGCTGTAACGTTCCATGGCTATTTGTCAATAACAACTGTAACCACATGAAAAAAATGACTGCTGTAACTCAATAACAACGGTAGTATCACATGTTAAAGATAGGACACTCTTGTTGAAAGACCCTTTACATGGCATTTTGACTGATTAACAAACTAATGAGACTTGCAACAATTTCCTTTTACCTAGCACTTTTAGAGTTTCATGTAAATAATACAATACATACAAAAATACTAAACGTACAAGGTTGAAATTCAATGTCTTACCTCCTTACTGCCCATCAAGGTATGAAATGGATAATGCATTTTATAACTGATATAACATAACTGATTTTATACCTCCTTGTTTACCAGAATAATCCAAACTTGCACTTTCAGGAGAAAATGAAACCAAATTCTTTTCATTGCACTCATACATCAGTTTATTTATGCTATATCAAGAGTTGTTGGAATAAAGCTCTCACAAATTTATTTTATATTCTTATGCACTTATGAGTTAGCATATATTTTTTCAGGTAATATACTTGAATAAAGCTCTTGTTACAAATTTCACATGTGTGTGGTCCTTTCTCCTCATGAATTAATTTATGTCTTTTCAATGCTGCCACTAGAGTAAAGCATTTGTTACAAATCTCACATCTATGTGTTCTGTTGCCCTCATGAGTTAATTTGTTTTTTCATAGTTACTGCAAGAGTAAATGTCTTCTTACAAATTTCACATGTATGTGGCATTTTGCCCTCATGAATTAATTTATGATTTTTCAGGGTTGATGCTTCTGTAAAGCTCTTAGTACAGATTTTACATGTGTGCGGCCTTTTGCCCTCATGTATTAATTTATGATTTTTCAGGTTTGATTTCCGAGTAAAGCTCTTTTTACAAATTACACAAATATGTGGTCTTTTGCCCTCATGGATTAATTTATGATCTTTCAGGGTTGATGCTTCAATGAAGGTCTTGTTACAAATGTCACATCTGTGTGGTCATATACCCTTGTGTATTAATTTATGCTTTCTCAGGTTTGAAGATTCAGTAAAGCTCTTATTACAAATTTCACACATGTGTGGTTTTTTGCCCTCATGGATTAATTTATGACTTTTCAGGTGTGATGTGTCAATAAAGCTCTTATTACAAATTTCACATGTGTGTGGTCTTTTGCCCTTATGAATTAATTTATGCTTTTTAAGGGCTGTTGCCTGGGTGAAGCTCTTGTTACAAACTTCACACGCATGAGGTCTTTTACCCTCATGGATTAATTTATGCATTTTCAGGTTGATATATGAGTAAAGCTCTTGTTACACACATCACATGTATGTGGTCTTTTGTCCTCGTGGATTAATTTATGATGTTTCAGGGTGGATGCTTTAGTAAAGCTTTTGTTACACTCGTCACATGTATGCACTTTTTTCCCCTCTTGTCTTATCGTATCTGTTTTCTTTCCATACATTTCAAATTTGTGTGCTGTTCTGCAATACTGAATTGAACTGTCTTTTGTTTTAGTTGTTTCAATCATCTGCTGTAGCTTACAATTGAGCAATGGGGATGTCATGGTGATACTGTGATCATTGTTTCCCAAGCTGTTTTCCCTAGAATTTGTACTAGTGAAGAAACACGAAGCACTATCACTGTTTCTGCGCACTGATTCCTTACAGAACCTGAAATATTAAAGTCAAATTGTCAACCAGTTATCTTATGTAAAGAAGAGAACAAAGAGCTACTATAAGGATTTCAAAAGAATACATATTAGTGTTACAAGCTTAGCTGTTGCCACAGATTAAACTTTCGTGTTTTCCCATCACTTTTCTGAATTAGATTTTTTGCCAACTTTTCTACGTGAATAACAATAACCTCAAATTTTATTTTCAAATTTGCCTTTGATGCATATCAGCAGCTTATTTATTTATACAGAATATAAAATAAGTGTGGAATATTTTGGGAGCTGATAGTATGTGCTCAAAAGGGAAATCACTGTGTAACAAAATGGGCCAATTATATAACAGATGTATTAGGAGCCCTGAATACCTCAGAGGATGTGATCAGTGTTATGTTTATTCATTGCAACCCATAATGTAATGTACTAAGAATGTTACATAATGATGTTTTGAGTCACAACTGTTTATACTAATAGTATAAAGAGAGAAAGTTTGTTTGTGTGTTCTTTCACCATTGAAAATCAATGTCTCTCCTGACGGGCACGGGCTAAAAGACTCTTAATTTTGATTCCTAAAAGACTAGAAGACTAAGCAGGATTTACATGCCTGGATATTAGAATTTGAACCCATAAAGGAACACACTTGCAAATATACATAGATGGTAGGGTAGGGCTTTACTTCCCTTCAGAAGGGAAGTAAAGCCAGTGGTCCCATGTCATAGATTTACGGCACGTAGAACCTCAAGCTTGATAAAGAGGCCTCTGAGCAAAATTTCCAGTCTTTCACGCCCAATATAGAATGGGACGCTAAGGACCATAGTAGTTAAAGAGCGTCCATAAATTTAAAAAAAAAAAATCTCCCACCCATGTTCACTACTTGCTTGCTGGTTCTAAAGAGAACGATAACTTGCTTGCCCACTGTATATATGAACCTGTTTTACCAGTCTATTATGTCACAACTTGCAATAGTATCAACTTAGATTTAAAATTCTTTAACTATAGCACATTATACCCCTAAAGCTATGCTAAATGCCACATATCTGTTTACACTCATTGAATTTCCCAGCATTTGTAATATGCTTTCAAGTATAATTCTTTTGTTTCTATTGAGCTAATGCAAGGAGTATGTAATATCAAGGTAGACCTATGCAAAACAGATGAATGTGTACCTGTTACAAAATAGGTATTAATACCATTTCTACAAACACTTATTTGATAACAGAAAGTAAATAAAAACAACACTTTAATGTGAATTATCTGCAGATTATCTCTGAAGATAAACAATAAAAAGTATAGCAGTTCATGGGATTGCAATGCATCACATTTTTCTTGTTTCTTCAGCATTAACAAGAAGTTTCTGATGTGTTGCTATAGGAGTTGCTAATGAGAAAAGTGAATGAAGTTTGTCTTCTTTTAGTTCTCTTTACAAGACAGCATTACAAATCTTCAGAGCCTTACTTTTAAAATACTATTCCACATTATTTATTAATGAATATTAGAATTTAAATAATTCCCTTTTAAATATTTTGCTGCATAAATCTCAACATCTTTACATGTTGCCAGATTGCTAATATAAACTGTTTCATGCTGATATAAGAGTAAGTTCATATGTTAACCCTTTTCTGCAGTTAAAAATTAATTTATGCTGATTCAGCTGAGGAATGCTCTTATCACAAATTTCTGACTTTGGTTTTTTCCTCTCACGAGTTAATTTATGCTTTGTCAGGTAGAGGTGGAAAAAAAAGGTTATTTTTCCAGTGATACTTTGGAATGTTTCAGTTCCAAGATAACAGTCAAGTATGTCCATAAGTATTTATGCATAAAAGCAAGATACTCTTGCTCCATTGTTATGTTGCTTGCCTTAATGTGGTTCTTCTGCACTAAGTCATGATTCTTTGCTCCAGTATCAGAAGAAAATGCTCCCTTTCCACATGATACTCATACATCTATATACTTATGATCATTGTTGTTCACTTAACTCAGGTTACAGGAATCCATCATCACAGCAGTAACTGTCACATATCGATTTACATTATGCTTATGATTGTGTGTTTCAAAACTGCATTTTGGGCAAGGCTGATAAGTATTAACTCTGATTGACTGTAAGATATCTAGTGAATGTTGCCTTCGTTTGGAACAGTTCCAATCATCTCCCATCGTATTCCTACTCTCTATACTGAGAGAGTTACTTTTAGAACTGGTTATGAAAATACTTAAATGATCACATTTGTGTAAAGTTGAAGGACTGTTACTTTGGCACAATATAATTGCAGCTATGGTTCTGAGAATGGAACTACTTCAAAATTACTCTTACTTTGTTCCTACACTTACTATTAGAGCCACAGATGAAGACATATTTCCCACAAATTTGGTATTTTTATAAGCTTCTGCTGCCCTGAGTTCACGAGCATTTTCAGGTTTGAAATTGCTGCTGTTATAAATTTCACATGTGTACATTCTCTTGTTCTCATGATTTAATTTTTTTTTGTGTGTTGTTGCTAAAATAAAACCCCTCTTACAAATTACATATGTATGTGACATTTTGCACCTGTGGACTCATTTATGCATTTTCAAGTTTGATGCTTCAGTAAAGCTATTACAAATTTCACATATGTGGGGTCTTTTGCCTTCATGGATTAATTTATGGGCCTTTGGGTGTGACGCTTGCATAAAGCTCTTGTTATAAATTTCACATGTGTGGGGTCGTTTCCCTCATGGATTAACATATGCCCTTTTAGGTTTGATATTGGAATAAAGCTTTTATTATATATTTCACATGCAAGCGGTATTTTGCCTCCATGAATTTATAATTTTTCAAGCATGCTACCCGAATAAAGCTCAACTTACAAATTTCACATGTGTGTAGTTTTTTTTTTTTTTTTTTGAGGGGGGCCCTTCATGGATTAATTTGTGTTTTCAAGCTTGATGCTTGAGTAAAGCTCTTATTACAACGGTTATCTACCAGTGATAAAAATTAGTAATAATGATGAAGTGTGTTATCACTGTTACATCAGGTGAACCAAATATACCTCTACACTGCTATTTATCACTATAGTTGCTTTTCAGATGTGAGAAGAGAGGGACATGTTGTTGAGAAGGCAGATGTAGAATTGGGCTGTTTAATGCATAGAATTAGCAACAAACAAATGAATAAGGAAAATGATTGCTTTTTGGCAGGTAATAAGTAGAATCAAACTCAATTAAGAACAGAAAATGGAACAAAAAATATGCATTGGGTACTGCAGAAACAGGACCACGAATTATTTTTGGATAAGCAAATACAAGAATAGAGACTTCTGGAAAGAAGTAAGACTGATCATACTGAGAAGCCATCCCCAAATTATTTTTTTCTATTCTTTGAATTTTTTAGAATTCTAAGCAATACACTTTCAAGTACCATTCTTTTGTTTCTCATGAATTAATGCAAAGTGGTACGCAATAAGGTAGATATACGCAAAACAAGATTAATACATGCTCCCCCCCCTTGTTAACTTTGCAGCATATAGATTTGGGCTGATCGTAGATTAGACTGTCATACAATTATATGTCCTCAGGGTTTTGCCCAGTGGCAATCCTCAATTTATTTATTTTTTCTCATTTGTATAGCTGAACTTCTGTAGTCATATCAAAGGCTTAGAGTTTAGAAATCACTAACTCGATCACTGCAAGTTTTAACTGATTTTGATTAGGAAACACTCACATTCACACTTCTTGATTGCAGAGGAGGGGTAAAGATTCTAATTGCAAAAAAATTCCTCTGCCCCAGCTAGGAACCATACCCGAGACCTCTGGGTTAAGAAGGCAGTACACAAACACTCGACTAAAGAGGCAATCTCTGAAAATATTGTTAATGGGCGAATTTGTGACTAAATAACCAGTAACAGCACATATACATACATTCATACATATTAGTTGTCCTCCGTGGTCTAGGGGGTAACATGCTAACCTCTAGTTCCATAGATTGCAGGTTCAAACCCTGTGAAGCACAATGGATGTTTTTAGGTGTAAAAATCCTTAGAATGACTTCCTTTGGAAGGGAAGTAAAGCCACGGTCACATGTACATTTACGGCACATAAAAGAACCTGAAGCCTGATAAAGAAGCCTCTGAGCAAAATTTCCGGTCTTTCACGCTTGGTGAGCAAATTTCCAGTCTTTCACACTCAATTTAGAATGGGATGCTAATTCCATAGTAGTTAAAGAGCCCCTCCATAAATAAAAATTAAATTTCAATACATTCACACATCAGACTCTGTGCATACTGAGAACCTTCTTGTTTAAAGAGAAATTTCTTGAGCCCAGCCAGGAATTGAACCCAGGAATGCTGGTAGAACAGGCAGACACTGTAATGACTGAACTACAGAACTAGTCATGTGTACCTACTACAAAATATGTATTAATACCATTTCTGCCAACATTTATCATAATGAAGAGGAATTAAACTCAAATAACCACTTTACTATGAATAATTTGTAGGCTATATCCAAAGATAAACAACAATGGATATAGTACATCATGTGATTGCAATGTATATCAGATATATTTTCTTTTCTCCTCAGCATTAAAAACAAGTTTCTGATGCTGTACTGATATAGAATTTGCTAATGAATAAAGTAAGAAGTTTAACACTTTTATTTAAGCTGTTTTTTATACAAACAACATTACTAATCTTCAGAGCCTTACTTTTTAAAACCCTGTTACAGATTATTTACAAATGAATATTAGAATTGAAGAAATTAATTCACTTTTAAACACTTTACTAGATAATTTCAAATTTTATATTTTGCCAAATTGTTAATACATATTGTTTATTGCTGATGCATAGTTAAGTTTTTGTTAACACTCTTCTGTGCTTAATTTATGCTGTTTCAGCCTGTTTATCACAATTTCTCACTTTGCTCTTTGCCTCTCATGAGTTAATTTATGCTCCAGTGGGTAGAGGTGGAAAAAATGGCTATTTTCCAGTAATTCTTCCAATTGATTCAGTTCCAAAATAATGGTCAAGTATGTCCACAAATATTTATCATAACAGCAAGACACTCTTGGTCCATTATTATTTGCTTGTCTTACTGTGGTGCTCGTGCACCAAGTTGTGATTCTTTGCTCTCATATCAGAAGACAATGCTCCCCTTCCTTCTGCCATGCACAAACAAATTCTTGGTGTACTATTACCTACAACACATCTATATTTATCATGACGGCTGCTCACTTAACTCAAGTTAAAGGAATTCATATCCATAATTATGGCAGTAATTGTGGTACATCAATTTACATTATGCTCATGATTATATGTTCCAAAACAGCATTTTGGCTAATTGCTTTTCAGGTTTATATTGCAAGGTTTGATGAGTATTATTAAATCTGATTCACTGAAAGATATCTGGCAGACGATACCTTCTAACGGAACTAGGAAGCACGAACAGATTCAAGGTTTCACATCCTGTACATACTTGTAACTTTTGAGTTGTAACTTAACATACTCTGATCAGAGTATTAGTTTTGGAATGGTTATAAAAATACTTGAACAATTGCATTAGTGCAAATTTGAACATCTGTTATTTTGGTATCTATATCTGCGTCTATGTTTATTTTTTTCGTACTTCTACTGTCAGGCTGCTGATTAAAATGATATTCTTACAAACTTCATAGTTTTAATCTTATGCCTTCTTAAGTTCACAAACATATTTAGGTTTGAACATTGCTATTATAAACATCACTTCATATATTCTTTGGTCTTCTGAATTAATTACTTTATTCTGTCTTGTTGCTAGAATAAAGGCCTTATTACAAATTACTTAAGTGAGTGACATTTTGCCTTCATGGATTAACTTATGCTTTTTCAAGCTTGCTACTTGAGTAAAGGTCTTTTTACAAATTTCACATGTATGTGGTCTTTTGCCTTCATGGATTAATTTATGCGTTTTCAAGTTTGATGCTTGAGTAAAGCTCTTATTACAAATTTCACAAGTGTGTGGTCTTTTGTCTTCGTGGATTAATTTATGCCTTTTCAAGTTTGATGCTTGATTAAAGCTCTTATTACAAATTTCACAAGTGTGTGGTTTTCTGTCTTCATGGATTAATTTATGCTTTTTCAAGTTTGATGCTTGAATAAAGCTCTTATTACAAATTTCACAAATGTGTGGTCTTTTGTTTTCATGGATTAATTTGTGGTCTTTCAGATGTCCTTTATAAGTAAAGTTTTTGTTACAAATCTCACACGTGTGTTGTCTTTTATTTTCATGGATTAATTTGTGGTCTTTCAGGTGTGCTTTATGAGTAAAGTTCTTGTTACAAATCTCACATGTGTATAGTCTTTTGCCCTCATGGATTAACTGATGGTGTTTCAGGTGTGCTTTCTGAGTAAAGCTCTTGTTACAAATTTCACATGTGTGAGGTCTTTTACCCTCATGGATTAACATATGCCCTTTTAGATTTGAAGTTTTAGTGAAGCTTTTATTACAAATCTCACATTTATGTGGTGCTTTGCCCTCAGGATTTAATTTACGCACTTTTAGCACTGATGAACGAGTAAAGCTCTTATTAGAAGTTCTTCTCCTGTTATGACTTTTACTATGGACTTTTAAATCTGATAAAAATCTAAATCTCTTCAGACAAATTTCACACTTGTATGGTACTTCAAAGTTTTCAATCAAACTTCCTTTCACATCAGTGTTCAATATACGATTTGTTTTGATTTCCTCAAGCATTTGTGTTCGCCCAGAGTTGAGAGATCCTGGTGCATCAGCTATACCAGGATTATTGATTCTCTTGCTGTTTTCCCATGAATTGATACCAGTGATGAAACAGGAGGCACTATCACTGTTTTTGCACACTGATTCAGCAAGGAACCTGAAATATTAAAGGCGTATTATCAATCAGTAATCATGTACTTGAAGAAGAGGACAAAAAGGACAGAGCTACTAAACAATTCCGAATGAAGAGATATTATTGGATTCAATTGAATTACATTGAATTCTATTTATGGATGCTGTTTAATATGTTTCTTAGCATCCCATTCTATATAGGATGTGAAATATCCTAATTTTTGCTCAGAGGTCTCTTTATCAAGCTTGAGGTTCTTTTATGTGTCTAAATCTATAACACAAGACTACCAGCTTTACTTCTGTTCTGAAGGAAGCCATTCTAAGAATTCTTATGCCCAAAAAAATCTACCACCCTCCGCCAGGTTTGAACGCACAACCTCAGAAACTAGAGGCTAGCATGGTACCGCTAGACCACAGAGGATGACCACACATCACTTATTTTTATATTTCTGCTACACACCATTCTTACAAAAGTTTATTTTTGCATTACCTGTTAATCAAGATAAACATTTGTAGAATGGTTTCAGTACATATTTTGTTGAATATAAAGGGGATATAGGGAGTAAAGTCTTTAAAGGTATATCACTATGTGCCTTAGAAATGCCATAAGTTATATGATATTGTGAGAAACAGAAGGACGGTGACTTAGCAGTTCAAAGAACATATTATATAGTTGTTACAAAATTCAGGAAATAGCAAGAAATGTTTTGACATACATAGTGTTTTAATAAGTTCTATATTTATTATGTAGCAAAATATTTCCATTCCTTATGTTTTATAAATTATACAGAATTGTACAATATGAGAAGAACTCTTTAAAGACTATTCACAGAAACTCAACATATACTTTTTATTAGTCATATTAAGATCTTAAACAAATATTCTTTTAATAAAAATCATTAGAGCCAATTCATATTACAGAGGTAAAGATTCCCAGAAAAAATATGCTTTCTGTGAAAAATGTATTTACAGATAATCCTTATTTAAGGTAAAAATATACAGATCACTGAAAATATATTAAATAGGGTTTTACATTAATGTCAAAAGCTTAGCTGTCACCAATGATGGAAGTTTTATTATATCTTCTGATTACTTATGCTCCTTTAATTACGTTAAATGGTTTCTATGTTTTTTTCTGTGTAAAATCAACTTTCTTCAGTTGTACCAATTTTTACCAGAAATGAGTGAGCTGTCACTGCTGCCAAAACCACCTTAGAAGTAAATGTAGAGTTTACAATACTAATTTTATGAAACTTTTGTAGGCTGCAAGTTAAATGTGAAGTTTGTTAGAAAACTTTTTGACATGAAGAGAATTAGAAAGGTAGAATCAGACGACTGAAAAATTCAATGCCATAGCCAGGATTCATTGAATTTTTCAGTCATCTGATTCTACCTTTCCAACCTTGTCCAACACACGGCTTGTGTGGAAGAACAATTAACTCCATGAAGAGTATTAATTTAGCAAGGATCCTGATCAATATAAGTTTATCAAAGACTTCTTCTTCAACCTGATAGAACCTCACAATACTGATCTGATGAGGATTTGCTTTATCAAAGACTTGTCTATAACCTGATAAAACCTCACAACCTTGACCTGATGAGGATTCACTTTATCAAAGACTTGATCGATTATCTAATAAAATCTCACAATCTTATCTGAGGAGGAATCACTTTATCAAAGACTTGTCTATAACTTGATTAAACTTCATAACCTTGGTTAGATGAGGATTCACTTTATCAAATAGTTACCTGTATCTTGATAAAATCTAACCACCTTTATCTGAGGAGAATTCACTTTATCAAAGACTTGTCTATAACCTGATTAAACCTCATAACCTTGGTCAGATGAGAATTCACTTTATCATAGACTTGGTCAATAACCTGATAGAAACCTAACAACTGAGATGATGAGGATTTGCTTAATCAGATGCTTGGTCTCTTCATTTTGAATAAATTTTGTTTAACTAGTAAAACATAAGAGATAATCAAAATCTTATTACATGAAACATGTATCACTTTAAAACACACACTTTCTGGTTAAGGTTGCATTAACCATTTCCACAACATTCTTTGTTATTGGTTTGAATTTCCTTTTTGAAGTGATGTGTTGATATTCATTTTTTCCAAATAGTCACACTGGCAGTATGGAATTTCAAAGTCATCAAATAGTGACTCTTTTTTCAACCATTTGACCATTCCTTGAGCCTCCAGCATCCCCCTTGTACTTGCAGTGAAATTAATAAGTAGTAATATTATACAGAAAGAAAATTTGTGAGTGTGTGGGGGGGGGGGTGAATCTCTTCTTTCACCATTGAAAAACCTTTACTTTTCTAACAGTCATACACTATAAGAAACCTAATTTGAATTCCTAAATGACAAAATACTAAAAACGTATTTAAAAGGTCTCAATAATAGAATATGAACATGTTGGAGTCATAATAGAAGATGCTTACTAGAATGCATTTGTAATTTCCCCACTTGTTGTTTCACTATAAAGAATGCATGGTGAAACAAAAGCTGTAATTTATACTTAGCAATATACAGATAAATCAAGGAGGAATGCTAAGTAAACTCAGAAGACAGAGTAAAAGAAATAACTGGTGTTGGCTTATAATGATATGATGTGTGTGTGTGTGTGTGTGTGTATGAGTGTTATTTATTTCTTTAATTGACATTTATCAAATACTGCAGATATGAAGCAGTATCAAAACCTCTGAGTAATGTTTTAAAACTACAGAAACTTGTAGTTACATTTCTGCAACTAGTTCATTGGGAAATTATATTAAATATTGTGGTGCAGCAGCTATGGCTCAAGATTATCATCAGGAGGCAGTTAGAGGTAAACAAAGATAAGTGGCGCTCACCAGCTTAAACATCGGAAGCACTATTGGTAAATAACCAGAGTTTTCTGGAAGTTTCTTTACCCCTCCTCCAGAACATGTGTTGAGATAGTTCTGAATGTTCTGTGGAAGATTCCATTTGCTATATAAGGGCGTGTTCTCACAAGAGTTGAGTAATTTGAGTCAGTGAAATAGTGAGCGAGTGTGGTTCTCCAAGCGAATTGGTGATGACTGCTGTGACATGCAGCGAGTGCTACTGCGGAGCGAGAGATAGCAGAAGTCTTAGATTCAACTCCCCAGTGAGTGAACCCTCTTGAACAAGAGGTATCATCATGTGCATTTCATTATGCCATACGTCTTGAGGAAAGTAAATAACAAAGACATTGAACTAGCTATCATCAGTGAAGTGACAGTGTGAACTAAGTGGTCTCAGTGAAAGTTGAACTAGATTAAAACAATGATAGTGGAAACTAGTTAAGTGACAGTTAAAACTGGACAGTCACGATATATAAAGAGTAAGATTAAGTTCAACTATATTCATAATTAATTTTCTCTGGGGTTCAGACTATACGCCAAAACCTAATATTTTAAACTGCTGCCTCTGGAGGTAGTAGATAGTTTATATTTTTATAAATATCGGGAATTTTTAGTCCATTACTATGAATATGCTGAAGTTTACAAAATTGCTATTCTATGGGGTAAAGGAGAGAATTCAGTATAAAAATTCTTCCACACTATTACAATAATTTATTAATGAATTAAAATAAAATTAAATTAAATTAATAACATTTGAGATTTAAAAAGTCAACTGTGCAATGCAGGGTAAATTAGCTAGTAATAAGAGCATTTCTGTGAAGATTTATCTCGATTAACATAAAGAAGATATAAGAATAAGTTAAGAATAGTTAATAGAAGAGTGGGTAGAGAAAGCCATGTGAATGTAATACACCATCCATATATGTATTTTTACTGTAGATTTTCTTCCCATATGAACCATTTGCCTGTTCCCTGAACATTTTTAGTAGTGAATCTTTTTCCCCTACTTCATGATTGCTTCCCAAAAATGATGAACCACTGCAGATTTATCAATTCCTTTGTTCTTCAAGTTTTCCTTGAATATACACTGCCGTTTGTGAAAATTGAAACACCAAGAAGGAATCTCTCAAATAACTCCAAATTTGGAAGTGTAGAAGAGTGTGCAAGCAATAAGTGATTAGGTTTGCAGAGAAATGGGGTACATGTAGGCCGAGCAGAGCACTCTCGTGTTGGTCCAACAAGGTCAGTGTTGCGCCCAGTGTAGTCAGTGCACAGCTGTCAAACAAGGTGGAAACAATAAACTGAGTGCCAGTATGCCTTGGAGACGTCAAAGGGAGCCATATCGGCATGTGAGTGAGTGAGTTCGAACCGGGCAGAATGATCGGTCTCCGGGAAGCGGGTTTGTCATACCGTGACATTTCGGCTCGTACAGGGCATGCTGCTATGAACATGATGCATGTGTGGAAGCAGTGGATATATATTCACACTTCCAGTGAAATCTTATCAAATATTTGGATAGAATGCAGGACTACCTCTATCTATTGTAAATAGGCATTAGAAGAATAAGAACACACAAATTCAAAATATTAAGATAGGTTTTTGAAGACATTTATTTTGTTTGCAAAAACTTAATATTGCATATAGCACACACCTACATGATGTTCCTTTTGACTGCATTGTCTTTGTTCCACCATTTTGAAAACAGCTTAGAAAGTGAAAGCATGCTTACGTATAGTCACTGGCAAATAGGAAAAAACCTTAGGTACATCATACCAGTTTAAAATAATGACATTCTAGTCAGCAGTAATGTTACTGCAGATGGCACCACAGGCAGTGGACACTGATGATACATGAAATGAAATGTTAAGAAGGAAATGTTCCAGGCCTAAGTTTAGGGTACTTTCCCAGTATTTGCCGGTTATGACGATTGAAGAAATGCTGGGGAAAAGTCCTCAGTGAGGGAGGACTATCTTGGTGTGTCTTAACGACCTCGGCTACCTATTCTGCATTTTACTCAATCATGGACAGATGGCTGGTATCAATATCAATTAACACAGATTTAGAGTTCTATGGTTTCATAGAGCAAATTTTCTTTGCTTAAACAAAGAGAAAACTGAGAACTTAAAAATCTGCTTAAACAGTAGAAACAGTTGCTATAAATCAGTTAGGTTTTTGAGAATATATTTTCAACCCACACTTAAATGGGATTGTCACATTGAAATGCTGTGTAAGAGGTTATCACAAGTATTTTCATGCTAAAAAGATTTAACCTGAATGTAAGTACTGAGGTACTAAGTACAGTTTATTCTGCTAACTTACATAGCCATCTGTCTTATGGAATAATAGCTGAGAGTAATGATACTAATATAAAATAACATTAATTCTTCAAAAAAAGACAATAAGAATGATTTGTAATGTTAATAATAGAGCTCACTACAAAACCTTAAGAATATTAAAATTTTAACTCTACCTTCAATATATATCTTCAGTGTTTACCTTATATTAAAACCAATATTAATCAGTTTGAAACTAATGCTTATGTGCATGGACATACAACCAGCTGTAGACATGATTTAAGAACAGGACAGTGTAAATTCTCAATTACATGCAGAAGCTTGCTGAATTTTCTAAAAATATATATATATATATATATATATATATATATATATATATATATATATATATATTGTAACACCCCTACCGGGGGTGGTTACCCCGCAGTAGTTGGTTACGCTAGGGGGGTGATAGCTCAGAGGTAGGAGGATGCGTCAGTACTGGGGTGGTAGGTAGGCTGGGGTGGCGTTCCAGGATAGGGGTATTTAATTAATGCACAGGGGATGCATTGACCCAATAAATTGTATTATTGTTTTAGTGGTAGTACATTAGGGCCCGTGGTCGGGCCAATCAGATTGGGTGAGGCCCGAGTCAGCACAGCAGATCTTAGAGTAGATACATCCTTACCTGTTCGACTGGTGTTACGTTGGCAACTTGTGTATGGTAAACAGACCACAGGTCGTCGATGATACGATTTTAACCGATTCGGACGACAATTCCACACAAAGCGAGCCATACCCCCATAGTATAAATACATACAAAAGTGCTGACTCCGCGTTCCTTATCGCGCCTGTGTTGAGGTAATCTCGTTTCGACACTTTCTGCCTGGTTACCTCATCTGATGTAATCCTCGGCGCTCAACCTGGTCTGCTACAATATATATATATATATATATATATATATATAAACCTAAACACTTAGTACTGTTTGATAAAACATTATATATATATATATATAATGTTTTATCAAACAGTACTAAGCGTTTAGGTTTAAGATATTTTAAAACTGAATGGAAAAAGCTATTTAACTTGCCAGTGTATAACTGGGAATATTTTTATCTCTTGTGTAATTTTGGAATGGCACACTGCTATGCAACGTATTTGTTTACTGGAATAATAGTTCAATTTAATCTGCCATAAAGGCGATTCTTTTATAATAGCTGTTATGAGCAACATTTGGGTAATTTTCAGAAACTGCTATGAGCTTATGAACTGATAATAATGAACACAATCATGAAAATGCTACAACATGATGTTTGACTACAATACAGGCCCTGTACTCAACATAGTTGTTTGAAAAGCAAAAACCCAGATTTTATGGCAACTAGTTAATTAAATCCAGTAAGCCTTTAAAACTAAAAATTAATAGGGGAAAAAGCTAGACTATTGGTTTTGGAATGTTGTTTAATATTAAAATTAAATATTTTTGTTTAATATCACTTCCAAATTGTAGTGCAGCCTAATTACAGTCTGTTCAGCAGCTCATGGTCCTCAGCAGGAATACAATAATTGGTAGTTCAGTAAAATGAGGAAATGGGAAATGTATATAGATAAAGCAAATAGTGAACAAAAGAAGGATACAGCATACTTAAGAGCAGGGGTGTCTCACAGAATCAGTGAACTATTTGCAGAGGGAATGAAGATATTCAAAAAAAGATTGTTTCAGTGTAAAGGCGTTGATAGGTGGACAAAGGAGCTAATAAATCAGAAATTGTTTAGATTAGAAGCAAAATTGCTTCGATTGAAATCTTCAGAAAGGATATAAAAACATAGGACAGTTCTTAACCTCTTTCCTGATCTGGTCATGTATAGACCTACAATGTAAAACAACTATTTTTAGAAAATGTATAGAAGAATAGATTACGTGTTTGTTTCATTATTTTCATATTATGCTGTCCTCCGTGGTCTAGGGGTACCATACTAACCTCTAGTTCTTGAGGTCACAATTTCAAACCTGGTGGAGGGTGATGGAGTTTTTCGGGCATAAAAATTCTTAGGCATGTCTTCCTTCGGAAGGGAAGTTAAGTGACAGTCTTGTGTCTAGATTTACGACATGTAAAAAACCTCAAGCCTGATAGAGAGTCCTATGAGCAAAATTTCCAGTCTTTCAAGCACAATTTAAAATGGGAAGCTAAGGACCATAGCAGTTAAAGAGTATCTATAAATAAAACTCAATTTCATTTTGATATTATACTGTCCTTTAACAAAAAAAAAGTATTTGTAGCCATTTTATATCATAAATATATTAATTTAGTTCAATACTATTGTAGGGTTTTAGTTTAAGAACAAAAGGCAAATTCCATGTAACAGCAGTCAAATGCAACTCCATCATTATCCATGCTTGCCATTACACCAGTTGGTCCTTCCCATGCTTTACCGCAGTCATTGGGACTCGAACCCATGACATTTGCCTTGACGATCTTGGCTATTCAAATCGCTTATATTTGAGTGTCTGTTGAAGGGATATAAAACCAGTTTACTGATTTGAGGAAGAGTAGCATATGTAGCAAAATAATTTGCACAATGGACATTGGCAAAGTGGGTGGGGGAGTGAAACTGGTCTCTTAAAAGAGAGATAGTAAAACATAACTCTATGATAGACTTAAATACTTTTGTAATTTTTAAGGGGCCATTGCAAATTGTATATAGGAATTATATTGTGTATATTGAACATCACTTGTCACATCCATATGTATTAACTTAGAATGAATAAATGAAAGAAATTAAAGTAAGGAAGCAGGTAAACGCTCATGAAATTTAAGGTTAAAAGCTACTAAGTTTGATGCAGTATATTATAAGCAATATGCACTCATCTCAAACAAAGCACTGGACTCACCTTCACTGGAGAAGGAAGAGGAAAATGAATCCATGCTGACGTCTACCAGCAATAGCATTCTCCACAAGAGTATCCTCTACATATTTGCAACAGCCCTACCAGTCTGATTTTGTTATAAGTGAAATACCCTCAAGCATTATATCACAGCGATAGAATCACCTGCTACTTTTCTTTCCCTAAACTTTCATTTCACCTTTGCACAGGATAGTTCCATGGGATTCACATTGCAAATGTAGGTATGGGGCAAGGAAACAATATTGTATGGCCCAAGAACACAAAAATATGGCTTCTTTAAACACCTCTTTGGGTTTGTTTATGCTTGTAAGCTCCGATTTATGCACAAAACTTTGTGTTTTGCAGCCATAAATTATCAGATTTCACACAACTCCTATAATATGGTTTTCCCCCTCTACAATGTAATATGTTATCCTCTGTCGTCTAGAGGTACCATGCTAGTCTCTAGTTCCTGAGGTCGCAGCTTCAAACCTGGTGGAGGGTGATGGTTTTTGGGGATAAAAATCCTTAGCATGGCTTCCTATGGAAGGGAAGTAAATCCAGTGATACCGTGTCATAGATTTAAGGCACATAAAAGAACCTCAAGCCTGATAAAGAGAGACTGAGCAAAACTTCTGGTCTTTCACACCCAATATAGAATGGGACACTAAGAACCATAGCAGTTAAAGAGCCCCCATAAATAAAACTCAATTTCATTGTTTGCAATATAATATGGAGTTTTATCTAAGACTATAACAGAAGAAGGGGACAAATTATGAGCTAGTTTTTCTTGACCCACTTTGCAATGTTCACATGGTTCATCTATCCATACTTATCACCTTCAATTGTTTCCACCTTGTATATGAGAAAAGAATTTCCCAGAAACCCATTTAAGGATAATTCACAATAACTGAAAATGCTAACCATAAAGACAAGGTTAAAATACATGTGTGCATACACAATTACCAGAAAGTTTTCCTGGGTCCCAGGAATGGAAAAGAGGACTTGGTCAAGTTTTAACTTTCTCATCCTCATTATATTAGATCCACACTGTACATATTAAACTCTTCAAGGGGACCATGAGATGAAACAGTTGCTAGAGCCCTCTACAGCCTCAAGCTGGCAAAATGAAACTGGAACAAACTCCAGCAAATGTGTGTCCTGACTACCTCAGATCCTTAAATGTTGGTACTTGTAGCAAAAGCGTCACTTTATGCATGTGCAACTAAAACTATTGCCTAAAAAACAATAGCAAAAGCTAAAAAGAGCAGCAAAAACCAGTAGAAATTAACAAAGAACAAGCAACTCTGATGTACACTTTTAAAAAAGAACAAAGGTTAAAACAACTAGAGGAATTCAAAATAATAATGGATACGCATTTCAAAATATTTAATCCAACAAACTTTTATGTTGGCTAGCTTGAATTAGATTTACTGAATTGGAAACAGGTTAAAAAATACCATTGGCCAATTACAAACAAATGACATCCCAATGCCCAAAATTGACTTCCTGTTATGCTATCCACAAGGTCATCGATATGCATACCTGTTCCTGTTACCGGCATATTGTGAACCATAATGTTGTATAAAGTTTTGCTCTCTGCTCTGAGGCAGTATTTTAATACCTGAATAATTTCAATTGTATTTTTTATAATAAGTAAATTCAATAACAGCCCGCCTTGAAACAATATGTATGTAATAATTATTTAAAATGTATGTAACAGTCATTGCATATGCTTATTATTATTATTATTGTAAACATGTTTAATAATGTCATGTGAATAAATTACATACTTTATTAATACAAGAGCTGTGAGAATAATAAGTTTTAAGTTGCTAACAATGAAGTAATAATGAGGTAACCTTGTAGAAATAATGAGTTACAGTTTTGAATGTTACTAGTCATGATTAGAGCAACAATAATATAAATCCAGGAACAGTTTAAAATTAGCCAATCAACAGCAAAGAAAAGCTTTAAGTAAAATGCAGATATTCTATTGGACTAGAATTAGCCAATCAGAGACTTGAAATACCGAAGCTTACGGTTTAACGGTTGAAATAATGTTCAGTTGCTGGCAAACCTTGGTAGTGACGAGATGGAAGATGTGTTCTCTACAGAAATATTACGTGTGAATCGTAAAATATGTCTACGCGTTAGCTAAGTGAAAGTACTAAAGAATCTCACAGCTCTTAAAAAGTGTAATGCTTTATTAAAATGTGCAAAGGATAAAATAAAAAGAAGTGAATTTAAAAACTTAAAATTCGTGTATGTCTACAATTATTGTCGTACAGCACCTTGCCTAAGAAATACATGACTCTACAAACATTACTCACACAGCCAAGGCAAATTCAAACATAAATAATATATAGAAGCAGTTTTAATATTCATTCATTCATTCATTATCTGTTTACCCCCCTCTTATGTAGGACTTACACCCCCCAGGACTTACAAGCGGGTGCCTGGGGTCAGAGGCCCTACGAGGAGCAGACACTCATGGAGCAGACAGAGCATCCAGGATGGGTGATCAGCCCGATGCCTGGTATGGGATGAAGGAAGTAGATGAAACGAAATGTTGGTGAAATGGAGGAAAGGAAAGGTGAAGATGGAGCAGTTGGTGGAATGAATGGCGGGGGAAACCGGAGAACCCGGAGAAAACCCGCCCAGACGCCGCTTTGTCCACCACAAATCCCACATGCAGATCACTGGGATTGAACCCGGGCCGCCTCGGTGGGAGGCGAGCGGTCTAACCACTCGGCCACGGCGCCGCCTCAGTTTTAATAACAAAGTTAAATATTATAGTGTAAAACTTAGAGTATAACAACAAAATTACATCTTAAAATCAGCTTCTCATATGTAGCAGCATATTGCGTAATAACAGTAACTATTATGTAATCAACAACTTCAAACAGATGCCCAAAGCGTGTTGCAAACTTCTTAAACAAAATAACTCCAAGAACAAAACTACTTCAAATTGGCTTTCCAATGCATGAAGCTTAAATAGATAAAATTACATTAAAATATATTACGTAACATAACGCCTTCAAGTTGGCTCCCAAGCGTGAGACTAATAAACCACATAAATAGATACTACTTCAGTTCTCAGGTTATTATGAACCAGTCTTTACCTTACCTGTTTATATGAATGCCAAATTCCTCCTCTTGCACTAGAAATTAAAAATTTAGTTTTATTTATGGTCGCTTGTTAACTGCAATGGTTCTAGAGTCCATTCTATATTGGGCGTGAAATACCAGAAATTATTCTCAGAGGCCTCTTTATCAGGTTTGAGGTTTTTTTACATGCCATATATCTATGACACGGTACCATCGGCTTTACTTCCCTTCTGAAGGAAACCACGCTAAGTATTTTTACACCTGCAAAAAATCCATCACCCTCTGTCATGTTTGAACACACGACCCCATGAACTAGAGGCTAGCATGGTACTCTAGACCACAAAGGACGATTCTCTTGCACTAGTTACACGTAAGAAGTTATAATTGAAACTGAGAGATATCAGCTTATAACTAAGAGTAATTTTAGTGTAAAGAACATTAGTAGTAAGTTGGCAACATTAAACAACAGCAGCAGCAACATAACAATGGCAGAGATGTTTATAAATTCTCAGATAAGATTAACACGGAGTACCTTTCTCTCACCTTCATTCCTGGAGACCTTAAGCTGTGGATGGACTATAGTGATAAGATCAAAATATTCACATTTACAAACAAATTGTTCCTGAAATTTATATTTACAGACTTCTAGATATGAACTAATGCATGCATTTATTGCATGGTTGCTCAAATCCTCTCTTTACAAATTACATATTTACAGTGTTTTGTCCTATTGAGTTAATTTATACATTTTATAGTAGACACTTGAGTAAACCTTTAATCACAAACATTACATGTTAATAGTCTTCTTCATTTATGCTGTTTCACTGTTGATGTTTGAGAAAAAGGATTCCATAATTTTATCGCTATAAATTTTATCCTCAAAACTTAATTTAAACTCTGTAAGGGTTGAATGAGTAAGTAAAGTTCTTCTAAAAAAACTTCACATTATTGGTCTGCCCTCATGAGTTAACTTATGCTTCTCCAAGTATGATTAATGGATATACCTCAAGTTGCAAATTTTATCCTCAAGACTTAATTTAATCTCTGCAAGGGTTGATGAGTAAGTAAGTTCTTATCAAAAAAGTTCACATTGTTATTGGTGATATGCCCTCATGAGTTAACTTATGCTTCAACAGGTATGATTCATGGATACACCTCAAGTTACAAATTTCACAAGAGTACACTCTATTATTCTTATGGCTTAATTTATGTCTCTTCAAGTTTGAAGATTCAGTGAAGCTCTTGTTACAAATTTCACATGTGTGTGGCCGTATGCCCTCATGGATTAATTTATGCTGTTTTAAGGTTGATGGCAGAGTGAAGCTCTTGTTACAAATTTCACATGTGTGTGGTTTTTTGCCCTCATGAGTTAATTTATGTCTTTTCAGAGTTGCTGCAAGAGTAAACTTCTTCTTACAAATGTCACATGCATGTGGCCTTTTACCCTCGTGGAATAATTTATGCTTTTTCAAGTTTGAGGCTTCAGTAAAGCTCTTGTTGCAAAATTCACAGGTGTGTGGCTTTTTTCCCTCATGGATTAATTTATGTTTCATCAGGGTTGATGCCCGGGTAAAGCTCTTGTTGCAAATTTTACATATGTATGGACTTTTGCCCTCATGCATTAATTTATGCTTTTTTAAGGTTGATTGATCATTATAGCTCTTATTACAAACTGGACAACTATATGGTCTTTCATTACCATGAATTAATTTATGCTTTTTCAATTTGGATGCATAAGCAAAGGTCTTATTACAAATTTCACATGTGTGTGGACTTTTGCCCTCATGGATTAATTTATGCTTTAACAGAGCAGTTGCCTGATTAAAGCTACTCTTACAAATTTTACATGTGTGAGATCTTAGGTCCCTGTGAGTTAACATATGCCTTTTCAGTGTTGACAGCAGAATAAAGCTCTTCTTACAAATGTCACATGTGTGTGGTCTTTTACCCTCATGAGTTAATTTATGTCTTTTTAGAGTTACTGCTAGAGTAAAATTCTTCTTACAAATATCACATGTGTGTGGCCTTTTACCCTCATGAATTAATTTATGATTTCTCAAGCTTGTTGTATCAATAAAGCCCTTATTACAAATTTCACATATATGGGGTCTTTTGCTCTCATGGATTAATTTATGCTTTTTAAGTTTTGATGCAGAAATGAAGACTTTGTTACAAACTTCACATATACGTGAACTTTTAGTCTCATGGGCTGATTTATGCTTTATTAGGTCTGATGAATGTGGAAAGCTTTCCTTACAAATTTCACAAGTGTGTGTCCTTATGCAATTCTGCGTCAAATAACCTTTCGCATCTGAATTCAATGTGTAACTCACTGTGGGTTCTTCAAGCATTTCTGACTGCCTGGAGTTGAAATCAGGATAACTGACTTTCTTACAGGTTCCCACATAACTGGTAGCACTGAAGAAACAGGAGTTACTATCACTGTCTCTGTACATTGATTCTGTATGCAACCTGAAATATTAGAACATAATTTATCAAATAATAATCATAAACCAGGAGAAGAGAACAACAAAGACTAGTCTTCTACACAATTTCAAATAATCATATTACAAGCTTATACCAGTGAAGCAATTTTCACTGTTTTTCACTTATTCTCTTCTGAACTAAATTAACTCCTTTTTAAAGCGTTTCTGTGTGAATAACAATAATTTTTACTTTCTCTACTACTTACCTACAGTAAGTAGATGAAGCATTGTATTCCATTCAAAAATTCAATTCTGAGATTTCACCAAAAATACACATTTTGAGGCTCCAAGGATCTGACACAAAGATTTTCAAGGAAATCCCCCACCTCAAGCTACTCTTTAAATGGAAGTTGTTTTCTTTTTTCAGAAATGGCTCAAACGATTTTGATTAGAACACCATAGGTTTAAGACATTAGCATGACACATAAAACGTATATGTTGAATTTTCTGCAAATAGCTTGTGTCCTCC
This sequence comes from Deroplatys truncata, assembly GCA_030765065.1. NCBI lineage: Eukaryota > Metazoa > Arthropoda > Insecta > Mantodea > Mantidae > Deroplatys > Deroplatys truncata. Next base: position 201,443,324 of record CM060987.1, read on the forward strand.
TCATTCTGAATGATTTTGGTATAATTCATAAACCACAACATTTACTACACAAAAAATGTGAATCTTGTTTTCAAGTGTAAAAATCATTAGCATGGCTTACTTCGGAAGGGAAATAAAGCCGGTGGTCCTGTGTCATAGATTTATGGCACATAAAAGAACCTCAAGCCTGATACATAGCCTCTGAGTAAAATTTCCAGTCGTTCATGCCCAGTATAGAATGGGATACTAAGGACCATAGTAGTTGAAGAGCATCCATAAATAAATAAAAAAAAAAAAAGACACAGAAAATAACAAAATATGTAATGAAAATTTGTCTTAACTAACAAGAAGTAGACAGAAGAATAAGCTTTCTAGTAGCAGTTTGTAGGTGAGTCAGTACAGAATATCATGTTATTGCAACACATCACATTTTTTTATAATCCAAATTGACAGCTCATTGCCAGATATAAAGTAGGAGTGTATAATATTTTGAATGATGATAGATGTCACAAAAGAGACTGCTGTGTGAAATGTATCCGAGTCCTATAACATGTGTATTCTCAGCACCTGCTTCTAGGGGGTTCAGACAAGTATACTGCCTTTCTTAGCCAAAAATGAACTGTTGATTCTGAAGTAGTTATGTAGCTCTGAGCCCAATGCGGATTTTTCATGAGTGAAAAGGATGTGTTTCTATACTAATGTTACAGAGAGAGAGAGGGAGTGAGTGAAAGTGAGTGTGTCTCTTGGAAATTGCTAAACCAATTTTGATAAATCTTTCACCATGGCAAAGCACTATCCTTTCAGATGGATATAGGCTGCAAGAAAACTTGTAATTTCAATGATGAAAAGACAAAAGGTTTACAAGGACTGTATATTACACAAGTCTTACCATAAATACAATAGACTCGGATTAACCAACTCCCGATTAACCAAGGAAGTTGTTGGTAAATAAATGCACATATTTTGTGTATCTGTGTGGGCGCTAGGCAGTGCAAGTCAATGAAACCGAATGTACTATAGCTAGCAAGCTAATGAGCTACCAATGGAAATGTCAATCAAAAGTGAAGACTTAACCAAAATCAACAAATGGGGTTGATTGACAATGCCATTGTTGATATGGTCAACAAACCTGAAGAGGAGCATAAAGCTAACAAAATCGTTCTGAAAACATTGCATTCTGGGAGACTGAAGAACCCATGCCACTTGAGCTACTGTCCCTACAGCAGTGGTGTTGCATCGCAGAACCCTAGAGAGGCAAGAGGTTAGTCTAAAAACTATAAAGGACTTTTTTCAAAAAGTAAATTTCTCATTTAATATTGTAATCTGTTTATCTTTTCGTTGATATTGTAATGAAAAGAAGCTAGAAACAGTGATGTGTATTGAATTTATTTAAAGGTGAGTCGGAATTGTAACACTAACATCACTTAAGTTTACTCACTTAACATGTTTCGGTTATCAGTCGAGATAACCTTCTGAGGATGGGAACAACGGTTTCCCGAAACATGTTAAGTGAGTAAACTTAAGTGATGTTAGTGTTACAATTCCGACTCACCTTTAAATGTTTATCTTTTATTTAAACTGTATAAAGTAATCAATGTACATTTTAAGGAATTATGTTGTAATAAACAATCACTAAAGAGTTTTAGGCATTTTTTGTCATTTACGATGTATTAGCATATTATCTCTATTATCTGAGTTTTTCCACCTCCAAAGTAGCCTCAGTTCCAATTAGCTTGCATAATCACAAGTCTACTGCACTGAAACACAGGTTTTAATGAATGTATACAGGATGCTGAGATATTTTATTATCCAAATAATATACTACAGGGGTATATTATCAATGCAAAATGACCATCTTCGACTTGCACATGGTTCCTCACTCTCTGTGGCCACTCATCAATCCAATTATGTAGCACCTCTCGAGATTACTTTGCCACTGCCTTGATAAGACAGCCCTTTACACAGTGGATATTACAGTGTCTTTTCTTGCAGGCCATGTCTGAAGCATAGACCATGATTGGTAATCCAGAGGTTTTAGCCCTGGACTGGCGGACGGCCAATCAGATGTTGAAATGAGGTCGGGAACATTTCACTTGAGCTGCTGCTAGGTTGTCTGAGTCTTATGTGCTGGTGTTAAAAGCTCCAGTTCCCTCCTTGAAAGATGGTGATGCTGACATCTTTAACCCATTGGCATTTTATTTAAATACCCTCATAAATCCCTATGCAGCTGTGTAAGTGCATTGTAAAGTGGAACAATTCATATAAAATCAACCAAAATAATTGCTTTCCTGAAATTTTACATGCATGATACTGGAAGCATTGACTGACTGACTTTCATGCACCAATATGATTGTCGGTGTGGTAGATTACAAAACAGTTCCACAAATGAAGAGCAACACAACATGTTTTACATTGCCAAGCACTTTTATTATTTTTTCCGTTATTGTAGCATACAACACATCTTTTTGTTCCATTTTTTCCTTTTTTCTTTTCTGTGGGCAGAACGTGCATGGTTTAGCTTGCAGTCTCAATGGGATACCCCCAGCTACAAACTATCCTCTGGCAGTGTTACACTTCAAAGCAGCTAATAAATAGCATTGGTTCTTAAGTCTGTGTAGTTTGTCTTTTTCTTGCCAGTCATCTTACAAAACGAAACTACTGAATATGCACATGACTAGCTGTGCAACGCATTATAGGAAACAAAGCTGTCACCTGATCTTACAAACGGACACCTTCCATTTACTTCTGGTACTAAAGAGCTCTGATTTCTTTACCACCTCTCTGGGTGTCTGAAGTTTCCTTCTTCTCAGCTTGCCTGTTGCTGTAATGTCAGTAGCTTTGTATTTCATTGATAGGAAATAGACATCTTTGAAAACCTTTGATTTCCTGCATTCTTTGCAGACCATGTTTTATACTCACTACATTTCACTTTGTTACGAGATATATTAGATGACATATCCTTTTATTTATTCTAACTATACCAACTATTCTGTTCATTGTTCTAAAGATATATGGAGATCACCTGTTAGTTAAAAATGCAAATATATGCAGTTTTATTGACCAGCACACACTTGCAAGCTGTGCTCGTTATGAGATTTAAATACTAACTTACGCAAATACAGCTCATCATGTGACTCAAATTGATTAATAACCCCCACCCCTACAGAACTGTCTCTTGGTACACTTTAGCTGATGTTTTCACAATTTTCTCACAAAAGTTGACCCCAATAGCTGACACTCCACCATTCCACCAGTGAAGCAGGATTCTGAGAGCTTTCTTGGCAGTTTCCCAACTACTTCCAACATACACTCTTGTCAATTCTTAGGTTGCAAGCATCTTCTATGGCAAAAATATCCTCGTCTTGTGAACAGGATTTGCATGAGCCAATTTTCTAATAACACTTCAGTAACCCCTTTTCTTTTATCCACTTCTGCCATTTTAACTTTCCCATGAGCTGTCCTTTGCATTGTTTGTAAGCTCTCACCTCTAGAGCATCCTTCAACACACAAGACATGGTCATTTTTATAGCTGAAGTTCACAAGCCATTACTGATTGTACAACGGTTCAGTTACCACTTTTTCAGTCCTTACAGCATTGACCGTCCCTTCATTGGTCAATCTTCACAGTTCCATTTTCAACTAATTGTTGGATAGAATGATACATTCCTGCTATAGTCCATCACTTCACTGTATAAAACAAGTTAATGTAGTAAACATTTGCTATTCATAGAAAAGCCAAGATCTTGCACCACTAAATACAAAATGTTCTGTAGTTAAGTCTATGAAATGCAATCTGATAAAACCAACATTAAATAAACACATACAACAGTATTATAATTTACAGTACATTAGTCTCAACAAATTACAATTTTTATGGGACATTATGACCTAACAAATGATTTGACATTCCCTCCTTATTCTGGGTGCACTGTGTATTCAAGGGTAAACTGCTTAATAATATATGGTAAAATAGCATCCAAGAATTACCAGTTAAAGTGCAGTCTAGATCAATTATGGATTAATAAGACCTTATAAAAATAATGTTCTGAAGCAGTGTACATTAATTAAATATTAATATACTTGGTTTTTATGAACTCATATATATATATATATATACACACACACTTAAATTGCAAAAAAAAGCATAAGCATATTTAAATGAATAATGAAGCAAACATATCAATTCCATGTACAAGTATTACAAACATTCAGTATGCTTTTGTAACATGGCCTATACCTAATCTGTAAGCAAGTTCATTGCAAATTCTATGGATCATACGGTCAATGGTTGCTATTGCTTCTCCTATCCAAACTCGCAATTCATTTAGATTTGGTCCTGAATTTGCTTTGAACAGATGTGGATTCTGTCTGCACGCTGACCGATGGTAATGAGATTATTATCGCATCAAGTGTGCTGTGCACCATCAGGATCATCCTCTCTGAAGGAGGTTTTCCCAGGTTTTCTTCAGTCCTCATAACTGGCAAATGCCGGGGAGGAACCCAAACTTAGGCCTGAAATGTTTCCTTTACCAATAATCATTCATCTCATGATTACCTGTGTCCTCTGCCGGTGGATGGGCATTAAACACTATTTATAGAAAAGGAAACTCTAAGGTGCTCAAGTGGACATAACAGAACTTTTTCAATACTTTAGACCTTGGCACTACTCTCAGTTCAGCAGCAATGGCAGCGGAGTTTTGTATGATTAATGTATTGGCATTGCTTGTTTTCTTTTAATTGCCCCACCCCCAAATACACACGCAAAATGAGATTAATTCACTTAATAGATGACTTACTTGGGAAGCATAACCATGCAATATGAAATATTTTAAAGAATGGGTAATGCAATGCAACAAAATAAATACATAAATAAGTTCATTACACAAACTGTCTTTTAATGAACTCCACATTTTTACTTCCTCTCTGCTTTAGCTGTAATTATAGAGGAATTGCACCCAAAAATTCAACACAGAGATTTCAATGGAAACACATGTTTTGAGGCCCACCTGAAATGAAACAAGCATTTGTGTAGGTAGGTGTATGTCTGTGAACAGCCTAAGTCAGAAATGAAATGTTGGATAAATAACAAACTCTGTAATTCACCATCTTCCAAGGATGCAATACAAGGGTTTTGAAGAAAATCCCCCCCCCATTCCTATGTGGACAATTTTTCATCAGTTCTGATTTTCTCAAAAATGGCTGTAATGATTTGACTAAAATACCATATGTTTAAATTATTTACATTAACAAATAAAATGCATATCTTGACTTTTCTAGGAATAGTCTGTGAAATCCTCTTCATTTGTATAATTTTGATTAAGTGGTAAACCATGCAAGATAGACAAAACTTACTACATGGAAAATGTACATCTCTTTAAACCACACAATTTATTTCATATAACTTTTTCGTGGCATCAGCCATTTCCGAGATATCCATTGTTATCAGTTTGAATTTTTCACTATCATTCACTTGTTTCTCACAATGTCATGCAAAGATTGTGGAACTTTGTGGATAGCATACGAGGTGTGATTAAAATGTTTCCAGAATGGCTTCACAACAATGCTGATGCTGAGATTTCTTTAATTCTTACCCAGGCTGTACATGCAACGTTCCTTCCCAATAAAAATGAGAGGTCACGTGACTTCCTGTGACTGTGCAGTGATGAGGTAGACGCTCTGAAGTGAACACATGTTTTGCATGTGCTGCAATTTTTCCGCGTAGCAAAACTGTCAGATTATGAAGAACAAAGAACCAACATCAAATTTTGCTTTAAACTCAGTAAAACTGCAACAGAGGCCTATGAAATGTTAAGAACAGCTTATGGGGAGGAAGTTATAGGCAAAACTCAAGCATTTGAGTGGTTTTAGAAATTTAAAAGTGATGTGACATCAGTTAAAGATGCAGATCGTTCGGGGCGACCCTGTTCCAGCAAAACTGATGAAAATATCAATCAGATGAGGGAAATGGTCTTAATGATAGGCACATTACAATAAGAGAACCTTCTGACTCATTAGGACTCTCCTTTGGAAGTGTTCAAAGCACTTTGAAAGACAATTTGGACGTGAGAAGAATTGCCGCCAAGTTTGTGCCCCGCCTACTTTCAAATGACCAAAAGGAAAGCCGTATGATTGCCTGCACAGATCTTAAAAAACAGCTACAAAATGACCCACAGTTTATGGAGAAAATTATTACTGTTGATGAAACGTGGATTTATGGGTACGATCCAGAAACGAAGCAACAATCTTCACAATGGAAGAGTCCTTCATCTCCACGCCCAAAAAAGGCCAGACAAGTTTGATCCAAAGTGAAGTCAATGATGATTGTGTTTTTTGACATTAAAGGCATTGTACATAAGGAATTTGTGCCACGTGGTCAAACAGTGAATCAAGTGTTCTACAAACAAGTGCTGCAAAGATTAAGGGAGAATGTGCGATGCAAACAGCCGGAGAAATGCAGGAGTGGTGACTGGTTCCTGCATCGTGACAATATGCCCGTGCACAAAGCCCTTTCTGCTCACGAATTTTTGGATAAAAATAGGATGAATACTGTTCCCCATTCCACCTATTCTCCTGATTTGGCACCAGCAGACACTTTTATCTTTTCCTGCAACTTAAAATACGGCTCCGAGGACACCGTTTTGAGGACATTGATGTCATCCATCGCGAATCACAGAAGGCTCTGAACATGTTGAAAGAAGAGTACTTCCAGCAGTGGCAGAAGCGCTGGGACAAGTATATCAACTCCCAAGGAGACTACTTCGGGGGTGACAGTGCAGATTAGACAAAACAAACTGTTGTGTAGTATTTATGACGTCATTCCGGTAAGTTTTTTATCATACCTCGTACCTACAATGAAATGTGTAATGAAACTATTTCTGCAAATGTTTATCTCAATTAGATACAATTTTGTAGATACAAAGATACGTTTTTATAAGAATACTTAGTAAAATTGTACAAAATTAAATCAGTATGAAGTAGTAGTAGTAGTTGGGCTTTAAAGCGCACAACAGCTGAGGTCATTACTGCTGTGACAAAATTTTAGAAATAAAATGTAGGTACTGATGCTGCATTCCTAAATATAAAAACAAAATAAAAATTCGGCTAAAACAAGGTCAGCAACTGTAGAACATATAGGCAAAACATAGGCAAACCATCACATTGGCATTTAAAGTGCCAATAAGGGGATATACACTACACTTATAACCAGAGACCAGAAGTTTAGGCATTATAAATCATTAAAATAGGCAATACAAGGCAATTAGAAAAACACATTTATTTAATATATTACACTATTCAATAACTTGATCATCATATTTTAAAGAACTTCAAAGTTTTAAACAAAATGCTAGTGTTGTAATTGGTAATTGACACAAAAATGAAATATTTTTTAAAAAGACCTGCGTATTGCAATGCCTTATTCGTTGCTCATGACAACCAAATGTTTTTTTAAGTTCTCTGGTCATGTTAAGTCTCCTGTCAGATAACACATTTTTCATATGAGAAAATGACCTCTCAACATCAACAGAGGTTATTGGAGCAAATCTAAAACATAGCATCGTTGTAGGATCCATTTCAACTGCAACAGAATTGTCTCCTTGTAGAATTTTTGAAATGTTTCTAAGCTTATCCAGATCACAATTTTTCGATAACACTTTTTTACACTTTTCGCCAACTAATGAATCCCGTTTCCCTGGTACACTGTCTTTGCACTGCATCATCCACAATTTTTATGACTTCGTTAAGGCTGTCCTCTTTCTTGAAGCTGGTAGATCACTTGTGGTAGGAACCCAAACCAGGCTGCAATGAAGATTAAGTCATTTTTCACTTCCGAAGAGTTGAGAAGTTTCTTGGCAACTACAATTGAAGGTACTTCATCCTCCAGAGCATTCACCACCTCAGTTATACTTTGGAAATTTGAAGCATAGTAAAGTGCTGCTGAGATCCATGTCCCCCATCTCTTTATGATAGGTTGGGGGGGGGGGGGTTGGCTGAGGTACAATGGATTTAAATGTCAGGATTCTTGATGGGGCTTTCACAAAGATCTTCTTAATACTGGAAATCAATTTGTCGACGTCCAGAAACAAGCATCATATCTCTTCTGACACCCTGTGAAAGCCATGTGCAATGCAGGCCACGTGAAGCATGTTTGGAAATAGCACTTTTAACGCTATTCCAGCCTTTTTCATATATGGTGCAGCGTCACTGATGAAAAGTAAAACGTCGTATTGAATCTCTTCAGGCCACAGCAACTTTAATGAACTGGTGAATAACTGCGCAATGGTTGAATTGTTAACTTTCTCAAGACACTCTGTTGTAAGCAGGAATGGTTTCATTGTTTCATCTTCTGTAGGATCTAATGGTCCAATAACAACATTGGCAATGAAACGACCCATGGTATCAGTTGACTCATCAATAGAAATCCAGATCTTCTTATTTTTCATTTTATTGTTAATGATTTTCATTGTGTCATCATAACATTTGGTTAAGTAACATTTTCGCAAACTTGACTCGCTAGATACAGTTTGGTTAGTATACTTCTCCAAAAAGTGTGATAATGTAAGATTCTGTAATTTCCACAAAGGGATTCCGGCACTGAGGAAAGCTTTGCACAAGTTGAATGCAAACTGGGATTTTTGACTGGATGTTGCAATTACTCTTGGAAGCAAAGAAATCTTCCCAGTAGCCTTGGAGAGTGCATTTTTGTGTTTGATTGTGCCGATATGCTGTGATATCAAATACTTCTTTCCGTAGTTCACTGACTGCTCGCATATTTTGCATGTGAGTACTTTACCATTGGTACAAAATAAGGCGGATCCAAAAGTATTAACGTAACTTTGTAATTTACTGCATAAAGGAACACAAATTTCGGCATCTTGCTGTTAGCTACAACAATGTCACAATGAAAAATGAAAGAAAAGTAAAGTTAGACCCGCACTCATTATTGCCTTTTAAAATAAACACAAACGGTAATTCAAACACTTTCTGTTATCTATACATTTATTTGTGTGACAGCACTCATTGTTGCAAAGAAAATAATGAACTGAATGAAGGACGCCTATGTTGTCTGCAACTTAAAGACAATAATATACCTTCGGCAAACCTTCATTGTCACGGACTAACGGTTATTGAAATAAAATGTACCTGAAGGAAATGTTTAATAATTAATAAACAATAGATAAATAATGAAGTAAAGGCAACAAAAAGCATTTATTTCGTAAAATAGGCCTTTATATTTAAAAAGGCAGAAATAGGGAACATAAAACTGTGGCATTTGAATCACAAAGATGTAATTCGTACAGATTCACTTTCAAATTGAAGATGGATTTGGCACATTTAAAAAGGCATTCTGCCTAAGTTCTGGTCTCTGCTTATAACATATGATACAGTTAAACAGTGGCAGTACCACTGTACATGTTCTATGGCACAGAAAGTGTCGGCTAACATGTGGGTCAGGGTGGCTGGCAAATACAATATGTTGCACCATCAACAGCTCATTACACTGAGCATCATAAGATAATAAGCGACTGTGACGACAGTGCCCAATACACAATCTGGCTAAAGTAACTTCCTCGTAACACAGATGCTTGGGGATGTACTCCAGGTGATAGAGAGGGGCTCCCTCCAACTGCAGCCCATTCATCATGGCAGTGTAATAGGACAAAATGAATAAAACAGTGCTAAACTCATCAGGAGCAATGCAAGAACTAAAACACCTGGGACATAAAATTGCAACCATTGTAGCAGTATCTGTAACCTCATTCCCTGAGAGGCCAACATGTCCAGGCACCCACACAAAGAACACACTAATCTCAGCACTAGTGAGCGAGTGAAGGCAATACTGGATATTTTAAAATAAAGAGACCTGAGGGTTGTTACACTACATCACTATAATATTCTTACTTGAACGCGTTTCGGGAGACGGTTTGTTCCCATTGTCAGCATGTCCTCATGTCCTGGGAAAAAATACATATTGTCAAACACAGGAATCACCTAATGAATTTCGAACTGCCGCCACCCAACAGCCTTTGGAGGTTCATCAGCCCAGCACCAGAGAACACCACTAACCACACACATCCCCCAGACGATGACTGGCAAAATCAGATGAGAACATGCTGACGATGGGAACAAACCGTCTCCCGAAACACGTTCAAGTAAGAATATTATAGTGATGTAGTGTAACAACCCTCAACTCTCTTTATTTTAAATTATGACACATCACTGTTACTAGCTTCCAAATCTTCAAAATTAGTCAATACTGGATACATTGCATGAGAGGATGGTAACTGTGCAGTGAACAAGGATTCGAGTGCACATCACCATTATTCACAGCAAATAATGAGCTGCTGCAAGTCTTGCTGCTGAACATATAAACGAGCTTAGTAAATACTAAAAATCTCAGCTGTAAAAACTGAAAACCAACAAAAGGTAAAATTTAAAACTCTGCTGATCATCAGTGAACCATCAATAAATAAAATTGCAGTTTCCAAAATGCTCTTTAGTTTCTAAAAAGGCCAAATGAATAACTGGACATCATGGATATTGACCCTAGACCCATATTGGTCTCAGTAAGGAACAATGGGGGAAATTGAGTTACCCTTCTGGGAAATGTTGGCAGCAAAGTGCAGATCGGTATGAAGAACACTTTGGAGGCTATTCAGAATTCAAGTTCTCAAAGCATTTCTAAGGAAATGAAATTGTTTGCCATTAAAAAATCACACGCATCCAACCAGCTCCCTTCATTTCTAAACTTGGTTCATATTTATTCTGGGGAGTAATTCAGTGGACTTCAAAACATGTACTTCTGGTGTAATCTTGTTATCCAGTTTTACAGTACTTCCTCTACCTGCTATAGGTAAGTAACAGAAAATGTATGCCAAAGTTTATACACTCTGTAAATATTCTCACTTTTCATCTTTCATAAAAACACAAACTAAAGCAACTGAGTGTAAGTCTCAGGCAAGCTCAAATCCTATGTACCTGCTAGTCTGACTGGATTTTTACATGATTTCCCCTCAGTTGGCAGGTAAATACCTGATTGGATATTCAATACCATGACCCAAAGTTCCACCTACAGAACCAAAGAAGTAGAAATAAAAAGTAGATGGAACAGAAAAGCAACCATACAACTAAGGCCATCTGTCTGGCATACACTAACTGGTGAACCAACATACCTTAGTAACTGTCATGATATGAATAAGGACTTTAAAACAATTTTAAACAATACTTAAAAGAAAAAAGAAAGTAAAGAACAACTGAAGCAGGTTGCACACTCAAACTTAAATAACGTGTCATTACAAGCAATGAATGATAAGTAAAAGGAATACTGACAAAGTGATAATAAGGAGAAAATCTCCTAGCATGTTGCTGTTATATGATACAATCTTCATGCAGACTTCCTTTACCTAAAATAAATTCACATATATATATATATATATCCAGTACATAGTACTCATATAAAATGTGACTGTTCTATCCACAATATGTTACTCACAACATTTCACATTAAGGTAGAAGTTAAATTGTGGGGAGGTCCTTGTTACAATGATAACACTTTGAGTCATTTTGTAACACTTACTTCACATTTATTCAAAACATGTAGGCATGTGAGTAGGAGCATAATGCAGCATAAATGCCTACAAAAACAAGATGTTTTCAAATCCAGAGGTGTCAGTAGAGAATGGGGATTTATTTTATGCAGGAGTTGTTACTGGGACGAAGTCATGTTTCCCACTCACCTTCTGTTTTTAGCGACTATTCTTATATACTGGATACCAGCAACATTTTGGATGAAAACAAAATGTGGCTAAAGGAATGTCGCCATATATACGCTATCATGGATCTCTGCAGTTTAGTCTCACGGATCCTATGGCTACGCCCTGTCGTTGCTCTTGGCTGCAACTGCTCCACTCCTCTATTTATAAAACACATTCCTTGGTACATCTTGTGACCTATGGCCCTCAATGTTGGTACCAGAAGGACAACACAAGCAATGCTCCCATAATGCCTCAGGTTGATACATGTGGTAGGAGTTGTGTATGAGTAATATGTTAATATAAGTGACAAAATATAATTAAATACACTAACCACAATGTCTAGTACAGTTCCTTATGTTTAATGCCATGTGCATAGTGAATGCAGCTCCTACTCATGGACCATACATTATCCCATGTTTTGAAAGCTATTGCTTTCATCGTCAGCTTTTAGTCAACTGCCGGTATTACTCGTAGTGAACATACTTCTCTCTGGTGGTGGTTGGATAAATCATCTTAGTAGGGCATCACCAGGAGGGATTTCAAAGTTCATAATTCTTTCTTTGTTCTTCCAGATTTGTATATTGTTCCATGTTGATAGTTCTGTTGGCCTTAGGCACTTTCTTGTGGACTAATCACAGAGACCAGCACCATCTCCATAATTGAAGAAGAAAGAATTGACACATCACTTCACAGTTTTCAACATATCCAAAAAATGTTCAAAGAACATACATCCTAGCACCAAAGAACCATTACGTAACAAACCTAAAAGATGAAATTGCACCAGTTAACAGACCAGGCATGTATGAGATTGAATGCAAGGACTGCAACAGATTTACATAAGACAGAAAGAAACCCACAAACCAGAACAAAGGAACATTTCAGAAATATAAGAATGAAACAGGAATACAAATGAACAATAGAATGGCATTTTTGGTAGGAGCACCATGACATCCAAGAATATCCGAAGCTATTAAAACATACAACGGGTGTATCAGAACTAGCAACTTGAAAAAATATACCATATATGGAGGAACAAAGACAGATTTATGAATTTTAAAGTTGTACCTGGTGACATCCCACTTAGAAGTTTGCCCAAACACCACCAGGGAGAGAAGTACTTCCACTTCGAGCAGTACCAGCAGTTGACAAGCGGACAATGAAGGAATGGCTTTTGAAACATTTTCTGAATAGGGTTGCCATACATCCTGAAAAAGTGGAATTTTTTTGAAGAATCAGCCAAATTGTCTGCCTCCTACTGTGAAAGATATTTTAAAGAAATAGATAACCCAGCCACTGTTAAGATTTTTGAACAAGAGAAAAAATTTTATCCAAAACACTTGTCTTGATCATTTACAAAAGTGGTTATATTCTTTCACTGATCTCAAGTGTTTCAATTGACTGCTCTTGAAGAAAGTACCAACTTGGAGTGAACATTTAAGAGGCACTGTTAAATACTTATAAAACATGGTTACAAAGTTGATGAATCATTAGCATTCAACCAATCAGTGTGTTCAATACACTTTGTGAAAGAAAAACTGAATGAGCCCGACAGTAATCTCGTGCAAAAGCTAGCTATTGTCAAATGCATAAAATGTTTCAGTTCTTGTAAGAATAGTGAGCAATATTCTGAACTATTAAAGATTGCCGAGTTCTAATTCTGTTTGCCTGCCCATAATGCATGTGTGGGAAGAATTTTCTCCAAGATGAATGTAAAATGGACAGACAACAGCAATAGTTTAAAGTTTAAATGCATGGCAGCAATTCCGATGGTTCAATACACGAGGGCAAAACAAAAAGTCTTTGCCCCTATTTTTTTTCGGCCAAATTACGAATGTAAAACAAAAACCAACATATACATTCGAAGTAGTGGACTTTTCATGGGCTGGTCCTCATAGAGTTTCCAGCTGCTGCCGACAGCAGCACTGCTGTCAGTGCATTCAAAATGACAGGTGTGCTTAACACATCCATGGCTTACGAACAAAGTGTGATCCGTTTTCTATGGAGTAAGGGATGAATGCCCATCGAGATCCATAGGGAAATGCAGCCATCATATGGGGAAAGGTGTCTTGCTTTGAGAAGTGTGAGATGATGGTGTACTGAGTTCGAAAATGGCTGTGAAAACTGCATGGCAATGAGCATGCGGGGAGACCACGTGTATTGGTGCCTGATGACAATATTGGCCACGTGGATGTGATGGTGTGCACATCAAAGACATTGCTCAGGAGCTCGACATTTCTTTTGGGAGTGCTTTCGACATCATTCACGCATGCTTAGGGTACAGGAAGGTTTCATGTCGATGGATTCCTAAGCAGTTGGATGACATGATGAAAGGCAAGCGAATGATTGCTTCTTTGAATCATCTGCAATGATATGCCAAAGAGGGTGACAATTTCCTGGATGGCATTGTTACTGCCGATGAAACGTTGGTACTGCATTACACGCCGGAATCAAAACAGCAGAGTATGGTGTGGAAACATCTGCAGTCCCTGTGAAAAAGAAATTCCATACTGCGCCATCTGTTCACAAAGTGATGTTAACGGCATTCTGGGATTGCCATGGACCACTCATGCTGTATTTCATGCCATGAGATGCCACCATCAATGCCGACAGAAATTGTTCCATACTGTCACTTCTGTGAGCTGCGATCAGAAAGAAGCGCCGCGGGATTCTCGATGTTGACAATGTGATCATCCTCCACAACAATGCGAGACCATATGTGGCAAACAAGACCATCGGCAAGCTAAAGAACTTTCACTGGGAGTTTCCAGAGCATCCACCATACTACGCGGATCTTGCCCCCAGTGATTTCCATTTTTTCAGTCAGTTGAAGTTCCTGGCAGGACAGCGATTCACTTGCGACAACAAAATCAAGACAACAGTGTGACAGTGGTTCCGTAGTCAGGCGGCCGACTTCTACCGCAGCAGCATCGCAAAATTAGTGCTGCAATGGAATAAATGTCTGAACCGGCACGGGGACTATGTGGAAAAATAGTGAAAGGTACAAGGAATAATATCTACATGTTTAGTTGGCTGTATGTATCTTATGTTACCAGAAAAAAAATAGAGGTAAAGACTTTTTGATTTGCCCTCGTATTTGAAAAGCATGTAATGCTTGCAATTTCATGAAGATACAAAACAATGTGTTCCTAACGAAATTTCATCTTCAGAAAAATATGACAGGTGTAAGACTAAGAATGATTAATAAAGCAACAAACTTAGAAATACATTCAAATATGAGATTTGCAGCCCCTGCACATACATACACTGCAAAGTTTCTGTGTGTATTTTACGACCATATAAAAATTAAGTAATAAATTACAATACTTTGGGATAGAGCCCTAAATTCTTGTCTTGCCTGTATGGCAACCCTAGTTCTGAATATATGTGAAATAAGTGATGTATAACTGTTACAAATTGACTGTAATGATAGAAGTGCTTAGTTACAGCATACACAAGCAGCAATAAAATATTTATTGGTGGCAACAAGCTCTTGCTGTGGAAAGAAGTAAAAACATAAATACAAGCTTTCAAGAATGTTTGTTAATGGTGTACTCACTCTTGAGAAAAGTGTAAACTTGTAACATGGAATATTTCGAAGACGGCTAATGCTAACAAAAAATTTGACACTTCATGCATTTTAATAATCCCTAGATTTTTCCCCATTTTCTCTATATCTTATGACTTCCTAGTTATATAATATTAACTTTCTGAATGAAGAGAACTTCACAAACTATACACAGAAACTTCAACATATACACTGTATTAGTCATGAAATAATCTTAAACTTATCGTATTTTAAAAATAGTAGATTATGGCACAAGTGGTAAAAGTAGGATTTTATTTTGCAAGTAGGAGTGTTTGCAACAACCTTCATTTCGCAATCCTACGAGCACAATAAAACTGCTTTTAACACATGTGACATTTACTATCTTTTAGACATGCTCAAATTTGTAAAATACCAATAATATTATACTGATCCCTGAAACTAAGAGAGATCACATTTAGATTGCAGTTCTTCAAACAAGAGAAATGGTGTTAAAAAAGTGAGATGTCAGATGTTTTGTTGTTTTGCTGATTCGCTAGAAATCATTTTCACTGAAATTATTTTTAAAATGTCTTGCCTTACACCAGCCAATGAATTGATTAAATGCTACATCATATTGCTTCCTGGATTTTTTGGGTAAATACTTCTAATATTATTCTTTCTGCTGCTTCTGTAATTTCACTTCTATATCAGTTTCTTCTGAATTCATAATTTTTGCCATTGAATCTTTATGTAGGTTATCATAGATAAAAGAATAGCGTTTTATATTAAAGAAAGCAGAAGGCTGCCAATATAACATATAGCTTAACTCTACAACGAATTGTGATAAATTGAAGTATGACAATTTGTTTTGCGAACAGATAATGAGAGTGTCATGAGAAATTAATCATTTAAAAAGACATAATGAAAAGTAAAACCTAATCAATCCAAATCGAGTTATTAAACATGTGCAAATACAAAGGGTAAGTGCCATGTGATTGGACTTCAAGCCAAAGTTGGTCACAATGAAGATTATAGCAAAAGTTAGTCACAATGAAGATTATCACACTAGTGCGATAATTTAAAGCTTTTAGCTCATGCACACTGTGTTAGAAGCTATACTTATAGGCTTTGCTGTTTAAAACACACAAAAACATTACAGCTACTTTTGAGAAAATCAAAGGTGAGGAAAATTTGTTCATGTAGTTTGGGTTGGAGGGGAATTTTGTGAAAATCCCTTTGTGCCACATCCTTGGAAGATGCTGAACTTACATACCTATACCAGATCAGGTATTTATCAAACTTCTTGTTCCTCAGTTATGCTTTTTTGTCGACTGCCCCCCTTCTCTGTCTCCCTTAACACACACAAACAGACAGATAATTTTTAAAAATGTTTTTATTTTAATTGATGGGATTGAAAACATGTATTTTGGGAAATCTCAATGCTGAATTTTAGGTGGAATATAATACCTCCTCTACCAACTATGGAAAGTGATAGTGAAAGTAAAAAAGAGAGTTGCTGATTATTTGAGACAGAAACAAATTTATGTGAACAACTTTTATCCAAACATTTTTATTATATGACAGTTATGCTTTACAATAAATTAAGAGTGACTAAATATTTTTTGATAGTTTCAATTCTTCATATCTTACACTACTTTTCTGCCAATTACCATATTATTTTTAACATTTGTCTTAGTATAGCATAGGGACTCTTCACAGACTTCCGCTGTCAGCTGTTAAAGAAATGTGTAACTGTTTCTGGAGTTAAATTTTTCTGTATTGTAGATGAGCTGAGATAATCTCTTAGGGGACATTTGCTATACATGAACAAAAACTTCCTTAAGGAGATGAATAATGAGTCGCTTGCTTTGGCATACAGATTAACAATTAAGTATTAACACAATTTATTAAAAACACATGAACCCCCACATACGTCAAATAGTTAAATAGATTAACAATCAAATATTAACAACTGTTTTTGTTCAGCAGCTCTGGGATGAATACTGAATCTCCAGACCACCAGTTTCAGTACAACCTGAACTTAATGCTAGCAATAAAGCACTTTGATAGAGAAAAATGCATGTCAGGAGCACACAATGGTTACATGGACAGCACTAAAGTGTGTTCCACACTGCAATGAGAATTTAAAGGATTGTGAAAACTCAATAGAAAGCTTAACATATGCAGATAAAAATAGCAATGTAGTTACCAAACATATTTAGTTCTTATTCTATTGTATAATGACTCTACTTTAAAAACATCCCTTATAGTACATGCCTTATTCTGTAGAGCAAGTTCACTCTGAGCATTTCTAATGGGTGATGTTGCACTTGTAATTACCTTGTAGATAAGATGTAATGTTTATCTAAGTACATGAAAACTGAAGCTAGAAGCCTGTCATAAATATTATAAACAGCTCTTACTGACAGCATTCTGATAATTACTTCTTTAAAAGTAGTGCTCAAACATAAAATGGTTCATTAAAATTTCCAAATACGATAATCTTATGTTTGTCTTGTTTTTTAGGTTAATTACTCAGCAGTGAGTAATTTTGTTAATGTTTACTTTAAACAATGCAACATTTTAATTTATTTTATTTATTTAAAGGTGAGTCGGAATTGTTACACTAACATCACTTAAGTTTTCTCACTTAACATGTTTCGGGAAACGGTTGTTCCCATCCTCAGAAGTTAATTCGACTGGCCCGTGTTGTTGGTGTTTCCGTTTTTTGGACTGGATCCTGTGGTGGCATCTTGTGGTGGAGAAATGTACTTCCAGAGAGGATTTGGTGGCGGCAAATCAAAATTCATTAGATGTGTGTTGTGTTTTAGATTGGTGATCTTCTCCCATGCATCTAATTCAGCTGCAAAATTGAGTTTGATACATTTTCGTACAGTTTTGGATGCAGTCTTTCATGCTGTAATATCTGATTGCATCAGATTGTATCTGCAGTGTAAGCGACTGCTCAAAAGTAGTGGTTGCTTCAAATTGTGTTCAGTCCTTTATAATGCTTGTTTCATATCATATTATGGTATAAATAAAGTTAATTACTTTCTTATTCTGCAATATTGGCACACCTTTCTTAAGAATGCTACATTATTCAATACCAACAATACAGTGTTTTTCCCGTGAGTTGTGTGTGATGGAAGTTGCTTCCAATATGAAATAAGATAATTTCTTGACACTTAAACACCACAATAGTATTTATAAATCTGTAGGTTAGTTCACATTTTAGGTGAGGACTGCAAAACACTCAGCAAACAATGTAAACATATGGTCATTTTCAGTGACATGAAATGAATTATATTACACAACTCAGAGGTGAAAATCTCACAGTTAAAATAAAAATGGAGCTAACATGTCGCTGCAATTACCATCCAAGATTTTAAGCCCCATTTTAAAGAGGGGGGAAAGAATCCTGTACCATCGTCCCATTCAGGAGGGTGAATGAAGAACGGAAGAGTGATATCTTAAACAAATGTTTTGGGGATGGTTAGAGGAGTATAGGAGATTTCTGTCATTATCAATGTAGTTGCTATGGGAACTGGCGATGAGGATGATGGTAGTATCACAAATTATGGCTGCTTAGGAGGATGTGAAGAAGATTCAAATAACATAAATACAATTGAATGGATATTATGAACACCCTGTAGGCTTACATCAAAATTGGTTTTATGTGCAGATTTCTTTTTTGTAATGTTTAACGTTTTAACAATAATAATGGTTTTTATGCATTCATTTAACTCATGAAAGACATTATGAGAGCATAAAGAAATTATTAACTCCTTGTATATCAAAATGTTTACTGTAGAAATTGTAATTCTGTATGAACAGGATAATGCTTTTCTTTAACAACAATAATAATAGTTGGTTTTGCCTCATTAAGGGTCAATTTCACTAACTGATGTTAAAAATACTGTAACATCTTGCTTGTTAACATTATTTCAAAGTTTAACATAATGTTAAAACTCTTGCGCTTCATCAAGCTCTTACAGAAAACTGTTAGCTAACATCTTGTTAATGTCAAACACAACTGTGAACGATAGCTTTCGAGAAGACAGGGACCATGGCTTCTGAATGAACTCCGATGCATTTTTGTCCACATATCACAGCACTATCTGTGTCAGTAGCAACTAATTATATTCATGCAGGATACTCTGGTCTTGATTTATATTACCATGTGGCATTCCTGAATGTTTGAGGTTAGAATCACCTTGCCAGCTGAAAAATCTAGATCAGAGGAACTAAATGTCTCACCATCTGAAAAGCATTAATTATAGAACTGGTTGGTAAGTACAGACTTATTATCAAGTGTGAAAAAGTCAATGGTCTTACATTAAAGGATAAGGCTGAGGCTTGGGAGAAAATCTGCAAGTAATTTACTTGGAATGAACGCATTTCTCCCAGGTTCAGCAAGTATCATGTTATGTTAAGCTACCAAAATGTCTGGTGCTAAAATAGTTTGAAGTTGGTGATGGATGCTACAATGAAACTAAGGTGGATGAAAGTGTGTTATCGCTGATTAAAGAGCAAGTGAATTCACAAAATTTTGCTTCTTAAACCTTTCAGATAAACTCACAAAAGGTAGCTTTGGAAATACCAACACTGTCACCTACCATTAAATGAAAAGTGCAGTAACATAAAATCTCAAAGTAATTAAAGTTGTAGAACAAGAGAAAGAGGCATGTTTCTGTTTGGAGTATTCTAACCTCTTGTATTTCCTGTAAAATCATGCTCATGTCCCCTTTGAAAAGCCTGTATCACTTTAAAAATTCCTCCTTTTGCAGGTTTTCAAATTTATTATGATGCACGGCTGCTCTTTTGCTATGAATAGCATTTAAAAATGTGGCAAACTTGCATCAACAGCTTGATCTCCAGCAGCCATTTTCCAAATTCTAACATTTCTTAAATGCTTTAACACAGGGGTACGGTAATGATAAATTAACACCAAGTTTAACACATTGTTAAAACTAACATTGTTTGAGGAAACGGAATTTGTATTAGCTTCAGCATTAAATCAGTTTAATATTCTATTTAAATTTAGCATCAGTTGGTGAAACTGAAATTAAGGGTTTGGTTTTGATTACGTATATAAGCGCAATCATCAGTTCTAAACATATTATTCCCAATAATTTTCCTTTAATTTGAAAAATACAACTGAAAAGGGGTTGAGCATAATAACTATGTTTTTCACTTTGTGAAGGGTAATCTGTTTTTTGCTAGTCCTGTGCAATTTTGCTTTTATTGGACATAATGTGATTTGAAACAATGTTCTTCATTTGAAGTTATCAGAACTGCATTAACATACCTAACTTTATTTCAGCTTATTATTATAGGCCATATAACACATATTATATCATTATAAGTATCGTACAAGTTTGGCTGTAAGGTGCCTCAAACAAGAACACATCAACTTTAGATTTAACATCATTTTCCAAATTCACATTCCAACTCGTCCGTTACTCAGTGGTATTAATTGACTAATCTGTTGGCAAAACATGCATCATTCTTGGAACTAAAGATGGGACCTGATACACAGTGGTATCAAAGTACGTCTAATGCTTTGAGATAAATACTCAATACTTTTAAATGTTTAAGTTTTGCATTATTGAAAATTGTGTTTAACTTTATGCTAGATAATGAATGAATTGCCTCGCATAGGTTGCTGGACTATAGTTCTTGATAGACCTTGACTGTGTTTCCTGTGATTGAATCAATGCTACATTCCATAGACCTGTATCTAAATGAAAACATGCAAAACAATGGGATGGAGCAGAGGTGCTCATGTAATGTGCAGTGTTAACTAGTTGTGAGAAAAGTTGATTTAGCTGACGCACTAATTCATGCTTCTGCATTAACCTGACTTGGTGACTCACTCTCAGCCATTACATCTACCTATTCCAGTACCAAAATCTGAACTTAAGATGTGCAGCAGCACTTTATTAGCAGCCTTGACTAGCAATAGAGATATAAAATCTGCAGAAATATCAAGACAAACAAATTGCTGCCAATTGGAGAAGGTCATACAGGAAAATTTTGGAATTGTCATACAATACAAAATTGGTTACACGTGTTTATATACAGAAAATACTAATAAGAACATAATTCAGTGAACAAGCCATCACTTTTATAGTTTTCTATAAAGTGAGCATAGTGTATGGTGCTCAAAAATCAGTAACACCCCACCACTACTTGGAACAATTAAGTGCATTTCAAAATGCTATTCTCGACCATGTATGATGAAACATGCCTCCAATCCACTCAACTTCTCTTCCAGCGTTGGATGTTTTTATAAAGTGAGTATCACATATGGTGCTCAAAAATCTGTATCAGTAGGTTCTGTACTTTACTGCACTCTAGTGGGTGGAATGTCAACTCAGTCAGAGCAAACTTGGCTCTACCTCTCCCATAACACCGTGTAGAAACGTACACCCTAGCCTTATACACAATGCTTATGAGAGTACACGGCTCCAAGCTTCAGAAAACTACCAGCAGAGCATGCTGCACCCTTAACGTGCCTTTTCAAATGAAGTAACACAAACTCTGAAAGAATGTTTTATGTGCAATTCCTATACACTCCTCTTTCTTTCCTTTTGATACAAGTAGTGCCACGGCACAGCAACACTATTCCAGAAGCCACCCCTGGAGCAAGCCTTACTTCCATAGTAAACTACTATTAAAAGTCAAAATCTGGCAATTTCCGTAACAAAGGTACTTTACTCCTTTCAGGTACTCCTGGAGTAAAATACTCAAGAAGTAAATGTCAAGGAGCACCATCATGTAGCATGTTGCCATGAAAGTAAAGAGAGTATTCTTACGATCTGAATGGAGTAACTCACTTGACAACTGAACTATAGTACATTATTGTACGAGTATATGGGAGGATGATGTTTTGACTTACTCATAAATTACTTAGGACAGTGCACTAAACATTTCCTAGGGGATCCAAGTATTTAGTTTTTGTGGTAAAATTTCTGTACAATAGTATGTTTTATCACTTTTGGAAGGTATAATGGTAATACTTTCTTCTATAGGTATTTTAGAGTTAGATATTTTAGTTATTCACATAATCCTAAATTTAATTTCTTTGGAAGTAACTAAAGTGTGCTTATAACCCTTTGTTTCTGACCTATTCATTTCATAAGAGCTCATTTTTCCTAACCAACAATAATACTCGTGAAGACATCAGCATTATTATCCCCCTTGGATACAATTCACTTTCCAAATTACCAGCAGTAAACTCAGATCTTTCAGCATCTATGCAGTTCCCATTATTTTTGACAAAATTTGCTATGACAATATTGTCACAAACTGGATGTATTTCTTTTAACACTTGGAGCATTATTTCAATAATTATTTTTGAAACATCATCCATGTATGTTATATGTGAACTACCACCACTTTTAAATTGTTCTTATGTTTCTGGTGTATTCTGCTTTTTAGTCTTTACTCTGATTATTTAAAAGACTTTTAAGTTGCTCTTCCGTACATTTCCCCTTGCTTGAAGCATTAAACTCGTCTGTCACAACTTTCCAGCCATTTCTCTTCTTTACAGCATGTTTATATATTTTTTGCACTCTATACTCTTTATATGGATTTTGATTTCCTCTACTAATGAACATTTATCCCTTTTGCTGATGTTTTTCCCCCTTTTCTTATTTCACATAGCCCACCAGAGTAACTCAAAAGTACTTAAAGAAAACCACGCAAACACAAAGAATCTGTGGGTAATGAACTCTAATGTAGTAACTAAAAAACGAAATTATAGAACTCTAATGTAGTAACTAAAAAACGAAATTATAGTGTAGCTCTTAGACACTAATTCTGGAATAAATTACTCCTGTATTACCCTAATTTACTCAACATGGAGCAGCCACCCTTAAAGTAATAAAGTCATGAATATTTTATGTAGTACCACATTTAAGCAATTAAGTAACTTATAAACATTTTTTGGGTACACACAGTGAAGTATTTTTGACACTCATATGCACAAATTGAGGTTTTTATTACTCTAGCTTCACTTTGTAACCGGAACTTCCTGGATGTGTTTCAGAGACTGTTGTCTTCATCAGCAGCATAAGGCTCACTGCCACACTTCCTCCTGTGGCTTTAGATGGCATTTTCTGGCTGGACATACTGTATATCGAGATCCTTTTCATAAGGAACATTTAAGTTTAGTAAACTGTGTATTTATGTATGAATGATTTTTTTCCAAATAGAGAGTTCTGATCTACAAAAAATAGGAGGAAGTGCAGTAAGTCTAGGCTGATGGTGGAGACAACAGTCTGCAAAACATGTTCCACTAAGTTCTAGTTAAAAAGTGAAGCTACAGCAATAAGTCTCAATTTGTGCACATGGAAATTAAGTTCCTATTTTATGTAAGTCTTACCTGGAAACTTGTTCTGCTGACCTGTCATCAGTTATCTCATCCACATCCTGTAACAAAGTAACAAGCTTTACTTACACATGTCAACATGTAAAAGTTGTTGTTTACATTGACACAAATGAGTTTAACATTAGATGTTTCAAAAAACTCAGCTTCCAAGTTACACTTTAAAAAATCTGATGTATTACATTCACATGATCTTCTCTACCCTCTAGCGTTTATTAGCGGGTATACAAACTACTCTTACTAAAGCTTACTTTTATATCTACTGCATTTTAATCCAAATAAACCTTTGCAGAAATAGCTACATTACACACTTTGTTATAGATACAAAGGGAACAGTGATAGTCAAATGTTTAACAACTGGACGCTATATGCTGGCCTTAAAATTCCATACTGTTTCCATGACATTGCGAGAAACAACTGAATGTTCACAGGACTTTAAAGAATAACCAAGTAATGAACAATTTGAACATTAATAACCGATGTATCAAAAATGGCTTATGTCACAAAAAACGCTTATTTGAAATGAATTGTGTGTTTTAAAGAGATTTACATTTCTTGTGTAGTATGTTTATGTCTACCACTTAATGTTTACCAGTTATACAAGATTATAAAAAATTCTTTCCGAATGAAGAGAACTTCACAGGCTATTTCCAGGGAATTCAAGATATACATTTTCTTTGTGATGTAAAGGTCTCTAATATATGGTATTTTAATCAAAATCATTAGAGCCACATTTTAGACAATAAAATATTTTGAAAAATATTCCATGTAAAGGTTAATTGGAGGTAGTGGAATTTTCTTGAAAATCTTCTTGTCATATCTTTGGAAAATACTGAACTTAAATACCAAGTTTGATATTCATCTGAGATTTTGAGTTATGCTGTTCAGACACACATACATGGACCTTTTACTAAAAATGCATTTTTTGGATTGAGAGGACCTCAAAATATACATTTCTGGTGAAATCTTGACATCAAATTTTAAAGTGGAATACAATACTTCCACTAATAACTATACATAGTAGAGAAAATAAAAAGGACACAGTTCAAATGACTTTAGTAAAAACTGGGGTTGCATTCACATGACTTTCTCTACCAACTCTTCTACAAACTATTCTTACAAAATTGTTTTCTATTTCTTTCTTTGTTCCTTGAAGTCTGATGCCCTTAACTGGGTAGTCATATTGGACAGTGAATCAACAAAATCGTTGAAATGATATTCAAATGAGTCCAAAGACCATAGAGGTTATAATTACCCGACATTTGTCTTCTCAGCAAGGAAAAAAACCTTAGGTAACTCACCCTGACCAACCTTTTAAATACGAGTCAGACATGCTATTCATACACCACAGAGGTGGACCTATCTACTTCTTGTTAATTGAGACAAACTTCCATTATACATTTACCATTCATTGTAGGTATAACAAAACATAGTAAGCTAAAGTGATAAGGCAGTTACTGTAGGATGACTTTCAAATTCCATTCTGCTTTCTGCTTTCATAAGCATGGTAAATAAAATAAAAATCTGATGTGTAACACTCACATGACATTCTCTACTCTTGTACAAACTATTTTTACAAATGCTTATTCTCAATATGCTTCATGTTAATCGAGATGTTAATCTTATTGCTAATTTTCTTGTAGATGTAAGGGGAATTGGTAGGCTTTAAGCGATAGTCAAATGTTTTAAGAGCTGGTTGCTATGTGGAGTATTCCATTCTCTGTGCATTACCAGGACAGAAAAACAAATTCCCATTTGAGAAAAAGTATAAGTATTGGAAAATTTAAAGGAATAACAAGCAATATCTCGAAAATGGTTCACTGAACAAAAAAAAAAATGTATATGATATAAATTGTGTATTTTAATGCGATCTGCATTTTTTGTGTAGTAAAATTTTGTCTCTCTCTTATGGTTTACCGGTTATGCAAAAGTCATTCACAATGAAGAATACTTTTGGAGACATTCCCAGAAAATTTGAGATAAACAATTCATTTGCCATAAAAATGTCTTAAACTTATGATATTTTATTCAAAATCGTTACAGCCATTTTTGAGTAAATTAAAATTTTTGAAAAATGTTCCATGTGAAGGGTAATCTGGGTGGGAGGATTTTCTTGAAAACCTTAGTGTCGCATCTCTGGAAGATACTGAACCTAAATACCAAGTTTGGTGTTTATCCGACTGTTCATTTCTGAGTTATGCTGTTCACAGACACACACACGGACATGTTTCCAAAAATGCTTTATATGCATTTAGTGCACCTCAAAACATGTATTTCCTGTGAAATCTCGGTATCGAATTTTTGGGTGGAATGCAATACTTCCCATACTTATTATATGTAGTAGGGAAAGTAATAAGAAAAAAAAATGCAGTTGTAAAAAGGTATAAACTATTTAAAAATTCAAACCAATAACAAACATATCTCAGAAATGTTACGGCTACAAAACATTTTCACACATTATTGCATGCTTTATCTTTCTCTACCACGTACATAGTAGGTAGAGAAGGTATTGCATTCCACCTAAAATTTGACACATAGATTTCACCAGAAATATATGCTTTGAGGCCCTCTGAATCCAGTAAAAGCATTTTTAGAAAAATGTCCATGTGTGGGTCTGTGTATGAACAGCATAGCTCAAAAACTAGAAGTCAGATAAACACCAAACTTGGTATTTAAGTTCAGCACCTTAAAAAGATGTGACATGAAGATTTTTGAGAAAATCCTCCCACCCCCCTCCTCCTTAACATAAACCAGTTAACCAAGATTACACACAATTTCTTCCAGATGAAGGACTTCACAAGCTATTCCCAGAAAATTCAAGTTACACATGTTATTTGTCATGTAAATATTTTTAACACATCATATTTTAATCAAAATTATGAGAGCCAGTTTTGAAAAAATCTACATTTTTAACAAATATTCCATGTAATGAGTAGTTGTAGGTAGGGAGATTTTCTTGAAAATCTTTGTATCTGCTCTTTGTAAGATACTGCACTTAAATACCAAATATTTACTCGACTTTTCACTTTTGAGTTATACTGTTCACAGATATGGACCTTTTCCTAAAAATGCTTTGCTTTTTTTTTAATTCAGGGGGCCTCAAAACATGTATTTCCGGTGAAATCTCAGTATCAAATTTTTGGGTGGAATGCAATGCCTTCTCCACTACTATGTATGTGCTAGAGAAAGTAAAAAGATACAATGTAAATTTAAAATCATTGGATTTCACACAGGGAAGCAAAAAATTAAATTATGGAGAATGAATAATTGATATTAAACATTCATATTGCTCCACTTACTAAGCTACTCAGGCTATGTTTTGAGAACCCACTGTCCCCGTTTTTGACTACTGGTTGACTAACTAGTGATTCCCCAATCTTCTTCTCTGGGTAACTGTATCATCTGGTGTGGGATTGGTGAATTTAGAGATTAAACTATCATTTGTTGGAATTTAAAGTTCATAATCTGATGTTCAAAACTTTTGATATGTTTTCCCTTAAGAACTGAGCTTATAGGAAAAATCTGATGTAATACCTTCACATGACTTTTTTTACCCTCTATTGTTTATTAGCAAGTATACAAACCATTCTTACTACAGGTTATTTTTCTATCTACTATGTTTTAATCTAAATAAACCTTTGCAGAAATAGCTACATTATACATTTTGTTATAGATACAAAGGGAATAGCGACAGTCAAATGTTTAAGAACTGGAAGCTATATACTGCCTTACAATTTCATAGCATTTCCATGCAATCGCAACAAACAACAGAATATTGAAAGGACTTTAAAGAATGGTCACAAATAAATAATTAGAACCACTAATAATGGATATCTGAGAAATGGCTCATGGCACAAAAAAGCTTATTTAAAATAAAGAGAGATTTTGTTTTAAAGATATCTACGTTTTTGTGTACTACAATTTCATCTATCTCATAATGTTTACCATCTATACAAGATTATACAAAATTCCTTCCGAATGAAGAGGACTTCAAAGGCTATTCCCAGAAAATTCAAGATATGCATTTTATTTGTTTTGTAAATATCTTTAATATATGTTATTTAATTCAACATTGTTAGCCATTTTTTAGAATATCAAATTTCAAAAAATGTTCCATAAAAATTAAATTGAGTTTTATTTATGGATGCTCATTAAGCACTATGGTCTTTAGTGTATTTATCTCAGTGGCAAATAATCATTAACCTGTATGGGCACCTGAATGACTGGTTTTAAAACACCATGTTCTGTAAACTTTACCTTAATCACATTTTGCAAGTCAGCATTTGCAGCAGAAGACAGATCATTTTCTTGTTTAATTTTCTGTGATGTACTATGAGGCCAGCAAGGTTCCTCTTTGATTCCTATTTTATTACACATTTCACTGCTATATATTTCACTGTCATTGGCACACTCACTTACAAAATGTGAAGATACGAAAACTGTCTCAAAATCTCCACATTCAGATTTAACTTGAGTTAACGTCTCATTTGGTTCTTTCTTTATTTCCAGTTCAATATCCATTTTAAGGTTATCACTGGTTATCACATTACTGACAGACTCCATTAAAATTAAAAGCCCTGTATAACATTAAAATAAAATCAGCAAGAGAAAAAGTAGCAAGAAACAGCTGGTGACCAAAGAAGTTAAACTGTACTAGCGTAATATCTTTAGTTATTTGTCCTTAAACT
Source organism: Deroplatys truncata (assembly GCA_030765065.1). Taxonomy (NCBI): domain Eukaryota; kingdom Metazoa; phylum Arthropoda; class Insecta; order Mantodea; family Mantidae; genus Deroplatys; species Deroplatys truncata. The sequence goes on from CM060987.1 coordinate 201,471,662, forward strand.
GACAAGCTAGGTACGTCATTGTCAACATCGTCAATATGAATGTTCCTTGTGCTGTTTCAATTGCTTCTGTAAAGACTGTGAACGAGCTTGAGTTATATACACTGAGTAAGAGTTAGCTACAGTTAATTTTGTTTTCTTGTATTCATTATTTTAACTTGCACTTTCTTGCTAATGCTTTCGTAAGCCTTTGGAATGACTCCCTTTGTTACAGAAACCACAGAACACCAAAGTAACCACAGAAACCATTAAAACTTTTTGCTATTCTTTCGCTTTTTTCATGCACAGATTATATTTTTGCTAGTATATCTACGCGATCACAGAACACCAATACGCGATAGCCCTACTTACTATGGCCACCGCGCGCAGTGCTTTATGAACTACTAACATCAGAACTGTGTATTCGCTGGATGCCAACGCTACCAACGTATGGTACGAGTACGTAACAACATTGATAGGTGTTAAACAAACGTGGAGCACGCACTCATATTATGTTGAAGTGTGCGTTTCGAACACGCATTAGTTATTTCACGCGTGTATTCATTAGTGTGACATCCATTGCCTTCCACCTGGCTCTCTTTATTCGAAACCAAGATCCCTACAGTATATTGCAGGTAGCATAAAATTTCTAGTATGCTACGTAATAGTGGTTTAATTTTGTGATTTAATGTATTCACGATTTCCATTACCTAATAAAAAAATGTAAAACTATATAACCTCAAAAGGAGCACATATTCAGTTTCTGCTGGGGGGGGGGGCAAGGTTGCAGTTTCCCGAATTTTCCTGTGAATTTTAACGACACATTTAGTCTAAAAGAAAAACATCATTTACTTCTCAAATGTTAAATATTTGTATTAAAACCACAGTTGACGTAATTTACCTCCAAAAGGCGGGCGGGCGTACACACAAACGCGCGCGCGCTCTCTCATCCTGCTCAAAATAAAAAGGAAAAAGGCCTTTTTCTTTCTAGACAATATTTTCTTGTTCTTGTTCGAATGTTTACTTCTTGTGTTCCATTTGCGGACCTGAGAATCAGTGAGTTCTTAACATTTCTGCCATTATGTTATTGTGTTGCTATAATTATGCAGTCACAAGGGGGAGAGAATATAAAAAATCAAGAATTGGCGACAATGAGCTAAAGTAGTGGCTCAAAACAGCGACCCTGTTATATAACTTGGTTGGCAGTGCATGGCTTCCACCACAAGATTTGTAGTAATAAATAATTTCAGCGTCCGAATGAAATGCGTATGTGCTCTATGTGCGGACAGATCTGCAGCTAATATAATTGTGTTCTCAAAAATAAATAAATTGGTGAATACCCAAAAGAATAAAATACAAATCTAATCCTCCTCCTGGTGAAATTTCTTATATTCTGTTCTTATATTATAAAAAGGATACCAAATGCTTTATATACTTATGGATAGCTGGCTGTGTGTCCCGAACGCGATCTGTCGTCTTACAGTCAGACATAATGGATGGTAATTTTTTTTTACATCTCCCGTCAGGGAGAAACGCCATTTACTATATATATCAATAACACTAATTAATACATAAAAAGTCAACGCAAGACGACGCCACATGGCGGAAACATTATCCGTCAATGTCCCCACAGGGCATTTATTAACATTAGAATGTGTACATAGTATAATGTATCACCATCATATACCAATGTCATGCAATACACGGCTACGCTACGGCATGAATAAGGCACATCTATTACTACTATAATAAGACACTACTCCTGGAATATCCTCACACAACACATGAAATCCAACAACAATCCTCTCATGGAATCCGCTAGGGGGCAGGCTGGGCCTATAATGTGAGTTTAAGGCAAAGTTGTAGGTGAACACCTGTGTTGTTTTATTTATTTATTTATTTATATATATATATGCTGTTATTGAGGCAATTAGGGTGGAGAATGGGCATGTGCGAATAATAAATAACAATGAAATATCTGCTTGTTATTTACAGATGATTTAGTGGCATAATCTCTATCCCGTATAGGAATAATTAAATCAATCAATTCAATAGATAGATTTTGCGTGAAATAGAGCGTAAGAATAAATGTAGGTAGAACAAAAATTAAAGTATTTTAAAAAAATGTAACTAATTAGAGAGATGCCACTGGCAAGGAAGAGAAGCTGAGGTAGCCAATAAGTTTGATTTAGGAGCAACATTAAATAGTAAGGGTACTTGGAGTAAGCGAGGAAAATGGTACTAACTAAAGGAAAACTTGCATTAAAAGGTACAAAAGCATGTATGGACAAAATACCAGGAATGGAAATAAAATGGTTAGAGAAAGTTTATGTGGCGACCGTTGAGGCAAGGATGCTCTTTGGGGTGGAGATTTGGGGATTGGAGGAATGATGGAGAAATACAGATACGATACATAGAAACCTCTGCAAACAAATTTTGGGATTGCCAAGAGCTTTACCAAATGGGGTGGCACAAGCAGAATTAGGTATTGCAATTAGAGGAAACATACTGGAAAGAGTTTTGAAATACTGCACTAGAATAAGAAAGCTAAATGAGCATAATGTTTTACATCAATCGTTGAAGTACAAGAAGAGTTTAATAAGAAAGATACATACTTGGCTCAATAAGATAAAGGAAGTTTTGGTGAAGACTGGTTTTGGAGATATGTGGGGAGATAGAGTATTTTTACAAAACGGTTTTTGGAAAGAAATTGGACTGAGACTGGAATATATTAAAAAACAAGAAATATTTGATAGCTTTAATTTGAAAAGTTCATTGGGAAAGTGTACAGAAATGAAAGTGGGCTGGAGCAGGGAAAATTATGTGGATATATGTGAATAGTGAGAGAAGGCTGTGCATGGGCTAGAACAGGGGTAGCGAAATTGAAACGCTTCATGCCTTTTGTGTAATGTGAAATATAATTGGCACATACTTTTGGAATATGAGGAAACCAAAATACTTAGGCAAAGAATTGGAAAAAAAAGGAGCGGACAAATTTATCAAAAGAAATTCACCGGGAAAAAGCTTATTAATGTAAAATCGAGAAAAAAATTCTGATGTGTTACACTCACATGACTTTCTCTACTCTTGTACAAACTATTTTTACAAACGCTTATTCCCCATATGCTTCATGTTAATCGAGATATCGAGATGTTAATCTTATTGCTAATTTTCTTGTATATGCAAGGGGAATATGGTAGATTTTAAGCGATAGTCAAATATTTTAAGCGCTGGTTGCTATATGGCGCATTCCATTCTCTTTGCAAGTCCAGGACATAAAAAAAATGAATAACGAATTTGAGAAAAAGTATGTATTGGAAAATTTAAGGGAATAACAAGCAATATCTCGAAAATGGTTCACTCAACATAAAAAATGTATATGACATAAATTGTGTATTTTAACGCGATCTACATTGTTTGTGTAGTAAAATTTTGTCTCTCTCTTATGGTTTACCAGTTATGCAAAAGTCGTTCACAATGAAGAACACTTTTGGAGACATTCCCAGAAAATTCGAGATATACATTTCATTTCTAATGACAATGTCTTAAACATATGATATTTTAATCAAAATCGTTAGAGCCATTTTTGAGAAAATTAAAATTTTCGAAAAATGTTCCATGTAAAGGGTAGTCTGTGGTGGGGGGATTTCCTTGAAAACCTTCGTGTCGCGTCTCTGGAAGATATTGAACCTAAATACCAAGTTTGGTGTTTATCCGACTGTTCGTTTCTGAGTTATGCTGTTCACAGACACAGACACACACACAGACACACACACGGACATGTTTGCAAAAATGCTTTTTTTTGGATTCAGGGGATCTCAAAAGATGTATTTCCTGTGAAATCTCGGTATCGAATTTTTGGGTGGAATACAATACTTCCCCTACTTACTATACGTAGTAGAGAAAGTAAAAAACATAATAGAAGTAGGAAACGTTTTAGGCAGAGTAAGAGAAATTGTAGAGGGAAATTAGCAAGCAAGAGAAGAATGAAGTTAAATATATGTTGAATTTTAAGCGATAAGTAGGAACCAATAGCTCGGCAACCACAGGGTTTGTATTTTTTGGGTCCCAGAGGCTAAGCAACTCGGTTAAAAATTAAATTGAGTTTTATTTATGGACTTTTAACTATTATGATCCTTAGCGTCCCATTCTATCCTATTTGGCGTGAAAGGCCGGAAAGGTTGCTCAGAGGGCTGTTTGTCACGCTTGAGGTTCTTTTACGTGTCGTAAATCTACGTCACGGGACCACCAGCTTTACTTTACTTCCCTTCCGAAGAAAGCCATGCTAAGAATTTATACGCCCGAAAACATACATCGCCCTCCGCCGGGTTTGAATCCGCGACTTCGGAACCAGAGGCTAGCATATACCCCTAGACCACGGAGGACGACAAGCAACTCAGTGAAGAGATAAAGTCAAATGCACAATTAGATGGTATATCTTATATTATGGTTTAAGGCCCATATCATTATTCCATTTGTATCAAGAAATTGTGCTTGTAGTATCACAATAAACTGCTCAGTTATTAATAAGGTAATTGGCATATTATTTGGTACCCGTTTTGTTTTCGCAAACTGCTTCATCTGAAAATATGAAGTGGTTGTTTTTTTCCGGCGTGACAGATACATTTTATGAAACGGAGTTATGCAGAGTGAACCAGGATGGCACCGTCAAACTTTCAGGGGTTGTTCAGGGATACCTTTTGAGTATTTTCATATAAGGTACCATGATCTCCGGCGGTTCGTTACATAGTAATAATGTAATTATGATTTATTCGGTTTGTTACCCCAATCATCCTTGTTTCTGTGAGAATACCTTCACAGCAGCGAAGAGGTCTCCATAATATGCACTAACAACATACAACACAGCACAGAGTAATGCAACATCGAGAAACACGTACACCTTTATCACAATATATTTAATAAGATCTGTGTTAGTGTACATACAGTACAGTACACAACAAATACAGAAATGTTCCCTTACAGATATTGTTCAAAATGTTAACCACCGTAATCACAGCAGTGTACAGCGACGCACCATCTACTGCCTAACACACTTGAATATAATGCGTGAGCATTCCAGGAGTGTGGCGTACTACTTCCGTGGCTGCGATAATCCTAGCAACCAGCTCTATGCGAGTATCGACCGGAGTCTTGTAAACTAGGCTCTTCACAGAAGAGAAGTCCAGAAAAAGAAGTCCATTGGTGTCATGTCTGGTGACCGAGATGGCTATGGAACAGAACCACCGCGGCCAATCCATTGTCGTCCAAACTGTACATCAATGTGGTTCCTAACATGGAGTTTAAAGTGTGCCGACGCCATGTTTAAACCACATAATTCTCAGCGGCACATGTTCTAGAAACTGTGGGAAGACAATGTTGAAGGAATGTTTTCTACACGACTCCGTTCAATGTATCAGAAAGTACGTAAGGTCTGAAGCAGATTATCTTTTCGTTATTATCGAGCACCACGATTAAGTGCCAATTTGAAGGAGTTGTATTGTAGTTCCACTGTTGGGGAGCCAAACTTGATGAAGTAACTGCCCCACGTATGGTACAAAGTTTCCGGTGGCCTTCGCCCCAACGTTCACTTTCCGGTGGCCTTCGCCCCAACGTTTATGAATCAACTTTGTATTTGAAAGTTTCTTTAAATATCATATATATTTATGTTTGCCTCGGCTGCGTCAGTAGTAATTTGTAGAAACATGTATCTCTTTGCAGGTGATGTGATGCGGCTAAAGAATGTAGGCTTACACAAATTATAATCTTTACTTCACTCCTTTTATTAATCCCTCACACGATTAAATAATACTTCACTGATATAGAGAGCTGTGAGATTATTTATTAATTACTTGCACTTTTTAACACGCAAACTTTATAATATTCTCGTCGTAATGAATGTTGTCTCTCACACTGAATACGTACCCAACGAATGAACTGCTCAGGTACGTTGCCTTCTAGCGACTGGCGTTTACCGCTTAAATTTGTAAATTTTTCTATTCACATCTCTGATTGGCTGTTTACTCCAATAGAATACTTTTATTTAAGTTTCAGCTTTTCTAGTATTTGATTGGCTACTTATAATTTGCTTTAAATATTACATTATTGTTTCCAATAATTACTGGTAGCATTATTAAACTTTCCAATTCATTATTGCCTCAAGGTTACCTCATTGTTAGCAACTTTCAGCTTCTATTCTCACAGCTCTTACATTATTAAATTACGTAATACATTCACATAACATTATTATTTATGTACACAATAATATAAACATATACAATGACTGAAATATACACTTTTTATACATTTTAGTATACAAATATTGCTTTAAGGCGGGCTGTTAGTGTATTTTATACTATATAATTAGACTGAAATCATTTAAGTATTAAAAACACTGCCTCAGGTCCAACCACAAAATTGTTGACAATACCAGTTCATACATTCGCAGCAAACTACTTTTGATGGGACTGAAACACCAGAATGTGTGTATTTTCGTAATCCCATACATGGCTATTCCAAATGCAGAATGTGCCCTCTCTTGTTATCATGGCCTCGTTTGTAAACAACACCAAAAGCAGGAAAATTGTGATTTTCTGCACATTGTTGCACGAACCAACTTGCAAACTCTAAACATTCTACTCGAAATGGGCAGTCCGCTGGTAGCAATGACTGCACCTTCTGTGGATGATACGGATGCATTTGTTATTTATGTACAACTCTCAAAACAGTTGATTGACAGGGTGCTAATAACCTAGCAGTTGAGCGCCCTTAAACAAAGCAAACAAACAGTTGATTTACTTGTTCAGAGTTAATGCAACGCGCCGACTACTAGTGGCAGGATTGTCACCAATCGCGAGTAACTCATTCTCTTCCAGGTCGGGTGTTCTGGATTACCTCGCACAGCCAGTATCCTCCTCCCAGTACACGTACCAAAGACACTCGACACCAAGCTTCCAGCAGACCTTAAAGAACTGGCTGCGGAACGAAATCGAGCAAGACGAAAATGACAGAAAACTCGCCACATAGTCGATCTCGAAGCGTTCCATTACCTCAACAACTTGGTTAGGTAAAGACTCAAATTACACCGCCCACCAATGGCAGAACACGCTAGACAGTCTGGATCACGAAACCAACTCAGTATGGCGCATTGCGAGATGCTTGACCCGAGATAAAGTACGCATACCCCCACTACACCACAACCGAAAAATAGCTACCACAGACCAAGAAAAAGCCGACACACTGGCAGTTGCGCTTCAAGACACTCTTACCCCGAATGACGCTCCATCTTGTCCACAATTCACAGCAGACACAGAGATGGAAACCCGCGACTTCCACCAACAACAATCGCAGAACTTAGTTCGCAAAACCTGCCCATCCGAAATTAAATGGCTAATCAAACATCTATCCCAACGAAAAGCCCGGTACCAGACAAAATACCTAACATAGCTCTTAAACACCTACCCGATGATGCGGTACATCTATTAGCAAAAATTTTCAACTTCGTACTAACACAAGGGCTCTTCCTCGAAAGATGGAAAATTGCCCACGTACTTCACTTCCCGAAAAAGCGAAAGAATCTTTCCAATCCGAATAACTATCACCCTATTAGCTTACTGAACACATTAGGCAAGCTGCTAGGAAAATGTAATACTAAAAAGACTCAAGGCAGCAATCACTAAGCGCGATATCCTCATCCCGGAACAGTTCGATTTCCGAGCGAAACACTCAACGTCCTTACAACTTTTAAGAGCAACTGAATACATCACTTACGGTTTCAACATACGAAAGTCCACAGGAGCTTTACTCCTCGACGTGGAATGGGCTTTCGACAAAGTATGGCATGCGGGAATTCTGAAAAAGGCATTCAGGACTCGCTAGTAAAACTAATGTCCAACTACCTGAAGGACAGAAAGTTCCAATCCTCAGTGAACAACAGTCGGTCCTCCATTAGACCCATCAAAGCGGGCGTCCCTCAAGGAAACCTACTCGGGCCTACACTGTTCAACTTATACATAAACGACATCCCCAAAACTGCAAACACCACCATCTACATATACGCGGACGATACAACAATGATGGTGCAATCGTTCCAACCACAAGTCATACACACCCGTCTCCAAAATGCTCTCCGAGTGCTGGAGAGTTGCCTCACGAACTGGCGAATCAAAGTAAATGCCCCAAAATCCAAGCAATAATCTTCACAAAACGAACAAATCACAGATTACCAAGACACAGTTTGCAACCACTCACACTCTTCGGTGAGAACATAAACTGGACAGCGAATGTAACATGGCTAGGGCTTAAAATGGACCAAAGCTTGACTTGGAAACCCCACATAAACCAAGTCAGGGGAAAAGCAAATGCCCAATTGGGCAAATTATACCCTCTAATAAACCTAAATAATCAACTAAACCTTAAATTAGGCCTAACCCTCTACAAAACACTAATTCGCCCCATTCTAACCTATGCGGCGCCTGTGTGGGGATACGCCGCTAAAACACACATCAAAAGACTACAAACTTGCCAAAATAAAATCTTACGCTTAGTATCAAAAGTGCCATAGATAGCTTCCGCTGACATACTACATAATGAACTAAAAATGCACACCATCGAGGAATTTATTAAGAAACTCACGTTTGACACATACAAAAAGCTTCCTACACATCACAACGCTCATATTCATGACTTAGGCAACTACACGACAGAAGCGAATAAACATAAGCGCCCTCTTTCAATTTTCGACCGAACACTGTTCCACTACGCGACAGAGCCTAACATCCAAGAATTCCTAGACAACCTCCTTAGACAACCTCCTAAGACACCCCTAAAACACCAAATTACCAAGAAAACTAACAAAAACTAATCCACTTCATGACCTTCTCACTGTTACAGAGTTCCAGTCCAGCCTTCAAGTCCTTGCGCTACCCAGCCAAGGCGGCTCCGAGAGAAGGCCTCCCCGCGTGACACACTCGTGCAGCTGCGCCGAGATGGGTTGACTGATTATCTGTGTGAGCACAACAACGAACGGCTTCATCCAAGGACCAAGAGAAGACGAGCAAGACAGCCTTGCAAATCGGACGTTCCAGGATATCCTCCTGGCTGAAATACTTGACGCTCTTCCCAAGGGAAGGAACTCAGAAGCACTCATGACGACTGGCTATCCTCATAGCCTAAGAGTATTTCTATATAACTTTTGCTCTAACATAGGTTAGACATACAAGAATAATGATCGCACTAATCTGCAAGAAAGCAAACCCCAGTAATACCATAGAATGTAACCAATTAGTATATCATAATTACCTAGTGTAATGCACGATTAATCACCCGGGGTTACTCAGGGCACAAGTCATGTGTAATTCCGGGTAACTAACTATTGACGCGCTCGGATGCATTGCATGCCAGCTACACACCTTTCATTGACTAACCGGGGTGCTATGCGGGACCCGACTAAAATGCACCATATTACTAATAACTATCATATACTAACATGTGGGTTTTTTTAGTGGGTATTCCGCGCTTTGAGCGGCGAGCCCCACATATCCCCCCAGCCATTGCACACCGACTGGGGATCGAATGCAGAAATGCATTTTTCCCCCCACGGAAAAAAAATATCCATTTTAACACGGAAGGATTCAGTTTCTCGTAGGCGCCTATGTACATATGCAAAAATACTGTGATGTGGTTACCGTCGGTGCGGGTGCAGCTCAGCATAACGTCGTTGTGCCGCTCTTCCATTGCAGCGAGTGAACCCATACACGGGCCAACTGTTCATCAGTAAACCTATCTACACTGCTGTGTATCATTGTTAACGCGCAACTAAACTGCCGGATAAACCAAATCCAAGACAGATTACAGCTGTACTGAATGCAAACTTGAGGGCAATGAGTTAAAAAGGACTTGAATAAAAATTGAGTTTTATTTATGGACGCTCTTTCACTACTATGCTCCTTAGCGTCCCATTCTATATTGGGCGTGAAACACCGGTAATTTTGCTCAGAGGCCTCTTTATCAGGGTTTGAGGTTCTTTTACGTGCCGTAAATCTACGACACGGGACCACCGGTTTTACTTCCCTTCCGAAGGAAGCCATGCTAAAGATTTTTACACACGAAAAACTCCATCGCACTCCGTAGGGTTTGAACCCGCCACCTTGGGAACTAGAGGCTAGCACGATACCACGCATTACTGTTGTCAACAGCAGGTACTGTGACCAAATGGGAACAATTTGTTTACAAAAAAGACACACAACGCATATCGTTAACATTTGCATTGTTGGGAAGTATTTTCAGTGCAATACAGATACAAAACCAAACGAAGTGCAATTACTCTGCAACGAGCTGCCGGAGACCATGGGTCCGTATACTAAAATACTCGGAAGGTATCCCTGAATAACCTCTGAAGGTTTGTCGGTGGAGTTCTGGTTCACTCTATCTATATACTCATGTATTCAACTTAAGCATATCGTCCTCCGTGATATATGGGCACCTTAAGCATCGTTAATTGAAGTCAGATTTTGCGTCTCGAGGTATGTCGGTATAGATAGTAAGAAATGGTAGTTGCTTAAAAATGGGATAGATGCACCTAATCGCTTAACGCAAATGGAATTGATTTTAATTATCTTAATCATCATTAATTGAAAGCAGAGTTTTGCGTATCTCGAACTATGACGTGTATAGATAGTAGTAAGAAATAGTAGTTTAAAAAACGCAATAGATACATCCATTCGCTTAACGCCAAATGAATTGAATTTTATTAATAGACACTCTTTTAACTACTATGGTTCTTAGCGTCCCATTCTATATTGGGCGTGAAAAACCGGAAACTTTGCTCAGAGGCCTCTTTATCAGGCTTAAGTGTCTTTTACGTACCATAAATCTACGACATGGGACCAGCGGCTTTACTTACCTTCCGAAGGAAGCCATGCTAAGGATTTTATGCCCGAAAAAAATTCATCGCTCTCCGCCGGGTTTGAACCCGCGACCTACTTAACGCAAAAGTCGAGAAATACAATTAGTTTGTAAGCAGTGTGCAATCGAATAACGTTCAGTGAAATCTATGTGAATTTAGTGATTTCTTGGAATTTCTGCACATTTTATGGGGAGAGTGGAACTTTCTATCTCCTTTTCTTTTGGCGGGAAGCTATAAACCAGCAATAAGACATTCATATCATTTTTACCCTCACCCGTTCATTAACATTAGAAAAAGCAATGGAAATGCAGGTATCAATAGAAAGTGGAGTAATTGCAGTATTCTTCCACATAAAAACTTAAATTTTGATCTTAATAAAAAGTAACTGAACTAGTGTTTGAATTAATGTGCATATATGCAACCTAATGAACACCCACATTTAAGTTTCTTTTAGAGTGTGCTGTCTCATTCTTCGGTATGCAATATCCACATCGTCACTGTTTACAATCCATCAATATGGCGGCCGCTAATTAAAACTGTTAGCTTTTTGCTAAAAAGATTCACCTCAGCGCGCTCTCGTTGGTTCTAGCTTACAAGATCGTTCTATGCGATGATGACCGCTCTTGGGTTGGCAACTATGGATGGTTGTAAGCAACTAGCCCTTGCAGAAAGCCACCCGAAGTTGCCCGACGAAGTTCGAGCGAATGCCGAAAATGAACGAAAGGGAACGATCTTCCAGTTCAAGGGAGAAGGTAGTCCATTCCGGCACATTTTGCTCCCATTGGCTGTGGTCAAATACGTAACGTGGAACGTTGGCGCGCGCATTTCGACTGGCTATTGAAAGTGAATACATAAAGCCATGCGCTTCAAAGCATGAATTTGTACATACATAGTACAAATCGGTTTAAGTTCAGTACCTTCCAAAGATGCAACACAAAGATTTTCAAGAAAATTCCCCACCCAAAATAACCATTATACTCCTCCCCATTCCTGACATGTCTTTTGTGATATTGTCATCTTGCTACAGTGCCAGTCTCTATAGACATAGCAGGTTTGATATTGGACTTTAAATACTTAAGCTACCATGTAAATATTATTGCTGGATAGAAAGTAGTAGGAATACCGGTAGCACACAGTGATTGTATAATTGTTAGTCAATGGGATAGATGGATCTGTTGCATCCCAGTTTTATATGTTATAATGTGTTATGTATATGCAAACTCCACCATTTTCTAAATGTTTTCTTATACAGGGTGAAAGGTATTGCTTGAACTGTAATAAAATGGCTAATAGACACAGGCACAAGGAACATCACTATGTTTCATTTTTGTAGGTTTAATGACAAAAATTGTATTGGACATATTTGCACTAATCATTATATAGAATCCATGATTAACGTACAGTTCAAGCAGTACCTTCCACCCTGTATACTGTCTTCCCAAATAATACCCATGCAGTAATAATGAGAATTTCTCGTTTCAAATGATGTCTTTCTCAAACATATCTTCAAGGTAATAGAAATTACATGGGAAATTGAAATTTAAGCATAACAAGTATAAAGTTATAATTTCGAGCTTATTCAAAGTGAATTAATCATCATAATAGTATCAACCTCATGTAAGCACTTTATGTAGGGCAGATTGCATGTGATGGTGATTAACACTTATTTGCTATTGTTGTCCTACTGTAATGTGTGTCGAGAAGTTTACTGTTGAAATGGTGATGGTTTACAAATTTTTCTCTCTTAGATAATGCATGATGGGGAGGGGAGCACCCCCCCCCCCCAAAGGCTGTTCTTGGCTTTGGGTATATTCCTACTTACTCTGTATACTTCATAATTGTATGATGTGTTCAATTTCCCTGAGCATTGCTCACAGTGGAGCCAAATGAACAAACACAAACAAACATCACTGTATGGGCTCAATTTGTTTTTTTCCCATATGACCTGTCAAAAAATTTAAAGTTCCCATGTGCTGTAGGACCTCCACTGTGTTATACCAAATGTTATATATAGAACCTTTCCCAGGAAAAGGAATCAAAGTGTATTTTCTATTCAATAACTGTAAGTTTTATTAACTAGAACTGGCTTTGTGTATGCATAAGTGACTAAGTGCAATTACCTATAAGATCATTCCAATAGATTGTAGTAACAGACATTCAAGAGGTTAGAATTTAATGGACATTTTAATTGGGTAGGCCATTCAAATGTATATTAATGTAGGCACATGTTCCTTAAAATACCATACAAATGTTTTATACAGTATTATTAAATATGAATGTGAATGCAATGTCTCTAAATAAGAACAATGTCTCTTTGTGTTTAGCCATATCACACCCACCGTTCATAATTGTCAATCACTTTAACATGTAGTTTAGTGTGCCAGTATTAATTGTTTTTTCATATGTTGACTGCAGAAAAAATGTAACAGCACATGCTGGTTTATAAATTTGGGTGGCTGGATGAGACACTCGTTCATTACTATTGCTCTCTGTCCTCCATAGTATTTTTAATTCTAATGTCCCTTTTAACTTCACAGGTTTACAGAGATTCGAGACTGGTTGGAGGGGGGATGACAATGATGAAGATGGTGCAATTGATGGAATTATGGTGGGGAAAACCAGACAACATTCATCCTAAGTGCCATTTTATCTACCACAAAATCCCACCTCTGATCCCTAGGATTGAATCCAGGCTTTTTTGTGAGAGGCCATAGTGCTGCCCAATTAGAAGTATGAATGAGACAACATTTAAAACAGAGATAGCATTACTCAATACTATCAAGTAATGAAACCAAGAAGTTGTTTTACAAGGCAGCTCCCACTATGACTTCACAAATGAGAGAATAACTATTTCAGCAGATATTTTGCCGTGCAATATATATTACACATTTATATAATTTAAGTTGGGTGTTTTGTCATAAATATGGTAGCTGACATTTCGATATGTAGAAATCATTCAGCAATAATGTGGTAATACACAAGTTTTATGTAACAATTTGTGCTTCCAAGGCCAGCGCTTAACCGAGTTACCCAGATTGACAAAAAATTCCCAAAGATATACAGTACATATGGAGAATTTTCTGTTTATGAAATGCTTTAAGTTATTTTGCAATGAAAAGAGCATTATGTCCTAATTTATTTATTTGGTATAACAGCAGGAAATAGTGTTTGAGCACAACACTAATACACATCCAAAATCAAACTATGGATCCCAAACTATTATCATTACATCACATTCAAAATTGAAATAGGTATCAGACATAACCTTTGAGCACGAGTTCTCTTGTTCGTTTTACGATATTAGTGTGCAATCCATAAAAATAAACTTTTCGAAATACAGTCCCTAATTCAAACACATTTTAACACCTTAAGATACTAAGTTATAGTTTATATTTACGGTTAGCTTGTTTTCGCTATATATATTTCAATTCTTCATTAAAACCAACTAAACTTTCGATTCATAACCTGTCTTCTACCTTACTAGGTTTTCAGGTCATGTTCCAGTTTTAAACATCGAATGCGCGTTATTTGGTACTCAATATTAAATAAGGTATCACTATAAACTCCTACATTTACACAATTGCTCGTTGATACGAAAATTCTGCTTTATTTTTTTATTTTCGGCATTGCTATTTTATCAGATGGAAGTCAATCTTAGTTTAGTTCACAGAACAGCAAACTAGTTTAGTTTCAAGCCTCAGCAATCAGCAATCAGCATGGCAGAGGTCGCGACATTCGCTTTGGAAGCGTGGTGTTCGTACACCTTCGGGTGGCTTTCTGCAAGCGCTTGTTTGTAAGCACGCTGACAGAAACGAATTGGATGAACAATGCTGTGATCTCAGATTAATATGGTTATGATGTGTAGTAGATAACGAAGAGAAACACCACATGCCCAGTACTGTGTGAGTAGTGGATTTGTTTTAGCAGTGTTGGTAGAGAAGAAAATTCCGAATGGAAAGTAACTGCCAAATAGTAATTAAAAAGATTTAGAAAAAGCCAGAAAATATAGTTAAAATAAGGTATACAAGAAATTGCAATTCTGTGCGATGACTCTATTTACTATGGCGGCCGCGCGCAAAGCCTTATTCAACTGCCAATATCAGAACTGTATTCGCGATTCGCGGTATGCCAGCCGCTACCAACGTAATTTTTAACATCGCTAGACGTTAAACGTTTAGGGTTGGGGGGAAGTTCAACAAGCAGAGAACATACAGGTGATGTTAAAATGCGCGTATGATGTATTTGGTGTTTTTTACACGCGTAAAATAAGTAACGCATGTTTTCTATAAAGATAAATAAACAGTGAAATATGCATAAACATGAGTATAACGCACAGAAATATGCGCGGATTCTGTGCGAAAACACAAAAACGAAACGAAATAACCCGTAAAATAAAACACGTACAGAAACCCAAACATAAATAATGTTTAAAGCAAAGCATACGTAAACTCTGGCAAGAAAAATAGAACATGTTCGATTTTTTAAATTAATTTTTACTTATTCTACCCGTACGTCTTAGGTAGAAGCATTACATTTCACACAAAAAATTCACCGAAAATACATGTTTTGAGGTCCCTAAATAAAAAACTTTTACTTATTCTACCGCGTACCTAAAAAGGTAGAGGAAGTATTGCATTCCACACAAAAATTCGATACCGAGATTTCACCGGAAATGCATGTTTTGAGGCACCCTGAATAAAAAAAAGATTTTTACCTTTTCTATCATGTATCTAGTAGGTAGAGAAGGTATTCGTCAGTTTTGCTTCCTAAAAATGAATTTCTTGGATTCATATGGCCTCAAAACATACATTTTCTGGTGAAATCTCGGTATCAAACTTTTGCGTGGAATGCAATACCTCCTCTACCTTGTTAGGTATGCGGTAGAATAAGTAAAAGTGTTTTTTATTTATGGGTCTCAAAACATGTAATTTTGGTGAAATGCAATACTTCTACCTAAGGCATACGGGTAGAGTAAGTAAAAATTAATGGAAAAAAAAAAATTGAACATTTTCTATTTTTCTTGCCAGAATTTACATATGCTTTGCTTTAAACATTATATATGTTTGGCTTCCTGTACGTGTTTTATTTTGAGGGTTATTGCATTTCATTTTTGTGTTTTCGTACAGAATCCGTGCATATTTCTGTGCATTATACCTATGTTTATGCATATTTCACTCTTATAGAAAACATGCATTACTTATTTTATGCGTGTAAAAAAACACCAAATACATCATATGCACATTTTAACATCACCTGTGTTCTCTGCTTGTTTAACTTTTTTTCCTCCTTCACGTTTGTTTAACGTCCTGCGATGTTAAATATTACGTTGGTAGCGGCTGGCATACCACAAATATACAGCTCTGATGTTGGCAGTTCAATAAGGCTTTGTGCGCGGCCGCCATAGTAAATAGAGTCGTCGCACAGAATTATCACAATTGTAGCTTACATTGTGCAAACTCGCCAAAACCATTGTAATATTAGTTGTTCTTCCATGTGGTCATGGGTGTGCTCACATATCTCAGTGCTATAACCTATATTCATTTTTTGTATGCTGTTATGTGGCAGCATTAGCATTTGCCAATGGATAATTCACACACAGAAACATGCATTTACTCTCTCAGTTCAGGTGCACTTTTGTGCTTGCATATTTTGTAAATCCTAATCACTTCATTCTTCAGTCGAAGTTTTTCTAATGTTTCTTTGTCTGTCTGTCTGTTTGTTCATTTGGTCTCACTGTCGATAGCAATAACAAATTACTTGTTCCGAACATTCTTTACGACATAGGTGTCTCTGACTAAAATGTACACCAGTTTAGGTTTTGTCTGACACTTCCAGAGCAGAGTCCCAAACTAGTTCCATCCAATTTTTTATTGCTGGTATACCATGTTATTTATAAAGAATTATTTACTTTAATGTAAGTAGTACTATAATGAAATTTTGGGAGCATCTTTTTTGAGATAAAAGCTTAGTTTGGCCACAATAGATTTTAAACACAAATATTACTGTATGCAATATACGTGCTATTATGATAACACACATGTCCTAACATTGTAACAGGGTCAGTTCTGTTTCTTCACTAAGCATACACATTGTTACTTTTTGCACATTTGTTCCACTTGCCTTCTGTTTTACTTGTTAAGGTTTTCTCCACCGATAGATAATTACTATTGCAATAAATTTCCTCATGTTCATAATTCTGACTGTAGTAGGTCAGAATGCTGTAAAATCTTATTTTTGTTAAGGCAAATGAGCAACATGAAATCAAAATTAATTACTATTGACATTCTTTGGTTTTTCGATTGCAGCGCACATCATCAGTCTGTTGTATAAATGATTATTTGAATTCAAAGGAGTATTTTTTCACAGAGTAAGCATATCAAATGAAATAAACATAATCAAGGGCAGGTTTTATTGGTGATAATTTTTTAAAGAATTTGCATTTAATTTTTAGATTTTTACATTTTCATGTTAATACAACAAAATTTTGTGAGAATTTTACGACAAAACTAAAAACAAAGTATAGTGTGATTTGAATAATCAAATTTAAAATTAATTTGGACAAAAAAGATAAACTTATCTTGCAGAATAGAAAACTATTTACTATCTGTAAAAGTGAATTATTAATACCTACCACCAGTGGTTTATGAGAGGTTTGACAGAGATTCAAGTCACTTTGAAAGAGTATTAATATTTGGTAGGAAATATTAAATTAAATGTTATTTAACCTAAGTGTTTATTCCATGAAACCAAATTACAGCATACAAGCTGCAGTGTTTTCAGGCCATTGATGATCTCATCAGTAACTAGTAAATATAGTGTGTAAAGTATCTTTCACTGTTCGCATTTACTGGTAGTCATAATGCTTGAACAGTTATTTCATGAAATCTATGAAACTGGTTACCTTTAAATGTCAACAGAGCTGTAATACATCAATTTTATTATTATCCTGACACCAATTTTGGACATAGTCACAGAATTAATATAACTAAAAGTACATATTTTTTCACTCTGAAATTCAGGTAGTTGCTGAAAAGTAATCTTTACAAAATTGAGACATACCAGATTTTGCAATTAATTTTGCTAGCTCAAAAAGTAAATTGAGTGCTTTGTTTACCTTTATATCGACAACATCAATTTTGTAATTAAGTTTTTTAAATATGCCGATTTTCATGTTTATCATGCAAAGGCCTTTGCGAGAAAATGAGAAATTCCTAAAAATTTGCTAACAAGTTTAAATGGTCTACATATATTGCAAAACATATAGATACTTCTAGTCGTAGTTGTAAAACAGTTTTCACATTTATCATTAATAACAAAAAACACGGCTCTTAATATAGCTGTTTATAATTTCCTTAAAAAATATGCACCTTGTGAAAAAAAATCAAATGTTTGATGTTTATTTGACATTTCATTAGTTATGTTGTTCACAGCCACACAGACCTTTTTCTAAATATGCCCATTCTGGATTCAGAGGGACTTCAAATCCTGTATTTCTGCTGAAATTTTAATATCAGATTTTTGGGTGGAATACAGTATTTCCTCTACCTACTAAAAAGAAAATAAGGTTCCATATGTAGCTTCTGAATGAAATGCTGAAGGGAGAGGATTTAAAGTGCAAAAATGGGAAAGCCTGTAATTCTTCATTAGGGAAAATGTCTTACTTCTTCTCCTATAGATCCCATCCTCTAGCTGTGTGCAGTTTCCAAATGTACAAACAAAATGCTGGCAACATATGAATCACAAATACCGCCCCAGCGAGCAAAGTGAGCGTGTGTTCCTAAACTTAAGTTTGTGATTCATGGGAGGTTAGCATTTGGTTTAGTAAGCAATCATTACTTAATAGCACTTTAACATCCTCTGGCAAGCCATTTTGCTTTGTATAATGCACTGTCAGCAATACACTCCCTTCGTGTTACCTTATATACATGGGAAGCAAAAATGATGCTAATCTTGCGAATTTTGCTTCTAATTTAGGTTGGTAGGTACATGGCCATCTTTGTTGTCTTTACAAAGTAACTCTGCTATAAAAGTAAAGCACCTAAAAAGGATGGGCAGGTGAGCACCAGGTGCAGAACAGACATCAATGCTCCTAAGTAACTTGGTCACATTCCTTTTGCCTCTTAATCATCGTTTTAATTCCTTATCAAGTAGTCAAGTTTAACCCAAAAATGCATATATTGGAGAGTTTAAGAGGAGATGTGAACACTTAGAAAGCACCTGCCCTCCTTTTTATTACACTTTGTCATATATGAAATTCATCGCTAAATGTCAACAAAGTATTCCATTTTGTTATTACTGCAATGTGCAGAAGAAGGTGTCAAACCATGTGTACTAGTCAATCTGCAAACCAATTCATGCTTACATGCACTTACCTTTACCTAACTTCAGGTAAATCTCGAAACCTAAGGACCTGTTAATCTACTGTAGCTCGCTATGTTCTAATAGACTCTGCTCACTGCATATTCATAATATTTCCTTGCAGTGTTTTTTATTCAGGTTTCTGTATGAACAGCACAGCCACAAACTGCTGCTACCAGCTAAAGCATGAACTAATTAGGGAAGGCAGACTTGGAACAGAGCTTGAAGATAATAAAACAAATCTAAATAGAACTAAAAAAATGTGTACATGGATGTTTTTATTCAATAAATGAGTATTTACATGACTAAACCTTCATATTTCAGTGATGCAATGTGATGTTTTTGTCCACTCAAAAGTCTTTCATATTCACTTGGGCTATACAAGCTGTATGTTAGAGTTCCATTGTTATCTTAATGCAAAAGACAGCAATGTATAAAGATAGAGCTTATGTGTCATGTACTGGATCGAAATATCTTGGAACTGGAGTTGTGTGACGTGCCTCAGCTGATAACAGCAGTAGGAGGGGAATATTGTGAAGGGATAACTGTTTTATTTAACGTCTCACAACACATTTGTTTTGTTTTTCAGTGAAAGCAACGTGTGAAGCGAAGTGAGAGCAATGTCAAATAAAGCCCTAATTATTCTGTTCCACTACACATGTTTGTTTAGGATTTGTAATGTACATACAGAATACAGTTGTGATATCAGATTATTATTTGAAAAGAATTTCCGAGCTGTTTCAAGTCTGGGAATTTCTTACGGTGAAGTACGAATGGTTGGTTGTCTTAAAATGGTATAAATGTATGGCAGTGTAAAAACTTAAACTGGAAAAAATTAAACTGAGTTTTATTTATGGACGCTCTGTAACTACCATGGTCCTAGAGTCTCATTCTATATTGGGTGTAAAAGACTGGAAAGTTTGCTCATAGGCCTCTTTATCAGGCTTGAGGTTCTTTTATGTGCTGTAAACCTACAATTCAGGACTACTGGCTTTACTTCCCTTCCGAAGGAAGCTATGCTAAGAATTCTTATGCCCCAAAATATCCATTGCCCTCTGTCAGGTTTGAATCTATGACCTAGGGAACTAAAGGCCTAGTAGCATGGTACTCCTAGGCCATGGAGGACGACTAACTTAACCTGGATGATCCTATGTGCAGGATTACATTTTGTGAATGTATTTTGAATAACATGCATGATAGAGAAATTAATTCTCTTTTCTGATGAAGCATACTTTCATTTATGTGGGTATGTAAATTTTCAAAACTGCCGACACTGGAGTGACAATAAACTATGTGCTTCATGAGGAACCTCTTTATGATGAGAAAGTAGGGTATGGTAAGCAGTTTCCGATGAGAGAATGATATTGGGCTGAACATCATGCTCTTGTTTTGCCTGGCCGGCAGGAAGCAACATGTAATTGGACAAGCAGGACTCCACCTCAGCTACAGTGCTGCCATATATGGATGATCCTGTAATATGTCGATGAGGTCATGAATTAATTGTAATTTTAAATGCTAGATAAATAAATGAAATGGAAGCTACTAATTGATTTCAGGGTAGAGAATTTGGAAGGATTAATATATATATATACATACATAATTAAGAATGAGGCCTTTCCCTAACAGGTTTCAACTTAATTGTATTGGGTTCTAACAAATACTCTCTAAACATAATACAGGACATCTGTGCTTTGAGTGAAGGAACAGCTGTGCTAGCACTCCTATCGGTTTGTCCTAAAGCAACAAAGCTTAGCAGCTGTTGGTACATTGAATTTCATTCAAAACATGAGTGAAATATGGGGAGAGAGAGAGAGAGAGGAAAAAAAAAGTAATTGGGTAAAGTTTCTGCCTCATATCATTGTAAGCATTACAATCATGAGTCCAGTTCAAAGTGTTTTTCAAATTTCCGAAGGAGAAAACCATATGGATATAGATAGGTATTGATGACAATGTATATAATTTTAGTTGCTGGTTTTAAGGTTTTTTCTTTTTTTGTTTTAATAGCAGTTAATATTTTATATTTGTGACAAATGGGTCCAGTTTTGCAAGAGAACTGATCTGGATACAACTTTTAAGGGGAGAGGACCTCTTTATATGTACAAGTACAAGGCATATTAGTTATACTCTGTACATTTCATGGATTAGGTTCATGTCAGAAAATGAAAGAACCCAAAGAGAAAAATAATTGAAGGGTGAAGAAATTGAATAGGCCTAATTTTATGAAATTGTAAATACTTTATAAAGCATTTTTATTTGTCCTAAACCTTGCTAACTCTTGCAAAACTATCAAAATAACAAAATTAATAGCTACATCTCATGACAGCTGGTAGTTCATACAGTTGGTTGGAATTCTGTTTAAGGCTTGTATTCCCCCAAAGTACTAATTTTATAAAATGTCACACAGTATATCTGTATGTATAATTTGAAGCTGTACATGAAATTACACAATCTTGAAAGTCTTGTCCAAGAGTAGCATGTCAATCAAAACTGCTGTCTCTACAATGTCACAAAAAATTACTTTGTTAATTGCCCAAATATTAGCAAACTATGCATCCATTTCAGAGTAACTGGCTGTTTTGAGTTCATAGCCACCTATATTTGTTGCAGTCAAGCAGAAGAAAGTGTTTATTTACATTGGTACATTGATCACAGCACTGGTAACGATGGCGCCAAATGTTTATCCACTAAAAAAGTCGGTACCACAAGCTTTAAGTTATTATACAGTATTTTCGGGCTTGAAGTTATATGTATTTCTGCAAATCTAATGTGCACCTTTTTTACTTAAATGCAGAGTTCAAAATTGTGGTGCACACTAGATTCAAAGCCACGTTAGATTCCAGTTAAAAATCTTTTCATAGTTTGCTGGTGACTGCTATCAAATTTATCATACATATGTTACATCACAATGCATTGTTGTTATACTCACTTTGCTACATTTATCATTAACTTATTATTGCTAGGGGCATTGGAATTAATAGATAGTAAGGAAATGGAGGGTAAACAGAAGAACATCTTATGATGCTACTTTCAAGTGTTAAGTGATTCTTTATCCAAAAAAGGAAAAAGGCAACAAAAGGCAGGGTGAAAGTTCAATGTAGCAAAGAGCAATGTTCACTTATGGCAGCAGCAGAAATTGGCATACTTGCAAATAAAGGTATTAGTAATACTGACAATAGTAACTGTTTGTATGTAGCATAGGTATTTCATGTTCACTTTAATAAAGGGTGGTAATTTCTTTAACATTGGCTGTATGTAACAGTATGCTACTTATAATTATTGTACAAAATTTATTCTATCATTAATGCGCTTTACATTTTGTCAACCAACTCTTTTTTATTATTTTAAGTTTCAAATTTGGAGTGCGGATTAGATTCAATGACACACATGAATTGTGTAAATGCAGTATTATTTTGATCTATTCATTGTGTTATATTGGATTACATGCTTTATTTTATGCATATATTCTGTGTTTAATAAAATTAGTCATTGTTTAAGAGGGCATCCACAGCAGCATGGTATAGTGCTAAGAGATTATTCAGCTGCAAGATCCAGAATACGAATGGTGATACGATATATTCATGAAAGACATGCAAGTTCTTTAGGCCACAACACTATTCAAAATGAAAACCATTGCACAGTGGAAATTTAGTCGCAATATTGTGTTTTAAGTACTGTGCTATTAACTATATGAAAACTCTTGAGAAATATTATGTTTTTAATACTTATAGTCTTTAATTTGCAATTAGCCACTAGTAAACTGTAGAGATAAAGTGTATGTTAATATACATCACAGGTGTCCATTTAATACACATAGTAGCAGAAGACAAAGTAGTTTTACTGGGCCCTGTACCAGTGATGGTGCTAGTGATAGTTTTCCTCATACAGTATAACATGGCATCAAGCTGGGCTGTTTGGTTCTAGTGTCACTGTGTATCTGATTTTGAATAATCTTTGCTTTTTACTTGTGCTAATTTATTCAGACATATAAAAGTAAATGGAGATTAGACACTAAGAATAAATTACCAAATAAACTATTACACTAGTAATGTGTTATTTGACATCATTGCTCACTTGCTACTATTTCTGATTGTGTTTTGTTTAATTTTCTACAGGTCTTATAATGGAGTCTGACAGAGACAACAGTGATGATCATAAAATGGATATCAAAATAGAAATAAAAGAAGAACCTGTGTATCCAAATGGAACATTAGCTGAAATTAAATGTGAATACGAAGAAGATGACTTTCATAGTGAGACAGTTTTTGTATCTTCACATTTTGTAAAGCAAAGTCCCGACAACAGTGAAACGTGTAACAAAATGGAAATCAAAGAGGAACCTTGTTGGCCTGAAAGTGCATCAAATAAACTTAAACAAGAAATAGAATTGACTTCGGCTGCAGGTATTGATTTGAGGAATGAGATAAAGGTAAAGTTTACAGAAAATGCTTGTTTGAATTGGCCTAAACAGAAAGAAAGGTTGTTTCACAATAATGTAGAATGGTAACTGCAGTGAGAACAACAAATTTAATACATATATGTATGGGAAGCTGTCCCTGGTATGGGAAGGAAGACTTGGTCAAGTTTTAACATTCTTGTTCCCGGACACGGTGTTTTAGATCCATATTGTGCATATTAAACTCTTCACTTTAGAAATTATTTAAGTGGTGATTACATGAAATGGCCACTAGAGCTCTCTAGTTGTAAACTGGGAAAATGGAACTGAAAGAAATTCTAGCAAATGTACATCAGGATCTTCCGAGATGAACTGAATGTTGGTTCTAGCAAAAACATCATCTGCAGTTTGTTTATATATAACTCAAAAACAATAGCAAAAAACTGTTAGAAGTTATCAAACAACTTTAATATACACTATTAATAAAGGAATGAAGTTTGGTACAATTACACAAATCAGAAAAAGTAGTGAATCCTCATTTAGAGAACGTTTGCTCTATCAGATTTTTACGTTGATTAACCTGCATTATGTTGGCTGAATTGGAAGCAGGTGAAAAGATAACATTGGTCAGTTACAAACGAATGACATCCCAATGCGCAAAATCAACTTTCCACTTTGCTATTGACAAGGTCATGAATATGCTTTCCCTTTGTTAACAGGATATTGTGAACCTACCTTTACAGAAAGCAACATCTTCTAGTATTTAAAAGTAATTAATGTAATAATAAGTGTTTTATTTAAACAGCTATATTCTAAAATCCATACACCAAAAGTAAGTTAAACATTGTAAGGTTAACATTACTGCTGCAGGACACTTTTTGCAATGCAAAACCCTAAGTTGTTGGTTTGGAACTTAGATATAATTATCAAATTAATATTTGAGTCTATTTGTAAACCTTACACATATCTTACTTAACTCTTCATCCAGAACATGTATCAGAGCCTTTGCCTATATTGACTTTTTGTCAAGTTTCAAGGACAAAACAATCTATAGTTTGCAACACTCGGAAAACCAACTCATTCCAATAATCACGTAAAACACAACTGTTATAATCTGGTGCCACACCACCAAATAGTCTCACACACAGATCAGAAAACATACCTTTAAACAAAGAGCTAAAACCACTTTGAGCAGTCAACTAGTTCACAAGACCAACACCCTCTCCACAATTACAACAGAAAACAAGATTTTCAAAAAATTTATTTACCACACCACGGCACTTAAAAATGTTCAAAGAACACAACATCCTGGCACCAAAGAACAACCATTCCGTAAAAAACGTAAAGGATGATATTGCACCAGTTAACATACTAAGCATATACCAGATAGATTGCAAGCACTGTAATAAGGTTTAATAGGAATAACACAAGAAAGCCTACAAACCAGAATAAAGGAACATTTCAAAAATATAGAAGGAAACAGTAACACAAATTAGCAGCAAATGGCAGTTTTGGTAGGAACACCACAACATCCACAAAAATCCGAAGCTATTAAAACATACAACAGTGTATCAGAACTAACAACATGCAAAAATACACACACATGGAAGAACAAAGGTAGAATTATAAACTTTGAAATTCCACCAAGTGACGTCCTACTAAAACGAATGTACAACCACCACCACCACCAGGGAGAAGCACATCCACTTCAAGCAATATCAGCAGTTAGCAAAAACCTGATGATCAAAGCCAGGGTTTTTTAAATATGTTCTGAATGAATGTTACGTAAGCAATGTGTAAGTATTACAAATTGACTCAATTGATAATTTTATTATTAGTGACATCACTATATAGGGAACAGAGCTTTACTCAGGTTACCAATAAACAAAGATTGCTGATGCTGAGTGTCAAGGGAGCAACATTTTAACTCGACTCACTATATATATATATATATAACCAGAGAAATTACCAGACAACCTATATACAGAAGATACACCATTTTGGTCTTCTGCTAGTATCATGAGTCATTGTCATATATATGCATACCTCTGTATGTGAGAGAAAGATTAAGATACCATATATTAAACATATTTACATGATAAATAAAATGTATATCTTGAATTTTCTGCGAATAGCCATTGTAGTCCTTTTCATTTGGAAGGAATCTTGTATAACTGGTAAATGTTAAACAATAGACAAAACTGTACTACACAAGAAATGTAGACCTCTTTAAAACACACAGCTTATTTCAAAGAAATTTTTCGTGGCATAAGCCATTTCTGAGATATGTTATTAATTGTTCCAATTTTTCATTTCTTGGCCATTCTTTAAAGTTCTTTCAACATTCAGTTGTTTCTCAAATGTTATGGAAACAGTATGGAATTTTAAGACCAGCATTTAGCATGCAATTCTTAAACATTGCTGTTCTCTTTGTGCCCTAATGAAACGTGTAATGTGGCTATTTATGCAAAGGTTTATTTGGATAAAAATGTAGAATAAACATAAGCTTTATCAAGAATAGTTTTTATACCCTTTAATAAATGATAAGAGGACAGAGAAAGTCATGTGAATGTGTCACATCAGATTTTTCTTCGGTGCAAAGGTTTTGGTCATCATCTTCCTTCTTTGCCATGATTACTGGTTAACCTGTAATCTGGATTCACCTTGTGTTAAATTAATCACTGAGACGTGCTAAGGGCATAAATTATGTATTACTCGCGCAAAACTTCTGGACTCGTGACCTTGATTGCCAACCCAGCCGCCGAGCCTAGGAATGGTTTATGTTTAGCTTTATCAACGAAAGCGATATAATACCTTTGCTTACTCACAGTGCGTAACACATACAGTCTGCATAGAAAGTGTCTGCATCTGGTTGTAATTTTAAAGAGAGCTGCAGTATCTAAATAGTACTTATTTCATATTTGTTATATTTATAACCATGGCTCCTATGTTTTCAAAGTTAAGTGGTAAGGTGTTACATAGTCAAAGTAGGGAAATAATTGCAAATGTCCTCGACTTCATGAAGCAAGAAGCAGAGATGAAGGAAGAAAATATATGTTCATCCGATTTCCACAAAAGCCTTAAGAGAATGAAAGAAAGAGTAGTCAAAGCAACTGGTGTTTCACCGAGTTCCGATTCCAGAGTTCTCAAAGATAAGAGAAAAAAAACATATGGATGAAAGAGTACCATTTGACACACCTGGGAAGAAACATAAGGTCCCTAAACGTATTACAGAAATAGACGATTTCGAATGCGTCATTCGGCGCACGATTCACAATTCCTATGTGGAAGAAAAAACTGTGCTAACAATAAGCAGATTGCTCATCCAGCTGAAACACAGCAGAAACTTACAAGGTTGTGCTACAAATCTCAGAAAAATTATTAAAGATTTAGGGTTCAAGTGGAAGAAACCGAAATCAAATAGAACTCTAACAGAAAACAAAATAAATAAATAAAAAAAATAGAAAGTAAATGTTGCCATGATAGCTTAGTCGGTTAGATCAACGGCACGGAAAGCCTAAGATCCGTGGTTCAAATTCCGGCTATGGCATTGAATTTTTCAGTCTGATTCTACCTTTCCAAATGAGTATAATTTTATATGTACTTATATCAGCATTAATTTTTAAGGTGGTGCTACAAATTTCAGAAAAATACTATAGTGTATGAAGATGAGTCATACATACACAGCAGTCGTACAGCATCTAAAAGTTGGAGTGACGATAGCGAATTACGTTGCAGGTTCCTGTTGCTAAAGGGCAAATACTTATTATCGTTCATGCTGTTGGAGAGATCGGCTTCGTTCCAAATGCCCTTCTTTTACAAGTTGCAAAAACAACAGGAGATTTTCATCAAGAAATGAATACAGAAAAGTACATGAAGTGAATCAACGCCATGTTGAGACCTAATATGCCTGCTGGGTCTGTTCTGGTCATCGACAATGCGTCAACACTCAATTGACAAACCACCTACCTCAAATTCATTGAAAGAAGAAATGAGAGCTTGGACATGTTACTTAGACATAATATAGCTTTAGATGAAAGCATGAGTAAAACTAAGCTATATAACTTAATTAAAACCAACAAACAGCTTCAGACGTCATACATACTTGACCAGATAGTAATACAACATCGCCATAATGTACTTAGACTCCCATCGCATCACCCAGATCTAAACCCAATCGAATTAATTTGGGCTGATATCAAAAAATGGGTGGCATGCAGAAATATGACTTTTAAATTAAAATATGTGGAGCAGTTATAACGCCAGCAATTTGCTGAAATTGGAAGGCCAGAATGGGAAAATGTATGTCGACATGTTGAATAAATTAAGAATCATTATTTTGAAAAATACGGAATTGCAGAAAATCAAATAGAAAGAATTCTCATCCAAGATAATGGTGCAGAAAATAGTGACAGCAGCGATGACGGCAATAATGTGAGTGATTCCGCAGAAGAGGAAGGGTTGTTAGGTGTGGAAGAATTGGAGGCAATGATTGACAGCGTTTTTTATATTAAGCGCTTTTTACAGCGTGGATTTTAATATACTGTATATAACTAAGTTTATCAGCGCAAAGCAGTGCATAACCGGTGTGGATATTTGACGATGACTGTCCTACGCACTCCTGCAGTATGCAGTCCACCGGTCACCACCTGATCTGGTAAGCAACTCGCATCATAGCTCTCATTAAGATTTTCACGTGTCTAGAACTGTTGCACCGATTATAACAGGTGCATGTTACTAAATGACTGTACTGTATAGTATGAAGAACAACTTATAGTTACACTTTAATATGACTTCAGCGTTGTTAGCTAAACCAAACAAATTCCTTCGTTTTCTGCTACATAGGTCTTCTTCCTCTAAAAATAAAAACTCTGCACAAACAAACATGCTTACACCAAAAACTGCAAAACAATCCAGATTTCTTGTTAAATGGAAAGGTAAAATCTAATAATCAATAATAGCCTATAAACCTAATAATAAAATGCTCGTATAATCAGTTTAATTAATATAATCAATGAGTAAGTTGTTGACAAATGATCAATTTGCAAAGTTTGACCTGCAACTATACAAAAAGGCCACCAATGTAACAGAAATCATATAACCAGCCTTCACAATACATGTAACAGTTGTACTTGAGGAGGAGTTGCCAGTTATGACTGGAACTTAATAACCCAAATATCACCAGATTCTAGAGACTTATCCCATGATGTTGGGAAAATGTCAAGTTGCATTTTAGTAACTTTTGTAAAATTCTGACCACTGTAATCAAGTACTCCCCACAATCTAATTAGCTATAGTTATTCTGTTATTCAAAAAACAATGGCTACAAGCAGCAAATGATTTCAGCCAACATCCGTTTCTGGAAAACTTTCTTTTAATTGCCTCTCCTCTTATTTGTCTTTCCCGTTCTCCCCACCACTTGTAGAACTCTAACAGGTAGCACTGTAACAATGCATCTGAGAGTAGAACCATCTCCTTGTTACAGTATGCACATGGTTTTCATTTTTGAGTTATTCACAAATACCTCAAACCACCAATGATTATTTTAGTATTCATCAAATCTTCTTGTATTTTGTGTAAAATTACAGTATCAAATTTTGGGTGAAAGACAAGTTGCCTTAAATCAGGAGTAGTGATGGTAAAATCAGCCTCTATAATACTAATGCACATTATTTCTTAGGCAGACACAAACTTCAAGAAACAGACTTGACAATGGTTGCAGCACTAACAATTATTAAGTTGTTCTTCACAACAGATCTGGGAAGAAAAAGTTGAAATTCATAGATGGAAACTATGAGTATACCAAGCTTTTTTTTTCTTTTCTTTTTTTTTCTTTCTTTCTTCTTCCATGGCCTAGGAGTACCATGTAGCCTCTAGTTCCAAGGTCACAGGTTCAAACACAGTGAAGGGCAATGTCCTTTTGTGAGCATAAAAATCCTTAGCATGGCTTCCTTCAGAAGGGAAATAAAGCTGATGAAGCTGTGTTGTAGAGGTCTCAGCAAAATTTTCGATCTTTCAAGCCCAATATAGAATGGGGCACTAAGAACCATAGTAGTTAGAGTGTCCATAAATAAAAAGCTATTATTATTATTATTATTATTATTATTATTATTATTACTACCAAGTTTTTACTAGAAAATAACTTGGACTGTGTCCTTTACTTTTAAATGTAGTTGTTAAAGTTATTTGTTTTCTGTAATTTTTAACTTGACCTTGAATAACGGCGTGGCCTGTATAGTGACACCATATAAATATGGGGAGCCGAGTTTATTTAAACATCTAACACTAAACTCATTTGTAGGGAACATAAATTACTTTTATATGAAAAATGAATGTATTGCTCTGCTTACCACTGTCAACATTTGGCAGCAGAGGATGTGGGGGAGGACCCACAAATTATGTCCGTGTAAAATGTGGAGTATAGTACTTGACTCCTCTTCATTTTTACTTTCTCTACCACTTACTTATAGTAAGTAGAGGAAGTTCTGTATTCTACTCAAACATTTGATACCAAAATTTCACTGGAAATACAAGTTCTGAGGTTCCCTGAATCAGCAAGAAAGGGGGGGGGATTAAGAAAAGCTCTATGTTTCTGTGAACAGCATAACTCAAAAACAGAAAGTTGATTAAATACCAAAGTTGCTATATAAGTTCAGCACCTTGCAAGAATGTGACACTAAAATTTTCAAGAAAATCCTCTCATGCCAATCTACCCTTTACATGGAAAAATATTTTCTTTGTTTTTGATTTTCTCAAAAATGGCTGTAACAGTTTTGATTCAAATAACATGTTTAAGATATTTGCATGTCAAATGAAATGTATATCTTGAATTTTCTGGAAATAGCTTGTGAAGTCCTCTTCATTCTGAATGACTTCTGTGTAACTGGTAAATCATAAGAGATAGACAAAATGTTACCATACAACAAGTATAAATTGTTGATCATCTATAAGTATTGATTGATAGATACATAATTTATCCCAATTTAATTGTTTTTGTAGAGTTAACCATTTCAGATATTCCTTGTTATTGATTTGAATTTTCAAACACTTATGCTTTTCTCAACTGGAAAATCTCTATTTATTTTTTTTTGTCATGGTCATCCAGAGAGCATGGAATTTTAAAGCCATCACATAGCAACATGTTCTTTAAAAATCTGACTATCGCTTTTCTTACAGTATCCTTTAACAAAATGTGTAAATGTGAATTGAAAGTTTATCTGGATTAACAAGAAATAGAAGTAATAATAACTTTTTGTAATAATAGTTTGTAGAGGATAGTAGAGAAAGCCATGTGAATGCAGCACATCAGATTTTTTTATGATGGCTCCATTGTGTGCAAGTTCCAGATTTTAAAAAAACCTTTCATATGTTCACATCTGAAAGAAAAGTTTGCTATTTTGTTACAGGAGACTGCCCCACATACAAATGAAGTAGCTGGGTTTGTGACACCAGAAGTAGTCTCCAGGTAAGACTCATTAAAATAGGTACAGCCAAATGCCAGTCTATTGTTTTCCCACATTCACCGCTCCATTTATAGGTCCTGGCTGGTTTACCTTATAACTTATGTAAATAAAACCTGTATAGTAGAGTCTCACTAATCCGAGGTAATGGAGGGTGAAGGTACCTTGGATTATATGGAGCACCATAGGAAAACTCCTTAAAAAAGAAATGAAACCAATAACAAATCAAGGTGAAGTTATTTACTCTAAGCTTTTAAAGTTTTGTTTAAAAATATACACAACATGCACATGCATACATGGGATTACTTTTTTTTAATAAGTCTTTAAGTGTCTTCTGCCTCAGGATACTGAATCGCTTTTGTGTGGCGTCATGCCATCGTTTGAGTGACATAGTGTCGCATGGTGTTAACTCTGGTGGTTGTTCTACATAGCGCAATGCCGCTTCCAACAAGCAAAGTCCTCATTATGACTCATCTTTGGTGTTCTCTCTTCTATATCTTCCTCCTCGCTTTCTTCTGTCGGCTTATTCAACATCTCAATAATTGATTTTTCTGTAAGTTTAAACTGTTCCATCACTTTCACTACCACCTTGAAGACATGCAATTAGGTGTGACGAGTACAGTATCATCATTGAATTCACTCTCACCAGTCAATTTTCTCTATAAAGCTTTCTTCCACAATTTCACAAGTGTCTCAGGCTTTACTTCATTCCATGACTGTGCTAACTAATACACTATGTTCCTCATGGTTACTCATTTTAGAAAATTAGTGATGCTTCCATCCTCTTCTGTTGCTTGTAGAGGTGACTGCAATAGGTGGTGTTGATACTTTTTTTTAAACTTTCCAAAGCCCCCTGTTCCATCAGTTGTATCAAACTTGTGACATTGGGCAGCAAAAACAAAGCCCAAGTTCCATCACAATGCAGTTCCTCTTCATCTGGATGTGATCCAGCATTGTCTGTCAACAAGATTGCTTTACTAAGCAAACCATTTTTCTTCAAAAACATTTTAGTTTCTGGCATATATTCTTCACAAAGCCACTTTTTAAATATTCCTCTGTCCATCCAGACATTCTTTTGGTTGTTATAAAAGATAGGCAGTGCAGACAAGGAAATGTCTTTGAGAGCTCTAGGCTTCACGGCCTTGCCTATGCCGACAAGCTTTAATTTGTATGTATCTGATGCAGCAAGAACGTCACTGTTTCTTTACCTATTTTGTGGCTAGGAGCATGATGTTTTTTACATGAAACAATTGTTTTAGAATGTAACATTTTAAAGTTGAGCCCTGTTTCGTCACAATTGTGTAACTGCTCATTTATGAGTTGTTAAACTTTTTTACAGAAGTTTACTGCAGCTTCAGGATCACCGGAAAGCTTTTCTCCACAAATCTCATACCTATTCTCCCATCTCTGTACCCAACCTACACTTGTGCTGAAATTGCCTTCACCTTCTTTAAACTTGTTTCCAAAAAATAATACCTTTCTTGCAACATTGGGACGGAAATTGGACTTCTCTTCTGCCTTTGTTGACTGAAATAGATACACAATGCTTCACTAGCTTTTTCATATTCTGACCTTCTCATACACATTCTTTTAAAAGTTATCTGAACATTTTGTTGAAGAATACTTCTCCAGTTTATCCCTGTTTCATCACAAGTCTCCAACACCATATTCCACTGCAAGCTTTTTAATTGTCTCCCCTTTATGCAGTCTTTTTAAAGCTTGTAATGGTACAAATTTCCTCTTACATTAGTGCTCATTGTTGAAAAAAATTAGGAATAGGATGTGCAACCACTTCCACCAAGAAGGCTATAAACATTCCTTTAACTTGACACAACCTTGGCTTCTGTTTGGGTTGCAAGGCATACTTTTCCTCTCAACAAAACGTATGTTAACTATTAAGGCTAGCTGTTTTTTACTTTCTCTACTACGTATAGTAAGTAGGGGAAGTATTGCATTCCACCCCAAAATTCCATACCGAGATTTCACCGGAAATATATGTTTTGAGACTCCCTGAATCCAAAAAACGCATTTTTGGAAACATGTCCGTGTGTGTGTGTGTGTGTCTGTGAACAGCATAACTCAGAAATGAACAGTCAGATAAACACCAAACTTGGTATTTAGGTTCAGTATCTTCCAGAGATGTGACATGAAGGTTTTCAAGAAAATCCCCCCACCCCAGATTACCCTTTACATGGAGCATTTTTCGAAAATTCTAATTTTCTCAAAAATGGCTAAAGATTTTAATTAAAATATCATATATTTAAGATACTTTAATGACATAAAATGTATATCTGGAATTTTCTGGGAATGTCTCCAAAATTATTTTTCATTGTGAACGACTTTTGCATAACTGGTAAACCATAAGAGATAGACAAAATTTTACTACACAATTTATGTCATATACATTTTTTTTTTTGTTGAGTAAACCATTTTCGAGATATTGCTTGTTATTCCCTTAAATTTTCCAATGTTTATACTTTTTCTCAAATTCGTTATTCAATTATTTTTGTCCTGGTAATGCAAAGAAAATGGAATACTACACATAGCAACCAGCTGTTAAAATATTTGACTATAGCTTAAAGCCTACCAATTCCCCTTGCATCTACAAGAAAATTAGCAATAAGATTAACATCTTGATATCTCGATTATCATGAAGCATATGGAGAATAAGCGTTTGTAAAAATAGTTTGTACAAGAGTAGAGAAAGTCATGTGAGTGTGACACATCAGATTTTTTATAATAGCTGTCCAACATTTGCAGTCATAAACTAGTCAGTGTGTTATTATTACAGCTGAGTATTCCAGTGGGGAATGTTTGCTACAATGTATGTACATACATATTATGGAAGTTTTTTCCCAGTTTTAGGCTGGTCTGTAATTGAAAGGAAGTTAATCCTTGCCATTAAAAAAAAAAAAAAAACACTCTCTCTATAGACAAGAGGTAGGGAGATGCAAAGTACGTAGATATGTATCAGGACCATGTAAACTTACGACTAGTCTCTGGTTTTAAAAAAAAAAGTTGTGTCTTGAATTAGCTCGGATTTAACGGAACCTCAGATTTGGAAGATTCTACTATACTCATTATTCCTCACATTATTCATTAAGCAATTTAAGTCCCAAACAAGTTCTACTGTTGAACAGCGTTTTTAAGCTGGAATAATGGGAGCAGTGATCATAATGTACAAGTAGTTGTTAATACTTTTAGAGCAGCCAGTACCAGCCAGAATAAGGAATTCAAATAGCAAGAGACCAGTTTATTACAACTAAATGTTTGATTGCTGTTTTTGCATGTTTTGTGTAAAGAAGTTAGTGCTTTGAAATCATTGGTAGGCAAAAATGTATCATGGATAATGAAAATTTAATACTGGCTTATTTTGTTGAAAATGTGAAGGAAATGAAGTCTTCAACTTTGTGGTCCATTTATTAGTGTTAAAGAATTAACTCCTAGTCATAATATTAACATATCTAACTTAAGGCACATTGTGGCTTTCTTAAAAACAAAATGTTTTGAATATAAAGCTAGGAAATCTAATGTACCGATAAGGAAGAGTGTTCGCAAGTTTCTTCTGGAAGGTCTTGATGCTCAATATGGGACATTCCATGTGAAATTGAATGGCAAAAAACCTCACATGTTTTGTTTCCATTATAATTTTTCCTATTAATAAGGGGTGCTAAGGAAAGCATATTTATCAAATATTAGCATCTAAAAATCCAACGGTTGTTACGTTATTGGATGATAAATGTGTCATATTAATTCATTTTTTTACATTTTGAATGTGCATAGCTCTGGAAACCTTTATTTAACAATATTGTATCAAATCTCATTTTTATAGATAAAAGCCTGCATTTCATTACAGCATATACTGCTTATTATTATGATATTCACAAAAATCTATATACAGTTTTTACTTATTTTAAGCATCTCCAGATGTTTATAAAACTAAAATATTAGACTGAGAATAATGCATAGTGTCATTAAGAGAAGTTGATAAAGTTGGTAAAGTGGTTATGTTTGAGTGTTCGTAGTTATAACACAAAAGGTGAGTAAATGCAGTGATTTATGTAGTTGATGCACAATCACCAAGTTCTCTGAGAATCTGTAAGGAAATACTAAGAACCACATATTGCTTAATAAGCGTTCTCATTGTTTAACCATGCACAGCAGCTTGCTTGACCTTTAGTTCAAAACAAATGTGCAAGAGCAACCATGAGTGCATAAAGTAATTTACTTCTTTAATTATTTTAGACAAAACCTTATCAGTAACCATTACAGTAAACTATATGTTTGATTGTGCTTAAATTATGGAATATTACCATATACAAGTGAACCATTTAAGTTGAGTCTGTACAGTATCTCCAAAACTAAGCATTGTAGAAAAAATAACTAATAAAAGTTGCTTGATATTATGGGGGGAAAGTAAATGCTATTAGTTGTCGTTTGTTTGGTGGACATTATAATAGTCATTTTAGGATCAATTTAATTTTTTAAAATGGGAACCTACAATTAGGGTCAAATTAAATTGATTCCAAAATGACCATCACAACATCCTCCAAATAAAACATGACTAATGGCATTTACTTTACCCCATAATATCAAGCAACTTTTATTCAAGACATTTCTTTCTACAACACTTAGTTTTGGCTATATTGTACATCTCAACTTATATGGTCAACCCTGTATGATAAAATTATTTTTCTTAATTGGTAACCATCTACACTTGAAAAATAGAAATTTCTTCACTTAAATAAAAATAAGAATATGTTTACTTATCAAAATTAAATTAAACTTTAGGAAATCAAAATAAAGCTGAATTTAAATAATAAGATTTAAAGATTTCCGAGCTATAACAGTTTGAAGTTGGAAATTTTAGGATGGTATGATACATTTGAACAATTTTAATTGAAAAACCTATGATGTTCTAAATTTTAAGGATTTAGACAAAGCATTGTATTGGGCTTGTTTACAAATAAAAAAAGTTTCGTTTCATTTACAAAATGCAAAGTCAATTTTCCTTCTATTTCAGATGATTTGAAATGGAATGTCCCATATTTGGTGATCAAGTCTTTTCCTTTTCTGAAAGCATTAAGCTCTTGTATGTAGTGTGGAATAGAAAGAAAGAACAATAGTTACAGGATGAAATTTAAACTTCAAATGGTTAATTTCATAGAGAAAAATGGAATGAAGCATGCAAGAAGAGAGTTTTGTGAAGAACCCAAATTAATTCATTACTGTAGGGACCAGACAGAAAAATTGAAAAGTGTCAAATCGACCTGTCGATCGTTTCATGGCCCAAAACATAACAAATATCCCAACATTGGCCAAGAAGGGTTAGATTATGTTGAATTAAGAAATGATGGCATTGCGGTAACATACAAAATGTTAGTTGAAAGTAAGGGAAGCAGCAAAAAAGCAGGTATTTCACATGTGGAATCTAAGCTAGCCAGGGATGGGTTACCCCATTTATGCAGAACAAGAGTCGTAATTTGAAAAGATGAACGATACTAGCCCAGCATCTACCATGTGACTACAAAGTTACAGTAATCCAGTTTCACTGTTTTGTAATCCAGCTGAAGCACAAAAGTATACAAACCAGACATCTGTAGTTTTTGACATGCCACAAAATACGACAGTGGATGTGAAGAGTGCTTCTAGTGTTTTAATTAAAACAACGGGTGTGAATATGCTAGCAGATGAAAAAAAGCTGTCGCCTTTTGTTATTTTTAAGAGAAAAACTGTGCTAAAGTGTTATATTCTGCCTGGTACAATTGTGAGGGTGCATCAAAAAGAATGGATGTTGGCTGAAAATTGTGTGGATCAATGCCCTGGAGCTCTGCTAAGGAAGAGGGCCATGCATGTTTTAGACAGTTTTCAGGGCCATTTAGCAGAACAAATGTTGCGACTGAACACAGTTCTGGCGTTAATTCCTGGAGGACTTGTGCCAGTGCTTCATCCTCTGGATGTATCAATTAACAAACCATTTAATGGTCACCTGCCCCAATTGTATGGCATTTGATTTACTGCCTCATACGAAAGCAGCCCTCCTTGAACAAGTGATCAGTGGATAAAACATGTGTGCAATCTCATCAAAAAATCTTCAAAGGTATGTAATATATGACTAAGCTTAATGCACATTCCTTGTTTCGTGTTGCAGGGGTGAGCCCAAGGTCATGCTGCTTACATGGCTACCAAATAAACAATATAAAAGATTGCATAAACTGCTGTATTTGTGTATAATTTTTTTTAAAAATAAATTTCCATTTCAGTTTTAGGGTACCTACCTATTTTATTTATTTATAACAATTTACTTCCTTAAATTTCTTTCCCCAATTATTCTGTAATTTCTTCATTCCCCCCTCCTCGATTTTTAGCCTTAAAATGTTGAAAAAAAGTGCAGAAATTATATAAGTAAATACAGTAATTGCAGTTTTAGATTAGTTATTGTAGGTTTACAGTTTTAAATTCTTGTCCTGAAATGCATTACGCATCTTTTAAAGCTGCTAAGCATAAATCCTGCCATCTACTGTCGAAAAATATCCTGGTCCACCTGTTTGCATAAAACATAAGTTTCCCCTTCCAGTCAGCCAAGGAAACCTGATGAAGTGCTAGCTAAGCATAGATGTATGATAGAAACAATGTGAGTTTCCTAGATTTCTGTAGAAATAGCCATGGTTTACAAATTCTAAGACTCTGTAGAAACAATGCAAGTTTCCTTGTGTCCAGTAGCAACAGCCATATTCTCCACATACTAGAGTTCTGTAGAAAAAATGTTAGTTTCCTTGTGTTCTGTAGCAAGAGCCATATTCTGCAACTTCTATAGAAACATTGTAAGTTTCTTTGTATTCTGTAGCAACAGCCATGTTCTAAAAGTTTTGTAGAAA
Source organism: Deroplatys truncata (assembly GCA_030765065.1). Taxonomy (NCBI): domain Eukaryota; kingdom Metazoa; phylum Arthropoda; class Insecta; order Mantodea; family Mantidae; genus Deroplatys; species Deroplatys truncata. Next base: position 201,509,630 of record CM060987.1, read on the forward strand.
CTTCTTTGTCCAACATGCCCTAGAATTCTGTAGAAACAATATGAGTTTCCTTGTGTTCTGTAGCAACAGCCATGCTCTACACATTCCGTAGAAACAATGCGAGTTTCCATATGTTCTGTAACAACAGCCATGCTATACACATTCTGTAGAAACAATGCGAGTTTCCTTGTCTTCTGTAGCAACAGCCATGCTCTACACATTCTGTAGAAACAATGCGAGTTTCCTTGTCTTCTGTAGCAACAGCCATGGTCTACACATTCTGTAGAAACAATGTAAGTTTCCTTGTGTTCTGTAGCAAAAGCCATGGTCTACACATTCTGTAGAAACAATGCAAGTTTCCTTGTGTTCTGTAGCAACAGCCATGGTCTACACATTCTGTAGAAACAATGTAAGTTTCCTTGGGTTCTGTAGCAACAGCCATGGTCTACACATTCTGTAGAAACAATGCAAGTTTCCTTGTGTTCTGTAGCAACAGCCATGGTCTACACATTCTGTAGAAACAATGTAAGTCTCCTTGTGTTCTGTAGCAACAGCCATACTCTACACATTCTGTAGAAATCATGCAAGTTTCCTTGTGTTCTGTAGCAACAGCCATGCTCTACACATTCTGTAGAAACAATGCGAGTTTCCTTGTGTTCTGTAGCACCAGCCATGCTCTACACATTCTGTAGAAACAATGCAAGTTTCCTTGTGTTCTGTAGCAACAGCCATGCTCTACACATTCTGTAGAAACAATGCAAGTTTCCTTGTGTTCTGTAGCAACAGCCATGCTCTACACATTCTGTAGAAACAATCAAAGTTTCCTTTTTTCTGTAGCAACAGCCATGCTCTACACATTCTGTAGAAACAATGTTAGTTTCCTTGTGTTCTGTAGCAACAGCCATGGTCTACACATTCTGTAGAAACACTGCAAGTTTCCTTGTGTTCTGTAGCAACAGCCATGCTCTACACATTCTGTAGAAATAATGCAAGTTTCCTTGTGTTCTGTAGCAACAGCCATTGTACACATTCTGTAGAAACAATGCGAGTTTCCTTGTGTTCTGTAGCAACAGCCATTCTACACATTCTGTAGAAACAATGCGAGTTTCCTTGTGTTCTGTAGCAACAGCCATGCCCTACACATTCTGTAGAAACAATGCGAGTTTCCTTGTGTTCTGTAGCAACAGCCATGCCCAACACATTCTGTAGAAACAATGCAAGTTTCCTTGTGTTCTGTAGCAACAGCCATGCCCTACACATTCTGTAGAAGCAATGTGAGTTTCCTTGTGTTCTGTAGCAACAGCCATGCCCTACACATTCTGTAGAAACAATGCAAGTTTCCTTGTGTTCTGTAGCAACAGCCATGCCCTACACATTCTGTAGAAGCAATGTGAGTTTCCTTGTGTTCTGTAGCAACAGCCATGCCCTACACATTCTGTAGAAACAATGTGAGTTTCCTTGTGTTCTGTAGCAACAGCCATGCTCTACAAATTCTGTAGAAAAATGCAAGTTTCCTTGCGTTCTGTAGCAACAGCCATGCTCTACACATTCTGTGGAAACAATGCAAGTTTCCTTGTGTTCTGTAGCAACAGCCATGCCCTACACATTCTGTAGAAACAATGTTAGTTTCCTTGTGTTCTGTAGCAACAGCCATGCTCTACACATTCTGTAGAAACAATGCGAGTTTCCTTGTGTTCTGTAGCAACAGCCATGCTCTACACATTCTGTAGAAACAGTGTGAGTTTCCTTGTGTTCTGTAGCAACAGCCATGCTCTACACATTCTGTAGAAACAATGTTAGTTTCCTTGCGTTTTGTAGCAACATCCATGCTCTACACATTCTGTAGAAACAATGCAAGTTTCCTTGTGTTCTATAGCAACAGCCATGCTCTACACATTCTGTAGAAACAATGCGAGTTTCCTTGTGTTCTGTAGCAACAGCCATGCCCTACACATTCTGTAGAAACAATGCAAGTTTCCTTGTGTTCTGTAGCAACAGCCATGCTCTACACATTCTGTAGAAATAATGCAAGTTTTCTTGTGTTCTATAGCAACAACCATGCCCTACACATTCTGTAGAAACATTGCAAGTTTTCTTGTGTTCTATAGCAACAACCATGCCCTACACATTCTGTAGAAACAATGCAAGTTTCCTTGTGTTCTGTAGCAACAGCCATATTCTACACATTCTGTAGAAACAATGCGAGTTTCCTTGTGTTCTGTAGCAACAGCCATTCTACACATTCTGTAGAAACAATGCGAGTTTCCTTGTGTTCTGTAGCAACAGCCATTCTACACATTCTGTAGAAACAATGCGAGTTTCCTTGTGTTCTGTACCAACACCATGGCTACACATTCTGTAGAAACAATGCAAGTTTCCTTGTGTTCTGTAGCAACAGCCATGCCCTACACATTCTGTAGAAACAATGCGAGTTTCCTTGTGTTCTGTAGCAACAGCCATGCCGTACACATTCTGTAGAAACAATGCGAGTTTCCTTGTGTTCTGTAGCAACAGCCATGCTCTACACATTCTGTAGAAACAATGCAAGCTTCCTTGTGTTCTGTAGCAACAGCCATGCTCTACACATTCTGTAGAAACAATGCAAGTTTCCTTGTGTTCTGTAGCAACAGCCATGCTCTACACATTCTGTAGAAACCATGCAAGTTTCCTTGTGTTCTGTAGCAACAGCCATGCCCTACACATTCTGTAGAAACAATGTTAGTTTCCTTGTGTTCTGTAGCAACAGCCATACTCTACACATTCTGCAGAAACAATGTTAGTTTCCATATGTTCTGTAGCAACAGCCATGCTCTACACATTCTGTAGAAACAATGTGAGTTTCCTTGTGTTCTGTAGCAACAGCCATACTCTACACATTCTGTAGAAACAATGTTAGTTTCCTTGTGTTCTATAGCAACAGCCATGCTCTACACAGTCTGTAGAAACAATGCAAGTTTCCTTGTGTTCTGTAGCAACAGCCATGCTCTACACATTCTGTAGAAACAATGTTAGTTTCCTTGTGTTCTATAGCAACAGCCATGCTCTACACATTCTGTAGAAACAATGCAAGTTTTCTTGTGTTCTATAGCAACAACCATGCCCTACACATTCTGTAGAAACAATGCAAGTTTCCTTGTGTTCTGTCGCAACAGACATACTCTACACATTCTGTAGAAACAATGCGAGTTTCCTTGTGTTCTGTAGCAACAGCCATTCTACGCATTCTGTAGAAACAATGCGAGTTTCCTTGTGTTCTGTAGCAACAGCATGCCCTACACATTCTGTAGAAACAATGCAAGTTTCCTTGTGTTCTGTAGCAACAGCCATGCCCTACACATTCTGTAGAAACAATGCGAGTTTCCTTGTGTTCTGTAGCAACAGCTATGCCGTACACATTCTGTAGAAACAATGCGAGTTTCCTTGTGTTCTGTAGCAACAGCCATGCTCTACACATTCTGTAGAAACAATGCAAGTTTCCTTGTGTTCTGTAGCAACAGCCATGCTCTACACATTCTGTAGAAGCAATGCAAGTTTCCTTGTGTTCTGTAGCAACAGCCATGCCCTACACATTCTGTAGAAACAATGTTAGTTTCCATATGTTCTGTAGCAACAGCCATGCTCTACACATTCTGTAGAAACAATGTGAGTTTCCCTGTGTTCTGTAGCAACAGCCATACTCTACACATTCTGTAGAAACAATGTTAGTTTCCTTGTGTTCTATAGCAACAGCCATGCTCTACACGTTCTGTAGAAACAATGCAAGTTTCCTTGTGTTCTGTAGCAACAGCCATGCTCTACACATTCTGTAGAAACAATGTGAGTTTCCTTGTGTTCTATAGCAACAGCCATGCTCTACACGTTCTGTAGAAACAATGCAAGTTTCCTTGTGTTCTGTAGCAACAGCCATGCTCTACACATTCTGTAGAAACAATGTGAGTTTCCTTGTGTTCCGTAGCAACAGCCTAGCTCTACACATTCTGTAGAAACAATGTTAGTTTCCTTGTGTTCTATAGCAACAGCCATGCTCTACACATTCTGTAGAAACAATGCAAGTTTCCTTGTGGTTTGTAGCAACAGCCATGTTCTACACATTCTGTAGAAACAATGCAAGTTTCCTTGTGTTCTGTAGCAACAGCCATGCCATACACATTCTGTAGAAACAATGTAAGTTTCCTTGTTTCTGTAGCAACAGCCATACTCTACACATTCTGTAGAAACAATGTAAGTTTCCTTGTGTTCTGTAGCAACAGCCATGCTCTACACATTCTGTAGAAACAATGTGAGTTTCCTTGTGTTCTGTAGCAACAGCCATGCTCTAGACATTCTGTAGAAACAATGCGAGTTTCCTTGTGTTATGTAGCAACAGCCATACTCTACACATTCTGTAGAAACAATGCGAGTTTCCTTGTGTTCTATAGCAACAGCCATACTCTACACATTCTGTAGAAACAATGCGAGTTTCCTTGTGTTCTGTAGCAACAGCCATACTCTAGACATTCTGTGAAAACAATGCGAGTTTCCTTGTGTTCTGTAGCAAAAGCCATACTCTAGAATTCTGTGGAAACAATGCGAGTTTCCTTGTGTTCTGTAGCAACAGCCATACTCTAGACATTCTGTAGAAACAATGCGAGTTTCCTTGTGTTCTGTAGCAACAGCCATACTCTACACATTCTGTAGAAACAATGCGAGTTTCCTTGTGTTCTATAGCAACAGCCATACTCTACACATTCTGTAGAAACAATGCGAGTTTCCTTGTGTTCTGTAGCAACAGCCATACTCTAGACATTCTGTGAAAACAATGCGAGTTTCCTTGTGTTCTGTAGCAAATGCCATACTCTAGACATTCTGTGGAAACAATGCGAGTTTCCTTGTGTTCTGTAGCAACAGCCATATTCTAGACATTCTGTAGAAACAATGCGAGTTTCCTTGTGTTCTGTAGCAACAGCCATACTCTACACATTCTGTAGAAACAATGCGAGTTTCCTTGTGTTCTATAGCAACAGCCATACTCTACACATTCTGTAGAAACAATGCGAGTTTCCTTGTGTTCTATAGCAACAGCCATACTCTACACATTCTGTAGAAACAATGCGAGTTTCCTTGTGTTCTGTAGCAACAGCCATACTCTACACATTCTGTAGAAACAATGTTAGTTTCCTTGTGTTCTATAGCAACAGCCATGCTCTACACATTCTGTAGAAACAATCAAAGTTTCCTTGTGTTCTGTAGCAACAGCCATGCTCTACACATTCTGTAGAAACAATGTGAGTTTCCTTGTGTTCTGTAGCAACAGCCATGCTCTACACATTCTGTAGAAACAATGTTAGTTTCCTTGTGTTCTATAGCAACAACCATGCCCTACACATTCTGTAGAAACAATGCAAGTTTCCTTGTGTTCTGTAGCAACAGACATACTCTACACATTCTGTAGAAACAATGCGAGTTTCCTTGTGTTCTGTAGCAACAGCCATTTTACACATTCTGTAGAAACAATGCGAGTTTCCTTGTGTTCTGTAGCAACAGCCATTCTACACATTCTGTAGAAACAATGCGAGTTTCCTTGCGTTCTGTAGCAACAGCATGCCCTACACATTCTGTGGAAACAATGCAAGTTTCCTTGTGTTCTGTAGCAACAGCCATGCCCTACACATTCTGTAGAAACAATGCGAGTTTCCTTGTGTTCTGTAGCAACAGCTATGCCGTACACATTCTGTAGAAACAATGCGAGTTTCCTTGTGTTCTGTAGCAACAGCCATGCTCTACACATTCTGTAGAAACAATGCAAGCTTCCTTGTGTTCTGTAGCAACAGCCATGCTCTACACATTCTGTAGAAACAATGCAAGTTTCCTTGTGTTCTGTAGCAACAGCCATGCTCTACACATTCTGTAGAAGCAATGCAAGTTTCCTTGTGTTCTGTAGCAACAGCCATGCCCTACACATTCTGTAGAAACAATATTAGTTTCCTTGTGTTCTGTAGCAACAGCCATACTCTACACATTCTGTAGAAACAATGTTAGTTTCCATATGTTCTGTAGCAACAGCCATGCTCTACACATTCTGTAGAAACAATGCGAGTTTCCTTGTGTTCTGTAGCAACAGCCATACTCTACACATTCTGTAGAAACAATGCGAGTTTCCTTGTGTTCTGTAGCAACAGCAATACTCTACACATTCTGTGGAAACAATGCAAGTTTCATTGTGTTCTGTAGTAACAACCATGTTAAATCAAATTGAGTTTTATTTTTGGACGCTCTGAAACTACTATGGTCCTTAGCATCCCATTCTATATTGGGCATAAATGACCAGTAATTTTGCTCAGAGGCCTCTTTATCAGATATACCTGGAGAAATAGGAAAGTTTCTTCATAACAAAATTGAGAAAATTGAAGCAAGAAATCCAGGTTTAATGTTTCTTCAGGATGTGAATAAGGTGCTCCAAGGAGAATCTGAAAAAGAACTTAATGCTTATTCTGTAAGTGGCATAGCCTCTTTCCGATACTGTCCTGTGGCTTCGTGTGAAGTAGAGATCTTTCTCTTCATATAAAAACATTTTAAGCGACAGAAGAAAGTCGTTTCTTCCTGAAAACTGTGAAAAATATTTAATTGTTTATTGCAATAAAAATGACTAATGGTAAACTAGACTGAAAGAAAGACTAACAAATATTAATTTTGTTAATGTCTCTGTTTAAGACTGAATTTACAATCTGATTACTTCATCAAGATTAATAAATGTGAGAAAGTTAAAATAATATGCTTTATTTAAGTGCATATTTTACAGATTTTTAGTGCATAGATGCATGCATATATTCATAAACCTGCATATAAATCTGAGCTCTACTTATTAGAATAACAGATAGCAATGCATGTATCAACACAAGAGGGTGAAGAACATCACTTTATATTTGTAAAATGAGTTTTGTTAACACCTTGGGCTTGTGATTGGATGTTCTGATCCCTGTGCAAAAGAGCTTGTTTTAATTTTCCCATAAAATATCTGCTTTGTCCACATTTCTGACAAGTGGTGTATCCACTTCCATCCCTGTTTAAGAAATCAGATATTGGCCTATGGAATAAACCTTCTCTGGTCTCTAGAAGGGGAGCTTCAGCTCCAGGATGCTCTCCTTCAGTACCAAGGTAGTGTAAAATTAGATTATGTGCAATAAGGAAGTAACAGGTGTCTGTTTGTTTATTAGAAATTGTAGAAGCCGACATGTGTCATGCTACTGTTTATCTCATTCAGTCAGAAAGCTAAATATGGTTATATTTTAGCTTTTATTCTTGCAATGAAAAATGTAGAAGATAAACAGATAAAACAAATGCTGAGCTGATCTGTATTCAAATATTTTGTCACGGTCAACAGAGAAAGAATGGACAGACAAATATGGACAGTTTGTACAAGTTTGTTAAAATAAATATTAATGGGTAGAGAAATCTGTTTGAATATTAATAAATGAATTACAACTATCTGGGCTTGTAGGCCGTGGTCTAGAAAGCATCGTGGATACCAACGTTTCGCCAAGTACGCTTGGCATCTTCAGGGTGAAGTGATTCAGTGTCTGCGGTGGTCGTACTCTGAATACGTAGTCAGACTGTACTTGGCGAAACGTCGGTATCCACGATGCCTTCTAGACCACGGCCTACAAGCCCGGATAGTTGTAATTCATTTATTAGTTATGACGCCGGCTGTGAAAGCCTCAGTATGTACATTGTTTGAATATTAATCATCAGATGTTTTCTGAGCCAGTACAACTACAATACCTTTAATTTTGAAAATGGCTTTAATTACAAAATATCAGTCAATTTGTATAGGAGTAAGAGGAGGATTAAAAAGAAGAATTTAAGAAAAAGCTTTTCGCATCCAAGAACATATTAAAACCTCATATATTTTCAGCCTGAAAACCTTGTAACCCCATCTGACATTTGCTGTTGGTAAATAAATTTCAGATATAAAAGTGCATCCATGCAACACTGGATACTATATTAGTCTGTCCACTTAGACACTGTCTGGCAACAGCACCCTAATCTTCATTTCGGAAAAAAAACAAACATTTGTTTGTTTATGAGTAGTGGACATTAATATTCCTTGTATATGTCAAAGCATGAGTTTAAGTATCAAAAGTATATATTCTAGCATGAGTTAACAAGATATTTTTAAACAATGGCCATTTGTATCAACATAATAGTAATGACATTGCTTCTCTTATGGGGAGGAGGGAGAAATGATGCTATCCTCTAGCTCCTGAGGCCACAGGTTCAAACATGGCGGAGGGCGATGGATTTTGTTTTTTAGGTGTAAAAATTATTAGCATGGCTTCCTTTGGAAGGGAAGTAAACTCAGGTCCCGTGTCGTAAATTTATGGCACATAAAAGAACCTCAAGCCTGGTAAAGAGAGAGCAAAATTTCTGTCTTTCTCGCCCAATATAGAATTGCATGCTAACAACCACAGTAGTTAAAGAGTGTCCATAAATAAAATAATTTAATTTTCCAAAAAAAGAATGATTACTAAAACAGATATCAACCTTATATAAGCATTTAGGTGCATTTGTTGCACTAAATTTGCTTCCTTGTTCTCAGTAAATGCTAATTAAGGTATCTTAGAACTGAAGTTACCGATTTCTGACAGTTTGAACTTACTTAGTTTTAAGTTCGTACACATGTTTCCTGTTATTACGATAACGGATATGCAAATGTTCAGTATTATATAATATAATATTAAGCACTTTATAAACTATTGATAGAAAACTAAAGACAGCTTGGAAGCAAGTCAATGAATAACTATTTTTTAAACTTAAAGGAATAGGACTTTTTGTTGATTTTCAAATTATACATATATTAATGAGAAATTAATATTTCTTTCTTTTAGTTTTTAAAATACAAATTTGTTTATCAAATCAGAAGTAGCACAGAAGAAAGAATTATATTTATGAAGATCAAGTATACAATGTTTCATTAAAATTGGATCACAACTAAGGCACAAGGAACAATTTATAACTTGTTGGTGAAAAACATGAACTTAAATAATCCTTTAAATTCACACTTGCTGACCATTTCAACATTCTTAATATAACTTTGATGTGGAAATAATTGAAGAATTCATAACTAACAGTTTTATTGCCCTCAATGTATTTAAAAATCAAAATGTTTGTACTGCTCTGGTCTTAAGAGATGTGGTTTCTACTTTAATGTCCTATTGTGATTTCTTCTAGAAATGACGTATTTCTACACAGCCGAGTCTCTTTCATCTGCTTCTTTTGACCTATACCTGTTCAGGAATATAGAGAATACTGACATTGTCAAACATTTTATTACAAATTCTGGTTTGAGTTGCCTCATTGTCTTTCCTTTAATTGTTCTGATAAATTAATGACATTGCTGCATTCTCATGACCTGTGCTGAGAGGTTCCTTTGAACATGTTCAGAAGTTTCTTAACAGATTCATGTAATAAAACTGTAATCCAAAGATTGCTGCTAATTTTCAGTTTTGGATAAATAACTGATGTTAATGTACAGTGTGTTCTACTAATATAATTAAAGAAAAGTTAATAAATTTAAATAAGGAAAGCTTGGCATCATTATAAAGACCATTTCAGGAGGTTTTTAGTACATTACTTATTGAATGAGTAACACATGCACATATGTGGTAAACATCTATGAGGCACATTCAAATGAAACCTGGTCAGTGCGTCTAACTTTCCACTACATGTAAGGTGGCACCACGTAATTGCGTGTATGGTGGCACCATCTATTGGTAGAGTGACTATAGTGTGTGCAACGTTTGACATTGCATAGCGACAGTGTGGTTTTACGCCGAAGAGAAGGTGGTCACACAAGTTATCGTCCACTACTGAACATGAAGGCGAGTAAGCAGGAACGAGGAGTGAGTCAGAGCAAGCAGTGGAAACATGTGACTTCACCACCTCCAAAGAAATCAAAGGCTGTGCACACCAGTTCTGGTAAGGTCATGATGTCCTTTTTTGACCACAAGGGTCCACTGCTTGTCGATTTCCTGGAACAGGGAACCACCATCAATGCCCAGCATTATCAAGCCACTTTACAGAACCTTAGACATGCTATCAAGTCGAAACCCCAGGCATGTTGTCCAATGGCATTATTCTCCTTCATGATAATGCCTGCCCACACACTGCCAATGCAGTGAAGACGACATTGCAGCACTTTCGATGGGAAATGCTGGAACATCCACCGTACAGTCCAGACCTTTCACCGTGTGACTTTCATGTTTATGGACCTCTAAAAGGAGCTATTCGCGGACATTGATTCACAACGGACGACTAAGTGTGTGAATGGGTCCAGAACTGGATCCGACAGCAGCCTACTAGCTTCTTCAAAGATGAAATCAACCGGCTAGTGTTGCAATGGGATAAATGTGCCAACACTTTTGGCGACCATTTTTGAGTTAATAAAATCATTACCGTTACCTTACACAAGTGACCGGGTTTCATTTGAATGACCCTTATAGCTATGCTTCATAACTATGGAAGTGTTATAATCACCATATGGACGTCACAGCAGGTGTTTAGTATGCTGTCACATGCACAATGAAATCCGTGATGTTTACAGCACCACTTTGGACATGGGAACAATGTGCCAACAACAATTCTGGAAAGTCTGCATCAGTGGAAATGCACTGAATAACACAGTACAAATTCAGGTACCTGCTCCAAAGTTGTTGTTAAGAAGATTATGCTATGTAGTATTGCTCAGTATGTAGAGCTGGGATATTCAGAGCATTTATTGTAGAATGGTATAAACCAAGATCTTAAAAACCAGTGCAATCATGTTTTGCATCCATGCAGGAAGTTGATCCATCAGGTAACTGGTTATATAATTACTTGTTTGGAGTATGGCATAAGTGGGGAATAATTGTTCCTCATATTACTTACCTTCCAATTTTGTCTGATGCATGGCTTGAGTCCTGGAGATCCAGCAGATGCCATACATTACAGATAATGCCTTACTGCCTATCCAATGTGAGGATATAAGGTTGGTTCCCACAAGGTGAGCTGTTATTGCTGGAGGACAGCATTGAGTTTATGAGTCTGCATAACTGTTCGTTGTCACATGAATAAATACCAGACACAATTGGAAAATGTAGTTTATTGCTCCATACCATGATTTAATGAATCAGGAAAAGGTACCTACAGACTTTGCTGTTGTTCCGTTCACATACAGACATGAACATAGCTGTTGCTTTGTCGAAGATAAAAGTAACATATTGGTGAATATCACTGTTGTCGTTTGTTTCTCAATGTGTTCTGTTGACAAGAATCACTTGTGATGGGCTGGTGTAATAGGTAAATATGCCAGAGAAACATGAGAACGTAGGCTTCCCTCCATTAATCTATTGCTCATATCTATGCATAGGGAGCTGTGGTGGTTCTAACTGCATTTATCACCATAACTACTGCCTTAAAGACAGAGGCTAAATCATATTTACTTTACAGGCTTTGTGTAATCTGTTGGCTGAAGTTTCCACAGAAACCCTAACATTTCCACAAAGAGAAGAATCTTCCTGTTTCTTGAGTCCTTTTTTTGATTCAAATTTGTAAGAAAGCAATGAATAAATTTGAAATTATCCAAGAATTATTGTAGTTGTAATATCTGCATAGCAGCATAAATGTGACTAGTGTAATATCCGAATTAAAATAGGACCCAGTATATCACTACTATCTGTATTGCTGCATACAAGAACAGTATTGTCTGCTTACCCAAACTATTTCCATGGCAGACTGCTGCATTAACACTCAGATTATGTTGGTTTCATCCATATTCTGGAGTTCAAAGTCCCTGCAAGATCGGTGACATCACCTCTTTTTTTGAGTCTTAAATATTCTCCACAAACTCTCAAACATAATTTCTTGAATGTATTCACCAAGCATTCAAAACTATGAGTTTCCTTGTTATCACAGTTAGTTTCATTTTTATTAATGCTCTTTCAATTTAAACATTTAGATAAGTGACACTGAACCAGTGCATTAGTGTCAAATTAATTTGCTTGTAGAGGCATGTTTTATAATTTATCTCATCCTTTCAGCCTTGGAATCTCACTGCACTTTTTATCCACTATTTCCTCTTTATTTTCCAAATTCTTAAACATGATAAAATTTGTTAATCAAATATAGACAATTTTATTAACAGACATGTAACATTTCTCTCTACTTTGCAAATAAAGTTTACCTTCTCTGTGAGAGAAGATTTTGTACCATCTCTTAATCAAGTCCAAGTCCAATTTAGCTAAAACATTATTAGATGCAAACTTATATATTGTTAAATAATAATAATCCATGCAACATTAGGGTTGGAGGTCTCTTTGATCAATCCATTATTCCTGCAGTGTAGCTTAAGGAGATCATACATGCACATATCCATAACATTTGTTGGTATGGAACTTCCTGATCAAGAAACAATACATGTTTGCTAAGAAAACAAACCCTAATTATTTCTGCAAGGTCCTATTGATGTATTGCCAAGAATGCCAAATCATACACTTATCCAGACATGTGAATTGTGGAAATCTATGCCCCCTGCTGAGAGCTCTATTCATCCGTAAAGAAAATCCAATGGCGAACATTTGATCATTTACATTGACTGAGATTTATTACTTTGGAGCCTACTTCATCTCTCAAAACATTGCATACTATTTTACAGCCAGCATAGTAAACAAAAGCTGTCAATTTGAATACAATGAAAAAAAAGAAAGATGAGGACTAAGGACTTTCACAAACAAAAATACAGTGACAGTTGCATAACTAGCAACAGCTAAGCTTTTAACTTTAGTGTCCATTTCTTTAAAATTCTGTTTGTTTAGTTTTCCTTCTCCAAATGCATGATTGCTAAATGCTGATATACCTTATAATATTTCAGGTTGCATACAGAATCATTGTGCAGAAACTGCAGTAATTCAGTGGAAAGCAGCGAGGGAATCAATGTTCCTGATTTAAATGAGGCATCCCAAAAACTCAACTCCAGGCAATTGCTCAAAGAACTCAAAACAAATCACAATGCACTGAATTTCGATGCCAAGGATAGTATGAGTCAGAATTGCAGAATGACACAGGCATCAATCCCTGAGGGCAAAAGACAACACATATGTGAAGTTTGTAACAAGAGTTTTACTTCTGCATCAAACCTGAAAAGGCATAAATTAGCTCATGAGGGCAAAAGGCCATATAGATGTACAATTTGTAACAAGGCTTTTAATGAAGCATCAATTTTAAAAAATTATAAAGTAATTCATGAGGGCAAAAAACCATACATATGTGAAATTTGTAACAAGAGCTTTACTGAAGTATGAAACCTGAAAAGGCATAAATTAGCTCATGAGGGCAAAAGACCATATACATGTGAAATTTGTAATAGGAGCTTTACTCAGGCAGTCTACTTGAAAGACCATAAATTAATTCATGAAGGCAAAAGGCCACACAAATGTGAAATTTGTAATAAGACCTATACTCAAGGCAGTCCACTTGAGTTACCATAAAATAATTCATGAAGGCAAGATAGCACATATATGTGAAATTTGCAACGCTACATTTACACAGACATCAAACCTGAAAGACCATAAATTAATCCATGAAAGCAAAAGGCCACATGCATGTAAAATTTGTAGTAAGACATTTACTTGGGTATCGTATCTGAAAAAGCATAAGTTCATCCTTAAGGGCAAAAGAAGAGTGTTCATAAATTAAAAAAAAATATCAGCATCATACAAGTGTAAGCGTAAGAATAAGTTTACTGAGACAGTAACATTTAAAATGTGTAAATTAGCTCATGAGGGTGAAAGGCCACACTGCATTTAACCCCCAAAAGACATCAAGTAAGTAACAAAGGTAATGGCTGCAGATATGTTAAGTTTGTGGCAACAGGTTTATACCATTAACCTTAAAAGAACATAAATTAACTCATAAGAAAAAGACTATACATGCCTGTAACATGTATCCACAAAGGAGCGAGTTTGTAACAAACACTTCACTGATTCATTAACTGTGAGAGTGTAAATTAACTCATAAGGAAAACGACTGTGCATATTTATATCATGAGGTGTATTAATGAAGGGGACAAGTTTGTGAGAAAACCTTTGTTGATTTATCCGTGACAAAGTATAAATTAACTCATAATGAAGAACACTGTACCCGCATGTGATATTTGTAACACCAGATATATTCATACTTATGAGAGCACAAGTTTACCCTTGAAGGCATAAGATCATAAAAATATGTAATTTGTGAAAAGAACTTCACTGATTCATCAACCTTGAAAGAGTATAAATAATTCCAGAGGACCAAATACTCCACATGTGAAACTCATAAGAAGACTCTTACTTAAATAATGACATGGCAATGCATGTATCAACTCAAGAGGATGAAGAACATCACCTTAAATTTGTAAAATGAGTTTTGTATGCACCTCAGGCTTGTGATTGGATCTTCTGATCCATGCACAAAAGCTCTTATAAATGTGAAAAAGAGCTTGGTTTAATTTTCTTATAAAAGTGCCTGCTTTGTTCACAATTCTGATAAGTGGTGTATCCATTTCCGTCCCTGCGTGGGGGAGGAGGTTAAAGAAATCAGGTATTGGCCTATGGAAAAAACCACTGAGGGAGAGCCTCTAGGTTGGCATCCTCTCTGGTCTCTAGTAGGGGAGCTTCAGCTCAAGGTAGTGTGAAATTAGATTATGTTGTAATTTGATTTGCAATAAGGAAGTAACAGGTTTATAATATCCATTTACTGAAATTGTAGAATTAGACATGAGTCATGTTAATCTCATTCAATTTGTTATTCAGTCAAAAAATTTGATATGCTTAGTGTTTAGCTTTTATTTTTGCACTGAAAAATGTAGAATATAAGACAAGAGATAAAACAAATGCTGAGCTGATCCATATTCAAATATTTTGTCATGGTCAACAGAGAAAAAGCAAACAGACAATTTGTACAACTTTATGAAAATAAATGTTAATGGGTAGAGAAATTTGTTTGAATATTAACCATCATTAGTTTTCTAAGCAGTGCAACCACAGTAGCTTTTATTTTGAAAAAGACTTTAATTACAAAATAACAGTCCAGTTGTATAAGAGGAAGATTAAAAAGAAAAAGTAATAAAATGCCTTTCTAATCTGAGGACACATTTCCAAAACCTTATATATCTTCAGTGAAAACCTATCTGACATTCACTTTTGGTAAATGCATTTCAGATATACAAGTGCACCCATGCAACATTGGATAACTCTATAGGGTACTAATCTGTTCACTTAGACATTGTCTGGTAACAGTAGCCTTTCAATGGGAAGAAAGCAAACACTTGTTTATTTTTTCAGGCATAAAAATCCTTAGCATGGCGTCCTTCAGAAGGGAAGTAAAGCTGGGGTCCCCTGTCATAGATTTATGGTATATAAAAGAACTTCAAGCCTAATAAAGAGGCCTGTGAGCAAAATTTCCAGTCTTTTATGTCCAATACAGAACAGAATGCTAAGTACCATAATAATTAGAGCATCCATAAATAAAACCCAATTTCATTTATACATCCATGTTTATTTAATTCATTTCTGTTTTTGCTTGGAATCACATTTTTATATATTATTTCCTCTTTATTTTCCAAATTCTTAAACATGATAAGGTTTGTCAATTGCATATAGACAATTTTATTAACAGACACATCACATTTCTCTGTACTCTGCAAATAAACCTTACCTTCTCTGTGAGAGGTTTTTAACATCTCTTAATCAAATCCAAGTCCAATTTAGCTGAAACACTATTGGATGGCAAACTTATACATTGTTAGATAATAATCCATGCAACACAGGTTGGAGGCCTGTTTGTCCAATCCATTATTGCAGCAACATGGCATAAGGACATCATGCATGAACGATATCCACAACATTTGCTGGCATGGATAATCCCCAGCAAGAAACGATATATGTTTGCTACAAAAATGAACCCTAATTATCTCTGGAAGGTCCTATTGATGCATTGCCAAATCATATATTGATTGAGGATTTTTAGTAATCCATACATGTCAATTGTGGAAATCTATGCTCCCAGTTGGGATCTCTACTTCATTTGTAAAAGAAACCTTTGTGAACATGTTCTTACATCAATGTAAGATGTACCAACATCACCTCACATGCTTGAAGCCAGAGAATGTCTAGAACATGTCCGTCACCAGGAAAGCTTCAGCTCTTATTTCTTTGTGAACAGCTGATTGTTTACCGTTTGCTAAACAGGACTCAAGATTTATTACTTTGAAGCTTACTTCATCCCCCAAAATATTGCTTACTATTTTACAGCCAGCATAGTGAAAAAGCTATCAATTTGAATTAAAAAAAAAGGTTGAGGATTAAGGATATGGCTCCATACACACAAAAAGCTGCAGAAAAGCATAGTGAAAGTTGCATCACTGGCAACAACTAAGACTTTAACATTAGTGTCCATTTCTTTAAAATTGTATATAAGTATTCTCTTTGTAATGCATGATTGCTAAATTATAATATACCTTGTAATATTTCAGGTTACATACAGAATCAATGTGCAGAAACTGCAGTAATTCAGGAGAAAACAGCGAGGGAATCAATGCTCCTGATACAGATGATGCATCCCAAAAACTCAGCTCCAAGCAATTCAAAATGCTCAAAGAACTCAAAACAAATCACAATGATTTGAATTTAGATGCCAAAGTTAGTATGATTTCCAATTGCATAATGACACAGGCATCAATCCCTAAGGGCAAAAGACAACACATTTGTGAAGTTTGTAGCAAGAGTTTTACTTCTGCATCAAACCTGAAAAGGCATAAATTAGCTCATGAGGGCAAAAGACCATATATATGTACAATTTGTAACAAGGGCTTTAATGAAGCATCAACTTTAAAAAATCATAAAGCAATCCATGAGGGCAAAAAACCATACATATGTGAAATTTGTAACAAGAGCTTTACTGAAGTATCAAACATGAAAAGGCATAAATTAGCTCATGAGCACAAAAGACCATATGCATGTGAAATATGTCATAAGAGCTTTATTCAGGCAGTCCACTTGAAAGACCATAAATTAATCCATGAAGGCAAAAGGCCATACACATGTGAAATTTGTAATAAAAGTTTTACTCGAGCATCATACCTCAAATACCATAAGTTCATCCATGAGGGCAAAAGCCCACACAAATGTGAAATTTGTAATAAGAGTTTTACTCAGGCAGTCCACTTGAAAGACCATAAATTAATCCATGAAGGCAAAAGGCCACATACATGTGAAATTTGTAATAATAGCTTTACTCGAGCATCATACCTGAAAGACCATAAATTAATCCATGAAGGCAAAAGGCCACACATATGTGAAATTTGTAATAAGACCTTTACTCAAGCATCACATTTGAGAAACCATAAGTTCAAAGTTCATTCTTGAGGGGAAAAGACCACATAAGTGTAAGTAGTAAGAATGTATTTACTCAGCAACTTTTAAAATGTATAAATTAATTCATAAGGTTGAAAGACCACACTCTGCATTTAACCCCAAAGGGCATCAATTAAGTAACAAGGGTGACAACTGTAGATATGTGAATTGTGTAACAACTGTTGTTGAGGAAATGCTGACGATGGGAACAAACCGTCTCCCGAAACGTGTTCAAGTAAGAATATTTTAGTGATGTAGTGTAACAACCCTCAAACTCTCTTTATTTTAAAATATAGAGAATATTGACATTGCCAAACATTTTATTGCAAATTCTGCAATTATGGTTTGAGTTGCCTCATTGCCTTTCCTGTAATTGTTCTGATAAATTTAATAACATGGCCCTCATCATGACTTGTAGCTGAAAAGCTCCTTTGAAACTGTTGAGCAATTTCTGAACAGATTCATATAATAAGATTGGAATTGAAAGATTGCTGCTAATTTTCAGTTTTGGCTAAATAACTGAAGTTAATTTACAGCATGTTCTAGTAATATAATTACAGGAAGTTAATAAGTTTAAATAAGGAAAGCTTTACAACGTTCCAAAGAGTATTTTTCAAAGTTTTTAGTACATTAGTTATCAGATGAGTTGCACATGTACATATGTGGTAAATATCTAGCTGTGCTTCATAACTGTGGAGGTGTTATAATCACCAATACAGAAGGAAATCTGTGACGTTTACGGCATCACTTTGGACATAGGAACAATGCCCCAACAACAATTTTGGAAAACTATGTTCATTAGTGGAAATGTACTGAATAACGCATAGTAGAAATTTTATTGCCTGCTCCAAAGTTGTTGCAAAGAAGATGACGCTATGTAGTATTGATCAATATATATGGAGACAATGGGATATTCAAAGCATTTAATGCAGAATGGTAGTAACAAAGATATCAATAACCAGTGCAATCATGTTTAGCATCTACGCAGGAAGTTGATGAAGGAGGTAACCTGTTATATAAGTGCTGATTTGGAGTATGGCATAACTAGGATGAAATTGTTCCCCATATTATTTACTTTCCAATCTTGTCTGATGCATGGCTTGAGTCCTGGAGATCCAGCAGATGCCATACATTATAGAATATTCCTTGCTGTCTGTCCAATGTGAAGATACAAGTAATCCTGTTGCAATGTTGGTTCCCAAAAAGTGACCTGCTATAGCTGGAGGGGAGAGTTGAAGTCGTGAGTCTACATAGCACTGTTCATGGTCACATGAATAACAGAAATAATTGGGAAATGTAGCTTATTGCCCCATACCATGATATAATGAATGGGGTGAAGGTACATTGTTCTAGATATATACAGACATGAACATGGCTGTTGCTTTGTAAAGGACAGAAAAGTCACTTATTGGTGAATACCACTGCTGTCATTTGTCTCTCAATCTTGGCAAGAATCACTTGAGATGGGCTGGTGTCATGGGTAAATATGCCAGAGAAACTCAAGAATATACGCTTTCCTCCATCAATCTGTTGCATAAGAGCTGTGGTGGTCACCATCATGCTCATCACAATAACTACTGCCTTAAGAACAGAACTAAATGATATTTGCTTTTCAGACATCTCTTGGCTGAAGTTTCCATAGAAGCCCTAACGTTACCACAAAAAGAAGAATCTTCCTGTTTCTTGTATCCCTTTTTTTTTTTTTTTTGGAAGGGGGGCATTCAAATTTTGTAAGAAAGCAAAAAATAAATAAGCTATACAAGAATTATTATAGTTGTAATATCTGCACAGCAGCAGAAATGTGACTACTGGAGTATCTTAGAATAGGATCAAGTATATCACTACTATCTGTGATGCTTACCAAGCTAACCTCTAATTCCCGAGACCACAGGTTCCAACTTGGTGGAGGACGATGGATTTTTCCAGGAGTAAAAATTCTTAGCATGGCTTCCTTTGGAAGGGAAGTAAGGCCAGTGGTCCCTTGTCATAGATTTACAGCACCTAAAAGAAGCCTCTGAGCAAAATTACCAGTCTTTCAAGTCCAATATAGAATGGAAAGCTAAGGACCATAGCAGTTATTGAATGTCCATAAATAACTGTTGGGGAGCCGAACACTTGTAGTAGTTGCAACCGCATGTATAGTAAACAGTTTCCGGTAGCCTTCGCCCCAAATGTACTTTCAGGTGGCCTTTGCCCCAAGTTTAAAAAAAATTAACTTTGTTATTAAACTGCTTCTTTAAATATTTTTAAGATATTCCTTATTAATGGCTTGAATTGTTCAAAACTTTTTCATTCTTTTAAAGTCCTACAATATTTATGTTTGCCTTGGCTGCATCAGTATTACTTTAGAGACACGTTTCTCTTAGACAGGGCGTGGTGTGACAAGAATGTAGGGTTACACAGATTTGCTATGGTTAATGCCCGCATGTTCTATACAGCAGACATGAAAATATATCCTGATAAGCAGCCTGAAAACTGCCCCTTTGTAACAGACATGAGATCAAGTGTTGTGAAAAGATTTTAAGTTTTAATTCACTCCTTTTTATTAATCCTTGACACAAATTAAATAGCACTTCACTGATATAGAGCTGTGAGATTCTTTTATTTAATACTTGCACTTTTATAATGTGTATACTGTGGAGATGCAGCAGTAATTCAGGAGAAAACAGCGAGGGAATCAATGATCCTGATATATATGAGGCATCCCAGATGCTCAACTCCAGGCAATTACAAATACTTGGAGAAGTCAAAAAAAACTGCAACACATTTTACTATAATATAGAGAAAGATAGTATGATTCAGGCATCAGTCCATGTGGCCAAAAGATCATAAATGTGCAGTTTGTAATAAGAGCTTTAATGAAGTATCAAATATAAAAAAGCATAAATTAACTCATGAAGGCAAAAGGCCAACCATATGGATATGAAACTCATGATAAGAGCTTTATTGATTCATCAACTTAAAAAGCATAAATTATCCCATCAGGACATTAGACCACACACATGTGAAATTTGTAACAAGAGCTTTACTGAATTAATCAACAATGAAGAGGCATAAATTAACACAAGAATAAAAGATTGTACTCTTGTAATAAAAATTCTTTCCCATGCATCAAGTGCTAAGGGTGTCTTGATGTATTTGAGCACTGTGATTTCCTATTTTATTTCATGGTTGACGTTCCAAAAATGGGAAGAAACTGCAGACTTGTCTCCTTGTTTAAATTTTATGTTCATTCTAATTTAAAAAAAGGTTACCAAAAGACAAGATGGCTGGAATATACAAACTGGAATGTTTACAGTGTGACAAAATTTATATTGGAAAAGCAAAATGGAGCCTGGAGATTCCTGCCCTTTTATTCATAGTTCACAATGTACTGTTATGCCCTTTTGCCAACAACAAGGACTTGCTTTTATCCTCAAACCTTATCTAAACCCTCTTAATACTGCTACTCTATCTCTTGCCTAATTTATCTCTCTCTTTTAATATCCAAAAGGTGGTGGAATCACACACAGTGAAGCAGTTAATAAAATACACTTGATGAAAGTGGAGTCAACCTAAACACTCTTACTAGCTTCACTCACCTATTTATTTTGCAGAACATGTATCATGAGCTCACATCATCAGTTGCCTGTTGACTGTCAGATCAACACTTGAGTCATACTGTTAAAAGCCTGGGGTGTTCTCTATGGCCTATGGATGAAACTAAATAGAGGGTTGTCTGTGTATTTTATGTCTCTCTACCCTGCTCTGTCTTCAAAGATCTATATATAATTCAAGTAACTTTACCCATTTAAGCTACCCTTCTCCGTATTTTCACTTCTATTATTTTCTTCCAAATATCTTTCTGAATGCCCAGTCCACCACTACATGAATATTCTATTCTGATATCTTGCAAAATGCTTTGAATCTTAGAGAACCACTTCCTTTCCAGATGCATTTTCTTACAATGACAGGCAAACTTTAACAATATTATCACCATTTTCCAAAGATCTTATGTAATATCAATTTCCTTGCTTTTACTCACTATGCTTCCCTTTCCATTAAGTCAACACCATTCACTGAGATTCTAGGTAGACATAATTTCAATTTACAGAAATCTGTGTAAACATTCTCCATATTAACTTGTCCATCTTTCAACCATGCCACCAAATATTCATTATAACAAGTACATACTCATTTGTGGTATTTTCTTGAAGGAAGAGTTCTAATAATAAAATATAAACAATTCTGAGCACATTGTTAAAAACTATGTTCTATAACCTCTCATTCTCAAAGCACTTTAATGTTTAATTCACATCTTGTGGTGACATCATAAAGCTGATCGCGCCATGTTACTGAATGTCACTTGTGTTAATTAGCCTTGTTGCATTTAATTCCTGTTATATTGTGACTAAAGGACAGTTTTTCTTTCCTATTGTTCTGTGAGGTGTCAGGTCAAGAATGCCTGCGAAAATATACTGACTTCTATGAATGAAAATCTGCCCATAAAATTGTTTCTGACAGACAAACACACAGGTATTACAGCTTTGATGAAAAATAAATTTCTGCATATACACCATGAATTTGATGTATGACATCTTGCTAAATTGCTTATAAAAATGTTTATTAAGATTCCAAAATCACTGGTCCTTCATGAATGGAACCATTATATTTATAATCATCTGTGGTGGACATCTGCTACTTGTAAAAGTGACAGTGTACTCTTAAAGGAAAAGTTCACATCAATTCTAAATCACATTACCAATGTCCATAATTGGGTAGGTTTTGAGAAATTTTGTTCATGTGCTCATAACGTGTTGAGTGAAGAAAAAGTTAAAAACATAAACTGCTATATGAATTCCATAAAATACAATGACCTATGCATATCATAAACAATGGAAGATTTTTAAGTGACATTACGCATATAAATCATTTTCATTCATACAAGAAGCCTTAAATCCTATTGAAATGAGCGCTTGAAGTATGTCCCAAAACGAATACATTTTTCATTTCCAGGTGTATATATCAGACCAATGATAGCTCCATAGATAATAATTTTCACCAAGTGAGAAAAGTAGCTGGCAGTCCCATGGAATATTCTATATCAGCTGGAACTGGGTGTATAAAAAGGAAGTATGAGGAAAAAAAACTCATGACTGGAGACAAAACATTGTAACACAAATAGTGAATGAATTAAATGAACATAAGTTACAATATGAATGTGTCGTACCAGAGTTGCTGACCATAAGTGACATTCCTTGCAATATAGGCTCATTCCAGAAAATTAAACCTAAAAAGCGCAAATGGAAGGCTGGTACTTCTCTCGGTTTGAAATATCTTTGTGAAAAAATGGCAAAAAAAACTAATAAAATAGAAGCCTTAAATCCTATTGAAATGAGCGCTTGAAGTATGTCCCAAAACGAATACGTTTTTCATTTCCAGGTGTATATATCAGACCAATGATAGCTCCATAGATAATAATTTTCACCAAGTGAGAAAAGTAGCTGGCAGTCCCATGGAATATTATATATCAGCTGGAACTGGGTGTATAAAAAGGAAGTATGAGGAAAAAAAACTCATGACTGGAGACAAAACCTTGTAAAACAAATAGTGAATGAATTAAATGAACATAAGTTACAATATGAATGTGTCGTACCAGAGTTGCTGACCATAGTGACATTCCTTGCAATATAGGCTCATTCCAGAAAATTAAACCTAATAAGCGCAAATGGAAGGCTGGTACTTCACTTGGTTTGAAATACCTTTGTGAAAAAATGGCAAAAAAACTAATAAAATATATAAATAATGAGACGAGTTTAAAGAAATCACATTTTAAAGCATGGATATTCAAGGCACTACAGTGGCTACACATTCCTGCTGAAATTAAGGCTATGACTGATAAACTGCTCTGACAGGAGATATTTACTTCAAGAATGACGTAGCTGTATGACGTCACCACAGAGCAATGTCCGTGTGGAAAACACCCCGCAGATCCTGAACGGTAAGTCATAGAATGTTCCAGTTTTCAAAATTATTATGCACAACACAAGTTCTTGCAGAATATTAAATAAAATAGACATGTGAATTTTTAGTTCAGTTCTCCTTTAATGTATGATGTTATACCAAGTGGTTTTGTGGCTCAGCCATGACTGGAAGTATGTGAGATTTACTTGCACTACAGTGACCTCAGTATTGTTCTACAAGCCCACTAGCGGTGAATGTCAATGGTGAGTTACTGCCTTCTGTTTATGTTGTAAAGACTAGAGCTTCTTAATTGTTCATCTCATAAGTGAGACTTTATTCAAACATCTGTGTTGTGTGTGAATTACTTTAGAGTATTCTTATTATTATTGCTCTTTTTGTCTTGTTATTACTCCACTGAAATGTCTACCAAACAATTCATGCTTGAATAAAGAAATATTAGTAGATGCACACGTAAAAAGCAGATCATGCAGACAGATATGTAGATCATTTCATGAGACATTTTCTGGTTCCAAATAGAGATACCGTCATGTGTCTGTAAATGAGCTTAGAACAAACTTTGGTAATGTTGCTCCAGAGGTCGACGTGTCAGGCAGGCTACCCTGTAGAAAAACAAATCGCTAAAATTCCGCGAATATGTGGCATTTGGCTTTTTCAATGCCCCAAAGTTGCTTAAGCACTTCCGATTATGTATTCTGGCGTGATTTTGTCAACAATCAACATGGAGAACTTACACATTGTTGCAGAGAATGAGATCTTAAATAATGACTCTGTCCTAATGGAAAATTGGGACATAGAACAACTTGCAGAAGAGCTAGTAAGCTTAGGAGGCAGTTCGGCACTTCTCAGGAGCTCTTCAACTCATACTTGCATGAGTTCATGTACAGGAACAACTGTCCCAATCGGAGAGTGTTTCAGAATTTTCTTGACACTCTCCGAGAATTATCCTGCGGCATAACATCTTCGCAGATCTCTTCTGGTTCGTCCTTTCCCTCAGAACTTCCTTTTCATATTTTTCTTCCAAAATTTCATATTTCTTCATTGTCTATCCTCCAGAACTTATCTTTCTTCTACATGACTTCCTTATATACATTGATGCAAAACAACCTTTATTAAGGCTAACAATTGCATTGTGAAAGTGCATATATGCTCTTGGACATAATTATAGTAGCATTCATTATTATTTAGTTGTATTACATTTGCTTACTGCGTCGCGGTAATTATTTAGTTATATTACATTTGCTTACTGTTGCACGGTAATTATTCAGGTGTATTACATTTATTTAGAACACAAGCGCTAATGGTCATTACTAAATGCCAAGCATTAGACAGTAACATTTTTTTTTATATCTTAGTGGATATTTTTAAATTTTATTGAATTTATTTACTGTTTTGCGGTTAATATTCAGTTTTATTGCATTTATTCACTGTTTTGCGCTTTTTGATTACAACAGCCTGTAACAGTTCACAACAATACCACGTTTCCGGTTTTACAAACGTGGCAGCGTTTTTTCCGTTTAACATTTGGTACCTGACATTGCGCATTTACATCGTCCGCCATGACACGTCGACCTCAGGAACAACATTACCCAAACTTTTTGTATTATTCGCACAAAAATAGTTCGCAATCCCCACCCCTAAACACTACTTCTTCCTCTCGCATGTGTTTGCTGCATATCACTTACAGCTAAACACTATTTCAATACACAAAAAGGTACCCTGCGTGAAAATCATGGTTCAAAATGCAATTACCATTTGAAGTAACAATATTTTATAAACATGCGGAATTTAATATTTAACTTACTTGCAATCCTCAGGCAAAAGTGGCACACCTAAATCTGAATCTTCCAATCATATTGGAATCAGACCTATCCTCCAAGTTAGTGACAGGCTTATCCACAAAACGAAGTTACCGCATTTTAATCTCCTCTTCTATTATGTCTGTCTATATTCCCGCGTGCTTTGGTTACCCTTTTCAATGAAACGCCTGTAAACTCGGATGTTAGTTTTGTAATATCCACTACCGCAAGTGTCGGGTATTTTTCTAATAGCGAGTTCAACACAATTTGTTTTTTCGCGCTTTTAAACGGTTTCCCGCTTTTGCGTTTAAACAGTTTATTCGCACTACATGCACCTTCCTCTGCCATGAAAACTTTGATACCAACTGACTAAATCACAAGAGTTGATCTGAGCTGAACATACGTGTGCTAGCATATTATGAATTACTGTACGCTTATCATATTTCCTGTGATACTCGGATAGCACCTCTGGGAATTCATTGTTGCATCATTTCTCATATATGCAAGAGAATGGCAGTCATACTTACAGTTGGTAATTAACAAGCAAGATACTCTCAGTGTCGTCATTAAGGAAATATTTTGTAATCTCTTAATAGTTAGTATATATTCATTACATTTAGCAACGAGTTCTTATGATAAAGTGTGCAGTTCCACATCTTTCCTACCTCAATATTTCATGATACAATATGAAACTTATTAAATTGGGGTTAAAAGTATGTGTCAAGACAAGCAGAAGCACGTGCTTTTGTTTACACCAGAAGGAACTGGTTTGGAATGGGCAGTAGATTGTTTATAAATAAATATGTTATAATTATATTATTGTATCAGTGAAAGAAGGAAATAAATCTATTCTAATATGCACGATATGGATTAAATACGCCATGCCCAAGAGGAAGAAGAAAATCAAAGCTTCACCAAATCATCCTTTCCGTTCCTGAGACCCGGAAAAACTTCCTGTTAATTGTGAATGCTCACTTTACATAAGGTGACCAGATGTCCTATATTAGCCAGGACAGTACCTTTTTTGTGGCAATGACATCGGCATAAAACATCACTAAATTCTCAAAAATTCAAAAGCCCTATTTTGCATCAGTTTGATGAAAAATTTAAAGATACTAACAGCTGACAAAGCAAAGCGCTGTTTATATTATGGTTCTGAATACATATAAGACTGAAACCGTGTGGAGACAGTTGCGGACACATTTGAACTGTGCCGGTCTGCGTTATCAGCAAACAAATCATTTGTGTTTCATGTCAATACCGCCAACAATAATGTAAACTATAAACGCATATGCTTGAGTCAAAAGAAATTCATTACAGTTTGCGACTTTAGGAAGACAGAACTGTGTTCTTCATTTGTAAAATATTAAAATACAGTGAACTTTTGTGAACTGCGAGCGGTAAAACAATTGAAAATAATAACCAAAATGGAAGTATTTTTTTTAATAGTGACCTACAAAAGGAATATCAATACATTTTGTTTGTGTTTCCTATTTTGTTCATTTGACCCCACTGTGAGCAATATTCAGGGACAATGAACACTTCATATA
Organism: Deroplatys truncata; assembly: GCA_030765065.1. Lineage (NCBI taxonomy): Eukaryota > Metazoa > Arthropoda > Insecta > Mantodea > Mantidae > Deroplatys > Deroplatys truncata. The sequence continues at coordinate 201,536,321 of CM060987.1, forward strand.
ATTATGAAATATGCAGCATAACTAATAAACATACCCAACACCAAGAACTTTTTTTTAATTGATAACATACATACACCAAGAACATTTCTCCCTCTCCCCAAATCATGCATTATCTAAGAGATGAAAATTTGTAAACCATCACCATTCCAAGAGTAAACATCTCAAGATGCATCACAGTCGGACAATAACAAATAAGTGTAAGTCACTATCATATGCCATCTCTCTATGTATTGAATATTCACATGTTACATGACAGATTAAAAACTTCCTCCATAGTATATGGAGAGTGAGTATACTCGTATAAGAAAGACTTTAACTTTTCTTAAAGATTTTATGTTGATTAGGTTTGCCTAATAATTTTAAGTAGCATGGAAGGTTATTTGTAAATTGTTATTGCAGAATAGTAGCATCCTTTCTGGAACAGTTTTAAGCTATTTGCTGGTCTATGCAAATCGCCTGCATGCCTTGTACTGTGGTCCTGCACAGCAAGGTTTGTTGCAAAGTTATCACAATTATCTGTAAATGAATGTTTTGAGACCCCTGAATCCAAAAAAAGCATTTTTGGAAACATGTATATGTGTGTCTGTGAATAGCATAAGTAGAAACCGAAAAGTTAGGTACATACCAAACTTTGTATTTAAGTTCAATATCTTCCAAAGATATGGCACAAATATTTCCAAGAAAACCCCCACCCGAAACTACTCAAAATATTTTTGAATGTTTTATTTTCTAAAAATGGCACTAACGATTTTGATTAAAATAACATATATTAAAGATATTTACATGACAAATAAAATGTATATCTTGAATTTCCTGGGAATAGCTTGTTAAGTCCTCTTTATTCGGGAGGAATTTTGCATAATCCTGTATAAGTGGTAAATGTTAAGCGAGACACAAAAATGTACTACCCAACAAAATGTAAATCTCTTTAAAATACAAAATTTATTTAAAATAAGTGTTTTTGTGGCATAAGCCATTTCTGAAATATCCGTTATTAAAGGTTTGAATTGTTAATTTCTTGGTCATTCTTGTAGAGCCCAGTTAACATTCAGTTGTTTTGCATAGAAACAGTATGGAATTTTAAGGCCAGTGTCCAGCATCCAGTTCTTAAACATGTGACTATCGCTATTCCCTTTGTGTCTATATTGAAATGTGTAATGTAGCCATTTCCGGAAAGCTTTATCTGGATTAAAATGAAGTAGATAGGAAAATAAACTTTAGTAAACATAATTTGTATGCTAATAAGGGATTGAGGGTAGAGAAGGTCATGTGAATGTATCACATCAGATTTTTCATATAGAAATACAGTTTAAGTATTTTTATTTTACCTAAGACTTACAATCTATGAGTCTGTGCTTATTTACTGTACTAATTAATTTTAAACTAGGTACTTAATTTTATTGACTATACAAAGTTAAATCTAATAAAACTTTCAGTTTCTCAAAGTATTAACACACCAACGCATTCAGCAGTTTGTGGAATAAACACCTTTAACTAATTAATGTTAGTGTGATAACATTTACAGTAATTGTAATGTTAATTTTCTCTGAACTTGTTAAACTAGAGAATCATTTAATTTCTGACTATTATTGAACTATACAGAATTTTGTTGTTAAATTCTTTTGATAGATTGCGCAATTTTGCACCCCACATATTTATTTATATTTTTATTTGGTAGCAGAATAACCTATGGATATAACCAAAACACTGTGTATAGTATGCAGAAAAAACAAACAAAACAACCACTTTTTAATGCCAATTAACTACAGGAATTTTGATGCTTTGTTTCAAATTTATTGTAGATATATATGTATTGTCAACCTATAATTTTGCTTCTCAGAAAAATTCATATTCCTTGCTTATTGGGTAGTGGCTTATTTCAGAGATGTTTAATCTAATGTTCACAATTCCTTAGAATGCCTACTTTTCATAAGTGCAAAATACCAGCACTTCTTTTTTGCCACATTTATGGAGTATTCACAATTGTGTTTGTTTTCACTTGCTGACAGATTTCCCTTTTTTCTTTCTTCACTTTTTCACTGTAATGCGTTCTTGAACACAGTGCAGATAGAATCTAAGGGCTATTGAAGTTTATGGATAACAAATAAAACTGACAGAGAGGCTTTGTAATCTTAATTTACTTTCATGTATGGTACAGAACACATTCCTGGCTACCATAGCATTAGCTTCAGGAGTAAGATTCGAAGTAGTTTTTCTGGCTCTGGGAATTGCTTGTTAACTTTTGTCTTTTACTAATCAATTCAGCAATATACTATGTTTTTGGTATGTTTATTTAAAACAGTATCATTTTCAAGCTTTGTGCAAGATATTTATTCCTTTCAGCTCCCCTATGTTCCAGAGAAAAAGTACAAAGAAATGCTCTGCTTGTGGGCTTTGTAAATATTCTGAGTATGTGAAACTATGCTTAGTTACATCTGAATTGTTCACGTATTATATATAAATAGTATAACTGGTACTCGTTGTTTTGTTTGGCATAAGGGAGAAATCCATCATTTCCTGTTTAAGTACAACTTAAATACATCACTGATATTGCTTTTGTTAAATCCATACTGCGTGATGTTCAAGCACTTTATTATCTTTTGTACACATGTATTACCTCTCGCTTACCTATTCACATTCAACTCACCTCTGCGACTGCATTTACTTCTGCTACCTGCAATTCAGCTGCGCCTCCCAGCAGCTTGTCTTAGAAGGTATGAAGCTAAGCCTATGTTCTCTTGTTTCTTTGGCATGTTTACCGATGACAACAGCCCATCTCAAGTGATGTTGACAGAGAATATATTGAGAGACAAGTAATAGCAGTGGTATTCACAGATGCAACATTTTTCTGTTTTTGATAAAATGTCAGAAATAGATCACATCAAGAATATATCACAATATGACATTAAAGTAGAAGCCATATTTTTAATCCCAGAGAAGCACAAATGTGGACATTGAAAACAGCAAAATTCTCAAAAAGGTAAAGTTTTGCTTTTGTAATGGATTCTTCAAATACTTTCACATCCAATCACACTGTAACAAGATTCCAAAACTGCAAATGTCAAAATTGATACAACAGAGGTAGCTTTTAGATGAATGCTTGGAATACAATGTTCTCCTGAATTAAAAGACCTAGGAATTGAGATTTTGGCCAAAAATGATCAAATTATTTAGTTCTAGGTTTTACATGTAAATACTTTAAGACCATTTGGAAGTTTAGCTTTTGATCTTCTGCCAAGTTTAAAGTTATATTAAGACTGTCAAAATGGTCAACATATGAATTTAAAGGCTTATATAATGTCTTGTTTTTCTAATAAATTGATGTACAACATGAAATATATTATACTTGATCTTCATAAGCATTTTTGCAACTATAATTATTTCTTCTGTAATGTTTCTGGTTTGAACAAAAACGAATTTGTGTTTTAAAACATACGATAGAAACAAATATTAACCTCTAAATAAGTATATGTATAACTTAGAAAGTAATAAATAGTCAAGTTTGGAAAAAGAATAAAAAAGAGATATTTATTGCTCTGCTTCAAATTTTAGGTTGCAAGGTGTCTTCAAAGTTGTATCAATATTTTGTATTTATTTTTTATAAAGTACTTAATATCTTGGGAGTATTTATTATATCACTATGACTTGAGTTATTTTAATCACAAGAATGTGTACACATTTTAAACTACGTAACTTCACAATTACAGAAATTGGTAAATTCAGTTCTTGCAGTCCCTTAATGTAATCAATTGGAGTTTCATCCCCCTTCCTTGTTTAAAATGCTATAAAACATTCTGAAACAAAATGGGAAGGGGAATAATCTACTCATTTTGTTGAAAATGTATGTTATCTGTATGATGTGAAAACTATTGAATTCCTGCAGAAGATTGTGGATAGTTGTGGTAACAATGACATGCTATGTCAATGAACTTTGATACAAAGGGATCATTGTTTAAAACAACCTGCCATATCAGCTCTTGCTCTGATATATATTTTTAATCTTTTTAGAAAATTCAAAATTAATCCTATGACACATCAATCAATTTTTATAAACACCCATATTGATGTCAACTACTCATAATTAAACAAGTGTTTCTTTTTTTCCAATGAAAGTTAGGTACTGTTAACAGACAGTAGCACTTTTTGCACTGGCTCAAAAAACATCTGATGGTTAACAATTAAACAAATTTGTATATCCATTATCATTTATTTTCACAGCATTGTTCAAACTGGTCATATTTGTCTGTTTTTATCCCATGATAAGTCATTTGATTATTAGTCAGCTCACTATTTTTTCTATTACTGATTATATTCTACATTTTTACTGCATAAATAGAAATTACAAATATTAAAAACATTCAACTTTTTCACTGAATAACAAATCAAATGAGATATACAGGAATGTGGCTTGTGTCTTCTACAACTTCACGTAAACAATACTATATAAGGATATTACATATCTTGTTACCTTTTTATTGTGCATCAAAATGCCACACTACCTTGATATATTAAATGAGGTTCAAAGCAGGTACTTTAATGAGAAAATCAAACCAAATGTTTTCACTATTTGCAAGAATCAGAAAACAGACTTAAAGCCTGCCATCCACACAAAACTCCTTTTACAACTTCATACACTGGAAGTTGATGTTAGTGTTATTAAAATCGTTCAAAAGTTAAAACTTGAGTCAATACAACAAAACACCTACTTTCAAATTTTCTGGAACATGTTTCAAAGGCTACTTCCCTCCACTGTCAACTGGACATCGACTGACGGTGGGTTGGTGAGCAGCTGCTATCCTTTTTCTGATAAAAAGTCATGACATAAATCCAGTACCAGAACTATTAAAACATGCAACAGGAAAAGAACTGACAACATGGGAACAAATTTTTAACTGGAAAAACGCACCAACTCTTCAATATTCCCCAAAATGACTCTTTGTACATGTTCCCTAAACATACTCAGAAAATTTAAGAGTGAGTGTTATTTTGTATTACTAATCAACTCAAGTTTCAAGCTTTAAATCATTTCACAAACTTAAGGTTTCTTTCCTCCACCTTCTTGTATTTGTTAAGTGATTATTCTAGTAAGTCTCTTTTTACAAATTTCAGAAATGGAGTGTTTGTGCCTTGGAACTTAATTTACACTCTGTCACAGTTAATGAATCAGCAAAACTTTACTAACAATTTGACTGCCCTTTATGAATACACCTTGTAATACAAGGCTGTACAGTATTTTTCCTTAAGAGTTAATTTACAAGTTTTAACTTAATGGTGGAAAGCTCATCTTACAAATGTTATATCTTTGCAGTGTTATCCCCATTGGTTAAACACAAATTAAATCCCTCCCCATTTAATGAGTGCAGTCTTTCAGACTTTAGTTAATTTATACATTTTAAAAATTACTGCCTCGTTAGATGTAATCTTATTGTTTAAACTTGTATGGCCTTTTGCCCTGATGGATGAACTTTGATCTTATGGCCTTTCAAGTGTGAGGCTTGATAAAGCTGTTATTACGAATTTCACATGTATGTGGCCTTTTGCCCTCATGGATTAATTTATGGTCTTTCAGGTGGACTGCCTGAGTAAAGCTCTCATGGGTAAACTTGTGGTATTTGAGGTGTGATGCTCGAGTAAAGCTCTTATCACAAATTTCACATTTGTGTGGCTTTTTACCCTCATGGATTAATTTCTGTTCTTTCAGGTGTGATGTCTTAGTAAAGCTCTTATTACAAATTTCACATTTGTGTGGCCCTTTGCCCTCATGGATTAATCCATGCACTTTCAGTTTTAATGCATGATTGTTGCTCTTCTTATGAATTTCATAGCTATATGGTCTTTTGTCCTCATGGATTAATTTATGGTCTTTCAGGTGTAATGCTTTTGTAAAGCCCTTATTACAAACTTCGCATGTGTGTGGCCTTTTGTCCTCATGGATTAATTTATGCTGCTTTAGGTATGATGCTCGAGTAAAGCTCTTATTACAAATTTCATACATGTTTCAACTTTTACCCTCGTGGATTAATTTATGGTCTTTCAGTTGGACTGTCTGAGTAAACCTCCTGTTACAAATTTCACATCTATGTGGTCTTTTGCCCTCATGGGCTAATTTATGCCTTTTCAGGTTTGATGTAGAAGTAAAACTTTTGTTTCAAACTTCACATATGTGTTGTCTTTTGCCCTCAGGTATTGATGCCTGTGTCTCCTGTAATTCTGAATCATGCTATCTTTGGCATCTAAATTGAACATGTAATATGTTTTCAGTTCTATGAACATTTGTAATTGGCTGGAGTTGAGCTTTTGGGATGCCTCATCTATCTCAGGAGCATTGATTTCCTCTGAATTACTGCTGTTTCTGTATATTGATTTGGTATGCAATCTGAGATATTACAAGGTATATTACCATTTGGCAATGATGCATTTGGAGAAGAGTACAGCAAAGAGAATACTTATATAGAATTTTAAAGACACTAGCACTAAAAGCTTAGTTGTTGCCAGTGATGCAAATGTCATTATGTTTTTCTGCAGCTTTTTGTGTGCAAGGAACAAAATCCTTAGTCCTCTTCTTTTTATTATTATATTCAAACTGACAGGTTTTTCACTATGCTGGCTGTTAAATAGTTATGGATTCTTCATATATTTCCACACCCAATCATACTGTAACTAGATTCTAAAAATTTAAATATCCAAACTTCATATAATAGAGCTATCTTTTATAGTGAGTAAATGCAGTGTCATCCCTTCCCCTTTGATGGTGAAAGAACTTAGAAACTCTTGCAGGTATGAAGAGGAAAATTATTTGCCATTACAGCAGGTTGTTGCTGAGGTGACATACTTACTCAGTGAATTCTCTGGGCAATCTCAGAAGAGAGAAGAGGAGTCTTGTATTCAACAATGAAGTGATCAATGCCGGAAGGAGGAGAGGAGTCTTGTATTCAACAATAAAGTGATCAATGCTGGAAGAGTGGAGAATAGTCATGTGTTCAACACACCAGTGATTGATCAAAAGAGAGATGGGGAGTCCTGTGTTCCATGTTCTAGTGAGTGATTGAAGGAGAGGAAAGGAGTCCTGTGTTTGACACACTAGTGCGTGGTCAGAAGAGAGAGCAGTTCTGTGTTTGACACACTAGTGAATGATCGGAAAAGAGATGGGGAGTCCTGTGTTCCATGCTTTAGTTAGTGATTGGAAGAGAGGAGGGCAGTCCTGTGTTCAACACACTAGTGGGTGATCGGAAGAGAGAAGAGGAGTCCTTTGTTTGACACTCCAGTAAAAGACTGAAGGAGAGAGAGGCAGTCCTGTGTTCGACACCCTAATGAGTGATCGGAAGACAGAAAAGGCTCCTTTGCGCATGTTTATTACAATGCTACATGCAAGGAGAAGTTGAAGAGTGACTGGGAAAACTGGGCAGTCACAATATTTTAGGTCAACAGGATTTGCTGCTATCAGATTATCGCTTAACTGATTATCAGACTTTATGCTTAAGTAAAACTTAAAACTCCTGACATGGCAGCTCTAGTTGGCCAAGTCCCAATGCAAGGCCACTGTATCCTTGCCTCTTATCACTTATAACATAGTTGGGCAGAATCTAGTAAAAGGGGATGGCATGTGATTAGCACAGCGCTTCCATCTGGCCACTTTTGACATGGTTTCTGAGGCATGAGCCACGACTGTTCCATAAGTAGCTCTTCAATTGCTCTCCATGGACAAGGCTGAGTACACTCCATACCAGACCCTCTGCAGGAAAAATATCTATGGGAATAGAATTCAACTGAGCTATTTTTGTTACTTCGGGAGTGATAATAAAATAATTATTGTTTTAAATATACAAGGCTTTTTGCCTTCTGGAGTATATTTATACTTTTTTCAGATGTGATACTTGAGTAAACCTCTTGTTAAATATTCCACATAACTAGGGTCTTTGCCCCTTAAGGAAAGACTAAACTACGTAAATGACATTTTTAGTTGGAACTTCCAGTTGAATTTTATATATATATCTGCCATTTTTTACTGTGACCCCTGCATCATTACAGAAAAAGGTAATTTTCTCCTAACTTTTTGGAGTAAGGAAGTAAACTTTAGTCCATATTTTTGGAAAAATTCTGCTCTACAAATTGGTACTACTATTAAGTATGGCAGCTTCTGTATGCTCAGACCATGTGGTTCCTTTGCAAATATTTGTGGGTTTGTTTTGTCCATTTTGCTTTGATCAATCTTTTTCTGTGAATGACATTTTCTGATAGAAATGACACATTTTCTCAGAAACTATGGAAAGTAGGTATACTGAATTGTGAGATGATATAAACAACCTCTAAGTGCTGCAATGGATCTACTTTGTTTTTTTTTTAAAAAATGCTAGTAAATTTTCAAGAAAATATAGTCAGAAAAAGATCCTATCTTCCTAAATAAAACTATTGCATAAAGGTATACCACTGAACTTTATGAGACATGCATCTGCATATGTCCTGTAAAAATTTCAGTCTAATATTTTAAATAGTTTCTGCGATAATGGGTCATGAATTCAGCAAATTTAACATTGGCAGGATAGAAGTTTTAAACTGTCCTTAAGTTAATTTATGCTGTTTCACTCTGTATGCATAAGTAAATACTTTGTTAATAATTTCCTGGGTACAGTCCTTTGTTCTCATGAGTTAATTTATGCTGTTTCACTCTGTATGCATAAGTAAATACTTTGCTAATAATTTCCTGGGTACAGTCCTTTGTTCTCATGAGTTAGTTTATGCTGTTTCACTCTGTATGCATAAGTAAATACTTTGCTAATAATTTCCTGGGTACAGTCCTTTGTTCTCATGAGTTAGTTTATGCTGTTTCACTCTGTATGCATAAGTAAATACTTTGCTAATAATTTCCTGGGTACAGTCCTTTGTTCTCATGAGTTAATTTATGCTGTTTCACTCTGTAAGCATAAGTAAATACTTTGCTAATAATTTCCTGGGTACAGTCCTTTGTTCTCATGAGTTAATTTATGCTGTTTCACTCTGTATGCATAAGTAAATACTTTGTTACTAATTTCCTGAGTACAGTTCTCTGTTTTCATGAGATAATTTATGCTGTTTCATTGTTGTCACTCGGGTAAAACTCTTTTTACAAATTTCACAAATGTATGTCCTTTTGCCCTCATGAGTTAACTTATGCTGTTTTAGATTTGATATTAGAGTAAAACCATGATTACAAACATCACAGGTATGCAGTCTTTTGTTTTCATGACTTAATTTATGTTGTTTCAGTGTTGTCGCCTGTATGAAGCTCTTGTTACAAATTTCACAACTATGCAATCTTTGGCCCTCATGAATTAGTTTATGTTTTTCATGTTTGATGTGAAAATCTTCTTACAAGTTTCACATGTGTGGTATCTTTTACTGTCATGCGTTAATTTATGTCTTTTCAAGTCAGATGATTGAATAAAGCTCTTCTTACATATTTCACATACATGTGGCCTTTTCCCTTCGTGAATTAATTTATGTTTCTTTAGGTTTGATGATAGAGTAAAACTCTTCTTACAAATTTCACATGTAAATGGTCTTTTGTTTTCATGTATTAGTTTATGTATTTTCAAGCTTGATTCCTGAGTAAAAGCCTTATCACAATTTTCACATACATGTGGTCGTTTGGTCTCATGAGTTAACTTATGTTTTTTTAGATTTGATGATACAGTAAAACCCTTCTTACAAATTTCACATCTGTATGGTCTTATGCCCTCATGAATTAATATATGTTGCTTTAGTGCTGATGCTTGAATAAAGCCCTTATTACAAATTTCACAAGTATATGGTCTTTTGCCATCATGAATTAATGAATGGCGTTCCAGATGTGATGCTCGAGTAAAGGTTTTGTGACAAATTTCACATGTATTATATGCTACTTTCTGCTCATGAAAGTGAGGCTGGCTAGAGTCAAGCAAATGTGATGCCACTGTGATATTACAAGGGTTGTTTCCCCAAGTCTTTTCACGTGAATTTGTTGTAGTGAGGAAAAAGGAGGCATTATCGTTGTTTCTGTATGCAGGTTCTGTAGGCAACCTGAAATATTACAAGAAATGTTGTAAAAACATGCAGAACAAATCAACAAAGCTAATAAATAATTTCAGACAACCAGATATTCATAAAATAGGTATAATTGTTACCAGAGATGCAACTTTTGGTATATTTTATGTTATAATTAAATGTTTTCTTTAGCTTTAAGGTGAAATGCTAGTGAAATTTGGTCATTGTGGTCTTTTTTTTTTTCTCTCATCCAAAAACTCTTATGTTTTCATGAGGAATCATTTAGTGAAAGTTTCACATCAGTATCTTAATTCTAAGTGCTGCTGCAATCCACTCAGTCATTTAAATTCCTTGGGGGTGTGACATGGGGATTTGGTGCATACTAATAATTTTTCTTGTATACCTTTAAAATAAAGACTATTAGAATTGAGGAATGCTATCATAGTGCCATATTTTAGTTGAACAATTTCTCCACAGATGATTCTGCAAATCACTGTGAGCACATGTTTTATAGGCATTATTTACTGTTTGATTTTCATTCATTTTTGTGGAAGTTTTGTGAAAGGGTTTACTCTTAGTATTTTGTTTGCTTCTAATTACTTCTTTTTCTATGAATAACTGCTATGAACATTGTGTATTTTATTTCATTACAGTTATTAAACAGCTTTTAGGTAACAATTAGTGTTTAGTATATAGGTCATTCAGTTAGGTTACACCATGACCTGAAGCAAGAAAAGCATTATTGCTAAGAACACACGTGTTAGTAAACATAAGAAGAGAGAACTTGCTGTAGATAGATGAAACAATGCAAGTCTCTATGCTTATCATAAACATTTCTTTGATTCATATTTACAAAAGCAGGTCAAAAAAATACCGTGGTTTATAAAATACATGTTATGTAAAACTTTCAAGTCAATTATCCCAAAACAATATTTTTATGTATTTTCCATAGCAATGTTGATGCTGTTCTTCACAGAGTTACACAATTCTTATGAGATCTGGTACACATGTTCAGCACAGATATATCTAAAGAACATAGCATGCAAATTCTGATACTGGGTAAATCAAAGACAATATAAATGTTTATACATTACCTTCAACAGTTTTTTAATGACATTTAAACTTTTCAAATATTATTTTTTTCTCTGGAACTATAAACATTAGGACAATTCCAAAGCTAAATCTCATTAATAGGGCTTCTTAGCTAGAAGAAAATAATTTTACTTTGTTTTTAAATGTGTTTATTAAAAAATGGTAGCTTCACTAATGGCACCCTAATTACTATAATGAATTATTTTACTAAAACTAAAATAATCATTCTATAAACCTGAAAAATACTTTACGCTCACAATGCATTCCAGAGATTGTGTGCAAAATTTTGAAAAAATTGGACCAACATTGTAGAAATTTCAAATTTCAGTAGCTTCTCCCTTAATATTTGAGAATGAATTCTTTTGTTTTAAAAGAATTGTTGTATGTCTCTACAGCTCATTTTGTTATATATACCAAAAAAGTCCACCAAATGAAATTTTGAAATACAGTTATGTACAACAAATCTGACATGTTGCATTCACATGACTTTCTCTACCAATTATTCTTAACGATACAGTAGGTAAAATGATACACATTTTTCATGAGTATGTCACTGTGCGATGACTGGAATTTCATACTCTTTGGTTTACCAAGAGGGGGGGGGAATGACTTCCCATTTGAGAAAATTACTTATATTTCAGGACTCAAACCAATGACAAGGAATATCTCACAAATGGTTAACTTCACAATGAATAATTGTGTGCTTTAACAAGATTACTTTCTCAACCACATACATAGTAGGATAGTGAAAGTATTGCATTCCATCCAATAATTGGATACCAAGATTTCAATGGAAAAACATGTTTTCAGGCACTCTGAATCCAAATAAAGGATTTTTAGAAAAACGTGTGTGTGTTAGTGCGTGCATGCATGTCTCTCTCTGTAAACAGCATAGCTCAAAAATGAAAAGTTGGATAAATACCAAACTTGGTATTTAGCTTCAGTAGCTTCCAGAGATGCTACATGAAGATTTTCAAGGAAATCCCCCTACCCACTACTGTTTACATGGAACATTTAAAAAAAATTCATTTTCTGAAAAAAACAGCTCTCACAATTTTGATTAAAACTCCACGCATTAAAGAAAAATAGCCAATAAAATATATATCTTGAATTTTCTAGAAATAGCTTATGAAGTCTCTTTATTTGGAAGGAATTTTGTACAATCTTGCATAACTGGTAAAGATTAAGGATTAGACCAAAACGTACTACACAAAAAATGTAGATCTCTTTAAAGAACACGATTTATTTCAAATAAGCTTCTTTTGTGGCACAAGTCGTTTCTGAGCTATCCATTATTAATGGTTGTAATTGTTGATTACTTGGTCATTCTTTCAAAATCCTTTTCAACATTCAGTTGTTTCTCGTGATTGCATGGAAACAGTATGGAATTTTAAGGCCAGCATATAGCATCCAGCGCTTAACATTTGACTATCGCTGTTCCCTTTGTATCCATAATGAAATGTGTAATGTAGTTATTTCTGCAAAGGTTTATTTCTATTAAAATATACTAGAAGGAAAAATAAACTTTAGTAAAAATAGTTACTATATCCACTAATAAAGGTAGAGGGTAGAGAAGGTCATGTAGATTTATCAATCAAATTTTTTGTATAACACTTTGTCTAACTCTTATAGCTTACCAATAATTAAACAAATACACATTTAAAATGAAAAGGACGTCAGAGGCTATTCCCAGAAAGTTTAAGATATACGTTTCATTTGTAATGCAAATATCTTCAACATATGGCATTTTAATTAAAATTGTTAGAGATATTTTTTAGACAATAAAAATAAGGAAAGTTTTTCCACTTAAAGGGTAGTGTGGGGTGGAAGGATTTCCATAAAAATCTTCGTTTTGCATCCTAGGAAGAGCTGAAGATCTTTTTTTTAGAATTATGCTGTTCACATACACACAAACCTTTTCCTAAAAGTACTTTATTTCTATTTAGGGAATCTCAAAAGAAGTATTACTGGTAAAATCTTGGTATAGATTTTTTTTATGGAATACAATCTTTCTCTACTTACTGTAGGTAAGAAGTAGCAAGAGTAAAAATGTAAGATTTGTATAAGCTTTTCAGAGAATTTTGCAAGGCCAGCATAAATTGAATTGCTTTATTCTCTATTTTCTTGGGCTTCCAGCCAGGTGTAGAGTTGGTTAGAAACGACATTTCCGGAACTACACCATTCCCATCTTCAGTATAGCTGAATGATGCAATTTTTTTTGAGTGCAGAAGAATATGCTGTTAGTCACTACCCCAGGCCCGGCGGGACTAGCCAATAGTTGGCTCTACGCACTAAAAACTCCTCCACCGGAAGGAAAATGGAAGAGTGATAAAGATAGGAATTAAAGGTGACGGTAGCACAGTCCCACATACACTCGTGTTAGTAATGGAAGCTGTTGTGCTGCCAAGTTAAGAATAAGTCCTAGGCTACAGCCATGAAACCTGACTGCAGCCTAGAGGTTCAATGCTGACAGTTCAGGAAGGGTAAGGATGTCAGGAGGGACGTCTTTGCTCGTCCTGGACTGCACGGGCACTCTCTAGGAGGTGTGTGTTGATGTGGTGGTGCACTGGTCTGGTGATGGTAGGCGAATGTTCTCGACTTCAAGTCCAGGTCATCAGGCGGCTGTGTATCCTGCCCGATTGAGTTGGGAGTTCGGAGGTGACAGTCTGATGGTGATTGCCAGCGGCGGTGATAGTAACTTGGAGTTCCTGGATCTTTTCGGTGATGGCGGTGTCTTCCTAGGCGGCTAAGCGGATTCCCAAGTTCAGTACCTCTGCATGGAGGTCTTGAAAGTCTTCCCGCGTCGCCAACTCAGTTGAGTCTGCCGATGCTGCCGGCGTGGCCATGGATGATGGCTTGCCGTCGGGTGAGTTTTGTCTCTTCCTCGGGTAGAGGGGGCATTGGGCCTGGCCGGTGAAGTGTAAGGTACCACCAGAGGTGGCACAGAATCGGCGGCGGCGATGGTCGTGCCATTGCACTCTACCGTGAGAACGTTGACACCTCGGCGATGAGGAAAAGGCACAGCAGCGCCGGCAGGGCACCTGGCGTTCTATGCTAAGCTAGGCAGTTCTATGCACAATTGCGTAGGACCATAATTACATTGTCCATGTTAAAGAATGCATCATCCGTTACATATATTACGAGGAAATATGCTACTGAACATGTGCGCATAAACAAATTCAGAGCACAACCCAACTATCTCCAAAACACACCGAACTATTGTTAAGATAAAAACACCTAAACACAATTTTTTATATTCCTAGCATAATATGCAAAGATGTCCAGGGAAGCCATAAATTAAACATAAGGAAACACGCTTACATGAGCAAATAAAACATGCAGAGGGAAAAATAATCTCATAAAATAATGCAAAGTAACATATTGTAATAAAGTAAAGTTTAGTGGAATTATAAATAAGAATACATTTGTTAATAAGTTAAAACAGTTAATACGCTTTCAATTTTATAATGGCTAGTTATCAACAATGATTATTAATATTTTAAAACGCAGTAGAATGTCAACCGTCAAGCAGAAGTGCATTAATATCGTGACGCTGCCTACGTTACTACCCAAGAGCAATAGAGTGAAAGTGAAGCCACACAAAGGTAGTCTCTCTCTTGACGTAGTGGTGATCTGAATCGGACGCGTTGTCGCACCAGCGCAAGTAAACATTTCATTATCTGTTGTATTCGTGATAGTGTTAAAAGAAGCGGATATAGCAGACAAATATAAAAAATGATATGGGGAATATTTGTAAAATATATTGAGTGATTGGAATATACAGTGACCGTTAATAAATGTCTTATCATTTATGTAGTTAAAACCGCAACCGAGACTAAGCTGTATCTAAATTCCCTTTACAGACGTTGAGGACTTGTAGTAGGAACCAAGATGGTTAACTTTAGCATAGGAACTCATGTCCGGGAACGCTAAATACTACAACACACATTGATCTCTTTGACTCCTGCTGCCTGTCGTCTGGACCCACTTACAAGAAGGGCTCGATGTGACGACCACTGAGTTCAACACAGATGCGGCACCTTTATACCATGTTCTGGTATACTCGATCATTACCAATTCCTAGTCCTCCAACATCCACCGCTGCCATAACTTGTGCTAATAGGTCTTCCTCGGATCCACAGGGGTCTCGTAAATCAAGGATTGCATGTGACCCCACAGGTAGTAGTCAAGCGGAAGAACAGGAGGCCAAGCTATCGGGCCACTTCGACCTCTCCACCGTTGCACAAATCGTAGGTCCAGATAACGTCGGACCGCAAGTGCAAAATGAGCTCATGCGCCGTCGTGCTGGAATGCACTCGTAATGAGTGGAGCCGAAAAAGTGTGAGGTGATTTTGCATGTAGCGAAAAAAGGGTACGTTTCCGGACACAAGTTCCTATGCTAAACTTAATCGTCTTTGTCCCCACTACAAGTCCTCAAAGTCTGTAAGGGAATTTAGACACATCCTGCATATATACGAGTATATTTATTTACATACATAGTGACCATTACTTAAATGTCTTATCACTTGAAAGCGCAACCGAGACTAACCGACCCAAGATACTGAAAACTGTAGCAATCCATAGTAATTTTCTTACAGTCAGAGACAGTAACAACTGCCGACTGACGCTAGAAGTGAACTGGAGCAAACTCGCAGGCTGCAGAACGCAAGCTATTCCAGTAATCCAGCCAGCAGATACGACAACTTTCCGACCATTTATGAGAATTTGATTAACAGTGTTCCAAAATATTACCTCAATCTGGAACCCTTCACATTACGAAGAATTTAAACATGAGACTCTGATACTTCTTCGAGGGGTATGTTTCCATGGTAACATCCTCTCCACTGTTGCTCTAGCCAGTAAGGTGCCACCACCCTCCTTTCGCTTCGCCTATAAGCTGAACTTCGAGGGATAACAAGTTGCCATGTTATACTTCACTGTAGCACGTGATTTATTACTGTTTACTAGCGTTCATTGTATTCCCTTTATTTTCGTTATTTGCTGGTTATTGTTGAGTGGTCGTGTGTTTGGAGAGAATAGCAATTTTTTTAACAGTTATCAACCGGCCTTAACGTGCAATATGTTAAAAGTAGTGTCGTGTAAAAGCCAGGTATTGCAGTAATTGTAATATTGTCTTACAATGTCTTAACCACCACGCAATCAAGGAAGACCTGCAGTATACGTTACCAGTGGCGGCCGCTTCGATGTGCTACAGCATATCATTAATTTTGCAAGACGCATACTTTCAAGCAGCGTGGATTTCATGTTTTAGATTTCGCGCTGACCAAATGCTGTCGTTTCGTCTGCTTCCTATGCCTGGGAGGATGTGCTATTTCTCGTCATGAGCTGTTACTTCACGAGTACAGGAGAAACATACGCTGCGCTTTTCTTTCCTGTACCCTCGCTTCACCCCGGCCCAGCACGTGCGAGTCATGCTGTCAATGTATCAGGCGCTATATCAGGGAAATAGCTTCCCAGGAACAATTCCAGCAACGTTGGCAATGAACAATTTATTCATTTGTTCTCTCCTCCCTGATTCAAACTGACAAACATAAAACCACTATAATTCACTGCCGTACACATTGATAGCGGGAAACTGTTAGGAGTCATTAACACCGGTGTACCAGCAAATGTGCGCGCGAGTTTTGCATACCTTGAAGTTTTGCCGAACCGTTGGCAGAAGATGATGCAACATTGCAAGTGAAAGTTAGGTAGTTCGAGTGAAGTAATAGTGGCGATAATTTTATATGATAAGTGATGTACAATTCTGTGGACAGGCAACTCGCGGAAAAGATACAAATTAAGCCTGCACCAGATCTTGATATAAAACAAACAACTGTGTCAAATAAATCAAGTTGCAAGTTTAACAGAAAGGTGTATGTGGATGCGAGATCAGGAAGGCTCTCTTTTGTTTCCCATCTCTTGGCAATAATGAGCGCGTGGTGCACAGGTGGTTTGGTGGACCTTGGACATCTAAATATGTTAATTAAAATCCACAGTGAACATGTGAAACACATGAATAATGTTTTAGACATGAGTGCTTGGAGTAGGATCAATATTGCTACACAACTAAGTCGTGCTTGTCTCGGACAGTTAGAGCAACACAATAGACAAGGGAGAGAACAGGTATGCACTTTCTAGAATAATTGATTGCATCAAGTTTTGTGGTGCGTTTGAACTTGTCCTAACGGGTTTTCTTGGGACTAATTTCCAGTATAGACAATGCAGTGAAACACGTGGAATCTGATCAGCCTCACGGTTTTAAAGGAACTTAAACTATCGAGGATGGATTGTGGAGTTCATTCTAGAAACCTGTCATGAGCTGACGGTACAAGAAATGAAAGGGAGTGATTTTGTAGCAATAATGGCAGATTGAGAACCACAGATAATTCCGAGCAGACACAATGTGTTAGTATTTCGCTACCAGATAAATGGTGTACCATTTGAAAGATTTTGAATTTTCTTTAGACTGGAGCAACAAAATGTGCATGCAGTGTCTAAATGCATCTTAAAGGAAGTAGATGCCATATCCAAGGACTTGCCACACAAAGTCCTTGCTCAAACCTAGTATGGCACTACGTAATGAGCAGGTGGGGTACAAGCAAATTTTAAACTGCACTATCCCAACGCTCATTATATTCACTGTTATGTGCACCAGCATTACAGAATCACTCAGCACGCGTTTTTCCTGAACTTGTCAGCACTGCAAGCGGTGTCAGCTCACAGGATCCCGGGCCACAAACAAGGTGGAATTTCAAATTGAGCACAGCCAATGCAGTATATGAACAAAATGACAGCTTGCTCGAGTACATGTTAAATTTGGAAAAAATCAAATTCGATGTCACCAGCCGAGATGCTAATGGACTCCACCAAAATTTGGAACACAAAACCTTCCTATTTTGGTTAGGTTTTTTTTCACCAGCTAATAGCAAACGTTGACATATTATGATCAATTATAGGCAAGATCGGTGGACGCTGTAAAATCATAAAATATTGTGTCACATTTTATGCAAGGTGTTAGTCACGTTAGAGATTCGGTGGACAAAAGTGACACTGCAATTACTCAGAAGTACACAGCAGAAAGCAAGCACTGAAAACTAGCACGGCGACGTGTTGAAGCCAAGGAAGTATGCGACAGCAGTAGCAGTAGTATATAAATATTTGGATTGTAGAGTATTAATTCCACGGACTCTACAAATAATTAAGGTGGGAAAGCTTCGTTTGAGCCAAATGATTAATAAGCCCCGCTAGAAGCGTTCAGAAATATATATTGTTACCCGCACGTATGAGAAGTACCTGAAATATGATACTATATTTTTTATTTAGCTCTCCACAAATATAGAAGCAGTTGTTTAAAGAAAGTAATTAAAGATATTAAGTTCACGCCTAACAAATTATTTTATATTGCAAAACAGAATCCGGAACGTAGCTAAGCAATAGAAGTCGTTCTTGAGATTTTATGAAGAAGGGAACAATTTGAAATAGAAGGAAATTAAAATTTGTATCAATGAATAGCAATGTAAAACTAGACAATGTTGTAACAATCGCAATTCATAACACATCCTCTACAGCTATGTACAATAAAAAGAGAGTATGCTATGATCGGGAAGGAAAGATTTGACACTTGATTGTGCATGCTCACATTTTTCGCTTCTGATTTTCTCTGCCACCTACCTATATGTAAGAGGAAGTATTGTATTTCACCTAAAAATTTTAGGTCAAGATTTCATCAGAAATACCTGTTTTAAGGCCTTCAGATACCTTTTAAAGCATTTTTAGTAAAAGATTCATGAATGTACTGTCTATGAACAGCGTAAGTAAAAAACAAAATTTTGGATTCTTTCAAAGACGCAACACTAAGAATTAGGAGAAACCCATGAGCACAAACGTTCCTTTGTATGGAACATTTTTCAAAATTTTTTATTTTCTCAAAAATGCCTGTAATGATTTTGATTAAAACAGTATATCTTTAAAATACTTTTAGGACAAATCAAACTTCTGGGAATAGGCTGTAAAGTCCTCTTGATTTGGAAGCTTACTCTTTTATTCAACTGGTAAAGCTTAAGAGATAGGCAAAAAATGTACTACACAAAAAGTGTGAAAAACTTGAAAACAAAAATTTTCAAATAACGTTTTTTTTTGGGGGGGGGCATCAGCCATTTAGAGACATCTGTTATTATTGGTTTGAGTGTTTTATTACTTCAAAGTACTGTTGTTATTCCATTGTTTGTCACCATGTCATGAAAGAGTACAGAATATAATGGCCTGTGTTTAAACATCTGGCTATCAATTTGGTTTCCTCTATTCCCCTTGTACAGACAACAAAATGAATAATTAAAATATTTCTGCAAAGAATTAACTTCATTAACAATGAATTGGATAGAAAAATAAGCTTTGTAAAAACATTGTCTAGAAGTTAAATAAAAACAAATGATAGTGGTAGAGAATGTCACATGTGAGTGTAAAATATCAGATTTTTTCCTGTTGTAATTCCTGCTTGTTACCAGGTTTTGTGCATGATAAATCTCCTTTCACAAACTTCACATACGTTGTCTTTTTCTCTCATGAGTTAATTTATGCACTTTCAAGGTTGATGTTTGAGTAAAGCTTTTCTTACAAATTTCACACGTGTGAGGTCTCTTGTTCTCATGAATTAATTTATGCCTTTTCAGAGTTGAAGAGTGAATAAAGCTCCTGTTGCACACATCACACACATGTGTCCTTTTGCCTTCATGAATTAATATATGACTTTTTAGGTAAGATATTTGAATAAAGCTCTTGTGACATTTGTCACATTCATATATTCTTTTCCCCTCATGAATTAATTTATGTTGTCTCAGTGAAAATGCTTGAACAAAGCTCTTGTTACAGATTGCACATACATGCACTCTTTTTCCATCATGAATGAATTTATGCATCTTCAGGTTTGATGCCTGGGTGAAGCTCTTGTTACAAATTTCACAGATGTGCAGTCTCTTCCCCTCATGAATCAATTTATGCTGTTTAAGGTTTGATGCTTGGGTAAAGCTCTTGTAACAAATTTCACAAGTGTGTGGTCTTTTCCCCTCATGAATTAATTTATGTATTTTAAGGTTAGATGCTTGAGTAAAGCTGTTCTGACAAATTTCGCATTTAAATCTTTTTTCCTCATGACATACGCTATGTTTTTTTAAGTCTGATAAGTATCTAAAGCTCTTCCCACAAACTTCACACTTCTGTTGTCTTTTGATCTTTGTAGTTAATCTGGTTTTGTCATCTAAATCCAATGTATAATTTGTTTCAGGTTCTTCAAGCATCTGTGGTTGACTGGAGGTGTTATCTCCTGAATTTGCACCGGTGAAGAAATACGGTGTTCTATTGCTGTTTCTGTGCACTGATTCTGTATGCAACCTGAAATATTACAAGATGCTACTATCAGTAATCATTCTCCAGGAGAAGAAAGGAAAAACATCTGCTACATCACATGACTTTCTCTACCAATTCAACAAATTAGTCTTACGAAAGTTTATGCTTCTCCATGCTAATCAAGATAAAATTTTGCAGAAATAGTTGTGTTATGTATTTGCTTGTAGGTACAAGGAAATAAGGCAATACAGTAGGTTTAAGTGATACTCAAATCTTTTCAGAGCATGTTACTACATGATGGCTTTGAAATTGCATTCTCTTTGCATGACCACAAGATAAAAATGAATAGTTATTTGAAAAAGTATTAAGTATTTGACAATTTAAATCTATAAAGAAGAATATTTCAGACCACAAAATGTTTGACATAAATTATGCGCCCTGATGACTTCTACATTTTTTGTGCCTGTCTCTTATAGTTTAACGGTTATAATAAAATTAATTCAGAATGAAGTGGATTTCATAAGCTATTCCCAGAAATTCCAGATATGAAATTTATTTACTGTGCAAATATGTTAAACTAAAATTAAAATTTAGTTTTATTTATGGATGCTCTTTAACTGCTGTGGTCCTTAGCATCCCATTCTATATTGGACGTGAAAGGAAATTTTGCTCAGAGACCTCTTTATCAGGCTTGAGGTTCTTTTAAGTGCCATAAATCTATGACACGGGTCTACCGGCTTTACTTCCCTTTCAAAGGAAGCTATGCTAAGGTTTTTACACCCGGAAAAATTCATCGCCTTCCGTCGGGTTTGAATCCACGACCTTAGGAACTAGAGGCTAGCATGGTAACCACTACACTAGGAGGATGACAAATATCTTAAACATATGGTATTTTAGTCAAAATCGTTAAGTCACTTTTGAGAAAATCGAAAATAATGAAAATGTGTTCATGTAAAGGATAGGCTGAGGGTATTTTCTTCAAAATCTTGATATCAATTTTTTTAGTTTGATAAAATATAATACTTCATGTACTTACTATAAGTTAAGCAGTAAAGAAAGTAAAACAACTCAAGAACTAATTTCACAGAACAGACATTAGTGTTACAGGTAAGTAGGTTACAGTCATAACTCACATGATCCAAAAGATTAAATTTGGGGTAACAATATATTATAATTTTGTTTTCTGCATAGAATATGATTCCAGAGAAATTAAACTTCATTTCTCACTTGATCCTTGTTAAAATAAGTGACGAACTTCCTAGTTTGCATCAAAGCAAAATAACATGAACTAATACAAATTGGTTTTTGGTTGCTTAGCAAAACTTTTGTTTTTTGGTCATATGAGTTATGACTTTAACCTACTCAAGTATAGTTATCACCACTAACAGAACTTTTCTCTTCTCAACTATATTAAATGTTTTTGCTAAATTTTCTTTTGGAAAGCAGTAATCCCCACTCCCCAATAAATGCATCTCAATGGTTATATTTGCAAGTATAAATATGTTTCAAGTGTTTAACATAAGTCTGAAAGTTGTGATCTATTAATAATTTATGTACATTGAGTCAATGTCATTTTATTCAGTAAGATTAAATACATAATTATTAGCCATATCCTAAATAGGTACAGTAAATTACAATAACTGTGTACATATGCTGCCAAAACAATTCCATCCATAACATGCAGAAAACAGCAAGAGCTGATAGAACAGGATCACAGTGGTAGCAGGAGCATCTCTTGGCAGACTTGAACACAAGGTCCAGATTCCATCCAGGCCTACCAGTTTCGCTTCTACCTATTTGTTGATTTACTTTGGCCTCACCGCAGAGCTGCCTGATGTTTCTCAGGAAACAGGTGCCAGTTGTGATAAATTGCAGCTGGTGGGGACCTTACTTAAATAGAAAATTTCCTTTAATGGGGGTGAATCTGGGAATGGCTCCATGATGCTAGCAGAATTTCCTTGCTGTATGGCGACAGCTATTCATTGTTGTAAATATTCAGTTGAAAGAAAATCGCCAGAAGTATCTGCTAGAAGTTGGCCAATTCAGAACAAGTTCTTTGCCTTCTGCACACCACTGCCCAAAGGTTTCAACGGCAAGTGCAACAAACATGTAATGTTGGGTAATATTGCAGTATTTCTGCCATTTCAGCCACAGCTGACTCAGCAGCTGCTCTGCTATTTGGGAGATAGAGTGTAAGGTGCCACAGTATCCAAACAAGTAGCATCACATAACCATGAAATCATGGTTAAACCATCGGAGCATTTGCCATCAGATCTGCAAATTCCAGATGGTTCCCAAACAGTTGGAATGTCAGCAAATATAAGGGCTCTCTTTAGAATGTCATTTATTGCAAAATATCTGGAAAATCTTCTGGAGTTCTTAAGGCAGTCTCAAACCATGCTGTCCATACTCATTGACAATAGCACCACACACATATTTATGTTGCTGGCATATTTTAGATCCAATTTGTAGGGCTGCAGGAACCCTAAATGACAAGTTGTCCATGAAGGTACCAATGTTGGTAGATGGTAAAATGGTTATCCAACAGGTTGCCTCTTTCTTTTGGATAGCGTTGTAATGTTCTCTATCTGCTGGAGTGTGTAATGATCCAAGTAGAGCCCCGTGGATACGTTTGGAATTGATCAGGTTCCAGCTTTTCTGTTCCTCAAGATGAGCAGAGGGAATTAAAATGTTTATGGTGGACCAGTACCTTGGAGCTTCTAACATATGACGTGTCTCGATTTCATCACTGTGTGCAATAAAAACAGACTTGATGAAGTCGGCAGCACCATGGGCCGAAGCTAGGAAAGCTGATGGTAAATAAACATCATTTAGTGTATGAATTACAAGATCACCAAGTCAATGTACATAATCAATTTGTAAAACATAAGTGTATTAGAAAAATTTAACTTTAGCATGTTCCAAGGATGCAACATGAAGATTTCCACAAAATTCCTGCAACCCAAACTACTATTTATACAGAAAATATTTCATGATTTTCTATAATTTTGTACAAGTGGTAAACCATAATAGACAGAAACCTACTGCTTGAAAAATGTAGATCCTGTTAAAACAGGCAATTTAAGTCTTATAAATTTTTGTGAGGCACTAACCACTCCCAAGATATTTGTCACTATTGGTTTAAATTTTCCAACACATAATATGTATTTTTGAAAATCCTAAATTACCACTCATTTGTTTCTGAAAGCACCACATAAAGAGTCAGCATATAGTGACCTGCTTTTAAAGATTTGACTATCACTTCAGCCTCCTATATCACTATTCTACCCACAACAAAATGTGTAATGAAACCGTTTCTGCAAAAGTTTACCTGGATTGACATGAAGAAGATAGAAAAATAAGCTTTAGTGAATTACTTTGTAGAAGAGTATAAAATCAACAATAGTGGGTAGAGAAAGTCATCCAAATGTAAGAGACAAGAAAAGCATTTTTTTACTTCTATGTGCTGCTTCTTCTCAACTTATTAAATACTTTCCATAAAAACAACATACCCCTTTCCCTAAGCGTTATGTTTACTGTTCAGACTACTTGGTGAACATAAAAGAAATTCATCATTTCGACAAAAAATTAAATATTTTCTTAATATTTTTTCTGCCTTATAAGAGAAACCTGGAATACAAGGATTGTTATTGATTTTATTGCAGCATTGGCTTATTGGAACTAACCCCTCCACAAATTAACATGACTCAATGATGTGTGACTCTGCGGTACAATATTGCAAAATTTCAAATTGCTACTATGACATACATCTTGAAATGGTGTTATGTTCATTTGCATAAGAGGTTAGGAAACAGCACTTCCACAGTTATCTTTATGATTCTTCATGAATGTGGCTTTTAGGGTGTGTAACTACTGCTGTCATTAGCAGCTAAAATGTATGACAAAGTATTTTATTTCCCATTTTTGTACATTTTTTACTGTGTTTTAATTCTTGCTTATGATACATAAAAGTTACAATGAAATTTCCGAAGCCAGATAACATTGAATTACCTTTTCTATGAGGAATATAAATTTCTACTTCAGTGTTTAAATATCACATTAGCAAAATTGATGGTTTATGAACATAAAGATCCCTGAATGCTATTAAAGGATAATTAAACAACCATGCCTATAAATGCTACCATAAGTCAAAGTACCAAGACATGCAAGAGAGGCAACATACTTGAGTTAAGACTGTCATCTTGAAATCCTCCAGTAGTATACCACAGGAGGGTAAAAGGAAAAACTGTGGCAAACAAAACATAACTACTCTGGGACTGTGAACAAAAGAAAACGTTGAATTAAGTAATTGTGTATCAGTAGTACCAAGGAATACTAGTGAAGAAAGGTGAGAACATCATTACTGGGGATGAAACTTGGATCCCTCACTATGATTCTAAAAGTGAACAGGCAGGAGTGAGTTGAGATGTGTCTCAGAGAATGATAGGGTACCATGGTGAGGTCATCAGTACTGTGATAAAACTTGGATTCATATCACTATGATTCCAAAAGTGAACAGACAAGTGTGACTAAAGATCTGTCAGGAGACTCAAAGAATGGTAGTGGGGCAAGGTGAGAACCTCATTACTGGTGATGAAACTTATGAAGCTTGGAAATAATCATAAAAGTGAACAAGCAAGTGTGAGCAGATGTGCCAGTATTCTCAAAGAGTGGTAGAGGAGCAGCATGGCGAAGACATCATTACTAGTAATGAAAGTTGGATTCACCACTATGATTCCAAAAACAAAAACCTTTTGCAGTTTCGAAATGAGAAATTTATTTGAGTTGTAAGAGGAAAAATGTTCCATTAATGGGAACATGTAGATCTATGCTCTGAGCTGTTACAGAATGGCCCGTCAACATGGACTGCTCCTATAGACATCATTGAAGAACTAAGCATTTTATGTACTTTCATATCAAGTGGATAATTCTTCATGTAATCTTTGTATCTTTTGTTTGGGAATAAGAGTGGTAGAGTAATTTTTCAGCTTATCAGTGGCAACTCTGGAAAGCCTCAAAATGCACAATAACTGAACCAAGAGCTGATGACTGGTAATGGCAATCTTGCAAGATTGTGCTAATGAGGGGGCAGTATCCTCAACTGACGTGCTATCTGCACATTTTGTTTCCAAGCACATCTGTTTTATAGCAGTGTACACTTCCTTTCTTCCTTCTGGACATAATTTTTGTATGGCTTGATATTTTGGTAACAAAAGCGTAGCTATGGGGCAAGTAAAATTTATATTTCTCTTTCAACAAAATTAGAGAGCTGATCTTCAGAAACGTAATTTCTTTAGAATCACTGGCTTCTAGTGTGCTTGCTTCTGAAGCTCAAAGAACCACAATAGCACTAAATGTGTGGCTGGTTCATTATCACCTTCCATCTTTTCATAGCCTTTCTGAAGATATGTAAAGAATTTATGAGGGCTGCAACTAGACTGACAAGGTACATTCACAAAGTGTCGCATGGGCATTGAACTCATGTTTTGTACGTAGGCATAACCGATCCACTAGATTTCAGTAACGCACATTTTAGCTGCCCATTCTGATTTGTAATAGAATGTCAGTTGCAGTTTACACCAGACTGAATTACTGTCTTCATCATGTGAAGTACATGAAGAAGAAAAAGACATTGCAAACACTATCTTCGGTTTGATCAAGAAACTTGAAGATGCCATTATCACTGAAATCCTGAAGAATGAAGAACTAGTGCAAGTGCCTTCAAGGACATTACTGATGCCAAACCAATTTATGAGCCTTTTACTGATGATGTAGCTAATGACTATGTTCCTTTCAATTACGTCAAGAAGGTGATTGAAGCCAGTTATGCACCAGAAGGGTCAAGGACAGGAACTATCCATCCCATTATCAGACATATTATGAATAACAAGGAACAAAACGGAGAAACTCAAGATCATATTGGAATATGCTTGGCCTACTTTTCAACAGGCAAGGGCCAATTTCATGGCTGTGCATGATGTTGATATAAGGCAGTGGGCATGCACAAAAGCTAGAGCGCTTGGACTGACAGATTTCAAAGCTGGATCTACCTGGGTGTAGAATTTTAAGACAGTTCACAAGACTGAGTTGCAAAGTTACGCAGTTTGTAAAGTACAAACATGCTTAAGCGCAAAAAGAGATAGAGAATTCTGAGACTGCATTTAGTATTGAATTCACGGACACTATCGTTACTAATTATTCAGCACCTGAAATTTTAAATACCGATCAATCTGTATTTAATTATGACATTCAGAGAGACTGCACACTATCTAGCATGGGTGAACGGGACACAATCAGCATCTGGAATATCACATTTATATACAATTCAGCCAATTATTTCAATGGAAGGTAGACTTCTTTCTCCACCACTCATTGTCTTCCATGAACCAAGTAGTACATTTAGTCCCCTTGTGCAAAGGAAAATGAACAGAACTCTGAATGTATACATAACGGTTTCAAAATTAGGCAAAGTGGACAAGTGTATTCTTGAACAATGGTGAGATAACTGTCCTCCCCCAATGTTGGAACAAAATGCTGCCTGGTTCTGGATTCAGTTTCACTCCATCAACAGATTCTGTTTGTAATTCCAGATAAACACATACAGGTAACAATCATTCCAACCGGTATAATATCCCTTATTCAACCTTTGGATGTATACATTTTCTGCCAGTGGAAAAATTTTGCTAAACATTTTGATGAGTGAATTTTACTCGTCAAAATTGGTACTTAACTCCACAGTCGTAATGCTATCATCAACCTTCATGCACTTATTCATGCCCCCATATTCAACATGATCAAGCATGCCTGGAAAAAAGCTACATTTCCAGTTGAATGTGATGCTTTTGATGCTCCTGACATTGTTATCTGGAATACGGAAGATTCAAGTTGCTCAACACCCAACTGCACCATTTATCCAGTGCGCATATTGTCATTTACATTTGTGTTTAATACATTTCTACACCAAGACCCACAAACATGCTTAATAATAGGTACATAATAGAATAATCATTATGTTATAGCTGTGTTACCTGTCCTATTCATTATTACACCACTAACTATAAGGCTCATCAGTATGTATAATTACTGCTATGGGCAGCTAAACTTGGTTAGTTTTAACCTTGCTGCTCTTACACCTGATTGTTACTTCCCATTGAGAACTCGTAATTGCCAAAAAGATGCAACAAGACTAGCAAGGTTATTAGCCTTGCTAAACCCTTTTATCTTGTTTAGTGTGTATTGCATGTTGCATAACATCAAGGGTCATAACAAAGTGATCGTCTTGCAATGCAACAAACACTATTCTTAATATTGTTTTCAGTGTTATCATTTGCATAAAAATAAAACAGTTTCCATTAAAAGAAATATATAAGTTTATGCTGAAAATCATATTTGGTTATTTTTTTAAATGGCCCATATCATCCACTTTAACTAGCCCCTCCCCTACCTTCATACCTCTGTGAAAGTAATTTTTCAATTCCTAGCTTTGTTGTGCAGGTTTAAGGTGACTCACTCTGTATACTAATGTTAGATATTCAAGCAGCAAACAATCTGTAAACCTCCCTAAACAGACATTGCAGTTATGAGAAAATGTCTAATTATACTGGAGCTAAGCTATGCAACTCCTGAATTGAAAACATAAAAAAAAAAAAATAAAAAGAGTGAAATTGACAAGAATTTCAAATTCAAATTTGCAGGAGTTTAATTGTTGTAGTGGTTGCACCACGTATAGGCACCAATTAGAAGCTGTTTTAGCACTTAATGGATGCCAATTTTGCGGGATATTGTTTCTAGGAGTATTCGGTCCACGTACAGTACAAACTTTCTGGTGGCCTTCGCCCCACATTTAAGAACCAACTTTTTATTTTAATCTTTATTTATTTATTTATATATATATATATATAAGTATGCCTCAACTGCGTCATTAGTAATTTGTAGAGCATGTCTCTCTTAACAGGGCTGGTACGGCTAAAGAACGAAGGCTCACACAAATTATAATTGTATTTTAATTTTTTTTTTATTAATCCTTCACACGATAAAATAACACTTCACTGATGTATCCTACTATAGAGCTGTGAGATTATTGTTAATTACACGTTTTAACAGTTAAACGTGTATTATTCTCATCGCAATGAATTTTCATGTCTGACACTGAACCTGTACCAAACCGAAACTGCTTGGATACGCTTTCTTGCAGCATCTATCGCCTGAATTTGCAAATTTTCTCTATTTCTAGTCTGTAATTGGCTAAGCCTACTCCAATAGAATACCTTTATTTAACTTTTTTTAGTTGTTGATTGGCTATTTATAAACTGTTTTAAATATTACATTATATTGTCCCAAGAACTATTAGTTGCCTTTTTAATGTTTCTAATTTATTGTCGTCTCAAAGCTACCTCATTGTTAGCAACTTTTGGCTTCTACTTTGTAATTCTGTTTGCTACGAAAGGCAGTTTGCTTCTATTCTCAGAGCTCCTACATTGTTAAACTACGTAATACATTCACATAACATTTTTATGCATGTACATAATAATATAAACATAATACAATGACTGTAATATACACTTTATATATTATACACATATTGTTTTAAGGCGGGCTGTTATTTTTTTTAATATTATATAATTAGATTGATATCATTTAAGCTATAAAAATACTGCCTCAAATTTAAAAAAAACATAGGGTTGATGAGTATTTAAATAATGAAATTTAGAGTGTCTTTGTTTATAGAGCAATTTGAAATTTTACATTTTCTATATAGAATTAACCATCATGTTATAATACAATTTTATTTACTTATCCATTTTAACTAATAAATAAAGAGGTTAATCTATGTGTGTATATTACAACTACCTCTATATGTATATTTGCTTCCTTGCATATTCAATATTGTGCTTATACGAGGGTGGTGGTCTAAAAAGTTTCTGACCTAATAAAGATACAAGACTTTTTTTTTTTTTTTTAATTTTTCAACATAGTCTCCTTGTAACTCTACACACTTCTCCCAGCAATGCTCCCATCTCTGTAACCCGTCCAAATAGTACTCTGCATTTTTCTCTGCAAAATAATTGTTCACGAAGGTGATTGCCTCTTCATTTGACAAAAATCTCTGTCCTCCGAGTGCAATTTTCAGATGAGGGAACAAAAAGAAGTCGCTTGGGGCTAGATCTGGTGAGTAAGGCAGATGGTCAAGCAGTTCAAACAGTAATTCGTGGATTTTCGCCATTGCAACCGCTGAGGTGTGAGACGGTGCATTGTCTTGGTGAAACAGGATTTTCTTTTTCTGCAAATGTGGCAGTTTTTCCGCAAGTTCTGCCTTCAGCTTGTCAAGTAATGATGCGTAATATGCTCCTGTAATGGTTCTTCCTTTTTGAAGATAATGATTAAAATAACTCCATGACTATCCCAAAAAACAGTCGCCATCACTTTCCCAGCCGAAAAAACAGTTTTTGTTTTTTTTGGAGCCGGTTCCCCCTTTGCAGTCCACTGTTTGGACTGTATTTTTGTTTCGGGCGTATAATGGTGTATCCAAGTTTCATCTACAGTAATTAATCGGCGCCAAAACTCGGATTTATTGTGCCTAAACTGCGCCAACAGAGCATTGGAAATGTTTATTTGAACACGTTTTTGGTCAAACGTGAGCAAACGTGGCACCCAACGCGCGGACAGCTTTCTCATGTCTAAATGTTGATTTAATATGTGACAAACACATTCTTTTGACATGTTCATAGCCTCTGCTATCTCTCTCACTTTAATTCGGCGGTTGTCTAGCACCATTTGGTGAACTTTGGCGATGTTTACGTCGGTAGTTGCAATTTTTGGACGTCCCGAACGTTCATCCTCTCCCAAGCTCTTACGTCCATGTTTAAATTCAGCTGCCCAAAATTTCACTGGTAAATTATGGTGCAGAGTCCCCCAAACACAGAATCCAACTCATCTTTGATTTGCGTAGGCGTATTGCCTTTTAAAAACAAATGTTTAATGACAGCTCGATACTCGATTTTGTCCATTTTCATAAAAACACTCACATCACCTCACTCAAACGACTGTTACATAACAACTGAAACTTTGGTGAGTAACTGTCAACAGATGAACAACAAAATTCACTAGCTTTTATTTACGAGTGCTGCCATCTTCATGTTGAGGTCGGAAACTTTTCAGACCACCCTCGTACATCATGGATCTAATGAACAACAGGTAGCTACATACAAACCGCAGAGCTACAATACTGTCATTTGTCGTGAAAATTAGAAGATACAGTAATGTCCAAGTAGACTTCATCTTAAAGATTTATGTCCCTGGTATTTTAGATCCCAGTGGTTAATTTGAGGCCCATATAAAACTATCCTAACAAAATGACTTTAATGAAGTAGGACATGTACATTCAAAAGTGGCTTATTACAAAACAACATGTGTGCTGTTTTTATCTGCTACTTCAGAAATGTTGAGTGAATACACCTCTCTTAAAATTTCATGCAGCAAGCATTTTGCCTTCATGGGAATAGTTTATACTACAGGGTTGATGCTTGAAAAGTCCATTTCTTAAAAATTACATGTTTTATATTTTTTGCCCCATGAGATAATTTATGGTACTTGAAGTTGTATGCTTGAATAAAGCTCTTGTTGCAAATTTTACAAGCATATGTTTTTTTGCCCTCATGAATTAATTTATGCTGCTTCAGGCCTGATGCTTGAGCAAACCTCTTGTTACAAATGTCACATTTGTATGGTCTTTTGTCCTCATGGGTTAACTCATGCCGTTTCCTGTATGATGCTACAAGAAAGCTCTTCTTACAAATTTTACACATGTGTGAAGTTCTTCCCTTGAGAACTAATTTATGTTGTTTCACTACTGAAGCTTGAGAAAAGCTTTTGTTGCAAATGTCACATGTGTGTGGTTTGTTACCCAGATGACTTGCGCTGTGCATTTTTAACCATGATGAAAAAACAAAATTCTTCCCATAAATTTTCCATTCAATTGGTGTTTTGCAATTTTGTGTTGAACTGGAATCTTCAATATTTGAAACCACCACATAGTTCAGATTCTTCATAGATTCTTCAAGTATCTGTGGTTGGCTGAGACTGAACGAATGGGATGCCTTCGTTAAATTGGCTTTTTTGTTACCATATTTGGTTTCCCCTGAATTTGCACAGGTGAAGAAAGAGGTGACATCATTGCTGTTTCTGCAGATCGATTCTGTATGCAACCTGAAATATTACAACGCATATTGTCAACAATCATAGTCCTGGAGAAGAGAGCAACAGAATCAACAAAGAATTTCAAAGAACATATTTTGTTATCTTTCTTCTATGGAATTCCCACTGTATTTTAAGATAAAATAAATTTACCTTTTCTGTTTTTTCTGCCGGTGAATTAATGCTCTTCAGTATTATGTTTCTTTCTAATTACCTTAAGGCATCTAATAGCATCTTTACACTGTATTAATTATAAAATTACAATAAAAATTGTACCACATTAGCCATTTATGTAAACTATGTTTAAACATAGTAGATTATGCAACAATTATTCACAATTAACCAAGGCATTTAGCAAACACACTGTATTTGATTCAGGTCATTTTTCATTAAATGCTGTAGAAGATTATTTCCCATTTGAGATTAGTATCTCTTTATGAATGAGGAACAAATGAACTGAGTTAAGGGGAAAACGGATGAAAATGTCATCAAAAACGACAAAATTTCACATTTTGTGTTTTTTGTACCAAAAAATACTAGGTAGTTTGAAGTGTACATATGCAAAGTTTTAAAACACTACAGTGTCTGGAAGTTGCTCTAATTACATCATATTTAAAGGTCTGTACTCCTTAAATGTCCCTGAGAAGATACTGGCAGGTGATGAAATGCTGCATGAAGCACGAAATCCGCTAATTTTTACCGATTTCTGTGGCATTTTTTCAGCGAAGGTTAGTTTCTGATTTGTCATTGAGCCACCCTGATCGGTATAACATACTAACAGCAACTCTGCTGGTAGATGTTGTGAAACATAAAATTATATCTTGTTTCATTTATATGAGCCAGAAACAAGTGTAAATAATTCTGTGATGAAAGGTTAGAAGAGCAAGAATTGTGGTGTACAAAAGAAAAATTTAAGGCAGAAACAGCTGGAGGATAATTGTGAACATATACCTGCTATAAATAATGAAGAGTAAATATATATTGGTGGGCACCAGTTTTACTGTCACCATTGGTGAAGGACCCGAAGTGTAATGACCACAATCAAAAGTGTTTGTATATAGGACTTGGCACTGAAAGGCTTGGTTTATGCTTACAGTTAAGATATTACAAAACCCATGTGTCAAGGTTTTCTAAATGGGTTTCTGGATTTGTAAAAAAAAAAAAAAAAATTCAAACTTTTTTTCAAAAAAGTGTGGAGTGAATTTCATTTTGAAATTTGCAAACTTTTTTAAAGAAAATTTTCAATAATTCTAAAACTAATTGACATACAAAAATGAAACTCTGTCACACAGTTCCACATAACACCCCAAATCTGTGTACAAAAAATTAAGTGTATAGTTTTAAAATTGTGCAAAATAGAAATTTCACCTACCATCCCCATAAGAATATATTTCTTATGTAACATACAATAAAAAAAAATTGAAGAACGGTTGTTGTGGCATTTTAGTAAAATCTCGTGTGGTATGTCAAACTAAGAGATGTGCAAGGCTGAAAATCTTAGATTTGGCCTGGCCTGATCTGAACCAAATCGAAGCCAAACCCTAGGACAGGTTATCCTGTACAACCCAGCTCGTGCCAAATTGTCTGATTTAATTTAATAAAATTATTTTATAATTACTGACTATTTATTATTATAATCATTATCATTATTATTATTATTCCATGAAACACTGATTGCCTGCAGTGGGAAAGGACTTGGGTTCAATTTCCTGTAATGCATATTTCTTTCCCTGCTGGAGGCCTGGTATGGGATGCACTCAGGTCCTTGGGACCAAGTGAAGAGCCACTTTATAGAACTAGTTGTGGCGGAGGTTCTAGACTCCAGATGCCATAAGCAGCATGTTGGTGGCCCTATTACTGCATTCTGCATGAATGGAGAGGGACAGAGTCTGCAGCTGCTGTAACGTTATCTGCAACTGACTGAAGCAAGTATTTATTATTACTGCTGATATGAATCTGTGCATGCTGCAATAATAATGCTTTTCCAGGCATCTCAACATAGAGGTCCAAAAACTGTCATAAATTAATTTTTTTTATCTTTACTTTCCTTTCTCACCTTTATTTTCCTATTGCTATTTTTTAATTTCTCAAAAATTGCACTAATGATTTGGATTCTATAACCATATATTTCAGATTTTACATGACTAATAAAATGCATATGCTGAATATGATAAAATTAAATTTCTTCATCTTTATTTCCAAGCCTCAGCCCGGCCTGAGCTCCAGAAACATTTTTCAAACTAACCCCAAACCCAGCATGTGGGCTGGGCTGGGTGTAGGCCTAAGGTCTTCGCCTGAGCTGTACAAACCTCAAACAGCTTTCTCTGTCCATTACAAATTCACATATGGAACATGTATATTACATGTTAATATTTCTGCATCCAGGGCCTCCAAAGAGATATAATTGCCTGTAATCTCTAACGCTGAATCTTGAGCGGGTATCAAATGCGTCAGCAAGTGGTAGATAGCTGGGACCTGCACAGTGGTTATGGTTGATCACCAAACTACTGTGTAGGTTTGTCTCCGAATAATGAATAGAAGACTGTGAACCAACTCCCCAACTCCAAGGTGTTGTGTGTTTCTGTGCCGAAGGGGTGCACGCTGCATGGGAGCCTCTGGGATACCAGTATGGGGAGCTCTGTTGGGGTTGACTGTCTTTCCTCCTACTCGTAGCATTTAAAACAAAACCGTGAAACTGCTCAACGACCTCTAGAAGAAGATTTAACAGTACAAAACAACTCTGAACCATGTGTAGAGGATCTGGCTGCAGGCATTGGAAAAATGAGACTACAGGCCAAGAGACTCTCAGAAGCTCGAAGGAGTAATGAAGGTAAATCTTCAACACAGTAAGGCAGCATCTGCTGCCCTCAGTATGATTAAGACCTGTGATGTCCCACTCATCCAGGAACCTTGGTGTTACAAAGGGGCAATAAAAGGTCTTAAGGATGCTGGCGAGAAATTAATTTATAACAGAGCCAACAAGACTCAAAAAACATGCGTCTTAGTTAAAAATTACTTAAATATAGTGCTGTTACGGAATCTTTGTTCCAGAGAACCTATGGCAATCACAATAAAACTAATGGGGGGAAGGTGGAATGAGGGAGTTTATACTCAGAGTGGTCTACTTCCCACTAGAATATGTAATTTCACCTCCTACAAGGGATTTAGCCACCTATTGTTCCAATAGACAACAGCTGGTAATTGGCAGTGACGCTAACTCCCATCACATTACTTGGGGGAATACAGTAAGAAATGAAAGAGGTGAGTCTTTATATTGAGTTATCTTGAGATACTGAATGTGGGTAACAGACCTACCTTTGTTTCTACAAGAAAGCAGGAAGTTATCAACATAACTTTTGCAACCAATTGTGTGGGAAACTTTATTAAAAATTGGCATGTGTCCGAGGATGAAGGTTGTTCAGACCACACATACATTTCTAAATAAATCAGAATTTATTGGGACCCAAAAAGAACTGACTAGAATTCCTACAGTAAAGACCTAGTCAGTAATCTGAATAAGATGGACAATAAGATTTTGATTGTAAAGATTTAAAAATTGTGGCAGAGCATTTGCAGGATGCAATTATCTCAGCATTTAATAATTGTCCTCTGAAAATAAAACAAGCCAACAGAAATGCACCCTGGGGAAGTCCTTGCAAGTAAAAGGAAGAAAATTTGCAGATTGTTTAACTTTGCAAAACGAACCAAACAATGGACTGCATATAGCAGACCATTGACAGAACACAATAAATCCTTGAGGAAGGCCAAGGACTCATGGAGGAAGCATACTGAGGACATAGAAACAGCCCTAATTTGTTAAGACTTCAGAAAGCTCTTAGAAAACATCCATAAAGCTTTATTAGCAATCTCCAATTGGTAAATGGAGAATATACTCAAACAGAGGAGACAATGGAAGTACTATTTCAAGTTCACTTCCCTGGATCAATTATTCCTGATGAACCTGAGGGAAGATGGAACAATCTGGGACTGAAGCTCTCTAGGAAGAGAGCCTCCAGGGCAGACTGGGAAATCGCCAAGGAAGTCATCAATATGGAAATTTAAAATGGGCAGTATTCTCATACAATCCCATTAACATCCAGTAAGCAATGAAATAATGTCCATTATACTTCAGCAAGGTTTGATGAATTATAGAAAATGTTGATACAAATCCTAAGAGCAAGTTTGGCCTTAGGATACATACCAATGAACTGGAGACATCTTAGGGTGGTATTTATACCAAAGCAGGGAAACCGTTGACCCTGGCTGAATCCCTATGACCCATTAGTTTAATGTACATAATTCTCAAAACTCTTGAGAAATTAATATAGACATATAAGAGGAGGTATATCCTCTGCACCAGAATCAGCAACCAGGTCAACTGAAACTGCCTTTTTTCAGGTTGCCATTAAACTGGAAAAGACAATTCAGGAAAAGGAGGCGGTACTTAGCACCTTCATTGATACTGAGGGTGTCTTTGATAACATCTCCTTTAATGCAATAACTACTGCCGCAAGGAAACATGAATTGATGAAACCTGTTGTAGGTAGATTCAATCCATGCTGAGAGGTAGAATACTTCATACAAGCCTCATGGATACTAACTTAGCTGCAAATGTCATGAGCAGTTGTCCACAGCGTGGGGTGTTATCACGCCTACTATGGAACCTGATGGTTGATGGGCTATTTGTTCAAGCAAGTAACCTAGGCATTGATATATCACAATATCATCTTCATCATAGTTTGAGGTAAATACACAGGAACAGTCAGGGAACTCAGTCAGACCTGAATAACGTGACAAAATGGTTGGAAATGAGGGCTTATGTATTAGTCCTCATAAAACAGCCATAAATCCACTTGCCAGAAGAGACATAAAGGGATTAGGATCTCTATATCTTCAAGGTAAAAAACTCAAAATGTCTGAGGAAGTCAAAATTCTTGGGAATCACTTTTGACTCCAAGATGGATTGGAATCAGCATTTCAAGAAAACAACTTTTGAAGTAGTTAAATGCATATGTGATAGAAGATGGGGACTAACATCAGCTGTGATCCTGGATTATACCAGGATAATCATGCCATCAATAACCTATGGAGCACCGATTTGGTGACCAAGGTCCTTCAAACAGGCTCTAAAAATCAACCAAATAAAACTCAAAGAACAGCATGTATGGCTGTTGCAGGAGTTATAGAAACAACTCCTACTGCAGATATGAAGACTCTTGAACCTGACTCCATTGCATTTACTTGTAATGAAGGAGGCAAGAGTGGTACTCTATAGACTACAACATGCTAAGCAACTGAGAATTCCTGAAATACATAGGAGATACACCGTCAGGCTATATAATTCAAATTAAACATTTTATACAGAACTTCAGGTTCATTACTGATCCTAAGTGTTGGGATGAATAAATCTGTGGAAACTCCTGAGAAAACTTTGATGTAGTTTACCGATGGCTCAGGAACAGGATCTGGAGTATATGGCATAAGACAAAGATGCAAAACGTTTTTTGCACTGATTTACTGTAGAAACCCACAAACACCTCTAGCCTCATCAGAATATTACCAGAATTGCATCAACAAACCCTGAGAGAGACACATCTAACAACCATTGTAACTCAAAGGTGACATCTATATCCCTTCCTGACAATTGGCAAAGGCAATATAAATTGATTTCCATTGACAAAACACTGTTAGATCTATTGTTGCCACAGAAAGGCAGGATTTTCAAAGTGGAAGGACAAATACCATGTATTAATTATTCAAACATTCCTAAACCCAAGGAAAGTTGACTGGGGTTTCCCTAATGCAGAAACATCTAGAAATTGAGCAATTATACAAAGAAATGCTGCTTAGCAAGTCCATATTTGTTTCATGTGCTTTGCTGGCATCATCCTGTAAGTCAGAAGAGTGAGGACTGCAATCATTGTTACAAGTGTGCAACAACCTGTTGGAATTCTGCATCTGTGTTGTTCAGTTTGAGTTCCACAAAATGATTCACAAGGGAAAAGATCTCACCTGGACAAAGAGTTGTAGTTAACTGCACACAAACTGGAGTTAGCTACAATAGCATTATTTGCTACAAAAATCAGAAGCTACACCAATGTCCAAGTAAGCTTCAAATTACACTAAATGTGCCTGGTATACATCAACCTGAAGTTATGTATTGAGACCGGAAGCCTTATAAGGTAGGCGACTTTTAAGTAGATCATAACATGCTTGACATGTTATTTATTTTGTAATATAACTGGTACTAAAATAATAATAATAATAATAATAATAATAATAATAATAATAATAATAATAATAAGATGATAATGATTAATAATAATAATGATAATGATGATGATGATGATAATAATAATAATAATAATAATAATAATAATAATAATAATAATAATAATAATAATAATAATAATAATATGATAATGATTAATAATAATAATAATGTGGTTGGATTATTCCAAAGTTAATTTATTTGAAACCCATATAAAGCTATTCTAACAAAATTAATACATCAAATTGTTTTCTTTATGAGATAAAATAACACTTTCAACATCAATGCAAATATGTCCTATTATAAACACAGCATTTCAGAATTGAGAACTAAGTTAACTTGTTCTTAGTTGTCATGAATAGCAGCAGTTTGCCTTCATGAAATTATCTGTGATATTTCATAGCTGATACAAGAGAAATCTATTGTTTTAAATTTCACAGAGGTGCAGTCTCTTGCACTCATGAGTTTATTTATGGCATTTCAGAATGCATACTGAATGAAGCATTAGCTACAAATTTCATATCTGGTGTCTTCTGGCCTCAGGAATTAATTTATGTTGTTTAAATGTGAAGTTCAAGTAAAGCACTTACAACTACACTTAAGTGCAAGCTTTTCCTTCATTCTTTAATTTATACTGTTTCAAGTTAAATCTTTAATAAAGCCTATGTGTGTGGTTTCCTGCTCCCATGAGTTAATTTATGCTCTTTTAGGTTTGAGGTTGAATAAACTTCTTACAAATTACACCTGTCTGCGGTATTTATCACTATAAGCTAAATTACGCTCTTTCAAGTTGTATTATGCTTGAGTAGAGGTCCTTTTACGATTTCGCCTGTAAGTGTGGTCCTTTGCATTGTGAGTTAATTTATGCTTTAATGGCATCTATACTTGTAAAGCTCTTGTTACAAATTTCACTGTGTGTGGTCTTTTGCCACTATAAGTCAATTTATGTTTTTATTTAAAGGTGAGTCGGAATTGTTACACTAACATCACTTAAGTTTACTCACTTAACCGTTTCCCGAAACATGTTAAGTGAGTAAACTTAAGTGATGTTAGTGTAACAATTCCGACTCACCTTTAAATAAATTCAATACACATCACTGTTTCCAGCTTCTTTTCATTACAATATATACGTCAATTTATGTTGTTTCAGTTGGAGGCTATGTGAAACCTTTGCTACAATTTTCACACTGGTGTTTTGCCCTCATGAAGTAAGTTATGCTGTTTCAGGGTGCGTGCTCGAGTGAAGCTTTTGTTACAAATTTTACATGTATATGGTCTTTTACCCTCATGAATTAATTCATGCTGTTTCAGGTTTGATACCTGAATAAAGGTCTTGTTACAAACTTCACATGTGTGTGGTCGTTTACCTTCATGCATTAATTTATGCTGTTTCAGGGTGAATGCTTGCGTGAAGCTTTTGCTACAAATTTCACATCTGTGTGGTCTTTTGCCCTCATGAATTAATTTATGCTGCTTTAGGTTTGGTGCCTGAGTAAAGCTCTTGTTACAAATTTCACATGTGTATGGTCGTTTGCCCTCATGAATTAATTTATGTTGTTTCAGGTTTGATGCTTGAGTAAAGCTCTTATTACAAATTTCACAAGTATGTGGTCGTTTGCCTTCATGAATTAATTTATGCTGTTTCAATTGTGATGCTAGAGTAAAGCTCTTGTTACAAATTTCACACGTGTGTGGTCTTTTGCCCTCATGAATTAATCTATGCTGTTTCAGGTTTGGTGCCTGAGTAAAGCTCTTGTTACATATTTCACATATGTGTGGTCTTTTGCCCTCATGAGTTAATTCATGCTGTTTTAAGTGTGATGCTTTAGTAAAGCTCTTGCTACAAGTTTCACATGTGTGTGGTCTTTTGACTTCATGAATTAATTTATGCTGTTTCAGGGTGGATGCCTGAGTGAAGCTTTTGTTACAAATTTCACATGAGTGTGGCTTTTTTCCCTCATGAGTTAATTTGTGTTGTTTCAGGTTATATGCTTTAGTATAACTCTTATTACAAATTTCACATGTGTGCGGTCTTGTACCTCGATGTATTAAATTGTGTTTTTGTAACTGTGATAAAAACCCAAAACTATTCCCACAAACGTTGCACTTGTATGGTGTTTTACAATTTTGTATCAGACTGGAATCCTTCACATTTGAATCCAACATACTGAGTGGTTGAGATTCTTCAAGTATCTGTGGTTTGTTGGAGCTCAGCAAATGGCATGGCTCAGTGATATCAGGCTCACAGTTACCAAAGATGGTTTCCTCTGAATTAGTATTTGTGAGGAAACAGGAGGCACTGTTGCTGTTTCTGCAAACTGATTCTGTATACAACCTGAAATATTACAATACATATTATCAACAATCATGATCCTGAAGAGAGCAACAGAGGTACTAAAGAATTTCAAAGGAAAAGCCATTATGGTTAAAGTTCAGCTTTTATTGATGGAGCTTCAGCTGACTGATGATTATCTGATTTACAGTAAGTTAAATAATTTCTGCAGCTTTGCTGTTACAAAATTAATGCACTTCAATATTTTTGTTGCAATTCACTTTAATGCCTAAGTCCCAACACACTATATTTATAAAAGAAAGTATTTTATTTTTTAATATAAAACTAAATTTTCATAGGTTTAAATTCAATTATTTTCTGTTACAAATGGAATGTAGGAGCCACATTTTAAGTGAGTTAAGATCATTCACATGAAATCCTGTGAAGTATAATTTTTCAGTGGTATGGTGAATGTTCATTATATAGACGAATATCTAATAGGTGAAAATTGTACACATGTGTGTAAATGTATGGAAAGCTAAGCATATTAAATTTCTATCTTTTTAAATGATTGACCCGAAGAGACCAACAAATGTCTGCTTTAAAAGACAAATGATGATGATGATGATGATGATGATGATGATGATGATGATGATGATGATGATGATGATGATAAAAATAAGTTAAACAGTGGTATTGCGAATTCATTTATTTTACATAAGTCTGGAAACACAAATGTTATTTGAAAAATGGGCATCTACAGCCAATCTTATTTGTTACATCCACATCCATTTCTCTAGCCATTAAAAACTCACAAATAATCCTATAAATTACTGTGTTTACATAAAAAGCGACTACACTATGGATGATTCATGTTGTCCCAGAATTACTATGAATTAAACAATAATTGCACAGCATTCTAAAGATGCATAAATACATTCCGATAGTTCTGTAACAGCTAGGATCAGAAAAACAGAGAGAAAAAAAAGTTGTAAATAATGCATTTAAACTTCATGGAATATTTAAAAGAACAAAGCTAAAAAGAAAATTACTTGATTATTTGTCAAAGTTATGCAAAGTTTTTAAGACACTGGTATATTATCTAAACTCTGTTATGATCTTAGTTATTCAAAATTAAAAAAAGGATGAAAAGGATCTCACGTCTATTATGGAGTACTCGATATATAATAAATATTATTCATTGTCTCCGAAAGATTTTTTTAGCCAAAACTGTTAAATGCAGTTTTTCTTTAAACATGAAAGCTGGCATTTATCTAAGTTGGTTTTGAGTTATACTGTTCTCTCTCTCTCCCTCCCAAAAAGTATTTTTTGGGGCAGAGAGGACCCAAAAATAATTTAACAGTATATATGTATATTACATTTAAAAGGGCAAATAAAATAAAGAGTGCAGAAAACCAGATGTGGCTAGAGCCTCAGAGAATGGTAGTGGCACAGGATGAAGACATCACTACTGGTTACCAAACCTTTTATTCAACTTTATGATGCTAAAAGTGAATACTGCGAGTAGAGATGTGTAATAGTCTCAGAGAATGTAGTGAAGCACGATGAAGACATCATTACTGGTTACCAAACTTTTTATTCAACTTTATGATGCTAAAAGTGAATACACAGCTATTGCGAGTAGATGTGTAATAGTCTCAGAGAATGTAGTGAAGCACGATGAAGACATCACTACTGGTTACCAAACTTTTTATTCAACTTTATGATGCTAAAAGTGAATACTGCGAGTAGAGATGTGTAATAGTCTCAGAGAATGTAGTGAAGCACGATGAAGACATCATTACTGGTTACCAAACTTTTTATTCAACTTTATGATGCTAAAAGTGAATACACAGCTATTGAGTAGAGATGTAATAGTCTCAGAGAATGTAGTGAAGCACGGTGAAGACATCATTACTGGTTACCAAACTTTTTATTCAACTTTATGATGCTAAAAGTGAATACACAGCTATTGAGTAGAGATGTAATAGTCTCAGAGAATGTAGTGAAGCACGGTGAAGACATCATTACTGGTTACCAAACTTTTTATTCAACTTTATGATGCTAAAAGTGAATACACAGCTATTGAGTAGAGATGTAATAGTCTCAGAGAATGAGTGAAGCACGGTGAAGACATCATTACTGGTTACCAAACTTTTTATTCAACTTTATGATGCTAAAAGTGAATACTGCGAGTAGAGATGTGTAATAGTCTCAGAGAATGTAGTGAAGCACGATGAAGACATCATTACTGGTTACCAAACTTTTTATTCAACTTTATGATGCTAAAAGTGAATACTGCGAGTAGAGATGTGTAATAGTCTCAGAGAATGTAGTGAAGCACGATGAAGACATCACTACTGGTTACCAAACTTTTTATTCAACTTTATGATGCTAAAAGTGAATACTGCGAGTAGAGATGTGTAATAGTCTCAGAGAATGGTAGTGGCACAGGGTGAAGACATCATTACTGGTTACCAAACTTTTTATTCAACTTTATGATGCTAAAAGTGAATACACAGCTATTGAGTAGAGATGTAATAGTCTCAGAGAATGAGTGAAGCACGGTGAAGACATCATTACTGGTGGAGAAACTTGGATACATCACTATGATCATAAAAATGAAGGGTCAAGTGTATGAAATGGGTCAATAGTCTCAGGGAATGCTAGTGGAGCATGGTGAGGAAATCATTAGTGGTGATTAGACTTGGATTAATCACTATCATCCCAAACCTAGTAGATGTATGCTTCGCTGGAATCATTGATGGGATCCTCACTGTTTTCACTGATGGGCGCTCTTATGAATTACCAAACATGTTTTATAGTTTTGCTGTTGAAAAATGCTCTTCTATGGTGATTCTCCTTCCCCAATATATTAATTACAAATTTTACTCTATTTCAATTAATACATAAAACATGGAAACTTAGTGGAATTAAGCTATGTTTTAGTTAGTGAACTGCCATGTATTTCAAATTACCCATGACTAGAGGCCATATTATATATAGTGAAATAAAATCCCACTAAGAAGTCCCTATAACACACGCACACACAATGGTGGTTATTCCAGAATAAAAATATGCAGTGTGGCAGCAGATTATTGTTTTAAAAACAGGTTTATATCCTCAAGCTAAAGCTGTCTTATCACACTATGACTGAATTTATGAAACTTTTGCACGAATTAGTTTAATATCCATAGAACTTGTAAATACCCAGTAATTTTTTTTTCTTGGGAGAAGTGAGAACCTTGAAAGGCCTACCCAAGGAACCCAATCTACTATGATTTAATCTAGAAGCTAATGATAATGCAACAGTAGACTCTTCTGCCCCATGAAGATGGACCTCTGAATGTTTAGTTGTATAACCGTTGTTTAATAACATACAAAATAAAAAATGTGTACTTTATTTGCATACCACACAGTTAATCACCAACATACAAAACCGTTATCATATTATCATAGCAGACACTAGTTTGCCTCTCTGTAAGAAATCAGATTTCTAGACAGTGTTAGCTTTTAAAGGGATGATTTTCATTGCAAAAATGTTGTGGCACTGGTGACCTTATAATTTTTTACAAATTGTAATATGTCCCTTATCTTTGGTAAACTGTCTTTCTTGAATACGACATCCTCCCTGGTGTGGTGGTTAACATGCTAGCCTCTAGTTCCCACAATCACAGGTTCAAATCTGGTAGAGAGTGATGGACTTTTTCGGGTGTAAAATCCTTGGCATGGCTCCCTTGAAGGGAAGTAAAGCTGGTGGTACCGTGCTGTAGATGTACGGTACATAAAAGAACCTCAAGCCTGATAGAGAGGTCTCTGAGCAAAATTACCAGTTTTTCACACCAAATATAGAATGGGATACTAAGGACCATAGCAATTAAAGAGCGTCCATAAATAAAACTCAATTTATTTTCTTTCTTGAATACATCTGACAGCAGTGTTTTTCTAATGTATTTTCGCATTCTGTTTAATTTTAAACATTCCAATATTTACACTTAATGCACAGATTTGAAAAGATTTTGTTAGTTTGTTTGTTTAAGGGTGTTCAACTGCTAGGTCATTAGCGCCTTTGTAAGACAAATCATGGCAAAGGCCAGAGATAAAAATCAGTAGAAAACTTCAAGGCAAAGGCCAGAGATAAAACTGAATAAAAAAAAACTCAAAGCAAAAGCCAGAGATAAATATCAATATAAAAACATAGCACACGTCATACATAACTT
The DNA here is from genome assembly GCA_030765065.1 of Deroplatys truncata. Classification (NCBI taxonomy): domain Eukaryota; kingdom Metazoa; phylum Arthropoda; class Insecta; order Mantodea; family Mantidae; genus Deroplatys; species Deroplatys truncata. The sequence continues at coordinate 201,580,713 of CM060987.1, forward strand.
ATCAATATGAAACACTTGCTATTAAGATGACTAAATCCACATTTTTAAATTTACTTTTGACAAATAATTAAAAATCCTATCAACCGCTTGCTTATCATCCACTAAGACCTCTGCAAGACTGTCAGGCAGTTGCAGAGGTCCCGATGATGTGCTAGAGCAATACACTCTAGCAACACATGACAGACCGAAAGACCTTCGCCAAAAAGTGGACAAATAGGAGATGGGTCGCCCTTATAAAGGGTAACTGTGCTTAAAATTGCAGTGACCAATTGTGCAACCAAGCCAAAATCACCTCCTCACGACGAGATATGGAATAGGAAGTTACCCAGTTTATTGGAATGTCCTTCACTATCCTAAGCTTATTTCCGTGGAGAGCTAACCACTCCTCGCACCAGCACGACAGCACCGCTCTCCGCACAACAAGCCTAAAGTCTTCCGACGTTACTCGAGGTATTTTAACACTGGGTTCTGTGGTTGCCGCCTTAGCTGCCAAATCCGCAAATTCATTCCCAGGCAAGCCAACGTGACCAGGTATCCAAGCTCACTCCACATTAACGCCAGAAGCGTATAAAACATGGAGGGCATCCTGGATTCGCTGAACAATGGGATGGTAGTTGTACAGCTCATGAAGGCTTTGAAGTGCACTCAAAATGAGAGTCTCCCAATTTTCGACGGCGCACATGCAAAATGGCTCGGTATATGGCATACAGCTCTGCACTATAAATGGATGTGCTATCATGAAAACCGAATGTATAGGGTTCGGTTTTTCATGAACATAAGCACACGCAACACCGTTGGTGCTCTTAGATCCAACAGTGTAGATCAAAATTTGGTCACTGTATCCGGACAGAAAATCTAAAATCAGGTGCGGATACTAAACGTAGGCATCATAAACTTCCGGTATACTGTCATCCCAAGACCTACGTGAGATGCACATAACCAAGGAGGAACACCCTCTTCCTCTTAGCAAACATGTCAAGCATTTCAATGTCGTGCTTTCTTAGAAGCTCCCGGAAGCGAACATCTGCAGGCCTTGGATTAATGGAGCTATTTCTATAACGTTCGTCCAGCACAGTGTGAGAAAACGAAGCGAACGTTGGATGTTGAGGCATACATTTAAGTCACAACCATAATTTCCCAAAAGGAACTCGCGCCGATAACGTAGAGGAGGTTCTGCAGACTAGGTGTAAAGACTCATAACTGGGCTAGTGGGAAAAGCACAAATATTCACTCGAATGCCCCGGTTATGGACTTCGTCTAATCTCCTCAGCACAGGCCGTTGTGCTGAGGAATAAATGATACACCCAGTCTATTTTTGATCGGACCAGTGCGCGATACAGTCGCAGCAAAATAGTCTGATCCGCTCCCCAAGATTTGCTGTTTAATATCCGCAAGATATTCAGAGAACGGTCACATCGCGCTTTCAACTGTGCTATATCCGATGACCAGGTAAGTTTCCTATCAAACGTCAACCCCAGGAATCTCGTCGAATCTGCGAATGGTAGTAAATCTGGACCGAATCGGAGCGAAGGTGGTAATTGTTTCCTACGGCGCCAGAAGTTCACGCAGATTGACTTCTCGATTGAAAAACGAAAGCCGTTTTTAGAACTCCAATCTTGGAGATTATCTAAGCATTGCTGCATACGGCGTTCCAAAAACGACGTAATTACAATAAACGGCAAAGTCGTCTACGAATAAGCATGACGACACCCCTGGAGGAACACATTTCGAGATAGAATTAATTGCTATAGCAAACAGTGTAACGCTTAGTACCGATCTCTGAAGTACTCCGTTCATCTGAACATAAAGGTTCGAATAAACCGAGCCGACCCTTACTCGGAAAAAGCAGTCCTTCATAAACTCCTGAATGAACAGTGGTAAGCGTCCACGTATATTCCAGGCGTGTAGGGAACGTAGTATCCCTGCTCGCCATACGTATCATAAGCCTTCTCAAGGTCAAAAAATATCGCAACAGTTTGACAATTCTTCATGAATCCGTGTCGACAATGACACAAGATGGTCCATTGCTGAACGGCGCCTCCGAAAACCGCACTGCGTGTTAGTCAGCACATTGTCAGTTTCCAACCACCATACCAACCGTCTATTGTTCATGCGTTCCATCACCTTGCAAACGCAATTGGTGAGGGAAATAGGACGGTAGCGGATGGGAGATGACGATCCTTTCCAGCTTTCAAAATAGGTGTGACAGGGCCCTCCCGCCACTTTTCTGGGAAAGTGGCATCAACCCAAACACGATTATAGACCTCGAGTAGGAAAGCCTTACCTTTAGGAGAGAGCTGTCGGAGCATTTGTACGTGGATACGATCAGGTCCTGGTGCTGATAGTCGCGAAGATGAAAGAGCATGTTCTAACTCCAACATGGTGAAGAGGCGATTGTAATCTTCAAGATTTCCTGAACGGAAAGGGAAACTTTGAGATTCAATCTGAGTCTTAATAGGAAGGAACTCGGGCGAATAGTTATCTGAGCTAGACACTTGAGCGAAAGTACGGCCAAATGTGTTAGCCACGTCAAATGCATCAAGAACACCTCCTGCAGCTGTTTTAAGACCAACAATTGGCATGTGGGTCGATGTTCCGGCCACACGCCTTAGCTTATCCCAAACGACAGAGGAAGGTGTATGTCGATTAAATGAAGCTACAAACTTGCCCCATTATATCTTTTGCTATCCTTTATAATATATCTAGACTTGACACGCAGTTTCTTGTATTCAATTAGCTTACCCAGTGCGGGGGACGCTGGAAAACTATAAGAACACGTCTGCGAGCACGGATGGCATTTCGACACCCTTCCATCCACCGAGGGACTGGAAATCGACAAGGGTTGGCAGTCGACCATGGAATAGCTCGCTCAGCAGCAGAAAGAATCCTCTCTGTGGGATGTTTGACCAAGACATTCACGCAGTCGTGCTCATTGTAATTAAACACAGCCAACTGGGAGTAAAGATTCCAGTTGGCTTGATCTAAGTGCCATCTAGGTAGGCATGTGGAACATATATCTTGTGTTAAGAGACTAATAAGACATAGGAAGTAGTAACTAGAGTGTAAATCAGAGATGACATTCCATTGCAAGGAAACTGCTAACTGTGGTGAACAAACTGGAATATCAAGGTGTAAAAAAGTGTTGGAGTTTGAGAGAAATGTAGGCTCTCCGGTGTTCAGAAGAGCTAGGTTATTATTGTCCAAAAAATCAGCAATTACTTTACCTCTCGCACAAGCCCGTGGTGAGCCTCAAAGCGGGTGATGGGCATTAATGTCTCCCACCAACAGAAAGGGCGTTGGTAACTGGGAAACTAGATATTCTAAATCAGTGAGCGAGAGGTCATCGGATGGTGACAGTTAAATGTTACAAATAGTAAATTGGATGGATGACAGTTTAATGTTTACAGTCACTGACTGGATGTTGGACTGTATGGATACAGATGCTACAAATATATCATCTCTGATGAGCATCATAGTGCCCCCGTGCGCAGGAATACCCTTTTCGGGTGTAAGATCACACCGTACTGGGGTATTCCGCCTGATTTGAAAGCTATCTTACGGACGGAGCTTTGTCTCTTGCAAACATAAGACCAAAGACTCATACTTGTTGAGTAAAAGTTCAAGCTCTGGTCGATGTGTTCTAATTCCACAGATGTTCCATTGTAAGATAGCCATTAAAATTATAACGGGGTAAGTTCTTAATCGTAGAAGTTTACTATGTTACTACTTTTTGTTTGGTGTCGGGCTAACACCTTTAATGGAGGATTTATCGTGCCTTTTTCTCACTGTCGTTCTGACAGTGTGGGCAGAAGCCTCCTGCTCCATCTCCTCCACGGGGGAGGACCCCTTTCCAATAGAAAATCTCGGTTCGAGAACCTCGAACTATTGGAAGTTGGGATCGGCGAAGATGTTGATCGCCGATCTGAGTCCTTCCCAGAAGATTCCTCAGAAGAGATGCTCGTGGATCTTTTTTACCCTTAGGTGTTCTGGGTGCAGACTTATCGCTTTCCTTTAGGAAGTCGGTTCTCACATAACTGGTCCTGAATTTTACTGGTGATGCATTATATACTACAAGCTTGCCAGTCTTATTATTTGAGATCGACAGTCTTGCTGGTGATTTGACTGGTGTGATCTTTCCAGTAACGGACTTGGCAGATGTTGATGCTGTCGTGGGTGTTGATTTTGAAGGCTTTGGCTGCGATCTAGCTACGAGAATCTTTTCGGAACTAGTGGCCCCGTTGATATCGCTGGTCTGAGTTGCGATTTCCCGACACGGTACCGGTTTAGTTACAACTGAGCTATAGGTACCGAACTTCGGGACAGAAGTTTCCGGGCTTCCGAGGGCACCTTCTACCTAACCTGGATCGCTCTTTCCTCTGCAAAATGGGAGCGTTCACCGTTGTAGTTAACGCACGTTGGAGCAGTTGTACATGCTCCATCGTGAGAGATGTCTCCACAGTTAATGCACGTAGATTCGCTAGTGTTTCCAAAGCGCTGATACAGCATCTCAGCGGATTCGGTATATATGGTCTAACCTCAATGACTTCATACCCTGCCTTAATCCTTTGAGGGAGATCTACCTGATCAAAGGTAAGGAACAGGGTACGAGTAGGCACAAATTCATCCCTTTCTTTCCGCTGTACCCGATATACGCATGTCACGCCTTGTTCTTTCAGATTCTCTTGAATCTCCTCATTGGACATACCGTCCAATACACGGGTGTTTACAACTCCGCGCGAGTTCAAGGTCTTGTGCATTTCAACACGGATCGGATAGCTGGCTAACATATAAGATAATCGCTCCTGGGACGCTGATTTTTGCTTCAACCAGCAGCGTGCTATTGCGACTTCTAATGCACGACTTGATGGGAGCAGCAATATTATCGAGACCCTTTTGAATTACAAAAGGGTTCACCAATGTAAATTTTCTTCTTTCCTCTGTTCTGTTAATCACCAAATAGCGAGGACCATTACACTTGACTACTTCTTTTCCACAAGCTTTTACGTTTTTTTTTTGTTTTTTTTTTCTTTTTTGTTATCCATAGCAATAACATCCTCCACCATTATAAATGTCTCCGATGGCATGCTCACATCCTGGGCACCACTCCAGCTTAGGTGAGAGTCCTGGCCTGGACCTTGCTCACCTTAGGGTTTCACCTCCCAATTCATAGATAGAGGGACCCAATCGCCTTCAGGAGTGTAACAGCTCATGTAATGGCCCCACCCCGGGACTGACCTTTATGCAGATACGAGCACAGCCCTACATGATACTCAGGGGCTGGGAGTTACGCATTACTCAGTCACACCTTGCAACTCCCCTCCTCCATCCCGCGCAGCGGTATCCGTCAGACTGTGTTCGGGGAGGTAACTAGATGGTCCAACATGCTTGAGGACCACAGTTGATTAGGCATTTATCATAAGCCCTCTCACCTCTTAGAGGAACCCAATCGAGAGTGTCGTTTGGGACCCCGGGAAGGCCAATCCCATACCTACCATAGTAGGCCCCTGGGGGAATATTTTGTTAGTGTCAGAGAACTTGAAGATTAATGGCTTTAGAGGATGAAACTCTAGGAAATGTGCACAGTTATAAGAACTAATGTAATAAGACATGCCATGGATTGCAAGTCAGCCTTTAAATTCTAGAATTCACTCTTAGTCATTTCATCTGAGTTCAACACTTGAGGCATATTATGTTCTATTCCAAATATTGTTTCTCTATTGGTTTCTTTCAAAACGTACTCATTAATGAAGATTTCCCATAGCCATATTGTTGAGAGATAAGAAGGCATTTAAAGAAGACAATATGTTTAAGAATCGTACTTGGACACAGAAAATGCCACAATATATTGAGGTTGGGCATTGCCAAAAATGGTTCACTTAATATTTTGATTTTAAATATATAAATTACAATGTGCATATTTTTCTGTTTGTTATTTTGTCATTTAACGAAAACTATAAGGCCAAAGTGAAGTTTCTACATAGTGAAAAGCCTCAAAACACTAGCCAAATTGATCAAACTGGATTTTGATCACAAATACCAAAAAAAAAAAAAAAAAAAAATATGAATTGCAAAATTACTTACAGTGTATATTATACCCCTTAATTTTGTATTCCTGAACTATTCCCTAAATTTTGTGCATAAATATTATTTTGTTCACTTTAAATTTGTTTTTAATCCTTTGTATCCTAATTCAGACCTTAACCCTTTAGATTATCACATCTGGGCTACCTGAAATATAGAATACACTGCAGAAAAACCCTACAGTTGGTTAAACTAAGCAGAACATTAGAACATTAAAGAAGTTAAATATAAGTGATTACATTTACGGATAAGATCAAATCCTTTTGAGTTTTGCAAAATATACTCAATGACATGTGCAACAAATTAACATTTTTTTAAACATTCAGTTTATCAACTTATAAGCAACACTTCCTGCTGCATGTTCATCCTCTAAAAAATATTAATAATCTATTCAAAATTCTTTAAAACAGAATGCATTTCTATAGTGATACTTTGCAAAATTAGTATACCAGTTTATCATTTTGAGCATTTCTTTTAGCGGACAAAATTAGTTTTATGCCATATTCTTGGCATTGTAATCCAAATCCAGAATGAGCAGGCTAGTCTCCTTGAACCATACGACAGAACCATAACAGATCTACATATTTTGTTGTTTTTATTTTCTTCATTAATGATAGTTTTGGAACAACTTTTGTTTTGTTTGTATTAAAATTTTAGTTGGAAATAAGTGTTTGCTACTGGGAATGTGCTCCCATGACAACCACATAATTCATACACTTGTGGTGTAGCTCATTTTCTCAATTTCTATGATTTGCCATATAATATGTGCCTTCATGAGTGACTTCGGTAAATACAAACCTCTTGTTTTTTTATATCAGAAAGTATGGCAAGGGATCTTGAAAGTTGTAATCCAAGATAGTGCTTCAAACTATGTAATTAAACATTTTATCAATTTTGAATTTTTCATCTAAAGCAGTTTGTAATTAATAACACAAATTAATGAAATGATGCATAAAAATGTTTGTTTTGACAGGAGATTTAGAAAAAACAAATTTAATAAACCTGAATTAGTTTCCTGATTACAGCATTTTTTTCTTCTACTTCTCACATATTGTTTTTCATTTGTGGATGTTAACATTGTTTATTTTCATGAAGAGTGTTCTAGAAATGTCATAACATTTTATTGTTATATTTGTTATGCAGTTCAAATGCTAACAAAAAGAAATACAAAGAGCAATTAAAAAGGCACAAGTCACTTTTTTTACTATGCTTTTATAAAGATTTGGAGTAAATATTGCTATCAATTGCCACACAACCTTTATTCCCAGAGTTTCAAAGAATATAAACCACTGTGTATTGGAAATGGGAGAAAATAGGAACCATGCCTATTACTGGGATGTACAGCACCAGACTTCTATTCAACTATTTGTATCATTAAGAAGCAGTATAACAGAAGCTGAGACATTTAAAAGAGGTAGGCTCTAAAATTATTTCAAAAGCAAAATTCAGAAAACAAGATTTCACATTTTTCTGTGATATGTTGCCTTAATGACTACTGCACATGTTTGCTTTCTGTTTTAATCTTTTCTTCTCAAGTGAAACACAAACATTGTCTCATTGACAGGCTTTGCTGGACTTGTTATAATTGAAAGGCAGGTTGGGAGAAAGTGGGAGGACAAATGCTAAGTATTAATTACTCAAACATTCCTGAAACAATTAATAGAAACTTGGTTGGAGGTTCTCTAATGCCAGAACTTAAAGATGGAAATTGAGCAGGCATACAGCGGGAAATGCAGCTTAGCAAGTCAATTTAATTGTTTCAAGTGCTTTGTTGGTGAGAAGAGTGAGGCAGTGTGTTCCATTTGAGCTCCGTAAAATGATTCACAAAAGAGAGCTGTGCAAGAGCTCAAAATGCACAAAGCTACACCATGAGTTGTATTTGGTTGGATACAAACTGGAGTTCACTAAAAATTGTATCATTTGCCGTGAAAATAATAAGATTCACCAATCTCCAAGTTAAATCCATATTAGTTTTTATGTCTGTTACATCAAAAGCTAAATTATTTCAAACCCATGTACAGGTATTTAATTAAATTATAGACATTTTCAGTCTTTATGAGATTGTGTATGCACATCAACAAATAAGTCTATCACAAACCTTATAATGTGTTGTTGGTTTTATCCAAATCAGGTAGTTGCTTCAGAACTGATGAGTGACAACTTCTTTTTAACATTTTCACGATTGCACTGTTTTGCATTCATGGGATAATTTATGGTGCTTTAGAGATGCTGCACGAGCATACCTCTTCTTGCAAATTTCACACACGTGTGGTCTTATGCCCTCATGAGTTAATTTATGCTGTTTCAGAACACATGCCTGAGTGAAGCTTTTGCTACAAATTTCACATTTATGCGGTCTTTTACCCTCGTGAGTTAATTTATGCTTTTTCAGGTGTGATCCTTGCGTAAAGCTCTTGTTACAAATGTTACATGTGTGAGGTTTTTTGCCCTCATGAGTTAATTTATGCTGTTTCAGGTGCACTGCTTGAGTAAAGGACTTGTTACAAATTTCACAGGTATGTGGTCTTTTGCCCTCATGGGTTAATTTATGCTGTTTCAGGGTGTATGCTTGGGTGAAGCTTTTGCAACAAATTTCACACATGTGTGGTCTTTTCCCCTCATGAATTAATTTATGCTTTCTCAGGTGTGATGCCTCAGTAAAGTTCTTGTTACAAGTTTCACATGTATGTGGTCTTTTGCCCTCATGAATTAATTTATGCTGTTTCAGGGTAGATGCTTGAGTGAAGCTTTTGCTACAAATTTCACACGTATGTGGTCTTTTGCCCTCATGAATTAATTTGTGCTGTTTCAGGTTATAAGCTTTAGTAAAGCTCTTGTTACAAATGTCACATGTGTGTGGTCTTTTAACCAGATGTTTTAAACTGTGATTTTGTAACTGTGATAAAAATTCAAAAGTATTTCCACAAATGTTGCACTTATGTGGTGTTTTGCAATTCTGTATCAGACTGGAATCTTTAACATTTAAATCCAGCATATAGAGTGGTTGAGGTTCTTCAAGTATCTGTGGTTTGCTGAGGCTCAGCAAATGGCATGGCTCGGTGATAATAGGCTCATTGTTACCAAAGATGGTTTCCTCTGAATTAGTATTTGTGAGGAAACAGGAGGCACTATCGCTGTTTCTGCAAACTGATTCTGTATACAACCTGAAATATTACAATACATATTATCAACAATCATGATCCTGAAGAAGAGAGCAACAGAGGTACTAAAGAATTTCAAAGGAAAAGCTGTTATGGTTAAAGTTTAGCTTTTACTGATGGATCTTCAACTGACTGATGATTATCTGAGTTAAGTTAAGTAATCTCTCCAGTTTTGCAGTTAGAAAATTAACACTCTTCAACATAGTTTTTTTTAATTTACTTTAATGCATGATATTTAAAAAAATAATCTGTGTAAGCTTTTAATATAATTAAAACTTTCCATTATTTTTCTGTACGAAATTCTCGGGTTTAAAATTAATTATTTGCGCATGAGATGTAGAAGGCGCATTTTAAGTGAGTTAGCGTGTCGCATGTAAATCCTGTACAGTATCATTTTCCAGTGATACAATATTCATTCAATAGACAAAATCCCAACAGGAAAAATTGTACGTAAGTGTAAGTGTATGCAATACTAAAGGGTATTAATGTTTAGCTTTTTAATATGTATTTATTATATTCTTGGATTGTAACTTCATTTGTCCAAAATCATATGTATGTTTTAAAAGGACCATTGGTGGTGGTGACAATGAAGAACAAATAATAGCATTAAGAATTATCTAAGAAAAACAAACTTTTATCTGAAGAATGGGCTTCCTGGCATTTGAGGCAAATCTACATGCATTTCTCTACACAATACCACCTCACATAATATGATGTATATTTAAGTATTCATATAAAAAGTGACTGATCTAAGTATGTTTCAAGTTTTCCTAGAAATGATTTCAAATTAACTAATAAGAGATTAGCTGCATACAAAATATACACCTCCAAATGTTATCAAAAACATGGAGGAATGAATTTAGATATTTCAGTGTGTTACAAGCAAAACGAACAGAACTATAAACAATGCACTTAAACTTGGAAAAATATAAATACAGCATGGAATATTTAAAAAATGGCTAAGCTTAGAAAAAAAAATATATGCTTATTTGTCACAACATGCGTATTTTAATATTATTTACATTTTATTGGTAATATGTATTATTGAATCCCTTATGCTTCCAAAGGTATAAACAGGACTTCACATACTGTTTCTGTAATAACAAATGTATACCTTTATTTTTCATGTTAAATATTTGAAACAAGATGCCTTCTCCCATACTGTAAAACGTCATTCTTTTAAACATCAGGAATGGTGTTTATCTGTGTTTTAATATTTGAATTACACTGTTTTCTCTCTGTGTTTCTAAAACACACATTTTATGAGCACCTCCGGACCTCAAAACATGTATTGGTAAATTCACAATAAAATTGTTTGAATAAAATAAAGCATTTCCTCTCCCAACATAAACTAGTAGTGAAAACAGAAAAACATTTCTAACTACACTTAAATGGGCAATTAAAATATAAATGAAGGCCAACTGTTAAGTAAACCAGATGTCTGTCTAGAGTCTCAGACTCAGTAATGGAGCATGGCAAAGACAACATTCCTGGTGATGAAACTTGGATCCATCACTATGATCCCAAAACTGAACAGACAAGTGTAAGTAGAGATCTTGGAAACCCTCAGAGAATGATAGTGAAATATGTTAAAGACATCATTAATTATGATGTAACTTGAATTCATCACCATGATCACAAAAGTGAACAGAATACATCATTAATGGTGATGTAACATTGGGATTTATCACTATGATCCCAAAAGTGAACAGACAAGTGTAAGTAGAGATCTTGGAAACCCTCAGAGAATGATAGCGAAATATGTTGAAGACATCATTAATTGTGATGTAACTTGGATTCATCACCATGATCCCAAAAGTGAACAGACAAGTGTAAGTAGAGATCTTGGAAACCGTCAGAGAATGATAGCGAAATATGTTGAAGACATCATTAATTGTGATGTAACTTGGATTCATCACCATGATCCCAAAAGTGAACAGACAAGTGTAAGTAGAGATCTTGGAAACCGTCAGAGAATGATAGCGAAATATGTTAAAGACATCATTAATTGTGATGTAACTTGGATTCATCACCATGATCCCAAAAGTGAACAAACAAGTGTAAGTAGAGATCTTGGAAACCGTCAGAGAATGATAGTGAAATATGTTAAAGACATCATTGTGATGTAACTTGGATTCATCACCATGATCCCAAAAGTGAACAGACAAGTGTAAGTAGAGATCTTGGAAACTGTCAGAGAATGATAGCGAAATATGTTAAAGACATCATTAATTGTGATGTAACTTGGATTCATCACCATGATCACAAAAGCGAACAGAATACATCATTAATGGTGATGTAACATTGGGATTTATCACTATGATCCCAAAAGTGAACAAGAAGTGTGAGTAGAGATGTGTCCGTAGTCTAAGGGAATGATGAATGAGTTTTATTTATGGACACTCCTTAACGGCTATGGTCCTTAGCGTCCCATTCTATATTGGGAGTGAAAGACCAGAGATTTTGCTCAGAGGCCTCTTTATCAGGCTTGAGGTTCTTTTACGTGCTGTAAATCTACAACATGGGACCACCGGCTTTACTTCCCTTCCGGAGGAAGCCATGCTAAGGATTTTTACACCCTCCCTGGGTTTGAACCTGTGACCTCGGGAACTAGAGGCTAGCATGTTAACCACTACATCATGGAGGATTAGGGTGAGTAGAGATATGTCAGATGCTTCAGAAAATAGTAATGGAGCATGGTGAAGACATCATTACTGGTGATGGAACTTGGATTTATCACTATGATCCAAAAAACCAAAACAGGCAACAGTGAGTGTATTATTTATTACTGTATATAATTAATTTAAATTAATTATGTTTTAGAGACCAAGCCTGGTCTATGACATGTTTTTAATATAGTCAACTGAAAAATTCAATACCAGAACCGTGATTTGAACATGGTTCCCCGCTCTCCGTGTGGTTGCTCTAACCATTGAGCTACTGTAACAACATGCCAGTGGGACATTGACTCAAGTTGTTTGCCAGACCACCAAGAGATGACAATCTCAATGGAGACTTGCCATTGCAAGTACTTTATTACTAGGTGCTAATGGGTTTCTTTCTTTCTGTAGAATATTATTATATACAGGGTGGAGACTGCACAATATCTCCAAAACTAAGCATTGTATAAAGAAATGTCTTGAATAAACGTTGCTTCATATTATGTGGGAAAGTAAATGCCATTAATCCTGTTTTGTTTGCAGGATGTTATGGTCATTTTAGGGTCAATTTTTTTTAAATGGAAACCTACATTTTGTGTGTTGTTTTCTCATTAGAAAATGGTTTATAAAAAGCTGGAGAGCAGGAAATTCATGCTCAAATCCCTGCTGTAGCACTGAATGTTTTAGTTGACTCTATATTAAAAACTGACTGTGTTATAAATGCGCTATAAAATTGTTATATAAAAGATTTACGAAAACTGACATTTTAAATTTCTCCGCTGCTTAGCCTTAATAACGAGGGTAAATATTGGATTTTATATAGAAATTTCACCAAAATCGTACGTTTTGAGATACTCTGAAAGAAAAACAGCACCTTTAGATAAAGGTTGTAGTGTGAACAATATAATTCAAAAACAAAATGTTGGACAAATACCACGCTTGATATATAAGTTCAGCATCTTCCAAGGATGCCACATGAAGATTAAAAAAAAAATTCTCTCAAATTACCCTTTATAAGGTACGTGTTTTGTTGTTGTGGATTTTCTCAAACATTGCTCTAATAATTTAAAATGAAATACCAAATGTTTAAGATATTCGCATGACAAATAAAATCGCTATCTGAAATTTTCTGTGAAGAGTTTGTAAAGTCCTCTTTAATCTGAATGAATTTTGCATAACTTGTAAACTGTAAGAGACAGACAAAAGCATACTACATAAAAAATATAGATCTTGTTTAAGCACACAATTTTTGTAATTTACCATCTCCAGATACTTATTAGTTTTTTACGTTTCAAATATTTGTGTTTTTTTTAACTGTTAAGTCACTGTTTTCTTTTCTGCCAAATTTATGCAAAGAGAGGAATCTCCAAACCATCACATATTGACCCGCATTTTAGGATTTGACTATTGTTTAAGCCTCATGTATCCTCCTTGTACCTACATGAAATGTATAATAACAGCATTTCTGCAAACAATCCCAATTAACAAAACTTAGTTGAAGCTTTTGTAAGACTAGTTTGTAGAAGAGTGGGTAGAGAGTCCTGTGAATAAGATTTTTCAATAAATAAAATACCATATATTTTATCTTATCATTACTAGAGCTACTGTGACTTGAAAGGCCCTAAAGCAGTGCTTTTAACACCCACAAAGCTGTTCATATTTCATTATAAAAAAGGCATTGTGGCAACACCAGGTGGATGATTTTAATATTTTTATAATTGTATATGATTCTTAAAGGATGCAATCATATCTCATGATATGTAAGGGTCCACAAGAACTTACAGTTGTGTGGACTGCAAACAAAACTAATCATTTCCACAAAACTTAAAAAATTGAGCTTTTTATGGTTTCATTAGCTTTAGTACGCAGCAATTGCTTTGTAATTTGGCTGTGATTTATATTTGAAAAAGTAGCATAAAAGTAGTACTTTCAATCAAAACCAGATAATTCCATAGCATACAAGTGTTAATAATTCTTTATTGATTTGTTTTGCATCAAAACCAGACAACTTCATTCCGTTATACAAACATGTTTCCATTCAAAAACAGTCACTTCCTTGTGCTCATAAAACTTTTCCTTCCTTACTGCAATTGTTACTGTGGATGCACCTAAATGCTTTCTCACTGATGAAACCCTATCAGCAAACCTCACTGCTTTTCCTCGCATTACTCCTGAACAATAAGCTCAGTAATTGAAACAAACATGATGACCCAATTATTAATTGTACTTCATTCTGCTTGGATGTTAGTATAAACCTTCTCAAGAGAAATGGATAGTAACAGGAAAGTTGGTGTTAATTGTGGGACCAGTAAGAAAAGAAGTATGGGATGCAAAGCTGAGTCTGCAACAAATTAAAACACTTAACATTTTGATTCAAAAACTGAAGAGAAAGAACAAAGTTTTTAACATTAGGATATTTAATTTTAGGTACAATGATCCTGATGGATCAATAGCTAGCTACAGACGACTTTGCTCTCACAAACTTTTATTTAGTTTACGAGAGCTGCCAATATCAAATAATATAAAAGAAGTTCAATTTCTGGGTGTAATAGTTGACAATAAGCTTTCCTGGGAACCTCATGTTAATCATATCACAGCTAGGCTCTCGAGAGTTATATATCTTATAAAAAATTTTAAAAAGTCCATACCTGATACATACAAAAGATCTGCTTATTACGCCTTTTTTTTTTTCATAGTGTTATAGCTTACGAAATTTTCCTTTGCGGTAATAGTAGCCACATTAGTAATATACTTATACTACAGGAATATATCTTTACTGTAAGTAATATCAACTATCCTTGTACTTTATTCCTGAACTATTTATTGTTTTTCTATATGCTTATATTTATATTAGCTCTGCACAATGTGTCAATCATGTAATGGGAAGTATTAATGTAATTTTTATTGCATATTTGTTAACATGTAATAACACTGAGATATTATATAATATATTTATGTTGTATGTAACTATGTAATAATATATTTATTGTAATTAAATTTGGCATCTATTGCTGCAATAAGCTTAATGGCAATAAACATTTTGTATTATTATTATTATTATTATTATAATATAAATAATAATAATAATAATAAAGTGCTCATGTTCCAAAGTTACCTTGGCCAATGTTACGAATAATCACAGTATGCTATATAGGCACACAGGAAGCAATCTTCAGGATGTTTAACCAAAATCTTATCTCCAGTTGCATATTCTAGACATCACCACAGAAAGAGTAAAACCAGGGTTTTCAGTAATACTTACTACATAAGTTCACTTCATGTTTTATTTAAAGTAATATGTACGAAATGAATAGGATTCTGATTTGTTTAAGAACATAATTATTTTGATTATTTCTTAAATTTGTTCTACACAAGGGCATTTGGAAGGGTAGAAAATCTGCAATGGAGAAGATGGAAAATAAAATGAAGAGTGTAAGAACAGAAATTAACAAAAATGAAATACAAACTCAGTTTTGGCAAAGACTGTAAAATCTGAGAGAAATCTGCTGTAAAGAACTTGAAAGATGACATTGCTAAGGAGTTAAAAGAAACCAAATCTGACATGGAAGGAAAAATTAATGTGGTGGAAGAGTATCTAGATCAGCAGATTAGACTAGCTAGTGAAGGAAAGCAAGACAACATCTGTAGGAAAGTTATATAGGGTTCCACGATCATGAGACCAGCTAATGCAAACTCTGTAAAGCATCCGAAATTCGACTTCACTTCATCATGGGTGGTATTTACATGGCAGTAAGAGGCTATTGCTACCCACAATGGATGGACGCTGATGGAGAACACGACAAAGCTTCTGGCTGCCCTGCAGGGCAAGCGGCTGAAACTCTCTGCACCCCCCCTGGAAGCTCAGCAAAGACTTAAATTAGAGTCTTGAAGGAGTTCTATGGAGACTTGGCCGCCATTTACTGGGTCCACCTGAAATGCAACAACTGGACGAAAAGGAGGTAGAAGCAGCTGACTAATTGAGCAGATTTTATTTCCGGAGAGGCAGCCCACATATTTTTCAATGGCATAAGAGACTGGGAGGTGAAAAAGCAGTTTCTCCTAACTGAACACTGCAACACCAACGATGCCCTGGCAGCTGCCCTCCACATTGAAGTGGTTAAGGCCACCCCAGTGCCAGAAGCCAGGACCAAGAACAACAGCTTAACCATCGAAGTGGGGGCAGAAGACTCAAGTGTTGGAGTTGTGGGGAACCTGGACATCTAAGGGCAAAATGCAAGTGATCAGCAAAACAACTAATGGCTGGCATGAAGAGGGCCGTCTCAACTCGCTTCACTCAGAGCACCAAGCAAAAAGAAAGTCATTCTAACACAGCAGCTCTTTCCTGAAGACCGTTTTAGGAAACCAGCAGACATTGTATGAAAGATGAAATCAAGATAAGCGTTGTAGCCTTGCGCCCGGTCACATGCAGTCTGTAGCCAGTTGAGATGAAGAAACCTTGAAGAGGGCGCAAGTAAAGGATCAAGACATAGAATTGACCCAGATGGATGAAGAATCTGGTGACCTGCTTTATCAGATGTTGACCCTAGAGCCTGATCTATAAGAACTATAGGGAGCAGTGGGACTCTCTGGTAGTCAGGAATGGTATGTTGAAGAAAGTGGGAGTCTACAGACGGGAAAACCGTCTATAAACGCGAGTAAGGTGGAGGAAGTTCTCAAGAGACCAATATCAGTACTAACTTGATGTAAATAAGACCCTAAAGAAACTACATCATCAACGATATTGTTGGTTACATTTGTGATGCAATATGGAGAGGTGGTGCTAACAATGCAACATTTGCACAGCAAGTCGTGGGCCCCAGAAACACAGTCCGGGCTGAATGCAACAGTAGAATGTCGGAGTGCCCTTTGAACGAATTGCCAGCAACATGGCAGGCCCTTTCCCTAGGACAGATGCAGAAAATCGCTTTGTGTTACTGGCTATGGGCTAGTTCACCAAATGGCTGAAGGTTTATGCAATTCCAAATGAAGGGACTTCAACTGTGACTGATGCATTAGTGACCAACTTCTTCTGTAGTTTTGGGGTCCCAGGAGCTTCATAACGATCACAGGGCCAATTTTGAATCTAACTTTATGTGACAGCTGCTCCAGCGCTTCAAGATATACAAGACCTGCACCACTACCCTTCATTCAGTCGGATGGGATGACGGAGTGCTATCTCGAGATGGTCATGAAGCATCTCCGGAAGATGCTATCAAGCCGTCAACAAGATTGGAAAAGGATGTACATTTGTCATTGTTCCTCCTGGTCTACCAAGCCTCACCACATGAATCCATTTGGCATGGCACTGGACAACAGTGTATTCAAACAGAAGCTACTGCTACCATGTGATCTGTTGTTCGGCACTCCTGATAGTTAGCTCTGAGGCTATGTAACCAGTTATATAACAGAGCCCTCCATCAGCCTCCCATACTGTGAATGGTGGGCTTGTTCTTCAGCACTAGCACGTGTATGAATGGTTGGAGACGGTGAGATGCTCTCGATTAACAAACCATTCAGAACACTAATCGAGAAGCATGTAGAAGCTTCTAGATCACACTTTTCCTCTGTATACCAAAGTATCCCAAGGGCATAAAAAGCAGCGCAATCATCGCCGAAGGAAAGGTTGTGATGTTCAGTGCTGACGAGTCCCGTGTTCAACAGCCAGTGGGCGAGACAGAGAAGAAGCTAAAAGGCCAATCCTGTGTTCGACATTTTGGTGAGTGACCGACAGAGACACAAGGCTGTTTTGTGCATTGTTTATTGTAATGTTACATGCAAGAAAAACTGGAGTGACTACAGAAGAAGTAGGTGAAATCACAATATATATACAGAGTGTCACCTACATACGACTTAAACCAATGGATAAGTAAATCTGTAAAGTAAAAACGGAGGTGTTAATGAGGAAGCTCACAAGGGCACTGATAATTCCTGACTTTCACTTTGTTTTCCTCCATGAGATAACATCTATTTTCACAGCAATTTCAGGTACTGTAGACAAATTTGCCCCACTAAATGAATTAAAAATAATTTTGTAAATACCACACAGTAAAAAGTTATAAAATCAATAGTATTTATAAAAAGAAGCTTATACAACTTAATATAAAAATATCTTGAAAATGTGAGAACTTGCAACTGTTATACTGTTTGTTCTTTCTGTAAGTTCAAAATAATAATTTTCTCTGCTAATTTGGCTGCTAGAATTCTTTTGAAGTGGAGACAAATACTTTCTGGTGTGCACACACACTCGAGTGGAACGGGTATAAATATATGCCTCTTAAGAGGTTAATCTTTGTACTATATTTTATCCCTTGAGTAGTTGCTTTGGCATGAAAAAAAAAACTATGGCAATACTCATTGCATTCTAATTCAAATATATAATCAGTACACTTAGTTTCATTGAGGTATAGCCGAAACACAGTTTATGTTATTTTCACTTTCTTCTTTTGATGCCTAGTTTTGCCACAATTTACCATTTTAGGCTTGTTTACATCATAAAGGCATGTGCTGTCATGACCGAGCTCAGAATCCATACTATTACTTATACTGTGGGTGACATTACTAATGCTGTTCATTGTACCCTTATCCATTTTTTTATGTTTACATAAAAATCAGATGGGTTAGTTCTTTAAAGTTCTTAAACTTTAAATTAAGTACTCCTTTGAAGGGGTTTGTTAAATACTTGGTTTGTTAAATACTTGGTACCTTTTGCCTTTTATAACTGACACTTAAAAGCTACTGTATTTGTCTCTTACTTTAGTCCACATACATAAATATGGCAATTAAAACATTTAGTTTATATTTTCCTTAAAAAAAAGTGTTTCACCTACAGCTGCTTTCATTAAAGATAAAAAAATGCCATTGCAAATGCACAAAAATAATCGGCTTGCAAACAAAACATTAATAGCTAAAGTTAATAATTTCTCATATTGCAGATCAGCTGCCTTCTTAAATCACTGCCATTTACGTTGGCCAGCATTCATCTACATCTCAATCACTATTATGCGGTAAAAATCTCTTGATGTTTGAGGCATGTCCACATATACAGCACTAGCGAATAGCAACAGTGCAGCATTGCCACATACGGACAGTACACCTCGCCGCTGTTAAAACTCTTAATTGCAATATCATGTGCGCGCATGCATATTTCAGAAAAGCACCAAGTAGCTAAGATAAAAGGTGACACTTTCCTGAAAAAGTACAAAAAAAGTTATATTTTTACACCTAGTGGTTCGCCATTAATTTATTAGTTATTTTTTGTAATGTTTAAATGGAGACTTTTAGTTATAATTATGCTTGTAATAGCAATAAATCCATTGCTGTTGTAGTTATTTTATATATTGTTATGTCATAGACATAACTGTCACTTAATAATGTGCAATTCTCCATGTCCTAAATAAATTTAGAAATAGTTATCGCTCAAGGTTTTCTAATAAGCTACAAACTCGTCATGAAAATCCTTTCAAAGCCCTCTGACACAGCTCTAAAAAACCATACATTAAACGTCATGTTTGGCTTTGTTTCACAGAATAATACCATTGGAAAACCAATGATTAAGTGCATTCTAATAGCTGTAGAAACAAGCACGTACCCATTACATGAGAAGAACGTGTTGTGCTTTTTACAACATTCAACACCTCATTACTTGGAATGCACACACATATATATAGTATAAGCAAAAAATCAGCAACATTCTCGAGGAAGCATCAACAATGGAATTCATTTTACCATTGACGCAATAGCTCTAGTTTAAAGCATTGTTAAAACACTGACAGCAAAAATACTGCTGGTGTACTTTTACAGAGCCCTTGCTGGAAGGTTAAGCGACTCGGTGTGAATTCAACTGTGGTGTACTCAGTTCTTACAGTGATAGGCTTTGTCCTAGCGTTTATAAAGTTAACTCTTTCATGAAAATAGCGCTTAGTAAGCCCAGTAGTACCAGTGGATATAGGAGTAGGGTTAGGGCTGTTGTCTTCAGTGTGTACAATTTCTTTAAAAAGTGTGCCAACTTAGAAAACCACAAAAATCTTAACTTCACGAATTGTCAAGAACTTAGGCTGAGGTGTGCTCAATAAGTACACAAACTGTTTCATGTGTGGGAAGTGAAAAAGGATAGCCATTAGCTGTGCCACTTGAATAACAAAGGACGCATAAAAAGGTAAGGTTTTTATTTCTCTATTTTTGAATTGCATTTCCATTATTGTGTCTTTTCTTGTTTTCTTGTGGTTTTAAGTGAACATCGTGATGGCATTTATAGTAAACGTGTAACATTCTGACGAAGTGAAGTTTGGCACCTGCACGGTCACTTCGCATTGGTTGTCACGAAAATTTGGACCGCACAGTAAGTTCTTATCCAACAGAAAGGGAAAGCATGCTTTGGTCAAATGCCTCCTTTTCTAAAAATTGAGGAAGGCAGAATATAAGTACTCATAAATTTATTGTGATCTCTCTCTGGTTTAATAGGCAACATCCTGTAATATAAATTCTGATGTGACAAAGAGGGGTTCAAATTAGTTTACAAGGCACTGTTAGACTCACTGCTGCTGCAGGCAGGCTTGCTGGGAGAATGTGGAAGCCAAGTACCATGTATTAATTACTTAAACATATGAGAAACAAAACTAAAATTGGCTGCAGAATGATAGAACTTGCAGGCCCAGAAATCTCTGCAAAATGATCTACACTATAGCAGGAAACACTGCTTAGCAAGTCAATTCTTCACGTTTCCATTGTTTTATTGAGGACAGGGTGATACATGAGAAGATTGAGCATTACTATCATTGTTACTATCTGTTGCAGTTCTGCAGAAGTGGGATAGTTGGTGTTCAGTTTGACCCCTGCAAAATTACTCAGAAAGGAAGATTGATCTAGGCAGGAGCTCAAAACGTACAAAAACTACAACAGCTTACAATTTGTAATAAAGTTTTAATCTATAAAAATATTCACTTTAACCATGAAAATAAACCAAAATGCACTAAAGTCCAAATAAAGCTCTTGCAGATTTTCATGCCTGGTACCTTGATCTCACAGTTTATTTATTTGAGGCACATATAAAGGTATTCCAAGAAAATATGTGGAGTCTTTTGACACTGTATGCACTTTGAAGTTTGATTCCTAAGCATGTCATCACAAAAACCACATGTGTTTTGTTTTTATCTTACTAAAGCTTATACATGCAATTTGAAAATTGATGAGTAAGTTCTTTTAAGAAATCCATGCATACTGTTTTTTTAACTTCATTGGATAATTAATGTTAAATCCAAGTTCATACTTGATGAACATCATCTTAAAAATGTTGTATTATTGTTCCTGTTAATGAGATAATTTTGGCATTTCAGTGAAGTGCCTCTTACAACTTTAACCTATGTGTAGTCATTTGCCTTCATAAGTCAATTTATGCCTGTTAAAGTTGGCTCTTGAATAAAGCTCTTGTTATACATTTTATATGTATGAGGTCTTTAGCCCTTGTGAGTCAATTTATGCCTGTTAAAGTTGGCTCTTGAATAAAGCTCTTGTTATACATTTTATATGTATGAGGTCTTTAGCCCTTGTGAGTCAATTTATGCCTGTTAAAGTTGGCTCTTGAATAAAGCTCTTGTTATACATTTTATGTGTACGAGGTCTTTTGCCCTTGTGAGTCAATTTATGCCTGTTAAAGTTGGCTCTTGAATAAAGCTCTTGTTATACATTTTATGTGTATGAGGTCTTTTGCCCTTGTGAGTCAATTTATGCCTGTTAAAGTTGGCTCTTGAATAAAGCTCTTGTTATACATTTTATGTGTATGTGGTCTTTTGCCCTCACGAGTTAATTTATGCCTGTTGAAGTCAGCTGCTTGAGTAAATTTTTTGTTACAAATTCCACACATATGAGGGTGGTCTGAAAAGTTTCCGACCTAACAAAGATACAAGATATTTTTTCAGAAAACTTTTTTTATTTTTCAACATAGTCTCCTTGTAACTTCTCCCAGCGATGCTCCCATCTCTGTAACCTCGTCCAAATAGTATTCAGCGTTTTTCTCTGCAAAATAATTGTTCACGAAGGTGATTGCTCTTCATTTGATGAAAACCTGTCCTCCGAGCGCAATTTTTAAATGAGGGAACAAAAAGAAGTCGCTTGGGGCTAGATCTGGTGAGTAAGGCAGATGGTCAAGCAGTTCAAACCGTAATTTGTGGATTTTTGCCATTGCAACCGCTGAGGTGTGAGACGGTGTGTTGTCTTGGTGAAACAGGATTTTCTTTTTCTGCAAATGTGGCCGTTTTTCTGCAAGTTCTGCCTTCAGCTTGTCAAGTAATGATGCATAGTATGCTCCTGTAATGGTTCTTCCTTTCTGAAGATAATCGATTAAAATAACTCCATGACTATCCCAAAAAACAGTCGCCATCACTTTCCCAGCCGAAAAAACAATTTTTGTTTTTTCTGGAGCCGGTTCCCCCTTTGCAGTCCACTGTTTGGACTATATTTTTGTTTCGGGTGTATAATGGTGTATCCAAGTTTCATCTACAGTAATTAATTGGCACCAAAACTTGGATTTATTGTGCCTAAACTGCACCAACAGAGCATTGGAAATGTTCATTCGAACACATTTTTGGTCAAACGTGAGCAAACACGGCACCCAATGCGCAGACAATTTTCTTGTTTCTAAATGTTGATTTAATATGTGACAAACACGTTCTTTTGACATGTTCATAGCCTCTGCTATCTCTCTCACTTTAATTCGGCGGTCGTCTAGCACCATTTGGTGAACTTTGGCGATGTTTTCGTCGGTAGTTGCAGTTTTTGGACGTCCCGAACGTTCATAGTCTCCCAAGCTCTTATGGCCACGTTTAAATTCAGCTGCCCAAAATTTCACTGTGGTAAATGATAGTGCAGAGCCCCCATACACAGAATCCAACTCATCTTTGATTTGCGTAGGCGTATTGCCTTTCAAAAACAAATATTTAATGACAGCCCGATACTAGATTTTGTCCATTTTCATAAAAACACTCACATCACCTCACTCAAACGACTGTTACATAACAACTGAGCATCAAAAATGGCTGAAACTTTGGCAAGTTAACTGTCAACAGATGAAAAATGAAATTCACTAGCTTTTATTTACGAGTGCTGCCATCTTCATGTTGAGGTCGGAAACTTTTCAGACCACCCTTGTATAAGGTCTTTTGTCCTCATGAATTAATTTGTGTTTTTTCAGGTGTGATGCTTCAATAAAGCTCTTGTTACACATTTCACATGTGTGTAGTCTTTCGTCCAGATAACTTATACTGTAATTTCTTAACCAAGATGAAAATCTAAAACTCTTCCCACAAATTTTACACCTGTACTGCATTCTGCAATTCTGTAAGAAACTAGAATCTTTCACATTTGAATTCAGAATAGTGTGTGCTTCAGGTTCTTCAAGCATCTGCAGTTTAGTTGAGCTGAGCAAATCGGATGCCTTGAAGATATCGAGCTCATTGTTACCCCAACTGATTTCTGCTGAATTAGTATCAGTGAAGAAACAAGAGGCATTATCATTGTTCCTGCACACTGATTTCGTGTGCAACCTGAAATATTACAACGTAATCATCATGATCGTGTTGAAGAAAGCCACCAAACCACTAAAGAATATCAAATGAACAAATTAGTGTCATAAGCTTTGTTTTTAATGATGTACATTCCATGTTTTCTGATGACTGACAATTTTCTAAGTAAAACTATGTTAAGACGCTTCCTCCAGCTTTAGTGTCAGAAAGTTACTGCCCTTCAAAGTAAGTTTTCTTTTAATTTACTTTGATGCCTCTAAAAGCCCATTTAAGATACATTTAAAGAAGTAAAACTGAATGTATTTTACTTCTGAATATGAAGTCAAAAACAATATTTCATTAGGTTTCATGCAACTGTGTTGTATTTTAATTATTTTAAGTGTGATGAATGTTCCTTTATGAATGAAGAACAAATACAAAGGGTCAAAAATTAGTTTATTTTGTATAACTGCATGGAAAAGATATTTGAAGAATGGGCCTGTAGCATTTGAGAAAATTCTTCATACGACTTTCTCTACACATTACAAATTCACATATACTCCTTATATGTCAAGTGGTTAAAATTTAAGTGACAGTGTTCAGCATCACATAGCATGAACTGTATTGATATAGGAGTCTGAAACCTCATACATGCACTAATTATGCAATGTGCTCATGAATTATGCAAAAAAAGAATTTACTGAAAACCTTTGTGCTGTATCCTTGAACATATGCACACGACACACAAAAATTTGGGAGGAATACAATTCTTCTACCTGTCATAAATAAATATTAAAGTAAAAGTTAAGTAAAGCATATAAATAAGCATACTACATTTAAACGAGCAAATAAAGCATCAGGCACCATTTGTCATCCAGAAGAACAGAAGTGACAAGAGATGTGTCCGCAGTATCAGAGAATGATACTACGATCTCAGTATTGGTGCTACACCCTGATGGAAAATTCACCATGTTTTCTGGTGATTGATGATGCTCTTCTGTAGGTTTGCTACTAGAAAGGTAATACGCTTCTACAGTAATATTCCCCCCTTCCCAAACTCTAACGGTAAACATAACGAAACTATATTTTAATTGTGTAATATAGTGAAACTTGCATAATCTGAATATGAAGGGCCTAAGAAAATATTCAAATTATTGGAAATAATAGGAGAGAGATTAAAATGGTTTGGCAATGAGAAAAGAATGGGAAATCATAGAATAGTAAAAATGGTGCCAGAATGGGAAACTGAAGGAGAGGGTGGGGAAGGCCATGGAACAATGGATGGATGGGGTCAAAAGAAGCATGCCACCTAGAGGACTAACAATGAAGATGCAGAGCATAGGGATTCATGGTGAAATAAAATTATGAATGGGCTGTAACAAAGCTATTGAATGGTAAACAATTCCTAAAATGGTATAGGCAATCTATAACATGTATTCTGAAGTCAACAGAGCAGGTACATTATACAATACAAGAAAAATACAGTACCTAGTAACAGTAATATACAATGATAGACCTAATGATTCCTCAATAATTCTTACACATCTAGAAACACAAAATCTATTAGTCCCTGAACAAGCTGTATTTAGGAAGGACAGATCAGCAATACACCAGGTTGCAAGACTCACACAGGACATTAAAGAAAATTTCAATAACAATAATAAGACTACTCTAGCACAGTTTGTCGATTTCAAAGATGTGTTTAACACAATATCGCGAGAAATGCTACTATACAAAATGAAGACACATGGCATATCAGGCCACATGCTAAACTGGTTTCAAACCTTCCTATCCCAAAGATGGTATGTAGTACAATACAAAACATCCACATCTAAATGGAAACAAACGAGAGCTGGACTACCTCAAGGGTCTGTTACAAGTGCTATTCTGTTCAATATATATATAAACGACCTAGTAGATGTACTTAAGAAAATAGGTAACATACAAGTAGGAATGTTTGCTGACGATGTGGTAATATGGACTTCAGAAAAGAACATAAGATCTGGGAAACATTACAAAAAACTGCAAACAATGGAGAATGCAATCATAACCCAGAATAGTGCACTAATAATAATAACAATATGGAAATAAATACAGGAAAAACTCAATATCAACTATTCACAATGCAGCATAAAACAGAAAATATATGCCTGCAAATCAATAACAAAAAACTACAAGAAACAACTACAACAATGTATCTAAGGATAAAATTAGATAAAAAACTATCAATGAAAGAACATGTAAACAATGTAACACAAAATCAATAAAAAGAACAACATTTTAAAATGTTTAGCAGGAATAAAATGGGGTGGAAACATGGACCTCTTTAATAATACATATAAAACATATATAAAACCTAACTTATTGTATGGAGGAGAACTACTAGCAACAGTAAACAAGAGACTTAAAAGTAAACTAGAAATTTCACAAAATAATTCACTAAGAATAATAACCGGAGCTGTAAAAACAACACCAATCACAGCACTACAAAGCTTCACAAAAAACATGGCTATAGAATTGGAACATGAGTTGAAAGCAATTACTCTAGCACAAAAACTGCAAGTCAATAGAAACAGATACAAATGGTACCACAAAGCAGATACTATAAGTAATTTAAAAACTCAAATAAGCTTCAGAACATATATTAATATCTTAAAATACAAGAACATAATTACAACAAATATAATTGCAACAGAGGTAACGAGTCCAATAGAATATATTGATATACAATATCAGAATGATCTGATATATACAATACACAAACAAAACAATATACCAGATGAAATGAGAGCCATAGCAACAGCTACGGAAAATGAAAGATACCCAGAAAAAAAATGGCTCCGAATATATACAGATGGATCCCTCATCAATAAAAAAAATGCCAGTGCAGGAGTATACTGTAAATATTTTGCACAGTATCTAACATTACATGAAACGTCAAACCATTATGATGGAGAATTAACAGCTATAAAAGCAGCGTTACAGAACATTTTATATAGACCATACATAAAAAAAATAGTCATCTTATCAGACTCAAAATCAGTCATAGATGGAATAGTAAATTACAATAATAAAACAACAAGAAATATTAAAGAAATAAGAAGCCTAATTAAAACAGTTGAAACTAGAAATCATGTCACTCTACAATGGATCGCAGCTCATGTTGGACTTTTGGACATTGAACATGCGGATCAATTAGCAAAGAAAGGTGCAATACAACAAATAAAAACCTGTAGGACAAATAGAAATAAATAAACAATTAAATAACATTAAACAACATTTAAAAGACAGCAGAGACTTGATGAAGATGATAAATTAAAGGATAAAGATTATAAGACTCTTAAAGATAGAGTTAATATACAAAAAATGGCAAGGAAGATTGCAGTGGCCTTATTTAGGATGGCAACCGGCCACAATTGCCTCGCAGAACATCTCTACAAGATACGATGCCTACCTACACCCAAGTGCACTCTGTGAAGAAGATGTCATCCTGAACAAACAGCATCTCGCCAAATGCAAAGGCCTTAAAAGTGATAACTTACAGACTTTATATTGGGAAGCCAGAGGGAAAATGACCCAGTGCCATTGGTGAACAACAACATTGCACCCTCAATGCAAGAGCGCCACAACCTAGAAGAATGTAAAATTGAGATATACCCATATTTGGGTTCATCCTTCTCTACTTTAATATGTGCAGGATGGCTATATTTCTATTTTTACATAATCCCTCTAAACGGCAACTGATTACTTATGATACTTAAAAGTTCTTTAGTGTTTACCAATACAAGATGATCAGATTCCCAACTGCATTCTTCTGCCTTTGTTGTAATAAGCCAAACCCATAAAACAGCATTTCCGGGCATTTTGCTTTGAAATAAAACATGATTATATATACACTATTGAAATCTTTAAAGCCCCTTCTACAAAAGAAGAAATCTTTGAGTTCTGCCCATTTTGCATTAGTGACCCAATGTGTGGTCTCTTTTCAACCTACTAAATTTATTCATACTATTAGTGTGTTGATAAGAATGTAAATATGAGGGCGGATTGAAAAGTAACACACAATAATTTGTTTTACAAAAAAGTTTAATAGTTAAAACAAAACAAAAGAACACATGAACTTGCACCTTTTACATACTTTTCGACATAGTCACCAAGTTTCTCAACACATATCTCCCATCGTGATACCAGTTTCAATATGTCCTGTTCGTAGAAGTCCGTTTCCTTGGAGTATAGCCATCTGCGGACTGCTGATTTCACTTCTGCATCTGTCGCAAAGCCGCCAGGAATTTCTTCATGGGACCAAACAGATGAAAGTCCGATGGTACAAGATCCAGACTGTATGATGGATGCTGGAGCACCTCCCAATCAAATTTGGTGATTTTTCTGACGAACAGCAGCAGCAACATGGGGGCGAGCATTGTCATGAAGAATTTTGACAGTCAGCATTCATGTTGTGGGGTTTGTAATGAAGGACATGATGCAACATCACCAAAGTTTTCATGTAGGCTGCAGCATTCACAGTGGTTCCGTGTTCAGCAAAGTCCACCAATACAACACCATGCATATCCCAGAACACCATCACAAGCACTTTCCTAGCAGATTGAGTCACTTTGAATGTTTTCTTCACTGGGGAACTTGCATGTTTCCACTCCATACTTGCCTGCTTGGTTTCGGGCATGTAGTGGTACACCCAGGACTCATCACCAGTGACGATTCCTGTCATCCTCCATGGTGTAGAGTTACCATGTTAGCCTATAGTTCCCGAGGTCATGGGTTCAAACCCGGCGGAGGGGGATGGATTTTTTCGGGCGTAAAAGTCCTTAGCATGGCTTCCTTTGAAGGGGAAGTAAAGTCTTTGGTCCTGTGTCGTAGATTTATGGCATGTAAAAGAATCTCAAGGCTGATAAAGAAGCCTCTGAGCAAAATTACTGGTCTTTCACGCTCAATATACAATGGGACGCTAAGAACCACAGCAGTTATAGAGCGTCCATAAATAAAACTCAATTTAATTTAGTGACGATTCCTTAAGTCATACCTTTCTGCAGTGTACTGTGTTAGGTGAACCAAGTTTGTCATCATTCGCTGGCCCTTGTGGTTGTCTGTCAGGTTCTTAGGCACCCCGCGAGCACTAACTTTACAAAATTTCAATGTGTCATGAACAGTATCATACACTGCACCATAGGAAATGTTGAACTGTTGCGATAAGGTTCGCAGTTGCACACGCCAGTCGTTGAAAATAGCCGCATCAATGCCTCTGACATTCTGCGAGGTTGCAGCTATTACCAACCTCCCGGAGCGTGGCGAATCACTAAGGTTCACACGGCCCTCTAGGTAGATTGCACACCACCTGGAGACATTGCTACGGTCCATACAATCTCCCCATACACGCCACACATGTCCCTGTGAATATCACTCGGTTTATGCCCTTTGGCCCACAAATATCAAACCACACCTCTCTGCTCTTCACACATGGATGACAGTAACATGCGCGCAATGTTTGTTGTGTAGTTCACACTTCTATCGCTAGAGCTGCACATGAAACAAAAAATACCCTCTGTAGTGAAAATTTCAAACTATACCGTGTGAAATTGCAACACCAAGGCAGAAAGAAGTTATTGTGCATTACTTTTCTATCCGCCCTCGTATATTTTAAAAATTCACTGTAAGCTCCTTTTTACCTTCATGGGAGAATTTACATTAAATGATGGTTGATAATTAATAAATCTCCCCTTGAAAATTATATGTTTTATTTTTCTTGTCTCATGAGATAATTTATGCCATTTGGGGGAAAATGTCCAAGTACAAACTCTTTTACAATTTTTACATGTGATCATTTGCCCTCATGGGTTATTTTATGGTGTTTCAGATGTGATGCCTGAAAAAAGTTCTTGTTACACATTTCACATGTATGTCCTCCTTAACCCTCATGAGTTACCTTATGCCTGCTCAGATCGCTTGCTTGAATAAAATCTTATTACAAAAGTCACATGAGTGTGGCCTCTTTCCCTCATGAGTTAATTTATGTGGTTTCAGGTGTGCTGCTTGAGTAAAGCTCTTATTACAAATGTCACATTTGTGAACTCTGTTGCCCTCATGAGTTAATTTATGCCTGTTCAGGTGCGCTACTTGAGTAAAGTTCTTATTACAAATGTCACATTTGTGAGCTCTGTTGCCCTCATGAGTTAATTTATGCCTGCTCAGGTGCGCTACTTGAGTAAAGTTCTTATTACAAATGTGACATGTGTGTGGTCTTTTGCCCTCATGAGTTAATTTATGCCTGCTGAGGTGCGCTGCTTGAGTAAATCTCTTGCTACAAATTTCACATGTGTGTGGCCACATTCCCTCATGAGTTAGTTTGTGCACTTTTAGGTGTGATGCATGAGTAAAGCTATTATTACAAATGTCACATTTGTGTGGGCGTTTGCCCTCATGAGTTAATTTATGTTGTTTCAGGTGGGATCCTTGAGTAAAGCTCTTGTTAAAAAATTCACATGTGTGAGGTCTTTCAGCTAGATGACTTATACTGTGATTTCTTAACACTGATGAGAATCTAAAACTCTTCCCACAAATTCTACACCTGTGCTGGACTTTGCAATTTTGCATCAAATTAGAACTTTTTACATTTGGATCCAGCATAGAGAGTGCTTCAGGTTCTTCAAGCATCTGCAGTTTGCTGGAGCTGAGCAAATGAGATGCCTTGAAGATATCGAGTTCATTGTTACCCCAGCTGATTTCTGTGGAATTAGTATCAGTGAAGAAACAGGAGACATTAGCACTGATTCTGTGTGCAACCTAAATATTACAACGTATATTACCAAGAAGCATCATCCTGTAGAAAATAGCTACAGATTAATTAAAGAATTTCAAAGGAACAAATTAGTGGTACAAGTTTTCATTTAATGATGGACATTCCAGCAAGTATTCTGATGTCTGATGATTTTCTCAGCAACAGTACATTAAACACTTTCTACAGCATTGGTATTGCAAATTAAATGCTCATCATAAATTTGATTTCATTTTGAAGCCCCTTTGATATATATTAAGTCAAATAACCATAGTTTACTTCTGTAAATATAATTTAAAAAAATTCTTTGTCATGTTTTATGTAACTATGTTGGATTTTAAGTTTTTCAAATGACACATGGCATGTTACAGGCAGATGCCAGATGAGTTAAGCTGAAGCCTGAAGAATTTCAATTGATATGGTGAATATTCTTTTTCCATTGAGGAACAACCTACAAGGGTTAGGAATTAATTTGTTTTGCACAACTCCATGGAAAATAATTACATTTGAGGAATGGGTCTCATGATATTTGGGACAACTCTGATGTGGTACAGTCACAAGGCTTTCTGTAATCAATACAAATTCACATATATAACTTATATATTACACTGTTGATCTAAAAAGGGATTATTGAATGCATATTATAATTTTTATCTAGATATGCTTTCAGTTTAAGCATTGAGTGCTTTGCTACATACCACATATAGAACCAACATCAATATTCTTTTTTTTTTATCAGACACACAAAGGAATAAATTCAGATAGCAATAATCTGTTACAAAGCAAAAATTTGCAAATTATAAATTTGTAAGCACACAATACAGAATATTTAATGAGATCTTCACTAATAAATGTTTATCTCTTATGAATTCATAGTCATGTCCATTAAATAACTTATAACTGGAAAATCCTGGGGAGGTATTCTAAACTTAAGCCTGGAACGTTTCCTTCCCAAATTTCATATAATTGTACATATCATCAATACCAACTACCTATGTACCATAAGAAGTAAGAATGGCATTAAATACTAATTACAAAAATTATGTGCTACATTCACATGACTTTCTCCACCTGTACCATTTATTAATGGGTATAAAACTTATCTTACAAACTTATTTTTATGCCTACTTCATTTTAATCAAGATAAACTGTTACAGAAATAGCTACATTACAAATTTTGTTATAGAGACAAAGCGATAGTCAAATGTTTAACAACTGGAAGCCATATGCTGGCCTTAAAATTCCATAATCTTTCCGTGCAATCATGAGAAACAACTGAATGTCAACAGGACTTTAAAACCATGACAAAGGATTGCACAATTCAAAACATTAATAATGGATATCTCAGAAATGGCTTATGCCACAAAAAAGTTATTTGAAATAAACTGTGTTTTAAAGAGACCTACATTTCTTTTGTAATGCATTTTCATATATCACTAAGTTATACAAGATTGTACAAATTTCCTTCCAAATGAAGAGGGCCTCACAGGCTATTGCCAAAAAATTCCGTCCATACATTTTATTTATTACATAAATATCTTTAATATATGGTATTCTAATCAAGATCGTTACCATTTTTTTAAAAATTGAAAATGTCGAAAAATGTTCCATGTAAAGGGTAGTAGGGAGGATTTTCTTGAAAATCTTTATGTCACATTTTTGGAAGATACTGAACTTAAATACCAAATTTAGTATTTATCCTTTGTTAATATATATATTAAACAAATAATAATGGCTATAAGATTAAACATAGTAATTTGCTCACATACGAAAGAAACTACTATTACATGAAGTAACACAACTTTGAAAGAATTGACAAAATGGTACAGGAAATAGAAGATGCACATGGGGAGAGGACCAGTGATTGTGCTAACAGACAATTTTCACCCTTGATGCGTGGAATCTCCTAATACTGCAAACTGTGGTTGAATTCACAGCTTGAATCTGTGGCAGTAAACCACTGTTATTAGAAATATTGCTACAAATCAGACAGTAGTGCCAAATTTTAGTGTTTATCAGTTAAAATGTAGCTGAATACCTACATAACTGCAAAATCGAAAACTGATATTTACATCATTGGTTGAAAAACTTGTGAAATCTAGGAATATATTGGAGATTAGGGTGAGTGAATTACTGTGAAAAACCAAAGAAAAATGGAGAAGTTCAAAACTTTAAAGTATACCTATCTAAAAACTGACATAATATAAGTTGAGTATGGTAACTAGGTAGGCAGTGAATCTGGCATATAACATAACCACCACCGCGTAGATATAATTGCTCCAAATGCAACTCAAGTGTAGAACTGTTTATATAAACAAAAAGAGCTTGCCTATGGCTTATGTATAAAGTGTATATCATAAAACCTGATATAAATAAACTCATTCAAATTCAAATTTCATTTCTGAATTATTTTTTTAAATAAATATCATGGGAAATGTTTGGAGTAGAAATCCACTGATGTCATTTACAAGCCTTGTATTCTTAAGTGTAAGGTAGAATCATGCAATATATTCATTGGTTGATAATGCTAATACCCACCCTCTCTTTACCTTCATGAAACGTCAGAGACAGAACTGTGAAACTATAGAGTGGCTTGTCTATTGAAATCAGATTGTAACATGGATTCTGAGCTACATTACAGCTGTTGATGGTCCACAGTCCACATCACGTATGTCTTTCCAAACAGAAGTACTGTTATTGGTAAAAGTATACGAATCCAGGCACTCGTTAATGTGAACTATTGTTACACCCAGCTTCTATATCACTTTCTTCTTCTGTAGCCAAACGACTCAAAGTAACAAGAATTGTGAAGGAACTGGAACACTGATACTATTTCACAATTGGTCAATCTTCGTTTCGATGCCATCTTCACACATCATGCAAAGCTCAAAAAAGTGGAACTGCTCGCACATGTACATCATGAATTTGTGGCTGAAAATGCCCCTTAAACATGTTTAACAGGCTACAATAACATCCTTAGATACTGCTGACATCTAACTATGACCGTGCACAGTATTAAATAGATCCAGTCACAAATGCTCAGTTGGTAATTAAGATCACCTCACCTCCAGGTCCTTTCAGTTATAACCGCAATCCAACCGCAGGGGGTTGGCTGCTGTTCTGTCATATACTTGAATAAAACTCATTCCAATTGTTCTCTATATGAATTATAATGGGACAAAAAGTGAAGAAAACTTGCAACTTCTTGCTGAAGAGCTACATGTTCAAAGACTAAAATGGTATCACAATTTGCCTTTGTAATTAGCATAATCACCTAAGAGGATAATATCTATATATCTTTCATCTGTATAATTGTAAAAATGAATTCTATTACCATATAAATTATCTGAAAGAAATTATAAGAAAACTTACATTATTAAACAATGTAGGACCAAAGAGAAACTACAAACATTTACAATTTTGTCTATTGTGATTTTCTAAAAATCACTCCGCAATTCATTCATCATTAAAAGAAACCTTCAACTAGGTGTGGGCAGAAAATAATGTAACAGTTATAATTGTACATAAAGGTAATGAATACAAAGTAACTAGTTACCTGATAACGGTTACCAAAGTAATGAATACAAAGTCACCAGTTACCTGATAATGGTTAGCAAAGTAATGAATACAAAGTAACTACTGTCCATTCCAAACCAGAGTGCCTTTCACTGAAAACAAACTCTTTGTATTATCCGCGCAAAAGTAGTTTGCAATCCCCGCCCATAATGTCTGCTTATTCCCCTCCCACGTGCTTGTTGAACACTATTTAATCTATAAAAAGGCGCCCTGCATGAGAATCGTAGTTCAAAATGCAACCTGAGGTAACAATCGATTTTATAAGTATGCGGCAATGAACATTTTACTTACGTTAATCACAATCATCTGCCAAAAGTGCAACACCCAAATCCAAATCCTCCGAAGATGACTCAGCTGCCGTATCAGAATCAAAACTACTCTCCAAAATAATGACAAGCTTATCCAAAATTCCACAGCACTGTTGCACTTAAAACAAGTTCCCACATTTTATCCTCTTCTAAGTTGTATTATGTCTTTCGTTACACTTCTCACTGAAACGCCTGTAAAATCTGATATTAGTTTCGTAATATGCAATAATGCAAGTGTCAGGTATTTTTGTAATAGTGAGTTGAATAGATGAAGTATTGTTTGTTTTTAGCCATTTTTTAAATGTTTCCCGCTTCTGTGTTTGAACAGTTTATTCGCACTGTGTTCGACTGTTTGCACTACACGCACCTTCCTCTGCCATGTGAGCTCAAATACCAACTGACTAAATCACAAGATTTGACCTGAGCTGAGCATATGTGTGATAGTGTATTATGAATGACTTCGCTTATCTTATATCCTGTGTTATGCAAAGTGTTTATTCGGTACTCAGATAGCACCTCTGGGAATTCATTGCTGCATTTCTTGTGTATGTAAGAGATTGGCAGTCATGCATGTCGGTTGGTATTAACAAGCAAGATGCTCTCTGCGTTAGCGCAACAGCAGGCGAAAATCATATTTTGTAATCTCTTAACAGCCAGTATATATCCATTACCTTTAACGATGAGTTTTTATGATAACAGCAATAAAATGTGCAGTTCTATACCTTTCCTGCTCTAATATTTCATAATACAATACATGTATTAAGGAACTACTTACGTTGGCATAAGAGTATATTCTTGGGTTCATGACAAGCCGAAGCACGTGCTTCTGTTTACATCAGAGGGAACTCTGGTTTGGAATGGGGCATAGTTACCTGATAACGGTTACCAAAGTAATGAATATAAAGTCACCAGTTACCTGACAAAGTAACTAGTTCACCAATAATGGTTAACAAAGTAATAATTACAACATAACTAGTTTATCAACAATGGTAAACAAAGTAATGATTACAAAATAACTAATTTCCCAATAATGGTTAACAAAGTAACTAGTTTCCCAATAATGGTTACCAAAGCAACTAGTTCCCCAATAATGGTTACCACAGTAACAAACACAAACTAACTAGTTTCCCAATAATGGTTACCACAGTAACAAACACAAAGTAACTAGTTTCCCAATAATGGTTACCAAAATAACTAGTTCCCCAATAATGGTTACCACAGTAACAAACACAAAGTAACTAGTTTCCCAATAATGGTTACCAAAGTAATGAATACAAAGTAAGTAGTTCTTCGAAATGGTTACCACAGTAACAAACACAAAGTAAGTAGTTCTTCAATAATGGTTACCAGAGTAACGAACACAAAGTAAGTAGTTCTTCAATAACGCTTACCAGAGTAACGAACACAAAGTAAGTAGTTCTTCAATAATGCTTACCAGAGTAACGAACACAAAGTAAGTAGTTCTTCAATAATGGTTACCAGAGTAACGAACACAAAGTAAGTAGTTCTTCAATAATGGTTACCAGAGTAACAAACACAAAGTAAGTAGTTCTCCAATAATGGTTATCAGAATAACAAACACAAAGTAAGTAGTTATCCAATAATGGTTACCAGAGTAACAAACACAAAGTAAGTAGTTCTCCAATAATGGTTACCAGAGTAACGAACACAAAGTAGTTATCCAATAATGGTTACCAGAGTAATGGACACAAAGTAAGTAGTTCTTCAATAATGGTTACCAGAGTAACAAACACAAAGTAAGTAGTTCTCCAATAATGGTTACCAGAGTAATGGACACAAAGTAAGTAGTTCTTCAATAATGGTTACCAGAGTAACGAACACAAAGTAAGTAGTTCTCCAATAATGGTTACCAGAGTAATGGACACAAAGTAAGTAGTTCTTCAATAATGGTTACCAGAGTAACGAACACAAAGTAAGTAGTTCTCCAATAATGGTTACCAGAATAACAAACACAAAGTAAGTAGTTCTTCAATAATGGTTACCAGAGTAACGAACACAAAGTAAGTAGTTCTTCAATAATGGTTACCAGAATAACAAACACAAAGTAAGTAGTTCTTCAATAATGGTTACCAGAGTAACGAACACAAAGTAAGTAGTTATCCAATAATGGTTACCAGAGTAACAAACACAAAGTAACTAGTTTCCCAATAATGGTTACCAAAGCAACTAGTTCCCCAATAATGGTTACCACAGTAACAAACACAAAGTAACTAGTTTCCCAATAATGGTTACCAAAGTAATGAATACAAAGTAAGTAGTTCTTCAATAATGGTTACCACAGTAACAAACACAAAGTAAGTAGTTCTTCAATAATGGTTACCAGAGTAACAAACACAAAGTAAGTAGTTCTCCAATAATGGTTACCAAAGTAATTTATACAAAGTAAGTAGTTCTTCAATAATGGTTACCAAAGTAATTTATACAAAGTAAGTAGTTCTTCAATAATGGTTACCACAGTAACAAACACAAAGTAAGTAGTTCTTCAATAATGGTTACCAGGGTAACGAACACAAAGTAAGTAGTTCTTCAATAATGGTTACCAGAGTAACAAACACAAAGTAAGTAGTCCTCCAATAATGGTTACCAGAATAACAAACACAAAGTAAGTAGTTGTCCAATAATGGTTACCAGAGTAACAAACACAAAGTAAGTAGTTCTCCAATAATGGTTACCAGAGTAACAAACACAAAGTAAGTAGTTCTCCAATAATGGTTACCAGAGTAACGAACACAAAGTAAGTAGTTCTCCAATAATGGTTACCAGAGTAACAAACACAAAGTAAGTAGTTCTCCAATAATGGTTACCAGAGTAACGAACACAAAGTAAGTAGTTCTCCAATAATGGTTACCAGAGTAACAAACACAAAGTAAGTAGTTCTCCAATAATGGTTACCAGAGTAACGAACACAAAGTAAGTAGTTCTCCAATAATGGTTACCAGAGTAACAAACACAAAGTAAGTAGTTCTCCAATAATGGTTACCAGAGTAACGAACACAAAGTAAGTAGTTCTCCAATAATGGTTACCAGAGTAACAAACACAAAGTAAGTAGTTCTCCAATAATGGTTACCAGAGTAACAAACACAAAGTAAGTAGTTCTCCAATAATGGTTACCAGAGTAACAAACACAAAGTAGTTCTCCAATAATGGTTACCAGAGTAACAAACACAAAGTAAGTAGTTCTCCAATAATGGTTACCAGAGTAACAAACACAAAGTAAGTAGTTCTCCAATAATGGTTACCAGAGTAACAAACACAAAGTAAGTAGTTCTCCAATAATGGTTACCAGAGTAATGGACACAAAGTATGTAGTTCTTCAATAATGGTTACCAGAATACCAAACACAAAGTAAGTAGTTCTTCAATAATGGTTACCAGAGTAACGAACACAAAGTATGTAGTTCTCCAATAATGGTTCCCAGAATACCAAACACAAAGTAAGTAGTTCTTCAATAATGGTTACCAGAGTAACGAACACAAAGTAAGTAGTTATCCAATAATCGTTACCAGAGTAACAAACACAAAGTAACTAGTTTCCCAATAATGGTTACCAAAGCAACTGGTTCCCCAATAATGGTTACCACAGTAACAAATACAAAGTAACTAGTTTCCCAATAATGGTTACCAAAGTAATGAATACAAAGTAAGTAGTTCTTCAATAATGGTTACCAGAGTAACGAACACAAAGTAGTTCTTCAATACTGGTTACCAGAGTAACAAAGACAAAGTAAGTAGTTCTTCAATAATGGTTACCAGAGTAACGAACACAAAGTAAGTAGTTATCCAATAATGGTTACCAGAGTAACAAACACAAAGTAACTAGTTTCCCAATAATGGTTACCAAAGCAACTGGTTCCCCAATAATGGTTACCACAGTAACAAATACAAAGTAACTAGTTTCCCAATAATGGTTACCAAAGTAATGAATACAAAGTAAGTAGTTCTTCAATAATGGTTACCAGAGTATCAAACACAAAGTAAGTAGTTCTTCAAAAATGGTTACCAGAGTAACAAACACAAAGTTAGTAGTTCTTCAATAATGGTTACCAGAGTAACAAACACAAAGTAAGTAGTTCTCCAATAATGGCTACCAAAGTAACGATTACTAAGTAACTAATTCCCCAATAACAGTTACCAAAGTAGTGATTGCAAAATAACTAGTTTCCCAATGACAGTTAACAAAGCAACGATTACAAAGTAACCAGTTCTCCAATAACAGTTACCAAAGTAATGATTACAAAGTAACTAGTTCTCCAATAATGGTTACCAAAGTAACAATTACAAAGTAATTAGTTCTCCAATAAGGGTTACCAAAGTAACAATTACAAAGTAACTAGTTCTCCAATAATGGTTACCAAAGTAACAATTACAAAGTAATTAGTTCGCCAATAATAGTTACCAAAGTAACGATTACAAAGTTACTAGTTCTCCAATAATGGTTACCAAAGTAACAATTACAAAGTAACTAGTTCTCCAATAATGGTTACCAAAGTAACAATTACAAAGTAACTAGTTCTCCAATAATGGTTACGAAAGTAATGAATACAAAGTAATTAGTTCTCCAATAATGGTTACCAAAGTAACGATTACAAAGTAACTAGTTCTCCAATAATGGTTACGAAAGTAATGAATACAAAGTAACTAGTTCTCCAATAATGGTTACCAAAGTAACGATTACAAAGTAACTAGTTCTCCAATAATGGTTACCAAAGTAACGATTACAAAGTAACTAGTTCTCCAATAATGGTTACGAAAGTAATGAATACAAAGTAAGTAGTTCTTCAATAATGGTTACCAGAGTATCAAACACAAAGTAAGTAGTTCTTCAATAATGGTTACCAGAGTAACGAACACAAAGTAGTTCTTCAATAATGGTTACCAAAGTAACAAACACAAAGTAAGCAGTTCTTCAATAATGGTTACCAGAGTAACAAACACAAAGTAAGTAGTTTTCCAATAATGGCTAACAAAGTAACGATTACTAAGTAACTAATTCCCCAATAACAGTTACCAAAGTAATGATTGCAAAATAACTAGTTTCCCAATGACAGTTAACAAAGCAACGATTACAAAGTAACCAGTTCTCCAATAACAGTTACCAAAGTAACGATTACAAAGTAACTAGTTCTCCAATAATGGTTACCAAAGTAACGATTACAAAGTAATTAGTTCTCCAATAATGGTTACCAAAGTAACAATTACAAAGTAATTAGTTCTCCAATAATGGTTACCAAAGTAACGATTACAAAGTAACTAGTTCTCCAATAATGGTTACCAAAGTAACAATTACAAAGTAACTAGTTCTCCAATAATGGTTACCAAAGTAACAATTACAAAGTAACTAGTTCTCCAATAATGGTTACCAAAGTAACAATTACAAAGTAACTATTACCCAATAATGATTACCAAAGTAAAGAATATAAAGTAACTAGTTACTTGGTAATAGTCACCAAAGTAACAATTACAAAGTTACTAATTCTCCAATAATGGTTACCAAAGTAACGAATACAATGTAACTAGATGCCCCAATAATGGTTACCAAAGTAATGAAGACAGTTAACAGTTACTAAAGAAACAAGGCTGTTACCGAACCCAGATTATATCATTTACTGCATGTTTTGCAGCATCGGTTATCACTTACTGGGAACTGGTTACCTCACCTTGTTGCAACTAGAGTCATCCTGGCACGGAGTTGCAAGTACATATTTCTTTATTACAGCCCATTGCTTATTGATTCGAATATACGCCTACAGGCCACAGATGACAGGTCAGTCAGTAAAACTGCATGCACTGCTTTATGATGGTTATTCAATACAATTGTAGGTGCACGAGTTTTTATATATCACAATGCTGTTTAGCAGCTAACTATGAGCAGGCCACTAAGCTCAAACAATGGTACATAAATTTTAACTGTGGTGAATCAAGATGCATGGTTGCACAATTTCAGCAAGTCTACCCTCCAAAATTGCTTAAAGAAATGTAAAATTTCACCAATTTTCAAATTAAAAAAATAGTGTGAAGGTGTGCATTTTTGCTCTTTTGAATTTGTTATCATGGATATTTTTGCCTTTAACCTTGCATGTAAAGTATAATTAAAGACCAATAGAAATATGATAGTGTTAAATCAATATTTCCCAAATCAAATCTGAAGTTGAGAAGGCTGTCTCATTACCAATCATGCCTTATTGGAAGTTGAATATTATCTATTAATATTATATTACTGTATGATTCCAACCTCAATTTGCATGAATGTAATGCCTTTTTTTACTCACAACAGTTCTGATTATATGGGATAATTTGTCATAATCTTCTAGTTCATTTTTCAAAATTTCAGTAAGTAAACAGGGGGAGGTTAAAAAGTTGCATATCATCATTCAAGGTTTAAAAAGCCATCTATGCAATGCTGGATAAGATAACAAGGTTTCAACACTACAGCTGTTATCATGAGGGTGAAGACAAAATCTTAAAATACCAGTAACAACCAGTTGAGATGCAGAAATAAGAGGTTTTTTCAACACTGATGTAAAACGTCATAAAGTATGTACAGGGTGCAGCAGAAACAGTAAACAAAATAAATAAACCGAGCTTTATTTATGGACACTCTTTAACTACTATGGTTTTTAGTGTCCCATTCTATATTGGGTGTGAAAACTGGAAATTTTGCTCAGAGGCCTCTTTATCAGGCTTGAGGTTCTTTTATGTGCCGTAAATCTATGACATGGAACCACCAGCTTTACTTCCCTTCCGAAGGAAGCCATGCTAACGATTTTTACACCCCCAAAAAATTCCATCGCCCTCCACAAGGTTTGAACCCTTGACCTTGGGAACTAGAGGTTAGCATGGTACACCTAGACAATGGAGGACAACAAATAGTAAGCAGGTTTGAATTAACAGCTATTTTGAATCTGGTGCGGTTTTTGTTGCAAATATGTAGCAGGACTGTAGAGTCAACCTTGGAAATGAGTTCACCAGTTTATATTCTGTCACTAGACAGAGAGGGTCTGTGTTTGTGCCATACATCAGAAACCCACACAGCATTTCAATGGGAACTAAATCAACATGATTCACTGTAAATATGCTATTCATCATTGGGTACACCAATGGAATCAAGTGGTTAGTATGATAAATAAATCACTGCCTGGGCGACCTCGTTCTGCATGCACAGAACAAAATATTATGAGAATACATGCATTTGTGCAACAGAGTCAATGTCGGTACGCAAGGAAGCATCTCATTGCCTTTATGCACATTGGATAGAAGCGCGAGGCAAATCTTCCAAAAATGAAGTGTTTACCAATCTCCAAGAACTGCATTCTAAGTTAATGTAATAGATATAAAAATAATTATTAAGAATTAAAATATTTTTCACTTTAAAGCCCACTTATTAATTCTGCTGCACTCTGTACAAAGTATATATTTAATATGAGTCTTACCTTGAGACCTCTTCTGCCACCACATCCCCAGTTATCACTTCTGTATGCGAGACAGTCTCCTGTAACAAAATAACACACTTTACTAGACGTCATGTTGTTAGAAGAGCAGAGTCAACCTTTAGTAACACCACTGCTCCACAAATCAGCCTCTGCTGATTGTCAGCTGAATGTACTTGAAG
Source organism: Deroplatys truncata (assembly GCA_030765065.1). NCBI lineage: Eukaryota > Metazoa > Arthropoda > Insecta > Mantodea > Mantidae > Deroplatys > Deroplatys truncata. The sequence goes on from CM060987.1 coordinate 201,622,411, forward strand.
ATCGTGCAGAGATATCTGGTAATGGAAAGATGAACCACAGTTTATGAGGAATAACTTCAGAATACTACCTGCTCGAGGCCACCACCAAGGATGTCAGCTAACAAAAGGAAAGATCTCATTCATGTCAGCCTAACCTTTTGATATTGTCAGTGTCAGCCACAATGTTGCTTAGTTTTGGTGCACTCTGCTTTCTGCTTTAGCATTACTGGATTTTATTTGTATCTTGTTTGTGTTCTGATGTTTCTCTCATGGTGATAACCATACAGCAGGGTAAGTGGGGAACATTACTACATAGAACATCCTATGGTACGGTAATTAATCTATGGATAAGTCTGTTGATGTGAAATGGACTTGTAAATGTTCTTTTCTATGTAATTATTTGATGTGTGTAGGTTTTCTGTAGATGCCAAATAGTTTGTATTTAAAGATCACCACTTCTAGGAATGGTAGAAATACATCTTTTTTCAATCTAAATTGTAAATCTGATGTATTTGTGTGGTACAACAGCAAAAAATGGATGTGTTACATTCACATGACTTTCTCTAACCTCTATTGTTTATATTAGTGGCTACACAAATTACCTTCATGAAAGCTTATTTTTCTACCTACTTCATTTTAATCGAGATAAACCTTTGCAGAAATAGCTACATTGCACATTTCGTTACAGATATAAACAGAATAGTGACAATCAAAAGTTTAAGAACTGGACGCTATATGCTGGCCTTAATATTCTACTCTCTTTCCATAAAATTGCAAGAAACAACTGAAAATTTGTAGGACTTTAAAAGAATGAAAAAGTTTTGAACAATTCAAACCATTAATAAGGAATAACTTAAAAGTGGCTGATGCCACAAAAGAAGTTATTTGAGGAATTCACAGGCTATTTCCAGAAAATTCAAGATATATGTTCTATTTGTCACACATATATCTTTAATATATGACATTTTAATCATTGTATTGTTAAAGCCATTTTTGAGAAAATCAAACATTTTGAAAAATGTTCCATGTAAAAGGTAATTTGAGATGGGGGAATTTCTTGAAAATCTTAAGTGTAAAGACACACATACGCACACAGGCCTTTTTGGCTTCAGGGGTCTCAAAATGTGTATCTCCAGTAAAATCTTGGTATCAATTTTTGGGTGGAATGCAATACCTTATCTAGGTGCATGGTACAGAAAGTCACATCATCCACATATCTATACAATTGCTTGAAAATGTAGGGCAAAGATTTTGTCATCTAGGTTCCAAATTACTCATAAATAGATATCAGAATGGCAATAATGGATTACCCATTGCTGGCCCAGATGTTTATAAAATTTGTTATCAAAGAACATACCATAAGGAATTCACTTAACAACCTGCTCCAAAATACCATTCCTCCTGAAAAGACGTCCAGCATTTATCAATTAAACTGCCTAGATGGTGAATAAATTTATGAAGGAAAGACCAAAACAAACATAAATACAAGAAAAAGAGATCGCTTCCCGAACATCAAGTTTAAACAGACAGATAAATCTGCAGTTTCAAACCATTTCTGGTCGGAAAACCATAGCAACAAGAATACCAAATTGCTTTAATATGTCCAAAATCCCCTTGAATTGTCAACTTTCGAGAAAATATTTATCATCAAGAATGATTCATGAACTTTTAAGTGAGCCACATTGAACAATGTGCACTCTCCAGACCATCTAGAGTGACATTCAGTCAACATTCTCGAAGCATGTCCTCATTACAAATCATGTTTGTAGAACAGTGTCAGTAAAGGTTCACTCATGTGATTTAAAGTTAAATAATGTAAAAGCTATTTCACACACACGAGAGTTCAACATTTATGTTCTATTAAGCTCTTCTTCCTGTTACTTACAAGCTGGGCTACACGAAACATATTTATTCATAATCGAAAGCTATACAAAAACGAAAGAACAAAACATAAACAATGTCACATTTTCACAAAATAAGTTTCAATTTAAAAGAAGAAAGATGTCAAAATGACATCTAGCTAAAATGGATAGTGGTTGTTAAAAGAGTGTTAATGTTTCTAACACTGTCAACAACATTCATATATAAACCAAACATTTCAATTTCAATTTTAACAACAATACTGCCACTAACAATAAACAAATTCATTAACTTTATCTACCCACTATCATTTAATTTAATACTCTTCTACAAACCACAAAGGGAATTTGATAAGTAATACACACACTTTTTTGTACTTAAATAACCTTTATTTCTTTGCAATTATCTGTTCATAATCCTTCAATATGGTCTCCCTGCTTCTCAATGACTGAAGGCTGGTTCACAACCACCCAGTAACCAGAATGGAAACGAGAACGGGAAGCAAGAAATTTTGATTCACAACAGCCCGGTAACGAGAACGGGAATGCATATCGATCACAAAGTGAAAGTCGATTTTGCGCATTGGGATTTCATTTGTTTTTAACTGACCAATGATATTTTTTCACCTACTTCCAATTTAGCCAAGCCAACGTCAAAATTCGATACAGTAAACATTATCTAAATGCATACTCATTACATTTTCGATCCTCTACTGAAGCCAAACTTTCATTCCTTATTTAATGGCATACATTAAAATTTTTTATTGTTCTTTTTTCATTTCCACCGGTTTTAGCTGTTCTTTGTAGCTTTTGCCATTCTTTTTTAGGTAATAGCCAGTTTTGAGTTGCATATAAACAAACTACAAATGATCCCTTCACCAGAGGAACCAACGCTGATTAGATTTGCGGGTGTCAGGATGAGGTTAGGAAGCACATTTACTACTAATTCCTTCCAGTTTCATGTTTCCAGCTGGCAACTATAGAGAGCACTAGTGGCTCTTTCATGTCACGGCCAGTTAGAATAACCTCTAGAGTGAAGAGTCTAATATGCACAATAGGGATCTAATATGCCGTGCCTGGGAATGAGAACGAGAAAGTTAAAAGTTGGGCAACTCTTCTTTCCCGTTCCCGGGGCCCGGGAAGCTTCCCGTCGGTTGTGAACATTCCCATTTGAATACATGTATTTCAACTTTCTCGTTCTGGTTATCGTTCTCATTGGTTGTGAACCAGCCTTGAGTCGCAATGTTTGGGAAGCATTATTATTCCATTCAAGACACCACTTTATTCAACTGTCGAATACCTTAGTAACGTCAGTAGAAAGCTGTTCCAGAGTAGTAAAATGTCACCCACACATATATTGTTTTAACTTTAGGAATAAGTCAAGTCTGGTGGATTCCTGTCTGGACTGTAGGGCACATGAGGTAACACTTCCCACCCATAATTGCAAAGTTTTTTGGTTATAACTTCCAGGATGTGGGGCTAGCATTGTCATTGAGAATGAGTGCCTCAGCCACGAGCAGCTGAGGTTGTTTCCTGCGAAGTTTTTGCATGAAATCACAATAATACACTCTAGCGACACTTTTTCCACGTGGGACTCTATCTGTCATAATGACTCCTTGGTGATCATTAGTAAAGATCATCATTTGCTTGACCTTTGATTGAGCTCATCAACATTTTTTACGTCAAGGGGAACTTGTAGCTCTCCACTCAATGGACTTGATTTCACTCCAGCTCAAAGTCCCTAATCCATGTTTCATCAATAGTAACAGTTCAACACAAGAATACTTGATCTTCAATGTTGAATCTTTCTTTTAGCAAGGTTGCAATGTTCTGCTCAGCAGTCAAGCAATGAGGAGTCCATCTTCTCTTCCATTAAATCATGAGTTAAAATACAGAATACTGTCTTTGCTGGAATTACCGTGGCTCTAGAAAGCTCTTCATATGTTGATGATGATCTTCTTCGACAGCATCTGCCACAAGCTTCACACTTTTCATCTATTGATGCTCTCGACCTTCCTGATCTTGGGTCATTGTCTATGCTCACACAACCACCAAAAAATGATTCGCCCAATGAGAAACTGTACTATGGTCCACTATGAACTCGCCACAAACTTCACTCAAAGTACCATGGATTACTGTGAGATTTTTGCCGCATAAAGCTTCGATCTTAATGTATGACCTCTTATCTTGAATAGACACATGTGCAGACTCCATTTCTAGCCTTGCTCGCACAAATACAGAGTATGCTATTGATACGAGGGCAGTCCCAGAAGTACCCGACCTGATGTATAGATAGTGTTGTTGTTTCAAACAAATGACTGTGGTAGAAAGTACCAACCTTATAAAGCTTAAGTCTGAAGTTTGATGATACTATGTCGTTTAGTAATTGTTTGGCAGCCATCAATAGTGAACTCTCTCAGCAATTTTGTAAACATGGATAAAACAGGTCATCATTATATGATACAATACTTTGATTTGAAAGGTCTTAGTTCAACTAATATTAAAACTGAGCTAGATTCTACTATGGGGGAGTCTGCTCCTTCGTTTACAACAGTAAAATACGGGTGGCAGAGTTTAAGCGAGGCCGTACGAGCTGCCAAGACAAACATCGCAGTGGTTGACCAAATGAGGTGACCATGCTAAAAATTGTGAGGAAAATCCACAAAATGGTATTCGATGACCGTCGGCTGAAAATGCGCACACTAGCACACATTTTAAAAAGTGCTGTACATCGCATACTGACTGAAAATTTAGACATAAGAAAGCTGTGCGCAAGTTGGGTGCTACGTTTACTCACAATGGAACAAACGCAACGCCGTGAAGATGTTTCAATCGAGTCTTTGGCAATGTTTTGCTGCAATAAAGCCAAGTTTTTGTGTTGATTCATAACTGTGGATGAAACCTGGGTTCATCACTTCACACCTGAAATGAAGGAACAGTCAAAACAGTGGATTGAAAGGGGAGAGTCGGCTCCAAAGAAGACGACACAGTTCCATTTGCAGGCAAGGTCATAGCGTCAGTTTTTTGGAATGTGTGTCGAATAATTTTCATTGATTACACTAGTCTGTATGGTATCAGATGATTGAAAACTAATAAGTGATTCTGATTCCCTTTTTTATGCTGATTTAAGAACTGCTTTTAGTTCTTTCCTATCACGTAAGTTTTTTTCACAATTCACTTCAAAAATACAGAGATACAAAGATAATTGCTTCCACCACTACACATACAATTGGTCTTGATGAAGCAATTTGTAAGGGCTCTACCACAGGTTGGACCCTGCTTCAAGTACCTTTCCAAGAAATTTCCCTTCATTACACAAGACAAATTAAAGGCTGGAATTTTTGTTGGTCCTCAAATAAAGAAATTGACGAAGGATGAAGATTTTGAGAAGACAATGAATGAGAGAGAAATAGAAGTATGGACCGCCTTCCGATCAGTTACTGAAAACTTCTTAGGCAATAACAAAGATCCTAATTACAAGGCCATTGTCAAAACAATGTTGGAAAATTTCAAGAAGATGGGTTGTAACATGAGTGTAAAGGTGTATTTTCTGCATTCACATATCGACTACTTTCCAGAAAATCTGGGACATTATAGTGAAGAGCAGGGTGAACGTTTTCACCAAGATATTAAGGAAATGGAGAGGAGGTCCAGGGGAGATGGAATGAAACTATGATGGCCGACTACTGTTGGATGTTGAGGAGGGACAGCCATCTTCAAGGATCTGCAAGGAAGTCAAAGAAGAGAAAGTTTGAAAAACATTAAATGAAACACTTTGGCTTCTTGTTTTGTTAAAATGTAGTCATGAAATAAATTAGGGGAGTTCTTGAGTGTATTCTTAAAATGTTTCTTGAATAAAAACTTACCTTGTATGAAATGGTATTTGAATACTTTTCTACGCTCATTAGTAAAATTGTCAAAACATTAGTTATTTTGTGTAAAAACCTGACGTGATAGAAAAAAATGGAAGTTATTTCTGGAATCAGCATAAAAACTTGATTCAAGAACACCTACTTTTAAGAAATCATCTGACAAAAAGTTTGAAAATGCACACTAGTGTTATCTTCAAAAAGGAAAAGCAATCAATGGCAAGTATTATGCAAACTTATTGCAACATTTGAATGATGAAATCAAGCAAAAACAGCTCATTTAGTGGAAAAGAAACTTTTGTTTCATCAAGACAATGCACCAGTTCACATATCCATTATCGCCATGGCCAAAATCAATGAGTTAAAGTTTGAATTGCTACCTCATGCAACCTATTCGCCAGATTTAGCCCCCTCTGATTATTTTCTATTTCCAAAGTTGAAGAAATAGCTTGGTGCTAAAAGATTTGCTAACAGTGAAGAGCTGGAGTCTGCAGTTGATGGCTATTTTGCAGAACTTGATGATTCTCACTATAAACAGGGTATGGAAGCTATTGAACATCGCTGGGAAAAGTGTATCGAGCTGAAAGGAGACTATGTAGACAAATAAAGATGTTTTTTCTTTGTTAGGTCGGGTACTTCTGGGACAGCCCTTGTACAGTGAATACACATGCTTCTTTTTCACGCCTTCAACTGCAACTGACATAATTTTCACTACTGTTGCATCATCCAATCCACGGTACTACCAACATGTGCATTACTTTTGAAATTCCCCTCGTATTCCCACAAAAGCTTACTTTTCTATCTTCTTCATATTAATAGAGGTAAACATTTGTAGAAATAAGTTTCATCACACATTTCCTTGCAGATACAAGAGGTAAAAAAGAATTGAAGTGATAATTAAATCTTTAAGAGTTTAATAATACATTCACATAACTTTCTCTATCCACCATTGTTTAATTTTATATAGCTTCTACAAACTATTCTTACAAAAGCTTATTTTTCTATCTACTTTATTAATCCAGATAAACTTTTGTAGAAATAATTTCATCACACGTTTCATTGTAGGTACAAGGGGGATAGAGGAAACTGAATTAATATTGAGATGTTTAAAGGCAGGACACTATATGTTGGCCTTAAAATTCCAGGATATTGCAAAAAACAACTGAATAGAAAGCTACTTTAAAATATCTGATGTGTTGCACTCACATGACTTTCTCTACTCTTGTACAAACTATTTTTATAAACGCTTATTCCCCATATGCTTCATGTTAATCGAGATGTCAATCTTATTGCTAATTTTCTTGTAGATGCAAGGGGAATATGGTAGGCTTTAAGCGATAGTCAAATGTTTTAAGAGCTGGTTGCTATGTGGAGTATTCCATTCTCTTTGCATGTCCACCACATAAAAAAAAAATGAATGACAAATTTGAGAAAAAGTATAAGTATTGGAAAATTTAAGGGAATAAAAAGCAATATCTTGAAAATGGTTCACTCAACAAAAAAAAAATGAATTTGACATAAATTGTGTATTTTAATGTGATCTACATTTTTTGTGTAGTAAAATTTTGTCTATCTCTTATGGTTTACCAGTTACGCAAAAGTCTTTCACAATGAAGAATACTTTTGGAGACAATCCCAGAAAATTCGAGATATACATTTCATTTCTCATGACAATATCTTACACATATGACATTTTAATCTAAATCGTTAGAGCCGTTTTTGAGAAAATTAAAATGTTCGAAAAATGTTCCATGTAAAGGGTAATCTGGGGTGGGGAGAGTTTCTTGAAAACCTTTGTGTCGCATCTCTGGAAGATACTGAACCTAAATACCAAGTTTGGTGTTTATCCGACTGTTCGTTCCTGAGTTATGCTGTTCACAGACACACACACAGACATGTTTCCAAAAATGCTTTTTTTTGGTTTCAGGGGATCTCAAAACATGTATTTCTGGTGAAATCTCGGTATCGAATTTTTGGGTAGAATACAATACTTCCCCTACTTACTATACGTAGCAGAGAAAGTAAAAAGCACATTCAAACCAATAACATATATCTTGGATATGGCTATTGCCACAAAGAGAGTTATTTGAAATAAATTTTGTGAGGTTAAAGAGATCTTTTTCTGTCTTTCTCTCATAGTTTACCCATTATATAAAACTACACAAAATTCCTTCTGAATGAAAAGGACTTCAGAGACTATTCCCAGAAAATCTACGACAAACATTTTATTTGTCATGTAAATATCTTTAATATAAGATATTCTAATCAAATGTGTTATAGCCATTTTGAGAAAATAAACAATATTGAAAATTTTTCCTTGCAGAAGGTATTTGGAGGGAGGGATTTTCTGGAACATTTTTGTGTTGTAATTTTGGAAGATACTGAACTTAAATACAAAGCTGGGTGCTCATCTAACTTCTTATTTTTGAATTATGACCTTTTTCTAAAAATGCTGTTTTTTTTATACAGTGGCCTTAACTCATTTGACAACCAGGGCTCACATGCACATTTTTGGTATATGAATTGTATGACAAGCTCATCTCGCAATGCTGCATTGCTCTACATAACTTCACGTAGTTTAGGTTTCTTCTCACAGATGTCATTTGAAGTGCTGAATGTGATGACGTAATTCCCACAGTATGACCTCACCAACTGTGTTTCAACCCAGGAAAAATAATTTTATTCTTCCTACAGCAGATGAAATTAGGGCCTATATTGTTATTTTTATGTCTCAAGTGCAAAAATTGCATATTTAATTGTACTGGAGCAAAAACTGATCCTTGACACTTCAATTGTACATAAAAATCTGATGTGTTACACTCAAATGACTTTCTCTACTCTTGTACATACTATTTTTACAAACACTTATTCTCCATCTACTTCATGTTAATTGAGATAAACATTTGCAGAGTCTATCTTATTGCTAAGTTTCTTGTAGATGTAAGGGGAATATATATTTACAAGGGCAATATAGAAATACAGTAGCCTTTAAGCACATACATATCTCTTAATAGCTGGTTGCTAGGTGCAGCACTATTCTCTTTGCCACAGATTAATACTCTTTGCATACCCAAGACAAAAAAAAATGAATAACAAATTCCCATTTGAGAAAATAAGTATTGAAAAATTTAAGGGAATAACAAGCAATATCTCGAAAATAGTTCACTCAACTAAAAAAAAAAATGTATATGACATAAATTGTGTATTTTAATGTGATCTACATTTTTTGTGTAGTAAAATTTTGTCTATCTCTTATGGTTTACCAGTTATGCAAAAGTCGTTCACAATGAAGAATACTTTTGGAGACATTCCCAGAAAATTCAAGATATTCATTTTATTTGTCATGAAAATATCTTAAACATATGATATTTTAATCAAAATCGTTAGAGCCATTTTTGAGAAAATTAAAATTTTTGAAAAATGTTCCATGTAAAGGGTAATCTGGGGCGGAAGGATTTTCTTGAAAACCTTCGTGTTACATCTCTGGAAGATACTGAACGTAAATACGAAGTTTGGTGTTTATCCGACTGTTTGTTTCTGAGTTATGCTGTTCACAGACATACACACAGACATTTCCAAAAATGCTTTTTTTGTATTCAGGGGGTCTCAAAACATGTATTTCCTGTGAAATCTCGGTATCAAATTTTTGGGTGGATACAATACTTCCCCTACTTACTATACGTAGTAGAGAAAGTAAAAAGATGATGTTGCTCTTCATTTACAGGATTGTTTTGAGGTCTATCATACACGGCAACAGTACTGGTGAGTTTTATGCTTTTAATATTGTGCACACAGCAAAAAACTCTAATGATTTTAAATGACTTTTTAAGCATTAAGCTGTCACCATCCTCACTGTTTGGGGATTTAAATTGGATTTCTTCGTTAGTTGAGTAGGCATTTAAATATGATGTAACTGGGTTAAAACATGTGCTTCTAGTAAAATGTCGACAATGAATTTTTAGGTGGAATACAACACTTCCTCTACCTACCAATTGCTATATGCTGCCTTTGAAATTCTATGATGTTTGTATACTTTGCACTTCTAAACATATAAATCATTGGAAAATTCAAAGTATAACAACAAGTATCTCAGAAATGGTTTATGGCACAAAAACATTATTTGGTATAAATCATGTGTATTAACAAGATTCACATTTTTCATTTGAGAAGTTTTTGTCTCTCTTACGGTTTACAAGTTATACAAAATTAAAAAAAAATCATTCTGAATGAAGACGACTTCACAAGTGTTCTGAGAAAATTTTAGAAGTGCATTTTATTATTCATGCAAATATCTTAAAACTTCTGGTATTTTAATCAAAATTGTTATGTGCATCTTTGAGAAAATAAAAAACATTGCAAAATTTTCCATATGTATGTAAATAGTAGTTTTGGGGGGGGGGAATTTTCTTGAGAAAATGGTATCTAGTATTTGAAAGGTAAATATATATATATATATCCCTCTCCCTCACTCTCTCTCTCCCTCTCCCTCACTCTCTCTCTCTCTCAGAACTGAATTTTTGGATGGAATACACAACTATAGATAATAATTTCTTATATGCATGTAATCAAACAATCTCATCAATAACCAGCTTGCTCTCAGACATTATGTCAGTGGTTATTTAGACCTTGAATGATTGTACAATGATCTACAAGATTTTTTAAGATGAATCCTCTGCATTACCCCTTATACAGTTCAATCTCACTTCTCCATTTTTTGCAGATAAGTGTTAAATGTTTTGATCACTGAATTTTGCCCATTAATATTTAGCTCAATTATAAGCTTTCGGTTATGTGTTTTCTCATTAATACGTTACATTTTTCTGGCATCAGTATTTTCAGAAAGCTGTATTGCTACTTACATGTGAACAAGTAGGTCACTCAGTTTTTTGTGCCGGGCCCTATAAAAAAATTCTGATGGGATACATTCACATGACTTTCTGAACCCTCTATCATTTATTAGTGGGTAAACAAGCTATTCTTACTAAAGCTTATTTTCTGTCTACTACATTTTCAATCAAATAAGTCTTTGCAGAAACAGCTACATTACACATTTCATTATAGATAAAAAGAGAACAGTGACAGTCAAATGTTTAAGAACTGGACGCTATATGCTGGCCTTAAAATTCCATACTGTTTCCATGACATCGCGAGAAACAACTCAATGTAGACAGGATTTTAAGAGATTGACCAACAAATGAACAATTCAAACCATGCCACAACAAAACTTATTTGACATAAATTGTGTGTTTTACAGAGATCTCAGTTTTTTGTCTAGTACATTTTCATCTATCGCTTAACGTTTACCAGTTATACAAGATTATACAAAATTTCTTTCAGGCTATTCCTAGAAAATTAAAGATATACATTTTATTTCTAATGTAAATATCTCTAATATATGACAATTTAATCAAAATCATTACAGCCATTTTTTAGAAAATCAAAATTTTCGAAACACCTTCCATGTAAAGAGTAGTCTGGGGTGGTGGATTTTCTTGAAAATCTTCATGTCGCATCTTTGCAAGATACTAAATCTAGATACCAAGTATGGTATTTATCCAACTTTTGGTTTCTGAATTATGCTGTTCACAAACCTTTTTCAAAATGTTTCTTTTTTTTTTATTCAGGGGGCCTCAAAACATGGATTTCTAGTGAAATTTCGATATCGAATATTTGTGTGGCATACAATACCTCCCCCTCTTACTATACATAGTAGAGAAAGTAAAAAGCTCAAAAAAATTTAGAAATGTAAGGTTTTCGGCAATTACAAAAAAAGTAATTTTCTCAGCTCCCGTAAGAGCTAGAGCAGACTTGTGCAACAGCTGGCTGCCAGACCATCCCTGGCCCATTGAACCCTTTCATCCGGCCTGCCTGATCAGTATTGAAAAATTTATTTCTTATGTAATCTGTTAAACTGAAGTAGAAATTTTTCCAACCAACAACAATGCAGTGCAAAACTTTTCTCTCTAGGGTTGGCAACTCTATTAACAAAAGCTTGGTGCCAACAAGACCCCCCCTACTATTTGGCCTTGTGCTGTAAATCATGCCAGAAGTGAAGCAAGCATGTTTGCTAACTCCATAATTGCTGATTGAGCGGTGTTCTGTGTGGTGTTACCTAGTAGCACTTGTTAATAATGTTATCATCACATAAGAAAAGGAAAGTGGACACCAAAGGTCACGTGTATGGAGAAAAATGGACTCGCGATTACTTTTTTATCAATGAGAAAGATAAATCACTTTGTCTTACTTGTCAGTATAACATTAAAAGGCATTGTACCTGAAGACATTCTAGTTTTGATGATTTCCAAGGGTAGCTTAACCAAGAAAAAAATAAAATACCTGAAAAACAAAACTTGTGTGGTCGGCAACTGCTTTTTAAAAGACAAAACAACAATGTTAATGAAAATGTCCATCTTAGCTTCATTGTAAGTGAAATAATTCAAAATGCTCCAAGTCTTAAAAGTCTTGGACATCTTTGGAAAGAGTGTTTAGTGTCAGTAGCAGATGTTGTGTGTCCAGATAAAAGTAGATTGTTGTAACACATCAGTTTGTTGTGCTGGACAGTTGCCAGGGACATAGACAACATAGCAGATGATATTGTATCCAACTTGAAGCAGATTATCATCAATGCATTCTTGACAGATTTGGATAAAAGCTGTGACATCACAGACACAGTTGGTTATCTTAATACAAGGTGTGGATAAAGAGTTCCATTGCAGAGAAGAAATGCTTGCTTGCAACCTTTGAAAGTTAGTACTAGTGCTATGAGGGAAGATGTCTTCCAGGAGATGAAACATGTAATCAACAAATTCAACCTAATCTGGGAAAAACTGTACAGAATATCGACTGACAGAGCTCCTTTCATGGTTGGATCAAATTTAGGGACTGTAAAGAAAATAAAAGAAAAGTTGATGCCAATAACATTTTTTTTCAGTGTATTTTACACCTAGAGCCAAAACACTGAAATTTGCTCATGTCATGAACACAATGCTATGTTGTGTCAACTACAAAGCTGAAAAGTCTCACTCACCACCAATTTAAAACATTTGTAGACAAACTGGGAACAGAGGAAGAGGATCTCATCTACCACTCAGAAGTATGGTTGTTGAGCAAGGGAAAGATACTGCAATGTTTCTATAATCTGATAAATGAGGTAGCACTTTTCATGGAAATGAATGAAAAATCAGTGGCACAGTTAGCCAATGAAAAGCAGCTGTGTGACCTTGCATTCCTTGTGGACATGACCTGTCACTTGCACGAGTTGAATTTAAAGCTGCAAACACAAGGCCAATGGGTTGATAAACTTTATCAACATATGAAATCCTATCAGAGGAAACTGAATCTGTGGGAAAGTCAAATGAGAAATGAACATGCCTGCCACTTTCCAATGCTGTTGCAGCAAGATTAATCATTCTGTAACATCACTTTCTATGCAGACTCACTGGCAGATTTAAAGACAAGTGAGGAGGAAGTGAATTTCAGTATTTTCTCATCCCATTCAGTAATGACAATAGTGCTCCTGACAATTTGCAAATGGTACTTACTGACCTGTGGCTTTGAAGGATTATGTGAAATACTTTCCATGAACGAAGCACCCTAACCTATTTGCTTTCAATATGAGGAGGATGGCATTGTTTGGCACCACATTGGAACATCCAGTGTACCACCAAACATTGCGAGACTGGTTGAGGACAAGAAGGACCAAGTTTCCTACTAAAATGGGACATCAATACATATGTATTTTGTTATTTTCATTAGTACATAAAGTTTTTGTTTACTGTTCTAACATTGTTTGTGTTTTCATGATGTTAGTTTGCAACGAACGAGTTTCTTCACTGAATTGACTACTACACTCTTGTGAACTTAAGGGCCCATGATGCCAATAAGTCCTCTGAGGTTGGCCCACTTTGTATTCAAGTTAAACATGTCAAAGCCAGAGAGTTCAATTTGGTTTCACTTTAGAGCCCAGTGGGATTTCATATGATGTCACTTTGCAAGATTACAGTTCTAGTCACCGAAAACTTACTTGATGCCTCAGGCACAAACAGAAACAAACAGCACACTACTGACAGTATCATATTCTTTCAGGAATAAACACTACGCACCTAGAAATTAACATCCAGCTTTACAAAGCAAATAAAATTGGTAAACCTTTCTATTGTAGACTGGATTATCACATATGTAAATCAATCTTCTTTTTACTTTCTCTAGCATCTACTTAGGCTAAGTAGAGGAAATATTGTATTCCACTCTAAAATTTTATATCAGAATTTCCACAGAAATATATGTTTTGAGGTCCCCCTGACTACAAAAAAAGGCACTTTTCAAATAATACATATGAGATATAAGCATAATACAAAAACAAACATTTGGATAAATACCTAACTTGTTACAAAAGTTCAGCATCTACTGTGATAAAAAAGTTTCCGGAATGGCTTCACAACAATGCTGACGCTGAGATTTCTTTAATTCTTACCCAGACTGTACATACAGCGTTCCTTCCCGATAAAAACGAGAGTTCACATGACTTCCTATGACCATGCAGTGACGAGGTAGACGCTCTGAAGTGAACATGTGTATTGCATGTGCTGCAATTATTCTATGTAGCAAAAATGTCAGATTACAAAGAACAAAGAACGAACATCAAATTTTGCTTTAAACTCGGTAAAACTGCAACAGAAGCCTATGAAATGTTAAGAACAGCTTATGGGGAGGAAGTTATGGGCAAAACTCAAGCATTTGAGTGGTTTTCGAAATTTAAAAGTGGTGTGACATAGTTAAAGATGCAGATCGTTCGGAGCGACCCTCTTCCAGCAAAACTGATGAAAATATCAATCAGGTGAGGGAAATGGTCTTGAATGATAGGTGCATTACAGTAAGAGAACTTTCTGACTCATTAGGGCTCTTCTTTGGAAGTGTTGAAAGACAATTTGGATGTGAGAAGAATTGCCACCAAGTTTGTGCCCTGCCTGCTTTCAAATGACCAAATGGAAAGCCGTGTGATTGCCTGCACAGATCTTAAAGAACAGCTACAAAATGACCAACAGTTTATGGAGAAAATTATTACTGGTGATGAAACGTGGATTTATGGGTACGATCCAGAAACGAAGCAACAATGTTCACAATGGAAAAATCCTTCATCTCCACACCCGAAAAAGGTCAGATAAGTTCGATCCAAAGTGAAGTCAATGATGATTGTGTTTTTTGACATTAAAGGTATTGTACATAAGAAATTTGTGCCACAGGGTCAAACAGTGAATCAAGTGTTCTACAAACAAGTGCTGCAAAGATTAAGGGAGAATGTGCGACGCAAACAGCCGGAGAAATGCAGGAGTGGTGACTGGTTCCTGCATCATGACAATGTGCCTGTGCATAAAGCCCTTTCTGTTTGCTGATTTTTGGATAAAAATAGGATGAATACTGTTCCCCATCCCGCCTATTCTCCAGATTTGGCACCAGCGGACATTTTTCTTTTACTGCGACTTAAAATGCGGCTCTGAGGACACCGTTTTGAGGACATTGATGTCATCCATTGCGAATCGCAGAAGGCTCTGAACATGTTGAAAGAAGAGAACTTCCAGAGGTGCTTCCAGCAGTGGTAGAAGCGCTGGGATAAGTGTGTTAACTCCCAAGGAGACTACTTTGAGGGTGACAATGCAGATTAAACAAAACAAACTGTTATGTAGTATTTACGACATCATTCTGGAAACTTTTTGATCACACCTCGTATCAAGGATGCAACACAAAGATTTTGAAGAAAATCCTCCCACCCTGAATTACACTTTGCATGGAAAAATATTTATTATTTCTGATTTTCTCAAAAATCGCTCTAACAATTCTTATTACAATATATGTTTAAGATTTTTACATTAATCTATATTTTCTGTGAATCCATGAAGTCCTCTTCATTCAGAAAATTTTATACAATTTTGTGGAATTGGTAAACATTAAAAGACAAAAAAAAACTGTAGATCTCTTTAAAACACACAATTTATTTCAAGTAACTTTTTATGAGACATCAGGCTCTCTAGGATACTTGTTTCTCAGGATTGAATTTTTCAATAGTTTTGTCATTTTTTGAAGTGCTGCCTACAATCATTTGTTGCTCCTGATGTTCAATTCAGTTTCCTCTATCTCCCTTGTGCTTACAACGAAATGTGTAATGAAATTAATTCTGCAAACATTTGTTTTGATTAATATGAAACACAGTAGAACCTCATTAGTATGTTTTTGCAGGGACCCAAGGATTTGGACATCATAGACAGGAAAACGTGTTAACGAAAATACAGAATCTGCAATTTAAGAACATATCTATGTAATAAAATCTAATAATACATCTTACCTCAAAAACGGATGTGAAATATATACACTACTTACACTGGTTTGAAATACATATCTATAGTTGATTGCTTTGTTGGTTTTAATGCCAAAATTTTACTGTCCATCTTGTTTTGTAAAGTCATTATATTGTCATCAACTTCGAAACTGCACACATATTGCTTCACTATGTCCATTGGCTGCATCGCTTCCAACACTGTAGGTACTGGCTCAGGATCTGGTTCATCGTCACTTTCATCTCCCACTGACGCTTCTTCTTTCACTTGTTCAAGTATTTCATCTATCGTTGCTGTTTCACACACTGGAATTTCATTGTCAATGTGTACGTATGTTTTGAAAGACACGCTGGTGTCGTATGCTATTTGGCGCCATTCTTCACTCTTGGAAAACTCATCTTCCTGCGTGAGTGCATCACCTCTTCCGATACGTATGCTTCATGCACTGAATTGCGCCTTAATGACAGTAAAGGTTGTAGCTTACTTGTGCAGTTTGCTGGGAAGAAAGTGATGTTTATGTTCTTAAATTTGAAACAGTTGGTGGATAAGTGGCACACTGATCAATAAAGAGTGCAATTTTCCTGCTTCTTATGCCCAGTTTTGCGTCCCATGCTCGTAAGAAATTTTCAAAGATGGCAGAACTTATCCAGGATTTTATGTTGGAAGTGTACTTACATGGAAAAGATCACATATTCTTAAAGCATCGCGGACTGCATGCTTTTCCAATAACCACGGTACCAATTTCTCTGTTCTGCTTTCGTTACAGCACAACAAAACTGTAATCCTCTCTTTTTTTTTTAAAATAGAGAGTTGAGGGTTGTTACACTACATCACTATGATCACTTATCATAGTGATGTAGTGTAACAACCCTCAACTCTCTATTTTAAATTATGACACATCACTGTTACAAGCTTCTAAATCTTCAAAAATTGAGCTGTAATCCTCTCCTTGTTAAGCTTCCTGCCGTGGCACTTAGTGCCCTTAAAATCCAGGGTTTTGTCTGGCAAAAGATGGAAAAATAGTCCTGTTTTGTCTGCATTATAAACATCGTCGGGGCTATAGTCTTTCAAAATTGATGGGATCATTGTATTTTCCACAGTTCTATATTTTCACACAGTGTAGCGTCATTATCCAGGGCAGCAGCCTCACCTCGCACACATCTGTCGACTAAGTTCATGTCGATTCTTGAATCTTTCAGTTCAGCCATTGGACGCTTTGAAATCATCCAGTCCCATCTTCTGTGCTGAATGTATTGCCTGAGCTCGAACCACAGTACTATTTGCACATTTGAAGCTCTAGCTTGTGTAAACCACTTTAGCAGAACATCTTCTAATTCTGGAAACTGGCCAGGGCAATTACATTTTCTTTTAGCATTTTTCCCTTTTTCAAAAGCAGTTTCAATTAGTTTATGTTTGCTAACAATTCTGTTTAAGGACGGAGGAGTGTTTAACTTCCGTACTATATCCACACATTTCATATTTGGATTGCGATCTACTTCTTCAAGGATTTACAGTTTTTCACTGTTGGTTATTTGCTGCACTATCTTTTTCTCCATTGTGAACAAAAAGTTAAGATACAATTACATTTTGTGTTAATGTTGTTAAATAACTATGGGACCAAAAAGAAGGTGCAAAGGTTCCAAATGTCACTTGCCATAATTATCTAACAAGTTACTTGGATAACTGCTCCATCACCAAAGGGTACTTATAAGCTATGCATTCCCAGAACTAAGAATACTGTCACAGAGAGGTTAAGGAAGCTAGATGTTCTGTCAATGTTTCACATCCTTTTCATCCATTATTAGGAATAACTGGGCTGCACCACATTACGATTATAAACGATAAAAGGGAGGATTAACATAACAATCTTCTAGATCACTGCACAATAAATGACGGAGTAAAGGAAATTAAGATGCCATTTGAGTTTAAAAAGCTACACGGACAGCCAGTTATCTCCTGGTTTAGAGGTCTCATAACAAAGCTATGTGGCGCCAGTTCAGCACCATGTCACATAGACATCCTTGCAAAACTGGATAAAGGTTTCTGCTGGCCTATTTTCAAAAACACCATGTAATGCATTCATATGACTTTCTCCACCAATGACAAATTCACAGAGGGGTCGTTTCATTATCAATAACTTTACAATCATTTGGGATATAAGTCTGAAATTTAGTGAAGGTGTACCTTAAAGTCCAGAATTTCGGTGGCCTTGGAAAGGCCAATTATAGTAAAATTTGCAACCATCAATCTAATTTATGAAATTTTAAGAAGAGCAAAGTGGTTAAAAGGGAGTAATGTATTTATCAACAAGGATCTGACAATAGCACAAAGAGACCTGAAAAGGGGCTTAGTTAAGAAGATGAAGGAAGCAAGATCACAAGGCGAACAAGCATTTATACAAAATCTACATCTCTGGATAGACAGAATAGATGTAACGTATGCGAGGAAGAGTGACGTATGGATGAAAGGAACGGATTGCAAGGAAATAAAGTCAGCAAAAAAGAAGCGAAGTGAATCAACAACTGTGGCAGGCAGAGGAAGTGTAAAGTCCAGCATGGAGGCAAAGAATAAAGAGGTATCAAGACTAATGAGAAGGGAAAATTATGTAATCCGAACAGATGAAGAAACATCACAGAAAGTGAGGGAGCCAACAGGTGTAATGAAAGAGAAAGAAGATATGACGATAAGGGAAATGTCACGAGATACGTCATCTCCAAAGAAGGTGGTGTCGCCAAGGAAGGAAGAGAGTGTAGCAGCACGTGCTTTAGCAGAAAAGGGGAAGGAGGCGTGGCGCCAATGCAGTGAATCGTCCAATGAAGAAGATGAGGTGGGGCAGAGACTCGGCTCGGAAGGAGAGGGAACTATTATGTCATCATCGCAAGGAAGCATTTTGGTGTTACAGAAAGGAAGGCAAAAATCAATGGAAGGTTACAGACTGAGAAGTAAACAAAACCTACAAAAGTGTAGAGCTTTCAGAGACACAACAGGGGTCCAGAGTAAAAGTAGTACATGGGTTACAATCCAAGATAAATAGCTAGATCACGGAAACATATGTATAAGTATAGTTATAACCAGCCAGTTATCTTACAATACCAGTTACCTTACAATACTCAACTAAGATTTATTAAAATGTTAGAGAAAGATGTAGAGGGGCTAAGAGATAAGTATACACATATTGAGATAGAAATAAAGGCAATTTCAATGAAGAATAGGAGAAAATGATGTAAAGAGCTGATTAGGGTAGGAGGCAGTTTATATCAGGGAAGTAAATGATGTAAGGTCGTCATGCCGTGATGGAAGTAGGAATAGCAAGGAGAGAGAGATTATAGCTCATAAACTGGACACAAGGACTGAAGTAGTGGAATATAGCAAAGCAGATATAACCTAGTAAGAATATCAATGGAAAGTTTAGAGACAGAATCGTCACATTTAAGTAGCAAGAGGTTAGGCGGACAATGATAGAATCTGTTAGCGAAAAGCAAAAACTAATGTTAATGATTGTTAAATACTATAAGCATGGGTATGATCAGCAAAATGAGCCAGGGCTTGATGCCTATCATGCCCAAAGGAATTGTAAAACCTCAACACTCAATAAAGAATTCAATTCAATTCAGGTGGCCTTGGATTGATAACATTTTTGTTTTGTTTGCTTAGGTAACAAGAGCAATGAAAAGTAACTGCAAGGCTATCAGACAGGAGTTTTGAACACAACCAGCAGCACATCTCACATTTGTGTGTATTCTGGAAAATTCAAAGCTGAAGGTACCATGCAAGATGTGCATAAGGGACTTCCAGGCAACCTGTAACAACAGCAGCAAGTTCTGAAAACACAGCTGTTATATTACAACAATTTATACTCACTGCAAGTCTGTGAGTGACCAGAATATATTGATTAAGTGTCTGGCAAATGTTGAAGAATCAAAAGTAGAAGATGTACACCTCAATATTGCTGCATGCCATGTATGAGGATGACCCAGATCAACAAATTGAATATCCTTCAAGACGATGTCCATTGGATTAGATACAATTAAAACTGATAGGCACTGTAAGCCACATGACTGCATGCACTGCACCCTGTAAATCTGCACATCCACATATGCCACAATGGAAGGTGCTGTTGAACATCCAGCATGATTCCTAGACCTAACACCTGTAGACTTATAGCTCTGGGGGATCCTAAAGGATGTTGTGTATCGGGCAAAACTGACTGCACTATGCAAAAACATTCAATTACTATGTGTTGCAATTCCACTGGACACGTTACAGTGGGTTGTTCGGTGGCATCCACTGTGTCTGACTTTTGCAAACACCTCCAGCGACTTAAATAATTTGAACATTACGCTACATCTGCATCAAATTTGGGCTTGTAGCTCAATTTATTACAAGGTTATTAATGATCAAACAATGTATACATTTTTTGGACCCCTCTGTATTATAGCATTCATATGAAAAGTTATTCTTCTATCCACATTATGTTATGATATGTTTTGCTTAGGAATGATTTCAAATAAAGCAGTAAGAGTTTAGCCACACATGTGGAAACAGTATTTAAATATTTATTCATAGTAACAAATTCTTGCAATGGAAAGGAAAAGGAAAAAAGAGAATCATAAACTTTCAAGTACATGTGTTAAATGACTCACTTGGGAAAAGTACAATCCTGCAACATGGAATACTTTGAAAATGGCTAATACTATGAATAAATTAAATATAACACAAACTGGTATTTTATGCACTCTACATTTTTTGCAGAGTAAGTTTTTGTCTATATCTTATGTTTAAAGTATATTAAATTCATTCTGAAAGGAGAGGACTTCACATACATTTTATTAGGCATGCATATATCTTTACAGTATTTCAATCAAAAGTACTAAGAGTCATTTTTGAGATAGTGAAAAATAATGAGGCATTTTTCACGGTAATGGTAGTTTGGAGTGGGGAGGATATTCAAAATCTTTGTGCTTGCACATACACCCTTTTCTAAAAACACTTTGAGTTCAGAGGACCTCAAAACAAATATTTCTTATAAAATCTCTATATAACATTTTTGGGTGGCATACAATACCACCATTACTTAACAAAGGTATGTGGTAGAGAAATTAAAAAGATTTTTGCT
This sequence comes from Deroplatys truncata, assembly GCA_030765065.1. NCBI lineage: Eukaryota > Metazoa > Arthropoda > Insecta > Mantodea > Mantidae > Deroplatys > Deroplatys truncata. The sequence continues at coordinate 201,643,565 of CM060987.1, forward strand.
GACCCTATTGTTTTCAAATAGATGGGGGAAATTGGGACACTGCAAATACAGAGAAATCTGGAAGCCTTCAGGGATTGCAACATAATAATAAGTTAATATATGAAAAAGAAGCTGGAAACAGTGATGTCTTTTGAATTTAGTTAAGCTGAGTCAAAATTGAAATTGAGTTTTATTTATGGACGCTCTTTAACTGCTGTGGTTCTTAGCGTTCCATTCTATATTGGGCGTGAAAGATCGGTAATTTTCCTCAGAGGCCTCTTATCAGGCTTGAGGTTCTTTTACGTGCCGTAAATCTACGACATGGGACCACCAGCTTTACTTCCCTTCCGAAGGAAGCCATGCTAAGGATTTTTACGCCTGAAAAAATCCATCGCCCTCTGCCGGGTTTGAACCTGCGACCTCGGGAACTAGAGGCTAGCATGGTACCACTAGTCCACGGAGGACGACAAGCTGAGTCAGAATTAGTTACACTAGCATCACTTATGTTTACTCACTTGAAATGTTTGTTCTTTAGTACTGATGTTCATGTGTTACTGGATTGAAGCTGTTGTTCTTTATGTAATTTCCCGAAACATGTTAAGTGAGTAAACTTAAGTGATGTTAGTGTAACAATTCCGACTCACCTTTAAATAAGTTTCCTACTTCTATTATATTTTTCCTAGATTTTACATTTACTAACTTTTTAGCTTGAATTTCTATTGGTGAGTTTAACCAGTCGGTGGCATAGTGGGCATTCCTCCAAGTCAATCTCTTTTCTCAAACCTTTCAAATTCACCACCCCTGTCCTAGTCCATGCAAATCCTGCAGTTGCTGTTTTATCAACATACTGTTCCCTGCTTTATACTACTTTCATTTCTCTGTATAATGTCAGTGAGCTGACTCACCTTAAGTAAATAATAAGTAATGATGGGACACTACACTATTTCTCAATACCAATACTTATTTTTTAGCACCAATACTGATACTCACCTTATAAAACACTGTAAAGGCAGAGCTTGCTCACTGAATTATGTTACTAGTAGTTTTCTGTGTATAAACGCAAGTAACCAATTTTGTATTGTATGCTAATTCTGAAATTCTTCCTGTTTGACACTCTCCAACTGGCAGCAATTTTTCCTATCTTGATAATGCCATAGGTTATATATACCCTATTGTTAGTCAAGGATGATGATGATGATGATGATGATGATGATGATGATGATGATAATAATAATAATAATAATAATAATAATAATAATAATAATAATAATAATAATAATAATAATAATAATAATAATAATAATAATAATAATGATAAGTGCTTTGCTTCCCTCTTTATGTAACTATATTTTGTACTGAAAACTTTCTTTTCTAAGGATTTTCTATCCATAGGGAAACAAATACCTTCTAGAAATTCTTATTTATTCTGTAATCTTGATAATATAAATTAATATATACTTTACATGAACCTCAAACTGCTGAAAATAACAAATATTTCTATGCACTGTATTATCACATGTCTTAAGTTCTGATTTGTTTCACTGTGTTCACAGAGTAGGTAAATGTAATGACTAAGAGTAAAGTCACCAAGCCAGGGTAACTCAGTTAATGCTGCAGGTTACACAACTACCCCTATCCCTTCCCCCCTTGTTTTGCATGTTTTCATTTAGACACAACAGTCTATGGAATGTTTGCATTCATTCACCCACAGGAAATGCAGTCAAGGTTTATCAAGAACTGTAGTCCAGCAACTATAACTTGAAGTCTCAACTCCTTTCATTCCTTACCTAACATAAAATTAAATGCAACAACTTTCAATAATGCAAAACTTAAAAGCTTGAAACTATCGAAGGTTTATCTCAAAGCATTAAACTTACTTCGATACCATCAAGTATCGAGAGTATTGCAGTCCCATCCCTAAAAATAAATATTTCCCGTCATTATTTTCACCATAGTGTCACTGTGTATAACAGAAGGGGAGCTGTCCCTGAATATTTGCTCAAAGCTTAGTTGAAACACATTCTTACAGTTTACATGCAAATACCTAGCTATAATGCTACGCAACAACCTCATTAATATAGATTGATTTTCCCCCTACTTTGCTTTTTTGCTTCTCAAATGCAGCACAAATTTGAAACAGAAACTTATACACTATTTCAGAAAATAAAAGCAAGTAGAGTATTCAGTTTAAGGCGAAAAAGTGAATTTTTCTTATTCATGTTAGTGCCAAAATACACGTTTGTAGTTTACATACATTTAATGGTTTGTTTCTGGATTAACCGGATTATCTGCAGTTCCACCTAGTCCAGATAAATGAGGTTCTTGTGTATTTCCAAACAGCTATGTTTTGTAAACTTTACCTTTATCTCATTCTTCAAGTCAACATCTGCAGCAGAAGACAGCCCCATTTCTTGTTTAATTTCATTTGATGTACCTTCAGGCCATCGAGGTTCCTCTTTGATTTTTATTTTATTACACATTTCACTGTCGGGACCATCATTTACAAAATGTGAGGATACAAAAACTGTCTCAAATCCTTCATGTTCAGATTTAACTTCACTTGATGTCCCATTTGGTTCCTCTTTAATTTCCACTTTGATATCCATTTTGTGGTTATCACTGTCTGTCAGACTCCATTAGAGGACCTGTAGAAAATGAAACAAAAACACTATCACAAGACTAAACCATGAAACAGATGCAGTTGACCATTATTTGCTTTCTGAGGGTAAAATTTCTATTTTATTCTTGAGACTTCATTTTTACTTTCTCTGTTAAGTATTTATAAAAAAAATTCAATGCCAAACTTTTTCACCCAAAATACATGTTTAGAGGCACCCTGAATCCAAATAAGAAAAGCAAAAAACAAAAAAAATCTGAGAGCATTTGAGAGAAAGTTTTGTGTATGTCTGTCTGTGTGACTCTGAACAGCATAACTCAAAAACAAAAAGGCCAATAAATACCTAACTGGCATTTAATACCATTATCTTCCAAAGATGCAATACAAATAGGGTTGACAGACATCCTGGATTTTATGGAACCGTCCCAAATTTGTACTAAATGTTCCATGTCCTGGAGTTCCTATCTGGGATGGCAATTGTCCTGTATTTTTTTGTATTTTTTAACTCGGAAAACAAAAAGGATGTTATATATGATGCCTAATAATTAACAACTGCTGTGTCGCTTACCCTTTTTATTGATATCCGTCAACAATGAAGGGTGTTTGTTAGAAGCTTGTGAAGTGAGCATGAGCACGTGGTTATGTTGTTGGAAGTAAATTACTAATGGAAACTGACAGAAATTTGAAACCCCAAAGGTGACCATGTTAAAAAAAAAAATAAAATGCTGCATGTTTTTCATAAGGATTGGGAAAATGAAACTGAATTTAGCAATTGGTTAGAATACAATGGCAGCAATAAATATGTACAAAGCACTCTGTAAATATTGCCATTAAGTGTTTCTCAGTTGCACATGGGGAAAGAACGAAATGCGCGTCTGTTCCTTATTTTGATTTCATATATCTGGCAAGCTGGACACAAAGGTTTTCCAGAAATCCTCCCCCTTCCCAAAACTACACTTTATTTGGAAAATCTTTTTTATAATTTATTATTTTCTCAAAAATTAGTAACAATTTTTATCAAAATATATTTAAGATATTTAGATGCTGAATAAAATGTACATCTTGAATTTTCTGCAGAGAGCCTGTCAAGTCCTCTTCATTTGAAAGGAATTTTGTGTAACTGGTAAACCTTTGGAGAGAGACAAAAACACACTTCACAAATAATGTTTTAACTCTTTAAAACACAATTTATTTCTAACAACTTTTTTCTATACTCAGCCATTTCCAAGAGACCCATTATTGTTTGCTTAAATTTTTTCAATATTTTGTCACTTCTTTTAAAGTACTGTCATTATTCAGTTGCTTTTCATGATGCCAAGGAAAGAGTACGGAATTTTAAGGCAGTATACAGGCAGTATGTTCCTTGTACGTACAATGTAATGTAACTAATCTCAATTAACATGAAATATATATAAAAATAAGCTTTTGTAAGAATACTGTGTAGAAGTTATATAATAATATACAATAGTGGGTAGAGAAAGCCATGTGAATGTAACACAATTTTTTTGTATCAGTTGAATAGTGCAAAACGAGATAGCTATATGCACACCGTCATTTGTATGAAGTTACATAGGATTTAATTGTCAATATAGCTTGTTTAGGTTAATGGCAGACAAATCTAAGAACTGCTGAGTCTGTCTCAATTCTAACACACAATGTTAACATGTACTTCACTAGTATGCTTTTGGGCAATGAACATGCGGATCAATTAGCAAAGAAAGGTGCAATACAACAAATAAAACCTGTAGGACAAATAGAAATGAATAAACAATTAAATAACATTAAACAACATTTCAAAAGACAGCAGAAACTTGATGAAGAAGATAAATTAAAGGATAAAGATAATAAGAATATTAAAGATAAGTTGATATACAAAAAATACCGAGAAAGACTGCAGTGGCCTTATTTAGGATGGCAAAAGCCATGATTGCCTCGCAGAACACCTCTACAAGATACGATGCTACCTACACCCAAGTGCACTCTCTGTGAAGAAGATGTCATCCTGAACAAACAACATCTCGCCAACTTAAAAGTGATAACTTACAGACTTTATATTGGGAAACCAGAAGGAAAATGATGCAGATCAATTAATCCCCAGTGCCATTGGTGAACAACAACAACTTCACTAGTATGGAAGGAAGAAATGGTATACATGATGGATGAGTATCGTATTTATTGCATTTCTCCGATGTGATGTATGTATTGGCAAAAATCTGATGTGTTACATTCATGTGACTTTCTGTATCCAATATTGTTTTATTTTATACAGCTCCTACACACCATTCTTGCAAAAAATTATTGTTCTAACTACTTCATGTTAATCGAGATAAACGTTTACAGAAATAGTTTCATTACATATTTCATACTAGCTACAAGGGTGATAGAGCAGACTGAATCAATAGTCAGATATTTAAAAGTGAATCACTATACCCTGGCCTAGAGATTCCATACTCTTCCCATGACATTACAAGAAACAACCGAATAGTACAAAACAGTGAAAAATTCAAACTAATAATATCTGAAGTAGTTTTAGCCCCACTTACAGCCAAACTTACAGTCGTTGTTGCCCCATGTATGGGAGCCAAACTTGCAGTAGTTTTATTGTTGTGGTTGCACCATGTATTGCGGGAGATATGTTTCTTGGAGTGTTTGCCCCACGTACGGTACAAACTTTCCAGTGGCCTTCGCCCCACGTTTACAAATCAACTTTATATTTTAATGTTTATTTAAATATTATATATGTATGCCTCGGCTGCGCTATTACTATTTTTTTAGAGCATGTATCTCTTAGCAGGGCTGGTACGGCTAAAGAACAAGGCTTACACAAATTATAATTGTATTGTACTTTTTTTATTAATCCTTCATGCAATTAAGCAACACTTCACTGAAGTATCCTACTGTAGAGCAGTGAGATTATTGTTATTTGCACTTTTAAAGACGTACACTTTATATTATTCTCTCCACAATTAATTTTTGTCTCACACTGAACCTGTACCATACCGAATCTAAACTGGACTGCTTGGTTGCGCTTCCTTGTAGCGTCTACCGCCTGAATTTGCATATTTTCTCTATTTCAAGTCTCTGACTGGCTAATCCTACTCCAATAGAACACTTTTATTTAACTTAAGCTTTTTCTAGTTTTTAATTGGCTATTTATACTGTTTTATTATTGTTCCAAGAACTATTAGTAACCTTTATTAAACTTTCTAATTTATTGTTGTTTCAAGGTTACCTCATTGTTAGCAACTTTCGACTTCTACTTTATAATTCTGTTTTCTATGGAAAGCAGCTTGCTTCTATTCTCACAGCTCCTACATTGTTAAAACTACATAATACATTCACATAACATTATTATACATGTACATAACAATATAAACATAATACAATGACTGTTACTTTATATATTATATTATACACATATTACTTTAAGGCGGGCTGTTATTTTTTTTTTTTTTTTATATATATTATATAATTAGACTGATATCATTTAAGTGTTAAAAATACTGCCTCATATCAGATATCTCAGAAATGGCTGATGTCACAAAATAGTTGTTTTAAGTAAATTGTGTGTTTTAAATAGACCTATATTTCCTACATTGCATGTTTTTCTCTATCTCTTAGTGTTTAGCACTTGTACAAAATTGTTTTTGAATGAAGACAGGCTACTCTCACAAAATTCAAGATATACATTTTGTCATGTAAATATCTTAAATATGCAGTATATATCATTAGAGACACTTCTGAGAAAATTAAAAATTTCCATGTAAAGGTTAGTTTGAGATTGAAAGTATTTGTGTCGCATCTTTGAAAGATACTGAACTTCAATACGTATGGCCATGTGCACCATTCTTGATCAAAGTTTGAGTGCGGTCATTTCAACATGTGGCTGCATTCAACACAATTTTTTGGTGCATCGACAATGATCAAAGTTAAACGAGGTAGTTGATTATGGTCAACTTTGACCACGAATGCTGGGCTGATCAATTCTATTGATTGCATTCAAGTTGCACAAAATGGCTATCCATTTCAATATTCTTGTAGGTATTGGGGAAGAAATAATGTACCTAGATTACTTGGATTGGGACCAATGTTAAAACCGAATTACAGTAGAAAGAGGTGACCCTCTTGAAGAGAGTGGGGACAGGAAATTTGAAGTACAATTCCAGATACCAAAAGATAAAGTGTGGCAGCTCGTAAATGAAATGCAATCACTCTATTTCAACTATGAATACAGTTTTAACAAATTTTGTTATCATACACTACGACAGCTTTTAATATTGTGATTGCGGATATTTCTAGCATACACTGAACAATGGCATTACATGTTATCAGTAATGTGTCACATATAATTGCTTCTTTTTGCCCATAATTTGTATTGCTCCCTGGAGGGCAGAATTAAAATGTGATGGATTTCATCAAATCAATGAATTTCCAAGTGCCAAAGGAAATATAGAGATGTATTTATTATTACATCAGTATTTTTTATTAAACATCAGTCGTCATTTTAATAATGTTAATCGGGGCAATTGAAACTGTAATAAAAAGTTGATTACGGTTGTTAACCTGGCTATCAAAGGACAGTGTGCTAGCTAATAAATAAAATGCCAGAGAGATTAAAGTTTCTTACAAATCACAATCACCCTGTTCCACCTATGAATACAGTTTTAACAACTTTGAGATCATATGCTACAGGAGTGTTTAGTATTATTAGGGATACTTCTAGCATTCACCGAACACCACTGTTGTGTATTAGCAGTCATGTGTCAGATATAATTGCCTCTCTATGTCCACAATTTGTATCGTTCTCATGTAGATCTGTGATAGATTTTATCAAACTTATGGATTTTCGGGAATTGTAGAAAATATATACATGCATTTATTATTTTATCACTATTTGTAATTTTAATAACGTTAGTCAAGGCAATTGAAACTATAATAAAAACTCGATCATTACGCTTTTTAACCTACAATTTATGTCATTATTATCAGATAAGGAATTCTGTAGTATTGCCAAAATGCTAGATATAATAAAGTCATCAAATAGCTTTTTTAATTTCCTAAAAGTTTACACGTCATGGTTCATGCTGTTTTAATAAGTAGCAATTTATTATTTGGTTATTACAACTCGCCTGGTGTCTTGTTTTGCATGGGTAGAATTCATCCATGCCTCCCACTGTCTTTTACAGCCATGAGTCAGACATTTTATATTTTCCATTTTATTGGAATATGAGACAGCTAATTCCAACAGAAAGCCTATCTCAAGCTGGGAAAAATTTGGAGACCACTTTTTGTTTTCCATTTTCATTTATCACCATGTCCAATCATAACATTTCAAAATCAGAACAATAAACAAAGTGATGTAGACAAGGAGAATGTAATTGCACTGCACCTCTTTGGATATGGAGATTGATTCAGTAATTCTCATAGAATCATGAGCGTTCAGCAACCTAGCACACAGTCAGCTGATGATGGTTCATTGAACGAGAATTAACATTGATGCACTACAATTTAACCATGGTCAAAGTTTGATCACGTTTCAGTGACCCTCAAGCAACAAGGATTTGATCAAGAATGGTGCACATGGCCATAAATATGGTTTAAAGTGTACAATTCACATAATGATCAAAGACTACAATGAACTTCCATTCAAAATTAAATTAAAAAATTCACCCTTTTTAAGATGAAGAGAAAAAGGTGTCTACTTATGGGATATTATAAGTAATATATTGGTTACTAATATTATGGTGTTGTAGTAGTAGCAGTAGGTCTTTGGATTGCAAACAACCTCTGGAGATCCAGTGGGATAGGCACAGCGGTTTAGGTTGCCAGCCTAATATGATATAGGCTAACATGTTAATTTCCAATACGCAATTTGTTTGTGCTATTCCATTGTACAGTAGACCCTTGTTTAACCGAATTTCAAGGGACCGAAAAATACCAATTCGGTTTAACGAAGTTTGAATTAACGAGGTTTTAAAAAAATAGTCCTGTGTTGTCTGAAATGGAAAAATACGACTGTTGAGTTCATTTTTTCTCTTGTTATGCATACCAACAAATGAGGGTGCTCTACTTTCATGATCTCTAAGAAAAAGTAAAAATATCTAATGTATACAGTATATCTGGCATCTGTTTAATTGAGAAAGTACACATCAAATGCTTGTCATAAGTTTTTTAAAACAGTACAATAATTGTGGAACTCATTGAATTAGTAAGTCATCGAATACAACAAACAATACTCTTAAGAAACACTTTAATGTACTGTTCTTTTAACACTAAGTTTTAATCGAAACACATGTTTTAGTTTACAACAATTCTTATCCATTACACACTTTAGTTCTATAATTTGAAGAAATCATTAACTGTTGTTTGGCGGACTGTTGGTCATAATATTATGGCACTCTCTGAAGACACGGCATCCAGGGCAGCCTGAAATCCATGGAGACATCAAAAGTGACAGCAAATCTCCCAAGAACAGCAATTGCACCTGCAACTTCAGCGCAGGGTGGCAGTGTCATATCTTCATGTTCCTCCCCTCAGAAAATGACAGTAAAGAATTATCATTATCTTGTGCAGCACAGATGTTATTGTCTACCTGTGTCCATTCTTTAATATAGATGGTACAAGAGGGCAGCAACCAGGTGTAAGCCTGTAGAAGAGCAGTATCGGAATCCACAGTTGTATCCATATTATGAGTAAGTTTAGATGTTGGAACATCAGTTTCCTGTTCGGTTTCAGCGGCATTATCAGTTGCTGTCCAGGCCTTCTTAAAGCAGTTATGGTGTCTGTTGTAACTCGTTCCAGGAAGCAGATATGTTGCGGATAGCTTGCGGTACATTCCAATGTGGAACTGTTTCTTCTAGTTCTATTGCACTGATGGCAGCCTTAACCAGTCGGTATCAGTAATTACGCTTCATTGGGGCGATTGTTCCTTGATGCAATGGCTGCAGATGGCTCGTGGTGTTAGCTGGTAAGAAGACAATTACTATGTTCGGAAGTTGCAGGTCATTGACTTGATGTGCTGAGCAGGTACTTAGGTAAGTGTCATAAAAAATATTTAACTAACCGTTGGTCTTTAGTTTATGTAAAGCAGCACAAAGCAGCTTCTAATTCTCAATTTGAGAAAAAACAATTGTATCAAACTGCAAAGCAAGACACAGAGAAATACTTTTTTGATGCCATTGGTCCAAAGTTAGCAAAATATTTCTCTTCCTCGCAGCCATTTGTTGTTGAACCTTCAGAAGAGAGATTTGGTCGTCCAAACTTTATTGCTATTCTCATAGTGACATGGCAGATTGAATAGGTTGACATTTTTAAAGTAACAAGCATTTTTGTATTTTCCAATCACTAATGGTTAGAGCTTCTCAGAGCCAGCTGAATTACAACACAAGACCACCGTCAGTCTCTCCTTGCTGCATTTTCCTCCATGGCATTTTTCGCCCTTAACATGTACTTTTTCAGGCATCAAGTTATAGAAAGTGCTTGCTTCAACCATATTAAGTGACAAAATCAAACATTCTTGGGTGATGATGGGAGAGCTTGGATTGAAACTCCCATGTCCACTCATTGGCATCTTCCTCATTTACTCTATATGCCTCCCCACAGGCACAGACAGCACTGATTTTATGCCTCTTCCGAAAACGCCATAGCCATCTCTCAGAACACAAAAAACCCAGAAATTCCCTCTTTCTGGGCGATTTCTCGAGTCTTTTCCTAAAGCACGGGGCTGGACAGTAGAATTTGCTGTGAACGCCTCTGTTGGAGCATTTTAAACAGTGAATCCTCCACTTCTTCATGTTTCACTGACCTTGTGCACTTGTTAATGCCACTAAATGAACAGCTTGCCAGACTTGCCTCTATTTTCTGTTTTGAAATTATAAACGATGAGAGAGTAGGCTTCGGAATCTGAAAGTGTTCTATAACTGTGTTTTGGTCTTCTCTCCACTGTCGACCATATGTAAAATATGCTGTTTTTGTTTCAGCGTGAGAGCATTTCTGTTTTGGTGGCATAGTGAGTGATGGAGCGAAAGAAAAGAAACAAACATTCACTGTTCACAAGCGGAGACAGAGAGCTCTCTGTATTGTTGCAAGTTGCACACCATGTGCGGTCTGCTGACCAACCCACTCTTCCCCCGCCCTTGCATCAAGTAAGTAATCAGGCCATTGTTGAGAAATTACAGTACAGTATTGAGAAAATGCCTAACGGAAAATACTGTAGTGCACAGCACAACATACATATTCGGTTTAAAGAAAGAATAATGTATGGAATATGTAATGAAGGGACCAAATTTTAGTTCGTAATACGAAATTATCTAAAATTTGGTTTAAGCGGTAGATTTTTTCCACGTAATCCGGCAAGGACCAAGCAGCTATTATGGATTAACCAAGTTTTTGGTTTATCTGATTTCGAATTAGCGAGGGTCTACTGTATTCTAAAATATCCTTATATGCTATTTCATATTGTGTTTATGTATAATATGATTACTAGTCAGCAACGACACGAGTGTGTGTGGTGGGAAGAGGAACTAAATGGTCACTTAACAACTGGGCAGGGCAACCAAAAGAGCCAAGTAAATAAAACATCTGCAATTGAGTTGAGTTTACTAGTGAGGTTGAGGCCTGCATTTGTAGTATTGACTGCATCCTCCTCCATGCACATTCATGTCATGGCCAACTAGTAGTGTGTTTGTTTGTGGTCTGTGTTTGTCAAATGAGTTACTAGACAGTATGTACCCTATACCTATTGAAGTTCCTGTTATATTACATGAATTTTGTGTTATTCTTTTGGTAAAGGTTCCATATGTATGTACCTTCCGATTGAAATGCAAAACAAAAGATGATTTAAAGAAGGGAAATGCATATATTATATGCCTACAGCTTAAAAGAAGATGTGAGCAGTTGGGAGAGCCTGGAACCCATCATACCTATCTTTTTAAGACAGATTCTTATATGCGAAATAAATTGCTACATATCAACAAAGTTGTCATGCAATAGTCTGCTGTTTGATGATGATGAAGATGGTACATGTGCTCACGCGCATGTTGTGCTTGCTGCTGAGCTGCAATGGATGCACTGGCATAACTCATTTGAAAATTTTACTTCTTCTGCAAAGCCAAATGAAGCTGACAATTTTTGACTAGTCATCAATTACATCTCTCCTAAGGTGTGTGGATAGATAAGGAAAGACAGATGCTATTGAAGTCCTGCAGCATCTGTACATGATGCCAAAGAATGAAGTTTACTTGAGGCACATACTGGCTACCTGGAAGCAGCAAACTGGTGAGTCTGTTGGCAATTATTTATATTTGAAAATCCTAAGTAAGGGCTTCAATTTTAAAAAGTCTGAGTGTTACACGCACATGACTTTCTCTACTCTTGTACAAACTATTTTTACAAATGCTTATTCTCCATACGCTTCATGTTAATCGAGATATCAAGATGTTAATCTTATTGCTAATTTTCTTGTAGATGCAACGGGAATTGCTAGGCTTTAAGCGATAGTCAAATATTTTAAGAGCTGGTTGCTATGTCGAGTATTCCATTCTCTTTGCATTACCAAAAAAAAAAAATCAATAACAAATTCCCATTTGAGAAAAAGTATACGTATTGGAAAATTTAAGGGGATAATAAGCAATATCTCGAAAATGGTTCACTCAACAAAAAAAACATATATGACATAAGTTGTGTATTTTAACGCGATCTACATTTTTTTTTGTGTAGTAAACTTTGTCTATCGCTTATGGTTTACCAGTTATGCAAAAGTCATTCACAATGAAGAATACTTTTGGAGACATTCCCAGAAAATTCAAATTACATTTTGTTTGTCATGAAAATATCTTAAACATATGATATTTTAATCAAAATCGTTAGAGCCATTTTTGAGAAAATTAAAATTTTCGAAAAATGTTCCATGTAAAGGGTAATCTGGGGTGGGGGAATTTTCTTGAAAACCTTTGTGTCACATCTCTAGAAGATTTGAACCTAAATACCAAGTTTGGTGTTTATCTGACTGTTCGTTTCTGAGTTATGCTGTTCACACGCACGCACGCACGCACGCACGCACGCACACACACACGCGCACATGTTTCAAAAATGTTTTTTTTGGATTCAGGTGGCCTCAAAACATGTATTTCCGGTGAAATCTCGGTATCGAATTTTTGAGTGGAATGCAATACTTCCCCTACTTACTATACGTAGTAGAGAAAGTAAAAAGTGACTGCAGAGCAAACCGAGATGATTGCATTCGGGATTCCTTTATATTGGGATTATCAAATTCAGACATACAAAAAGGTTCTTGGAGCACAATTTACTCTCTCTTGAACATGCTGTAAATGAAGCTAGGTCTCTGGAGTCTGCACAACATATGCCGAGTCTTATGATGTACCTTATACTAGTCAACGCACTCCATGAGTCACAGAACTTATATTCTACTTGCTCTACTGAGGTGTCTAAAGATGAATTACATGTCACAGAAAATGGGTGTGTTCTCAAGTCTGCTGCAATGAACACAAATTTTATTTCTGTGGTTACAACATGCATGATTACGTTAGTTACCCAGCCAAAAATGCAACATGTAGAAAATGCTCAAAGCACGGACATTTTGTTTGTAAATCCAAAAATCTATGTGTTACATTCGCATGACTTTCTCTACCCTCTAGTGCTTATTAGTGGGTATACAAATTATTCTTCCGGAAGTTTATTTTTCCATCTACTTCACTTTAATTGCGATAAACCTTTTCGGAAATAGCTGTATTATACATCTCCTTATAGATACAAAGAGAATAACGATAGTCAAATGTTTTATAACTGGGTGCTATCTGCTGCCCTTAGAATGCCATGCTCTTTTCATGCAATCATGAGAAACAACTGACCACTGAAAGGACTTGAAAAGAGCGACAAAGTATCGAAAAAGTCAAACCATTAATAATGGAACATCGGCTGATGCCACAAAAAAGTTTTTGACACGCACAGACATACACACACCCCTACCCACCCCCACAGTCTTTCACGCCCAATATAGAATGGGACGCTAAGGACCATAGTAGTTAAAGAGCGTCCATAAATAAAACTCAATTTAATTTAACCCCCACAGAGAGAGGCCTTTTCCTAAAAATGCTTTTTTTTTTGATTCAAGGGGCCTGAAAACAGGTATTTCCGTTGAAATCTCGGAATCAAATTTTTGGGTGGATTGCAATACCTTCTCCACCTACTATGCACGTGGTAGAGAAAGTAAAAATCCAATTCAGAAAGGACTTCAGCCTCAATTATTGCCACAGCAGTGACCACTCATAAAAACTACTGTGTGTGTAACAATAAATTCTGCCCCAGCACAAGCGCTAGTATATATTGGAAGTACAGGAAGGTTTATAAAATATGAACTTGCACTAGCTCAAGGGATAAGCATTTCTCAAAGTTATGGCCAGATAATGCTGGCAACTATTCCTAATAGTTCTCCAGTGATTGGAAAATGCACCGTTACATTAAAGATGCTAGGAACTCATATACAGGCGTTGAACTGTCAGTTCTTTGCGATCTCTGTGCCGACATAATAGTTGGCCATGACTTAATAAAAAGGCATGGCAAGATTTAAATTTCTTTTGGAGATAATGCAAATCTGTTCTCTATATGCTGCTTAACCTCTGCTAAAGCAGATCCTGTCTCAGCTGTCAATTCCCATCAGTACAGTAAAAAAGGAAAAGGAAATAAAAGCACTACTTTGAGATGGGATTATAGAGGAAAGTAAATCTCCATAGAGAGCTCAAGTACTCTTGACTATTAAAGGAGGACTGAACTAAATTTTTAAAGACTTTGAAAAATAAAATATAAACAAATCTAAGCACACTGTTGAAACAGTATCATCCTAAGACTTCTTATTTTCATTTTAGAAGCACTTTAATGTCTAATCCTCACCTTAGAGTGATGTCAACAGGCTAGGAGCGCAGCATGTTACTCATTTCACTTGTATTAGTTAACCTTGCACTGTATTTAATTCCTGTTGTAATTTTGTGATTGTAGGACAGTTTTCTTTTCCTAGTGTCCTTGAGAGAATTCCTGAGTGCAGTGCTTATAATTGTGCAAATAATTCCAGCGTAAAAAGAAATATTGGTCATTACTCATTCCCCAATAGAGATAAGAATCGACACGTGTGCTATGAAACACAAACATTTTGTGCTAACTAAAAATGCTAGGGTATGTGAAATTCTTTTCAAAGAAAATGATTTTAATGAGGTTATAAAAATAATGAGGAGTGAGAAGTTCAAAAGCCTGACATTGAAATATAATGTGGTGCCTTCAACATTTTCAACAGAACTGTTCTATTAAGTGAAAGCAAGTGCTACTTCTAGTCGATAATTCAGTAAGAAATTCTCAGCAAGAAAGTGAAGCTAACACTAATTTCCGAGTCTTTATGTGGAATTGAAGACTGATGCTGAAACACAGTGCGAGTCGGAAACTGAAATTTTTAGTGCTATAAATGGCACTAATCTGAACCAAAGTTTAACTAATGAAGAAAGCGAATCTTCAGCTCTAAATGATGATTATAAACCGAATGAATATTTGAGGGAATCCAGTGAAGTTGAAGAACAAAATTGGTATGTCCAGCAAATATTCTTTTGTGTTTGTACGTGTAAATGCTCTCCTTGTGCTATTTAGTATTTGTTACCCATGTGGTGGGCCTGTCACTAAGAGAAAATGTAACATACAAGGGCATTTGTGTGAATGGGCACATTATGAGTGATGCTCTGGAAGCCAAAGTGACTCCTCTAAAATGAATTCCACAACCTAGCAATTTTGGCTGGCACAAAGTTTTTGCATTTCACTGCATATATGTTGGTTCTCATCTCTATCAGGGAACTAATATTTCTTTTTACGCCACAATTATTTGCACCATAAGCCCTGCATGCAGGCATTCTTGACCTTACACCTCACAGGATACTAGGAAAGAAACTGTCCTACAATCACAAAATCACAACAGGAATTAAATATAATGCAAGACTAACTACTACAAGTGAAAATGAGTAGCGTGCCACGCTCCTAGCCTGATGATGTCACCACGAGGTGAGGATTAAACATAAAAAAGCTTTAGGAATGAAAACAAGAAGTTGTAGAACGCAGTTTTCAACAATGAGCTCAGATTTGTTTATATTTTATTGTTAGAAGGCTTTAGAAACTAGTTAAGTCCTCCTTTAATAAACATCCAAGAAATGAATGGTTACTGACTATTCTTTAACCATTAATAAGTATACTTAACAGATGCATAGCCTTTGTCTCAAATATAAAGTATAGTTCAAAGTATAACATTTTTCGTACATTAGGGGCTGATGTTAAAAATATTCTAACATCTTGTATCTGTTAACATTTAGTTCAGAGTTAACATGATGTTAAAACTATTGTTTCATCAAGCTTTTACAGGAAATTGTTAGTTAACTACATGTTAACGTCAAAGACAACTGTGAACAATAGCTTTCAAGAAGGTGGTGACCATACTACATGGCTTCTGAAAGCACTCTGATGCACTTTTGTTTATTTATAGCAGCGCCCTCTGTGTCAGTAGCAGACAACTGCTATGATGTCATGTGATATTTCTGATTGAGGTTAGAATCGCAATGCAACTGAAGAACCTAGATGCAGAGGAATTAAATGTTTTACCATTTGAATAGCATTAATTGCAGATTAAAACATATGGAGAGTTACATGTTAAACCTTACTTTACTTCAATCAGATGGTAAAACAAGGGAAAACATTTTTTGGAGACGTTCATTTCCATCTTCAGCCGTTTGTTGACTGATGACCAGTTACCGTCCCTCTTCTGATGGACAAAGACCTTGATGCCCTCTAGCGGTAGTTCTATATAGCTTCATTAGTTCGTTCAGTGGTGGGATCTCAAAATTCAATAGGTGACCTCCATTTTTGCAAATATAAATCTTTTCCCAAGTATCTAATTCTAAAGTTGAACTAACAGGTTTTAACAGCTTGATATCCTGTCGTATTTTATGAGTACCCAACCAAAAGTGGTGAGCTATGGCCAACTTATTTGTCTGTTTTTAATATTTCTTTTGGTGCTAATTCAATCTGGTGTTTAAATTTCTTATAGTTTTCCCTATATAAAATGTTTCACAATCCTCACAGTTAATCTAATAAACTCCTGATTTCATTTTCAATGGGATAATGTTTTTGAGAGGTTTGTTGAGTAAATTATTTAAATTTTATTTATTTTAGGGAGTCAATATCAGATTGATTCCCCAAAAGTTTTTTAAAATCTTCCCAAATTTATTGAAAGCCCATGGATGTTACATAATTTTTTTTATATTTCCAACATTTATTATCTGTTTCCTTTAATGTGGTTAATTGCTTCAGGTTTTCAAATTACGTTTTACTACTTCGTTTATTGAAGTTGTATCAAAATTATTGGAGCTTGATTATTTCTAAAATATGATAATCTTATAAGTATTTTTCCTGATCCAGTGGTATACTATGGAGTCTATGTATGAAACTTCTGAAGAGTGCATATTGATGGGAAATTCGATTGTATTTATTCTTCTTAATATAATTGTCCACTTGGGTAGGATTTCTATAAATACCAAACTTTAAACTGTTTATTTCTTTCATGATTTTTAAATCTAAAAAAGGTAAAATACCTTTATTTTCTATTCACAAGTGAATTTAACGCCTTTATCCAGTGGATTAAGTAACTTTAATGCATCTTTGGGAATACTTATGAACAAAGCTTTAACGTCTTACTCTCAAATTTGTTAAATGTATTGAATTTTTTTACTAGCATTTTGCAATGTAGTAGGTTGGAGAGTCAATGTCATTAATAAGTGGTCTCATACTATCATCTTTTTTTATGTAATTTGTGTAAGTAGCATAACCTAGGTAGTATAGGGTATTTTTAATTGCTTCAGGAACTATATTGACTTCCTATAGCATTTTGTTCACTGAATTAATATACATTGACAGAGGGTTTTTCAATATGTCTGTGTGTTCATTTTGCAAAACAAGAATGTTGGACCTTTTTATATAATCCTCATTGTCCATAAATTAAAATTAAATTAAATTGAGTTTTATTTATAGATGCTCTTTAACTGCTGCGGTCTTTAGCATCTCATTCTATATTGGGCATGAAAGACTGGTAATTTTGCTCAGAGACCTCTTTATCAGGCTTGAGGTTCTTTTACATGCCATAAATCTATGGCACAATACCACCGATTTTATTTCCCTTCCAAAGAAAGCCATGCTAAGGATTTTTACGCCCCAAAAAATCCATCGCCCTCCACCAGGTTTTCATTATCCGTGATGACTAGGGTGTTGCCTTGTCTGCTTTGAGAAAAATTACAGATTTATCATCGAGGTTCTTGATCACTTGTTTGTATTTAAATTTCTTACTTCCAAATTCTAGGGACTTGATGATATCTATGCAACTATTCAAAACCCTCATTTTATCAGGTCCAGTTAGATTATGTATGACTATTTGAGTATCTGTGATGTAATCTTGTATATTTTGTGAAAAACTGAACCTTTTTGTAATAAGCTGATTTCATTTTCCATAAATGTACATTGAGAAAGATTATTAACACCAGTTCTATTTCTGTTTTGGTTTTTAACTGGTTTCTGTGTATGACTATCATTTTGTCAGTTCCGTAACAATTCAAACTTTTTCTTCAATTTGTTATTTTTATTTATCATAAATTTATTCATTTTATCGTATACATGTTCTTCAAAATTTTGCCAAATAACTTCTCCTAGAAGGACTATTATGCTATCATATGCATTAATAGCCATTCTAGGAGAAGTTGTTAAATTCTCACGCTTCCCTTTTGTTTTCCCCTGTGGAAGCATGAATTCAGAAACTGTTATTAAATATCTTAAGACAAACATTCACAATGTTTGGTATACCATCATATATACACTCAAGACAGGGGACCATTATTGATATTTACGGAAGTAAAGTATTTTCTAATTTCTCATGGAATAGATACAAGTAGAACATGCCCATTTAATTTCCAAGGCAACTATCAAATTGAGCATATAATGGGATTGTTTGGAAAACTGTGCAGTTGGCATTGAATCTAAAAGTTTGCAGAAAATAACAGGATACAAGTCCTTCAACATGCACCCCATTGCATATAACCCCTGCTGTTTATAACTACACATAAATTCCTCAATATAGAATGTTCTATCATCAAGGAAAATCTAGTAATGAGGATCCCTCATGGATCCTATTATCACAAAAGGTACTAATGAAGAGATATAACATGCAAAGCAAGCAGGATTCGTTAGCGGAAAACGAACTCATTGATGTTAATCCACAGAATGCCATTGTAAAGTTACAAAATGGAGAAGAAGCCTATGCATCTTTAAGGGGATGATGGGTGAAATTTCAGTCCTTTTCGATCAAAATATGTTTTTCGCATTAATAAAATACTAGACACATTCAAGTACATGTACACACAGTTTCAGTCCTATGGCATCTGTAAATTGTCTTAATTACATCACATTTAAAGGTCTGTGCTATTTAAAAACAAACTGCATGAAAACTGCCATTTTTCCAGTTTTTAATCTTTTTAACATTTCTGCACATTCAAAACTTCATGTAATCCATGTAAAGTATGCTAGCAAGCTGAAAATTTGACTGCATCTTCACAAAACTACGTATGGAATGTTTTATTATAGCATTACTTTTTGGAATAAAAAATAAAATGTGTGAAGAAACAGCAAAAAATTAAGAAATTTTGCTTTTACAGTGGGTATAATTTCCCCCCCCCCCCTTTGTAATGAACATACTGAAAATTCAATGAGTGAAGCTTTTGTATATGCTTCTATGGCATTGTCAAAAAAAGTTACGTAATTTTTCTCGAAAATTGTATGAGAAGCTAGATTTTCAAAACTGCACATTTTTAGCCAAAATAGTTTAATAACTGAAGAACTATTGGACTTAGAGAAATGAAATTTGGTAGAACAACATATTTTTAAATCCCTGCCGTGTGTACAAAAATGAAGACTATCATCTAAATTGTAGAAAACCTAAATTTCACTCATCCCCCCCCCCCTCCCTCAAGAGATCTTGCTCCTTGTGGCTTTTCACCGTAGGAACCCTCATTAGAAGATCTGGAGTCACGTTTGGTCATCAATGGATCTCCTGGACTCAGGCAGGCCAAAACATCATGAGGAAGAGGCCGAACAGAAGTGAATGTCATGCAATAGTCTGCTGTTTCACGGGGGTGTGTATGCATGCATGTGCGTGTGTGTAGCTGATGTTTTGCTAAATAAAACGTCATTTAAGGTTTCAAAATGTATTACAAAAGTGCTCAACTCTGTTACTACCGTGCATGTGCGGAAGAAACTGCCAACACATGGGTACTAGCATATTCCATGAAAATAGGGATGTTTTTAGTTCTTCTTCTTCGAAACATACAAGATACCAACCGTATCTATTCCACCATATAAAGTGTCATAATTCGTCATGGTATTTTTCCTTACAGATCCTGCAGGCACGCTCTCTTGTCATTTTGCAGCTACTTCAGTTCCTCTAATTATATATATAAGAACCCTTGACTAAGCTTTGTGACTAAAGCCCATAAACCCTAGGCTATGCTTTGTGGCTTATGGCCCTAAATCAGTCACTTGCATAAGGACGGTGTGTCTGTTAATCATATGTTGAAAGCTTTGTGATTATGAATACATAAACAACATGGAGCCCTCACTGTATTTTTTGTTCAGTTGTTGGCAGCTCTTCCATATGCACAATCACTGCCAAAGTGTGAACCAATCATGGAAGGTAAACTTAAGAAAAAGCATTTTTTGGTAACAGCTCCATATCCATTAAATGTTAAGACAATATGGATTTAAGAAACTAAAAGGGTTACCCTAAAATGGTTATAAGAGTGACTTTATGAGGAGAATGTAAATACTACACTGCCTGAAATCCACCGTACACCTCTTTCAAAATTTTTGGAGATATTTTGAAACATGTGATGCGAAAGTCCAAGGGTTCACCAATGTGCCTGCGCAAGCAGACTGAAACAACCACCTCACACAGCAGCCAACATGTACATCATTTATAACAATCATAGCCAACTTCTGCAACAAAATCCCATCTGCTGCACAACAAATGTGTGTTACCATCTAGAAGCGATTAGCAACCAGTGATTTTTTTTTTTTAAGTTCTAAACATATTTTCTCTTGGATTTTATTGCTTTACAAACCTGAGTATGCAGCTGAATTTATTGTGGTGCAAGAAGCATAGGTTGTATGTTCTTGGATATATTCTAGCAGATTATTAAAGTTTTAGAAATGGCTCATCCGATTAATAAGACAGATCTGTCGCTTTACCTCAATGATACAGAGGCCTGCCTTCAGCTATCATGTGATGAGAGTTTGCTAAGAACAGGAATGTAATGTTGTCCTGCACCCATTAAGAGATGGACTGCACATATCCCGAGTTTTGCTACAAGTAGGCGAATCGTGAAATAGAGCCCTTCTGTTATGGCTATTGGTATTAATAATTATTTACTAATTAACATTATTTGTTATTCTTTTTAGAACTGGACATGAAAAAGTCACGCAGTCCATGTGCAAAGGAACGTGGTTCCAACGGGCAAAGTTATTGCCTGATCAAATTCTAATGCTCTTCCACTGCTTTGCATACAAGCAGTCATACAAGGTGACAATTATGCAGTGTTAGTGTACATAATTAATCAGTGTAATTTAGTGTTAGTGTACATAGTTATATAGTTAGTGTAATTTAGGGACAACAAAGACTGTTGGCTACATTGTTTCACACAATGCAAGATAATTTAGCTGCACTGGATTCCTCAATATAACTACAGGCGCAGTAAATAAATATACACCTTACATTAGAAAAATGTTCTCTAGCATGAATCCATATTAAAAATAACTCTAAATACATATTTCACCAAAAGATGCAAAGATGTACTTATAAAAAAATATGACACTCATGTTGGACTTAGAAAAAAATCTCGCTTCACATGTTGCATAGTTGAGCCTAAGTTTCTTCTGTAAAGTCTCTGTGATATATATTTTGCGCATGGTCAGATAATACTACCAAACAATCTATTAACTTAAGCTGAGAAAACAGCGTTGATTTTAATTCTTCTAAACCACTCTGTCCAAATATTGGTTGATACTAAAGTACAATGGAAGCTCACCCACTTGTGCAATTATAAGCCCAACGGCTCCTTGGGACCTTTATCTAATTAATTACCACACCACATGCAATTTTGGAGAGAGAATGTTGTTTTGCTGCTTTGGTTATACTACACATTTGGCCATGCGTATTATCTGTGGTGTTGGGTCCCGTCATTCCTGTAGACCCTTGTTTAAAACCCAAAACATTCTTACTCTCACTGGTGAATACATATATTCTCTCTCAAGCTACCTTACAGATAATTATGATAACTTCACAACAAATCTTGCTGTGCATGACCACAATATAAGGCATGCAGGCGAATTGCACAGACCAGCAAATAGCTTAAAACTGCTCCAAAAAAGATGTTACTATTGTGCAATAACAATTTATAATAACCTTCCATGCTACTTAAAACTATTAGGCAAGCCTAATCAACATAACGTCTGTATTAAGCAAAATTGCCTTACTTGCACCGACGTATATTAGGTATAAGGAAGTGAATAAATTACCTTAGGAGTGAGTTTAGAACATGATGTGGCCTCTTCTATATCTGGTGCCCACCTATCCACCCTTTTAAAGTGTTTTACTTATATAGGCAAATCGCGTCAGAAACTCAACAAATGTAGCCATTTTTCCAATAAATAACAAAGTGGGTACTGTCAACCTAAATAAAAAGTGAAATGCACTAAATATGTGATGTGCTGTTGTTTCTGCGAACGTGAATCATTCGAGTTTTAGACGCGCAGATCCCTCGGCTACGCTTTGAGGCTGAGGGTCCTCAATCTCTCAGCTACGCTTTGAGGCTGAGTATCTTACCGGCTTCGGTGGCATTATTCATATGTTGCCAGCATTACGTTAAAGTCAGAGAATGAGATACAGTGCCATCTGTAGGACACCCAGGGACATAAATTGGACATCTAAGACCACTTCAGTCACTAATTCCGGTGCAAGTAAGGCAATTTACCCAGAATGAAACAGTCTTTCTTATATACTCACTCCCCATATACTATGGAGGAATTTTTTAATATGTCGTGCAACATATAAATATTCAATATATAGCACAGATGGCATATAATAGTGACTTACACTTATTTGTTATTGTCCGACTGTAATGCATGTTGATATGTCTACTCTCGGAATGGTGATTTACAAATTTTCATTTCTTAGATAATGCATGGTGTGAGAGAGAGAGAGAGAGAGAGAGAGAGAGAGAGAGAGAGAGAGAGAGAGAGAGAGAGAGATTCGAGTTGAGGGAGGGAGGGGGAGAGAGAGATGTTCTTGGTGTTGGGCATGTTATTATTTAAATGGGTTTTTGGTACTGGGTATGTTTATTAGTTATGCTGCACATTTCATAATTGTATGATGTGTTCAATGTCCCTGAGCGTCGCTCACAGTGGGACCAAATGAGCAAACAAACAAAATTTCCTGTGCATTACTTTTACTTACGCTCTCTTGTTGTTTTGTAAGCCTTTGGGATTGCTACTGCAGGTCTTTTATACTACAAAAGCGGGTGATATATAAATCAAAGTGTAATGTTTATGGTTTCGTGTCGATTCATTCTCTGTAGCACCACAACATCAATCATGCACTCACACCACCATAGATTAACACACACCTCCATTAACTCCTCAATGTCGCCAACAAAACACATATTCCCAATATTATATCCCGTCATATATTAAAACAAAAAATACTCTCTAAACTTCAAGCCCAACAAAACAAACACCCATGGATTTATATAACAGCTGGATTGGTTACCATTGTTTGTTTGTTCATTTGGTCCCACGAATGCGAGCTGTCAGCTGTCGTCTGATGGCATTGTCAACTCAGCCCCCGATATATGTTTCATGGAATGTGATAATGCATCGTATAGTTAGAAATGCCTTAAAACCTCACAATGCAACGTTTCTGGTAACGCTTTAATACAGAAGTATACACAGTTAACACAGTTAACACCACTATAATTATGACTGCAAAAATATTAATCCTAGTCCGCCTTCTTTTTACTTTCTCTACTACCTATAGTAAGTATGGGAAGTATTGTATTCCACCCAAAAATTCGATACCGAGATTTCACCGGAAATATATGTTTTGAGACCCCTGAATAAAAAAAAATCTGATGTGTTACACTCACATGACTTTCTCTACTCTTGTACAATCTATTTTTACAAACGCCTATTCTCCATATGCTTCATGTTAATCGAGATATCGAGATGTCAATCTTATTGCTAATTTTCTTGTAGATGCAAGGGGAATATGGTAGCTTTTAAGCGATAGTCAAATATTTTATCGCTGGTTGCTATGTGACGCATTCCATTCTCTTTGCATGTCCAGGACATAAAAAAATGAATAACGAATTTGAGAAAAAGTACAAGTATTGGAAAATTTAAGGAAATAACAAGCAATATCTCGAAAACGGTTCACTCAACAAAAGAAATTTATATGATATAAGTTGTGTATTTTAACGCGATCTACATTTTTTGTGTAGTAAAATTTTGTCTATCTCTTATGGTTTACCAGTTATGCAAAAGTCGTTCACAATGAAGAATACTTTTGGAGACATTCCCAGAAACTTCGAGATATACATTTCATTTCTCATGACATTATCTTAAACATATGATATTTTCATCAAAATCGTTAGAGCCATTTTTGAGAAAATTAAAATTTTCGAAAAATGTTCCATGTAAAGGGTAGTCTGGGGTGGGGGGATTTTCTTGAAAATCTTCGCGTCGCATCTCTGGAAGATACTGAACCTAAATACCAAGTTTGGTGTTTATCCGACTGTTCGTTTTTGAGTTATGCTGTTCACAGACACACACACACACACACGGACATGTTTCCAAAAATGCTTTTTTTGGATTCAGGAGGTCTCAAAACATGTATTTCCGGTGAAATCTCGGTATCGAATTTTTGGGTGGAATGCAATACTTCCCCAACTTACTATACGTAGTAGAGAAAGTAAAAAATCTGATGTGTTACACTCACATGACTTTCTCTACTCTTGTACAATCTATTTTCGCAAACGCCTATTCTCCAAATGCTTCATGTTAATCGAGATATCGAGATGTCAATCTTATTGCTAATTTTCTTGTAGATGCGAGGGGAATATGGTAGCTTTTAAGCGATAGTCAAATATTTTAACGCTGGTTGCTATGCGGCGCATTCCATTCTCTTTGCATGTCTAGGACATAAAAAAATGAATAACGAATTTGAGAAAAAGTATAAGTATTGGAAAATTTAAGGAAATAACAAGCAATATCTCGAAAACGGTTCACTCAACAAAAGAAATGTATATGACATAAGTTGTGTATTTCAACGCGATCTACATTTTTTGTGTAGTAAAATTTTGTCTATCTCATGGTTTACCAGTTATGCAAAAGTCGTTCACAATGAAGAATACTTTTGGAGACATTCCCAGAAAATTCGAGATATACATTTCATTTCTCATGACTTTATCTTAAACATATGATATTTTCATCAAAATCGTTAGAGCCATTTTTGAGAAAATTAAAATTTTCGAAAAATGTTCCATGTAAAGGGTAGTCTGGGGTGGGGGGATTTTCTTGAAAACCTTCGTGTCGCATCTCTGGAAGATACTGAACCTAAATACCAAGTTTGGTGTTTATCCGACTGTTCGTTTTTGAGATATGCTGTTCACAGACACACAGACACACACACAGACACACACACACACACACACACACACACACACACACACAGACACACACACGGACATGTTTCTAAAAATGCTTTATTTGGATTCAAGAGGTCTCAAAACATGTATTTCCAGTGAAATCTCGGTATCGAATTTTTGGGTGGAATGCAATACTTCCCCTACTTACTGTACGTAGTAGAGAAAGTAAAAAAGCATTTTTGGAAACATGTCCGTGTGTGTTTCTGTGTGTCTGTGAAAAGCATAACTCAGAAACGAACAGTCGGATAAACACCAAACTTCGTATTTAGGTTCAGTATCTTCCAAGGATGCGACACGCAGGTTTTCAAGAAAATCCCCCCCACCCCAGATTACCCTTTACATGGAACATTTTTCGAAAATTTTAATTTTCTCAAAAACGGCTCTAACGATTTTGATTAAAATATCATATGTTTAAGATATTGTCATGACAAATAAAATGTATATCTCGAATTTTCTGGGAATGTCTCCAAAAGTATTCTTCATTATGAACGACTTTTTCATAACTGGTAAACCATAAGAGATAGACAAAATTTTACTACACAAAAAATGTAGATCGCGTTAAAATACACAATTTATGTCATATACATTTTTTTTGTTGAGTGAACCATTTTCGAGATATTGCTTGTTATTCCCTTAAATTTTTCAATATTTATTTTCTCAAATGGGAATTCGTTATTCATTTTTTTTTGTCTTGGATATGCAAAGAGTATTAATCTGTGGGAAAGGGAATGGTGCTGCACCTAGCAGCCAGCTATTAAGAGATATGTATGCGCTTAAAGGCTACTGTATTTCCAAATTGCCCTTGTAAATATATTATCCCCTTACATCTACTTGAAAATTAGCAATAAGATAGACTCTGCTAATGTTTATCTCGATTAACATGAAGTAGATGGAGAATAAGCGTTTGTAAAAATATTTATATTTTTGTCCTGGTAATGCAAAGAGTATGGAATACTCCACATAGCAACCAGCTCTTAAAATATTTGACTATCGCTTAAAGCCTACCAATTCCCCTTGCAGCTACAAGAAAATTAGCAATAAGATTAACATATCGATATCTCGATTAACAAGAAGCCTATGGAGAATAAGCGTTTGTAAAATTAGTTTGTACAAGAGTAGAGAAAGTCATGTGTGTGTAACACATCAGATTTTTTACTTTCTCTACCACGTATAGTAAGTAGGGGAAATATAGCATTCCACCCAAAAATTCGACAACGAGATTTCAATAAATACAAGTTTTGAGGTGCACTGAATTGATATAAAGCATTTTTGGAAATATGTCCACGCGCGCGCGCGCGCGCGCGCGTGCGTGCGTGCGTGTGTGTGTGTCTGTGAACAGCATAACTCAGAAACGAACAGTCGGATAAACACCAAACTTGGTATTTAGGTTCAGTATCTTCCAGAGATTCGACACGAAGGTTTTCAAGAAAATCTCCCCCACTCCAGACTACCCTTTACATGGAACATTTTTCGAAAATTTTAATTTTCTCAAAAACGGCTCTAAGGATTTTGATTAAAATATCATATGTTTAAGATATTTTTATGGCAAATGAAAGGTATATCTCGAATTTTCTGGGAATGTCTCCAAAACGATTCTTCATTGTGAACGACTTTTGCATAACTGGTAAACCATAACAGATAGACAAAATTTTACTACACAAAAAATGTAGATCGCGTTAAAATACACAATTTATATCATATACATTTTTTTTTTTTGGTGAATCATTTTCGATATATTGCTTGTTATTCCCTTAAATTTTCAAATATACTTTTTCTCAAATTCGTTATTCATTTTGTTACTTTCTCTACTACGTATAGTAAGTAGGGGAAGTATTGTATTCACCAAAAAATTCGATACCGAGATTTCACCGGAAATACATGTTTTGAGACCCCTGAATCCAAAAAAAAAGCATTTTTGGAAACATGTCCGTGTGTGTGTGTGTGTCTGTGAACAGCATAACTCAGAAACGAACAGTCGGATAAACACCAAACTTGGTATTTAGGTTCAGTATCTTCCAGAGATGCGACACGAAGGTTTTCAAGAAAATTCCCCCGCCCAGATTACCCTTTACATGGAACATTTTTCGAAAATTTTAATTTTCTCAAAAATGGCTCTAATGATTTTGATTAAAATATCATATGTTTAAGATATTGTTATGACAAATAAAATGTATATCTTGAATTTTCTGGAATGTCTCCAAAAGTATTCTTCATTGTGAACGACTTTAGCATAACTGATAAACCATAAGAGATAGACAAAATTTTACTACACAAAAAATGTAGATCGCGTTAAACTACACAATTTATGTCATATACATTTTTTTTTTTTTGAGTGAACCATTTTCGAGGTATTGCTTGTTATTCCCTTAAATTTTTCAATACTTATTTTCTCAAATGGGAATTCGTTATTCATTTTATTTGTCTTGGATATGCAAAAAGTATTAATCTGTGGCAAAGGGAATGGTGCTGCACCTAGCAACCAGCTATTAAGAGATATGTATGTGCTTAAAGGCTACTGTATTTCTATATTGCCCTTGTAAATATATATTCCCCTTACATCTACAAGAAAATTAGCAATAAGATAGAGTCTGCAAATGTTTATCTCGATTAACATGAAGTAGATGGAGAATAAGCGTTTGTAAAAATAGTTTGTACAAGAGTAGAGAAAGTCATGCGAGTGTAACACATCGAGTTTTATTTTGTCCTGGTAATGCAAAGAGTATGGAATACTCCACATAGCAACCAGCTCTTAAAATATTTGACTATAGCTTAAAGCCTACCAATTCGCCTTGCATCTACACGAAAATTAGCAATAAGATTAACATCTCGATATCTCTATTAACATGAAGCATATGGCGAATAAGCGATTGTAAAAATAGTTTGTACAAGAGTAGAGAAAGTCATGTGAGTGTAGCACATAAGATTTTTTGACCTGGTAATGCAAAGAGAATGGAATACTCCACATAGCAACCAGCTCTTAATATATTTGACTATCGCTTAAAGCCTAGCAATTCCCCTTGCTTCTACAAGAAAATTATCAATAAGATTTACATCTCGATATCTCGATTAACATGAAGCAGATGGAGAATAAGCGTTTGCAAAAATAGTTTGTACAAGAGTAGAGAGAGTCATGCGAGTGTAACAGAGATATATATATATATATATATATATATATATATATATATATCTTGTGGTACTTACAATAACCTCTCCTTAACATTAGGAAATTACAAGGGTATATTTTACAATTTCAAGCATTGCTCGGATTACTGTTCACTTGGCCTTTTGTTATTCTTAATATTTATAAATGACCTGCCATATTATCTTAGTGAAGATTCAATAGCTGTGCTTTTTCCAGATGATACTAGTGTAGTTATATCCGAAAAGTCACATCAGCAATTAAGAAATTCGGCAATTCTGAATCACTTTCGTCTTCATTGAAAACGGTTATAAAAGAAAGGGAATACATTACCTTAGGAGTGAGTTTAGAAGTAGATGTCTCTTCCATATCTGGTTTCCCATCTGTTTTTTGGGGGGGCAGGAATAAAGTATAAGGGAAAACAAGAATAGATAGGTATTTGTAAGGAAGAGGAAGGAAGTCTTACTGTTGTGGCGCTATTTATTTGGGGCAAAATTGGTGTGATGGTGGGTGGTACCGCCGAAGCAAACCTGCGGTTCGTGGGTAGTTACTAAATTGGGGAGTAATCCGCTGTGGGGATTAGGTATCTGTCATTGCCAAAGTCCTGACAGGGACCTATAACAGTGGTGTTGTAACAGATCATTTTGGCTCCGTACCCGAGTCTTTTACCTCTGGGCGTTGGTTTTGGGAGTTGCGTAGCCAGAAATCTCTGGGTCGTGTAGTCGCGCGTGATGATGCGGTGGCTCTCCTGGTGGTGGCGTAATGTAGGGCTGAAGAGTCCTAATCACTCTGGTGGCGTGGTCTGCGATTCTGTCCCGTAGATATTCGTTTCCCTGGCCAAAGGTGGTGCGGTTGGTGTGTTCCATCTTTTCTATGGTATTCTCATGCTGTTTTGTTATTGTGGCTGTGAGGGCTCCAAAGAGCTTCATTAGATTGTCCTCTAGAAGGTTGACACGGTCGGCTAGGTTCAGCAACTCAGCGTGGAGATCTTGAATGCCTTCAAGGATGCTGTTGTTGCTGGCTGTGTTGTTCCCTAGAAGGTTGTTGGTGCTAGCCAACTGATGTCCCAGGTGTGAGGTGTCGATCGGCGGTGATGATGTGGTTGGTTAGCGAAATTCTGTTTGTGTAGTGTGGGCAGACGGTCTGACCAGTGAAGTATCGCTTGCCGCCGCAGGTGGCGCTGAATCGGCGGCGGCGGTGTGCTGTTCTGTGGTGGTGTGGTCGGTCGGCGAAATTCTGTTTGGGTAGTGTGGGCAGACGGTCTGACCAGTGAAGTATCGCTTGCCGCCGCAGGTGGCGCTGAATCGGCGTCGGTGGTGCTGTGCTGTTCTGTGATGGGTCGGCGAAATTCTGTTTGGGTAGTGTGGGCAGACGCCCTGACCAGTTCGCTTGCCGCTGCAGGTGACGGTGAGTCAGGTCGTGTGCCTGCAGTCGGCAGTGAGTGTTCCGTTGCCACAATAATAGCAGCGGGTAACGGCGTCTCAAGTTGAGTCTGTGTCCGTAGAGGCAGCAGCGGCGGCATGGTGTTGGACGAACACTGCGGCTGACCCCAAACAACAGAGTTTGCCCTGACAAGGGCAGTCCTGCGCCCAGGACCGCCGAGTAATCGTCCTTATCCATGAAGATAAGCCTGACCAGCGGTGTTGGACCTCTGACGTTCCGGATTCTCGTCGCCTTGGCCACAGACAATCAAAAGCGCTGCGCGGCGGTGAGCAGTAGTGTGTCTGGGAGTTGGCGATGCACTCCCCAGACAACTGCGGAGTAAGGTGCAGGCACGCGGTTCAGCGGCGTATGACTGGCTGCGGTTGTCTCCTTCCTTCCCACGTTGCTTGTAGGAGAGCTCGAAGCGAAAGACCAACCCCCACCTGCATTAAGTGTTTTACTTTTGTAGCAAAATTACGATGTGAAGACAACAAACGCACATGCACATTTCACTATTGCACATGCGCAATGGGAACTGCCAACCTAGGTGACATCCGTGGAAAAAGCGATGTGGTATCGCTTCTGAAAACCAAAGTAAAGCAGAAAGTCGAGAAATTCTGTCAATAAAGTGTTCGAACAGCTCAACTTTTGGTTTGAAGCTAATAAGCTTTCATTAAACTATGATAAAACCAACGCATAAACAAGTGAGTGAATTAACAATCAGGTACAACAATTACATCATAAATAATGTATCTGATACAAAATTACTTGGGTTTCAAATAGATGGAGAGCTCAGCTGGAGAAACAAATAAAAATAATGTTGCCAAAACTCAGCTCGGTTTGCTTTGCCTTACATCACCTGCAAAGATCCTTGAGTGATGCTTTTATAAGGCTTCTCATGTGTTTGTTACATGGTGCTAAGCTTTACACTTCATGTTGGCTTGTGACTGGGTGGATCCAGTACATGTGTTAAAACACTTTCATTAGCAGCTCAAAACCACAAACTTGAGCTTTCTCTTTCAATTTCATTTTGCAACTGATTGTACATGAATGTGAATCATTTGATTCCATACATCAGTGGTACATAAGACCAACCAGCCAATGAATGAACAACTGAACACTACATTTGGGGGAACAAGCTTAATATGTACATGTGCAGAATTAATGCTCAAGTAACTTGCCTTCTTCTTGTGGTCTGCTGTCCTCGTGAATTAATATATGGCATTTCAGTTGCAATGATTGATTAGCTCTTTATTACACACATATTAGACATTCCATGTGAAATCAAATGGCAAAAAAACCTTACTTTTTTGTTTGCATTGTTTATTTTCTCCTATTAATAAGGGGTGCTAAGGAAAGCATATTTATCAAATATTAGCATCTAAAACCTAACCTTTGTCACATTATTGAATGATAAATGTATCAAATTCGTTTTGTCACATTTTAAGTGTGCATACCTCCAGAACCCTTTATTTCAGAGTATTGTATCAAATTTCATTTCGTAGATAAAAGTCTGCCTTTCATTACAGCATATACTAATTGTTTTTATTATATTCACAAAAATTATATACAGTTTTTACTTATTTTAAGCGTATCTGGGTTTTTATAAAACTAAAATATTAGATCCAGTGTCAATAAGAGAAGTCTGCAATGTTGGAAGAGTGATTATGTTTGGGTGTTCATAGTTTAACACAAAAAGTGAATAAATGAAATGATTTACGTTGTTGATGCATGATGTTTAAGCGCTCTGTGAATGTGTAAGGAAATACTCAGAACTGCATCCTGTTTAGTAAGTGTCTCATTCTTTAACCATGCACAGAAGCTTGCTTGACCTCAGTTCAAAACAAATGTGCGAGTGTGACTATGAGCGCATAAAGTAATGTACTTCTTTAATTATTGTAGACAAAACCTTACCAATAACCATTACAGTAAAATATATGTTGGATTGTGTATCTTACCATACATAATAAAATTATTTTTCTCAATCCGTAACTACCTACACTTGAAAAAATAGAAATTTCTTCACTCAAATAAAAATTAGAACATATTTACTTATCAATATGAAATTAAAGTTTAGGGAATCAAAATAAATTGATTTAAATAGTTATATTTAAAGATTTTAAAGTTATAACACCTAAATGTAGAAAAATTTTAGGAAGATAAGATAAATTGGAACAATTTTAATTGCAAAATGTTTTATTCTAAATTTTAAAAGTTTGCATAAAACATTGTACTAGACTTGTTTACAAATACATAAAAGTTTCATTTTGCTTAAAAAATGAAAGGTAGATTTTCCTTTTATGTTGGAGGATTTGAAATGGAATGTCCCATATATGGTCTTTTGTCCTCATGAGCTAAACTTAAGCTTTTTTTAAATATGATGCCTGAGCAAAGCTCATCTTAGAAATTAGAAAAATGTGTGTGATTTGTTTCCTTAATGAATTAATTGAGTTCAAATTGAGTTTTTTATTTATGGATGCTCTTTAACTGCTGTGGTTCTTAGTGTCCCATTCTATATTGGGCATGAAAGACTGGTAGTTTTGCTTAGAGGCCTCTTTATCAGGCTTGAGGTTCTTTTATGTGCTGTAAATCTACGACACAGGTCCACCAGCTTTACTTCCCTTCCGAAGGAAGCCATGCTAAGCATTTTTACACCTGAAAAAAAACCATTGCTCTCCGCCAGGTTTGAACACGTACCCTCAGGAACTAGAGGCTAGCATAGTAACAACTACACCACAGAGGACACTGAATTAATTGATGTTTAAGGCCCAATTCTAGTTTAAAGCTCTTGTAACAAATTTTACATGTGTGCAATCCTTTTTCCTCACGAGTGAATTTATGATTTTTTGAGGTATGATGGGAGAATCTTTTCTTACAAATTTCAAATGTGTGTTGCGTTCTCTCCTTATGAGTTAATTTATGTTGTTTCAGATGTGATGACAGAATAAAACTTTTTTTTTTTTTACAAATTTCACAAGTGAGTGGTCTTTTACCGTAATGAGTTAATTTATGCTTTTCTAGATATGCTGGCTTAATAAAGCCCTTTTTACAAATTTCACATATGAGTGATCTATTTCCTTCACAAATTAACTTATGTTGTAAGTATGATACTTGAGTAAAGCTCTTGTAACAAATTTCACAGTGTGCACTCTTTTCCCCTCATGAGACATTTATACCTTCTCAGGTATGATGGTAGAACAAAACTCTTCTCACCAATTTCACATGTGTGTTGTCTTTCATTCTCATGAGTTAATTTATGTTGTTTCAGGTGTGATGGCTGAATAGAAATTTTTTTACAAATTTCACAAGTGCGTGGTATTATGCCCTCATGGGTTAATTTATGCTGCATAAAGTGTGATGCTAGAGTAAACCTCCTGTTGCAAATTTTGCTTTTATGCGCTCTTTTCCCTTCATCAAATGATTTATGCTGTTCTAGGCTGGATAAATGAATAAAACCTTTGTTACAAGTTTCACTGTGTATGGAAGATTGTCCTTGTGAGTTAACCTAGGTTGTTTCAGGGTTGATAACAGATTATAAAACTCCTATTGGAAATTTCGCATTTATGTGGCCTTTCTTCTTCATGGGATAATTTATGAATTTTCAAGTATAATACTTGAGCGAAGGTCCTATTACAAATTTCACATTTGTATGGTGTAATCCCCTCATGAATTAATTTATGCCATTTAAGGTTTGATGCCTGAATAAAGCTCTTGTTACGTATTTCATAAGTTTTCTTTTCATGACTTAAACTACAACTTTTTAATGTTGGTAAAAGTCTATGATTCTTCCCACAAATATCAGCCATAAGTGGCATTTTACAATTCTGAATCAAACAGGTGCCTTTCACATCTGAATCCAAAGTATAATTTGTTTCAGGTTCTTCAAACTGGGATGTTGTGACAATATTGGGATGATTATTTTCCCATGTGTATTCCCCTAAATTTGTATCAGTGAAGAAAACAGGAGGCACTATCATTATTTCCACACAATGATTTGGTA
This sequence comes from Deroplatys truncata, assembly GCA_030765065.1. NCBI lineage: Eukaryota > Metazoa > Arthropoda > Insecta > Mantodea > Mantidae > Deroplatys > Deroplatys truncata. The sequence goes on from CM060987.1 coordinate 201,677,560, forward strand.
TGCAACCTGAAATATTCCAAAACATTATTTCAGAAATCAGATATCTAAAGAAAAGAGTAAAACTTACATATTAACATTGATGGAACTTCTCACTATACAAATATTTATGTTGACTCTTAGATAAATTAAATTAATTTTTAAAATTAGGAGTCTGATGATTAATATCCTTCATAGGTATTTAATTTTAATACATCCTTAACCTCATTTAACAATATTTGCATGCTGAATTATGTTTCACATGTATGTATGGTTCATTTGTTCATTTAGATCATACAATGTACAAATGCATGACAATATAGAACATGTCAGTTTACAAAAACACTCGCACTATAAAAACAGTTTTCATATAAAAATCCTTTAGTCGTCTCTGCTCTAAAAGTTTAAAGTCTGTCTTTAGCTTTTATTTAATTTGGTAAAACATTGTATATTTTTATGGCTGCATGAATTACTGTATTCTCCATTGATTTAGTATTTTCTGAAAAAAAAAATATGCATACTATTTATTGATCTAGTAAATTTCATTGTTAAATTTAAATTGAGAGCTATTTCGGTTTGCAAACAATAATATTTCTAAAATATATATACATGCCAGAGGCAAAAAGTCCAATCATTTAAAAATTGGTCTACAAATCTCTTGCTTTACCCCCAGCCATTACTCTAAGAATTCGCTTTTTTATAATAAATATTCTTTTTGCTGGTGGTGAATTACCCAAAAAAATAATATAATTTCTTATCAAGGAGTGAGCATTTGCAAACTGCATGGTTCTTTAAGTTATTTAATCAGTGCAAGATGCCAAAGTTCTTATTCCATACGTATTTTTATTTAATGTTTTGACCAGATTATTTACATATGTTTCCCATTTTAACATGCTTTGCAGTTCAAAACCACAAACTTGAGCAAGTCTTTCAATTGCATCTTGCAACTGATTGTATATAAATGTGGACCTTTTGATTCCATTCATCAGTGGGAACAACCTTAATACACATGTCCAGAGTTAATGTTCAAGTAACTTGCCTTCTACTTGTGGTCTGTTGTCCTCATGAATTAACTTAAACTGAGTTTTACTTATGGATGCTCATTAATTGCTATGGTTCTTAGCATCTCCTTCTATATTGGGTGTGAAAGACTGGAAATTTTACTCAGAGACCTCTTTATCAGGCTTGAGGTTCTTTTATGTGGCATAAATCTACAACACAGAACCACCTGCTTTACTTCCCTTCTGAAGGAAGCCACGCTAAGGATTTTTACACCCAAAACAATCCATGACCCTGCGCTGGGTTTGAACCCGCGACCTTGGGAACTAGGGGCATGGTACCCCTAGACCATGGAGGATGACAATCAACATATGGCATTTCAGTTAGAATGTTTCAGTAAAGCTCTTATTATACATTCAACACATATGTTGCTTTTGTCCTCATTAGCTAACTCATGATCTTTTAGATATGATAACTGAAAGCCAATTTTCATACGTGTCAACTGTTTCCTTAATGCATTAATTGATGCTGTTTTAGGTCTGATGCTTGAGTAAACCTCTTGTAACAAATTTCACATGTGTGTGAGCTTTTCCCCTCATGAGTCAATTTATGCCTTTTCAGGTATGATGGTAGAATAAAGCTCTTTTCACAAATTTCACATGTGTGTGGTCTTTTCCCCTCATGAGTCAATTTATGCCTTTTCAGATATGATGGGAGAATAAAGGTCTTATTACAAATTTCACATGTGTGTTGTGTGTTATCCTCATGAGTTAATTTATGTTGTTTCAGATGTGATAACTGAATAAAACTTTTTTTACAAATTTCACATGTGTGCGGTCTTCTTCCATCGTGAGTCAATTTATGCTTTTTGAGGTATGATGGAAGAATAAAGGTCTTCTTACAAATTTCACATGCAAGTTGTGTTCTATCCTCGTGAGTTAATTTATGCTGTTTCAGGTGTGATGACAGAATAAAGCTTTTCTCACAAATTTCACAAGTGTGTTGGCTTTTGCCCTCATGAGCTAACTTATGGTTTTTTAGATATGATGCCTGAGAAAAGCTCCTTCTACATATTTCACATGTGTATGGTCTGTATCCTTCATGAATTAATTTATGTTGCTTTAGGTTTGATGCTTGAGTAAAGCTCTTGTAACAAATTTCACATGTGTGTGCTCTTTTTCCCTCATGAGTTAATTTATGCCTTTTCAAGCATGATGGTAGAATAAAGCTCTTTTCACAAATTTCACATGTGTACGATCTTTTTCCCTCATGAGTCAATTTATGCCTTTTCAAACAAGATGCTAGAATAAAACTCTTCTCACAAATTTCACATATGTGTTGTCTTTTATTCTCATGAGTTAATTTATGCTGTTTCAGGTGTGATGGCTGAAAAAAGCTTTTTTTACAAATTTCACAAGTGTGTGGTCTTTTGCCCTCATGAGTTAATTTATGCTGCATAAGATGTGATGCTAGAATAAAGGTCTTCCTACAAATTTCGCATTTATATGGCCTTTTGCCCTCATGAAATGATTTATGCTGTTTCATGGTGGATAAATGAATAAAACCCTTGTTACAAATGTCACATGTGTATGGAAGATTGTCCTCATGAGCTAGTCTATGTTGTTTTAGGCTTGATAACAGATTAAAACTCTTTTTACAGATTTCACATTTGTGTGGTCTTAAGCCCTCATGAGCTAATTTATGCTGTTTAAGGTTCGATGGCCGAGTAAAGCTCTTGTTACAAATTTCACATGTGTACAGTCGTTTCCCTTCATTACTTATACTACGAGTTCTTAATGTTGATAAAAATCTATGACTCTTCTCACAAATGTCAGGCATTTGTGGCATTTTACAATTCTGAATCAAACTGCTGTCTTTCACATCTGAATCCAATGTATGATTTGTTTCAGGTTCTTCAAACATCTGCTGCTGTTTGAAGTTGGGTAACTGGGATGTCTTGGCAATATTGGGATCATTGTCTCCCCATTCCCCTAAATTTGTACCAGTGAAGAAACAGGAGGTACTATCATTATTTCCACTCAATGACTTGGTGTGCAACCTGAAATATTACAAAACATTATTTCAGTAATCAGACACCTAAGCAAAAGAGAAAATATCAAAGAATGAGACAAGCTTAGATGTTAAAATTGATAGAGGTTTCACTATATTTACTGCTAACTGATGTCCCTCTTAGGTAAATTAAATTAATTTTTCAAATTAGAAGCCTAATGACTAAGAGGATTCAGATGTGAATTAATAGATTTTCTATTCATAAAGATTGATTTTTTACTTTCTCTACTACGTATAGTAAGTAGGGGAAGTATTGTATTCCACCCAAAAATTCGATACGAAGATTTCACAGGAAATATATGTTTTGAGACCCCCTGAATCCAAAAAAAGCATTCTTGGAAACATGCCTGTGTGTGTGTGTGTCTGTGAACAGCATAACCCAGAAATGAACAGTCGGATAAACACCAAACTTGGTATTTAGGTTCAGTATCTTCTAGAGATGCGACACAAAGGTTTTCAAGAAAATCCTCTCACCCCAGATTACCCTTTACATGCAACATTTTTCGAAAATATTAATTTTCTCAAAAATGGCTCTAACAATTTTGATTAAAATATCATATGTTTAAGATATTTTCATGACAAATAAAATGTATATCTTGAATTTTCTGGGAATGTCTCCAAAAGTATTCTTCATTGTGAACGACTTTTGCATAACTGGTAAACCATAAGAGATAGACAAAATTTTACTACACAAAACATGTAAATCGTGTTAAAATACACAATTTATGTCAAATACATCTTTTTGTTGAGTGAACCATTTTCGAGATATTGCTTGTTATTCCCTTAAATTTTTCAATACTTATTTTCTCAAATGGGAATTCTTATTCATTTTTTTGTCTTGGATATGCAAAGAATATTAATCTGTGGCAAAGATAATGGTGCTGCACATAGCAACCAGCTATTAAGAGATATGTCTATGCTTAAAGGCTACTGTATTTCTATATTGCCCTTGTAAATATATATTTCCCTTACATCTACAAGAAACTTAGCAATAAGATAAAGTCTGCAAATGTTTATCTCGATTAACATGAAGTAGATGGAGAATAAGCGTTTGTAAAAATAGTTTGTACAAGAGTAGAGAAAGTCATGTGAGTGTAACACATCAGATTTTTATCTCTGTAACCCTCACATATACTCCAACCCAACTTTATAGGAACATTTACTACAGTGCTTTGCTTTCATACTGCGGCCACTGCACACAACTTGTACTCCCGCCAAAGCAACAATAATATCCCCACAACCGCCTCATTTTGTCATATTTACTGTTACAACTTCAATGATAATAAGCATATACCTTATCATAAGAGATGTCCTTCTCTATCTGCACATTTCTCAGGAAATTTTCATTCATACTGGAGAATTGATTATGTGAAATTGCATTAATTTCTCACCTGATGTTCTCTTTTAATTCTTTTAATGAATGGGCTTTGTTGCACACACATTATTTTTCAAGTTCCTCCACAGATAAAATGATACACAGTTTAATGAGGGGATTGCAAGGGTTATTATTCTTACTAATTATCTATGTTCAAAAATTTTCTAAATTAAATTGAATGACACATCAGGATTATGTATGGTAGTAAAGTCTTGTTGGAAAAATCCAGAATGACATTCAATGCTGGTCAGGTGTTCAAAAAATGGTGCAAGTCATTGCTGTACATCTCTGCATTTGTCTGTTAAAAACAATAGGTTATATTACTCTGTACGTATTTAATATACACCAACTTTTCTATCATGTACAGAATCTTGTGTGTACAATCAGTTTTCTCTGCACTCCAATATCTGTTACTCTGCGATGAAACATAGCCACATAAATGGAATCTGCTTCATCAGAGAAGCACAGTAAGTGTGCATCAATTACTCTAGCCTTTTGTAAAATCCAATTATAGAAATTTGTGTGTCTTTGATGATCAAATGAAAAATAAGGTGTTTGCAACAAACCCCCCAAACCTGTAAGTTCTAAAACAAAACATCAGGTGAGAAATTCACTCAATTTCCGATATTGAACTCTCAAGTGTAAAAGAAAAGATCCTTAGAAGATGCCAGAACTATGTGGACAGAGATGCAACATTTCCTAGATCTCTCATATGATAAGGTATGTGCCTATTATCATTGTAACTATAATTGAGAGAACGTAAGGCAGACTGCACTTGAACAGCCATGCAGTGGCCACAATGTGAAGGAAAAACACTGTATAATACACTTAATTTGCATCTGAAAGATTATTAAAATAGGTTGTATAGTCTGGCCAGTGCCAATTTTGATCAAAAATAAAATAAATGCTATCCCATGTTAAATTTAGGTGCATGTAAATATATATCACAAAGGAGTATCTAACATGTGTTTCTATCCAACGTACAGATACACATGTGCCATATGTAAAATAGTGAATAAGTGCAGTTGAAAAAATAATTTATCAATTAAAAAATATGTGCATAAAAATTAATTAAATTTAATTAGTATATACATAATTTGTAAAAACAAGTTTTAAGATTTAATTTAATACAAATGGCACCATATGAAACTAATATTAATCTTAAAAGGTGTGCAAAGTTTCATAATTGTAGCTTTATTGACTTTACATAAATATTCCAAAATATTAAAATTTCAAGTATACAGAAAAAAGGAAGACAAAATTAATAATAGTATAAAATCACTAATGTGGCAGTTCCGAGCATATATTGCTCATTTTGAAACTCACTCCTCCACTTTCTTTTCTCTATTCCTCTGATGCTCCTAACCTCTTTAGTAATATTTCTGCTTCAACCTGCTGTACATCAATGGCGATGAGGGCTGCTATCGTGTTGCAAATTTTTCTAGAACAGTGACTCTGCTTCTGTCTCCATCATTGAAACATTAATACATCCACTGCACCAACTTTTAGGGAAGTCATCCCAACAAACACAGTTCCCAGATAAAACTGTTGGAGAACTCGCTGGAGTTTTGAGTATCATGTTATAAACACTTGGAGAGTATTTGGTAAAGTCCCTGTTAATAAATTTAACATCCACTGCTTCAACAAAATGTTTGTGAATGTACTTTTCCTGTAGGACTGTCCCCCTTTAGACACAGCCCATGTTCTGGAATTACTTCGGTGGAGATCTATGAAATAACGTAGCCCATACTGCCTTCCTCAATTCTTTTAAACTTTCTGTTTCTCCTGATGGCAAGACCACAATTTCAATGAGATTATTGATTTCACTTTTAATGAGGTGACCTGGACCTGATATTGTGTTGCACTCAGAAAATTTTACTCCACTTTTCTCCATGCACAGTTTTCTCAGCCTGGTAGCCATCCATTTCTATATATGACCTACACGTTCAATTTTCAGTAATGGTGTTCTTCCATAAGATTTATCTTTCACTACATTATAAAACACTAGGAATCTGCATCACCAAGATAATCAACTTATCTTACACCACAAGCAGCTTCACATTTCTAAATACATTTACAACCCCTAGACTTTCCGTTCACTGTGTATGAGGGCACCTGAAGGGCAGAATGCTGCCATATTTAAATTTCATATAAAGCCCTTAGGATTGTGAAAAACATCTATAAAAGACATTTTTTTATAATTGGGAAGAATTAGGCTTTTCAAGGACATATGACTTGAAAAATCCAATTGTCAATGTTTTAGAGATTCCTCACATCTGAAATTAAATTGAGTTTTATTTATGATCGCTCTTTAACTACTATGATCCTTAGCGTCCTATTCTATATTGGGCATGAAAGACCAGTAATTTTGCTCAAGGCCTCTTTATCAGGCTTGAGGTTCTTTTACATGCTGTAAATCTACATCATGGGACCACCGGGTTTTTTCCCTTCCAAAGGAATCCATATTAAGGATTTTTATGCCCGAAAGAATCCATCACCCTCCGCCGTGTTTGAACTCGTGATCTCGGGAACTAGAGGCTAGCATGGTAACCACTACACCTTCACGTCTGATTACCCTTAATATCCTTTAAATGTATTAAATTTTAAATACATCCTAACTACTTATTAGACAATATTTTCACATTGAATTTTGTTTTAATTATGGTTCATGATGCAGATGGCAATTTTAGTACAGTAGAGTCTCGCAAACTCAAGGTTCCATTAAATTGAGCTATTTAAGACACTTTTTTCTTTTAAACCAGAGGCTAGTCATTAGTTAACACAGTTCTGATACATATCTACATACTTTTTCCCCTCCCTACCTCTGATCTATAGTGTGTGTTACCTGGCAAGGATTAACTTCCTTTCATTATGGACCAGCTGAAAACTGGGAGAACCCTTCCATAATATGTACAGTAGCACTCAAAAGCATTTTTTAGAAAGCATTAGTTACAATTACATATAGATATTTAAAAGAAATAAATGCCAGTGGATAATTGAAAAGTATGTAATTATAATCAATTTAGTATAAAATACTTTTAGTTTAAACAAAGTTATCTTACATAAAAAATAACTAAATGTTGACTAATTTTGAAGATTTAAAAGCTAGTAACAGTGATGTGTCATAATTTAAAATAAAGAGAGTTGAAGGTTCTTACACTACATCATTAAAATGTTCTTACTTGAACGCGTTTCAGGAGACGGTTTGCTCCCATCGTCAGCATGTCCTCAACTGATTTTGCCAGTCACTGTCTGGGAATGTGTGTGGCTAGTGGTGTTCTCTGGTGCTGGGTTGATGAACCTCCAAAGGCTGCTGGGTGGCGGCAGTTCGAAATTCATTAGGTGATTCCTGTGTTTGACGATATGTGTTTTTTCCCAGATGTCCAATTCATTGCTGCTGTTGATTGGTTTTAAGAGTTTTATGTTCGGAGTGATATCATGGTTTGAAGACCAGAAATGATGTGCTGCTGCTGATTTATCTGGCTGCTTTTGGTAAATGCATCTCATATGCTCTTTAAGTCTTGCTTCAAGATTTATTTTGGTTCTTCCTATGTATACCAGGTTACAGTCATTACAAACAATTTGATATATACCAGCTGATTTACCTTGGGGATAGGATCTTTTGTTCTGTTGCATAGCAATTCTGTATATTGTGGCTATTCTGTGGAGACAGGGTGATGTATTTCTTGAAAATCCTTTGAAATTTATGATGTGTCCAAGGGTGATAAGTGAATTTCCTATATGCTTGTGGTTTTTGTTGTCCGAGTAAAGTAGTCGTTTGTTGGATGTATTTCTGTCTTTCAAACTTTTTACCAGAAAAAAAAAACAATAGATAAGAAGATAAACCACTTTACTTGAATAAAGCTCTTGTTACAAGTTTCGCACATATGTAATCTTTTACTCTCATGAGTTAATATATGTTGTTTGAGGTTTGATGCTGGAGTAAAACTCTTGTAACAAATTTCACATATGTGTGGTTTTTTGCCCTCATGAATTAATAAATGGCGTTTCAAGCCATTGTGTGAAACTTTTACAAAAGAATTTGTAAGTGTATGGTCTTTTCCCCTCATGAAACAATAAATGCTGTTTCAGATGTGACGCCAGAGTAAAGCTCTTGCAACAAATTTCACATTTGTGTTGTCTTTTCCCTTTATGCTGTTTCATGTATGATGCTTGAAAAAAGCTCTTGTTACAAATTTCACAAGTGTGTGGTCTTTTTCCCTCATGAGTTAATTTATGCTGTTTCAGAGTTGATGCTTCTGTAAAGCTCTTATTACAAATTTCACATGGATATGGTGTTCTACACTCATGAGTTAATAGGTGACATTTCAGGTCTGATGATAAAGTAAAATTTTTGTTACAAATTTTGCATGTGTATGGTCTTTTTCCTTCATGAAATAATATATGGCGTTTCAGATCTGATGCTACAATAAAACTCTTGTTACAAATTTTACATGTGTGTGGTTTTTTCTCTTCATGAATTAATTTATGCTGTTTTAGGTACGATGCTGGAATAAAGCTCTTGTTACAAATATCACAAGGGTATGGTCTTTTCACCTCGGGAGTTAACATATGGCGTTTCAGGTTTAATACCTGAACAAAGGCTTTGTTACAAATTTCACACACATGCACTCTTTTAGCTTCATGATTTAAAATATGGTGTTTCAGATCTGATGCTATAGTAAAATTCTTGCTACAAATTTTACATGTGTGTGGTTTTTTCTCTTCATGAATTAATTTATGCTGTTTTAGGTACGATGCTTGAATAAAGCTCTTGTTACAAATATCACAAGGGTATGGTCTTTTCACCTCGGGAGTTAACATATGGCGTTTCAGGTTTAATACCTGAACAAAGGCTTTGTTACAAATTTCACACACATGCACTCTTTTAGCTTCATGATTTAAAATATGGTGTTTCAGATCTGATGCTATAGTAAAATTCTTGCTACAAATTTTACATGTGTGTGGTTTTTTCTCTTCATGAATTAATTTATGCTGTTTTAGGTACGATGCTTGAATAAAGCTCTTGTTACAAATATCACAAGGGTATGGTCTTTTCACCTCGGGAGTTAACATATGGCGTTTCAGGTTTAATACCTGAACAAAGGCTTTGTTACAAATTTCACACACATGCACTCTTTTAGCTTCATGATTTAAAATATGGTGTTTCAGATCTGATGCTATAGTAAAATTCTTGCTACAAATTTTACATGTGTGTGGTTTTTTCTCTTCATGAATTAATTTATGCTGTTTTAGGTGCGATGCTTGAATAAAGCTCTTGTTACAAATATCACAAGGGTATGGTCTTTTCACCTCATGAGTTAACATATGGCATTTCAGGTGTAATACCTGAACAAAGGCTTTGTTACAAATTTCACACACATGCACTCTTTTAGCTTCATGATTTAAAATATGGTGTTTCAGATCTGATGCTATAGTAAAATTCTTGCAACAAACTTCACATGTATGTAGTCCTTTTCCTTCATGAGTTAACTTATGCTCTTTCAAGTGTGATGCTTGCATAAAGCTCTCATTACAGATTTCACACTCAAGTGGTTTTTCAACTTCATGATTTATAGTATGTTTCATTAAATCAAATTGCAATTTGAAGCTCTTTCCACAAATTTCACGCTTATATTGTGTTGTATTCTGTATTATACTGCTTTCCTTTACCTGTAAGTTCAAAGTATTATTTTTTTCAAGTACTTCAAATGTTTGTTGTTGGCTGAATTTCAGAAATTGTGCTGTCTCAGTGTTATCACTATGGTTGTTTCTCCAGCTGTTTTCCTCGGAATTTGCACTACTGCACAATGATTCTGTATGCAACCTGAAATATTGCAATGCATGTTGTCAATAATAATGTATCTAGAGAAGAGATCAACAAAGAGGGAACCACCAAAGAACTTCAAAAGAACAGATACAATGTATCAATCCTAGTGATATGACTTTCACTGCATTTTCTGCTGACTGATGTGCCCTGAGTTAAAAACCAAGGTCACAGGATCAAACCCGGAGGAGGACCATGGGTCTTTTCAGGCATAAAAATCCTTAGCATGGCTTCCTTCAGGAGGGAAGTAAGCCGGTGGTCATGTGTCATACATTTGCAGCACATAAAAGAACCTCAAGCCCAACAAAGAACCCTCTGAGCAAAATTTCTGGTCTTTCACACTCAATATAGAAGGGACGCTAAGAACCATAGCAGTTGAAGAGCACCTATAAAAAAATAAATAAAATAATTAAATCAGAGTTAAAATTAAATGCTTTCAATGGCTTTGTAGGTGGAAGTCCAATGCCCTAGAATGGTAATTTTTACTTTCTGACACCCACCTATTGTACATAGGGGAAGTATTTTATTTCACCCAAACAATCAATATTGGAATTTCACCAGACATACAGGTGGGCGGAAAGTCCCCTTAACTCAGTTCTATGATGCAAAGACTGAAGGAAATATTACAAATATGATAATTAAATGGAGAATCTTGCAACACATATACTGATGGTGATAGCAGAAACAATACAATATGCAACAATTCCTGCTCAAGATGGCCGATAATAATAAACTAATATGGCAGATATAAGTGCTTTTAATGTGGAAGAGTGTTTGGTGGCTTCTGTGTAGGTCCGTGAATGTAGAGTCACTGGACAAACAATGCAGGACATCCAGAATGACTTTGTGGTGCATATTGGCAAGCACCACCATCTGTCCAATGTTATTGGGGTGGGAGATGAAGACTATTGCCACAGGAAGTGTTCTTGATGCGCATTGCAGTGGGAGATTGAGCGCACAAGCTGAAATTGTGTTGTGGATTGGGCATCGAACAGAACAATCTCTGGCTCCACTGCCTTGGCCTGCAAGAAGCCTGACCTCACCACACCTGAAAATGCACTGTGGGGTATTGTGAAAGAAGCTGTGTGGAGAAACCAATACACCAACACCAAGCAGCTGAAAGATGCAGTTCATGAACATTGCAAAGTGTTATCCCTAATATTCTGTTGTGAATGCACAATCAGACACAGAGGCACATTAGGTTACGCTATGAACATGGAGGAACCCACACAGATTTTTTGGATCCATAGAAGGTAAGCTATGCCTAACACGATGAGCAGTACTCACATGAGGTAGTAATGGTATTTAAACTGCATGACAAGCACAGCTTGCAAGTGTGTACTCACCAATAAAACTACACACATTTGCATTTATAACTAACAGGTAGCATTCAAAGGGCATCTTCAGATCTCTTTAGAGGACTAATGCAGTGGGTACCGTGAAAGCAAATAGGAAGGATATGCCACTAATACTGCTCATAATAAAGTGAAACATGGTGAGTAAAAATCATGGTCTGCAATGAATGTGCCAGGCATGAAATACAAGGTAAACAAAGATGTTTATTTCCTATCCATGAAACACAAATCTGCTGACATTACAGCAACAGGGAAGCTGAGAAGGAAAGATCAGACATCCACAGAGGTAGAGAAACCAAAGTGTGCCACTCAGAAGCAAATGGGAAGTTTACTGTTTCATTTATTATTATTAGTTTTCTTTTTGTTAATGGCGCTGTCAGATGCCAGGATCATATCAACACGACGGGTGTGCCAGAATCTTGTCCTGCAGTTCTTTTACATACTAGTAAATCTACTGACATGCAGTTGTCACTTTTAAGCGCACTTAACCCTAGAGAGGTGGCGCGGGGTATTTTCTGACCCCAGTCAGTTTTATTTGCAAGTTATATATAATGATTTCGGATACCTGAACCTTGCCTTTCCCTTACCTTTCGCTGCATTCCTTGGCTTTTGTTAGAGGTCATTAGCATTGAAATACAGGTCATACATTCCTAAAATATAGGCTATTTGTGTTCTTCGGCTGAAACGAGGGCAGGAAATACCCCACGCCACCTCTCCCGTTGCCTGATATGTCTCGTCTGCATATTGTTTCTGTAGTTACAGTGTTTTCAGCTGAACCTTCGAGAAATTGTGGTTATAATATTTACGTATTTTTAGTCTTAAACGTAGTGCTGTTTTTATATCAATATGTGTTATGAGGAACATCAGGCAAGCCCTAATAAGGGAAGTGGAAGAAGAGGAAGCATTAGGTGGTGAAGGCAGCAAAACCGAAGATGAACTTGAAATACTGAGTTCAAATAGTGAAAGTGAGCAAAGTGCAGAAGAGGATCGAGTTACAGCATGGAAAATGGTTCAGCCTCCTCAAAATTAATGTACTCGCTCCCACAAGATAGTGACTCACCAGGTGTAAAATATGCCGCTAAAAATGCAAAATCTGCTATAGAGTTGTTGCTTGAGAAAATACGGCATTTTATAAATGCAGCACAGCCAGAAAATCAAGAACAGGAATTGCCAGTGAAGAAAAGAATATGGTGTAGTGTGTGTCCGAGAAAGACAAAACTTTCGTGTGTAAAATGCAAGCAGCACGTGTGCAAAGACCATAATGTAGTCGTGTGTAGGAGCTGTGTGTGAATTATAATATGAGCATCAACATATGTTCTTACTGTCGAGATGAAAAAAAAACACATTAACTGTGATACTTTATGATTATGAGTAAAGTGAACATTTAAATATAATTTTTGTGCTGCGCATCAGTCCAAATTGCAAGGAACTGTCAATTCAAAGTTTTTGTTTTATTTTTACTTTCTCTACTACGTATAGTAAGTACGGGAAGTATTGCATTCCACCCAAAAATTCGATACCGAGATTTCACCGGAAATACATGTTTTGATACCTCCTGAATCCAAAAAAAGCATTTTTGGAAACATGTCCGTGTGTGTGTGTGTCTGTGTGTGTGTGTGTCTGTGAACAGCATAACTCAAAAACGAACAGTCGGATAAGCACCAAACTTGGTATTTAGGTTCAGTATCTTCCAGAGATGCGACACGAAGGTTTTCAAGAAAATCCCCCCACCCCAGACTACCCTTTACATGGAACATTTTTCGAAAACTTTAATTTTCTCAAAAATGGCTCTAACGATTTTGATGAAAATATGATATGTTTAAGATAATGTAATGAGAAATGAAATGTATATCTCGAATTTTCTGGGAATGTCTTCAAAAGTATTGTTCATTGTGAACGACTTTTGAATAACTGGTAAACCATAAGAGATAGACAAAATGTTACTACACAAAAAATGTAGATCGCGTTAAAATACACAACTTATGTCATATACATTTCTTTTGTTGAGTGAACCGTTTTCGAGATATTGCTTGTTATTTCCTTAAATATTCCAATACTTATACTTTTTCTCAAATTCGTTATTCATTTTTTTTATGTCCTGGACATGCAAAGAGAATGGAATGCACCACATAGCAACCAGCGTTAAAATATTTGACTATCGCTTAAAAACTACCATATTCCCCTTGCATCTACAAGAAAATTACCAATAATATCGAATTCTCGATTAACATGAAGCATATGGAGAATAGGCGTTTGTAAAAATAGATTGTACAAGAGTAGAGAAAGTCATGTGAGTGTAACACATCAGATTTTTTAAAGTAGATTTCTACAACCAACAGTTATTTTAATACATAATGTATTACTCGGTATATGTAAGCAATAATTAGATAAATTTATTAATTCGGTCCATTTACAACAATCGTTTTATTCCTGGGGTCGCGAGTGACCCTGCGCCACCTCTAATGTAAGATGTACATGCGCCACCTGTCTAGGGTTAAAAACCATCAGTCTGAGCCGGGTTTAAACCTGCAACCTTGAGATCAAAAGGTCAGTGTCTAAACCAACTGAGCCACCTAGATTGACACAAATGGGAGGTGTCAATTTATAAAATTAGATGACAGCTTTGCTTTCTATAATGCAGCACACAGCTGGACATGAGTGTATTCAATTGTTTCATTGTTTTACGAGATGACTGATAAAGAAAGACCAACTACATGAGCTTTACAACCAATGTCGCCCATCAACTGCTTCAAAGTGTAGCACTACCAGAGTTCAATGTTAGAGGTCACCTCTTGCTGGGGATACTCCAGTGAGACTGTAAGCTAAAACATGCACATTCCACCCACAGACAAGAAAAAGATGTGTTTTATGCTACAGTAGGAGGAAAGGAAGTGATAGTGTTTGGCAATGCAGCAATGTGTTCCCCTTCATTTGAAGAACTGTTTTGAGATCTACCATGTCCAACAATCATATTAGGCCATAAATATTGGTGAGTCAATACTTCCAGTATCACGTGCATATAATTTCATGAAAACAATTACAACATAATTTAAAATAGAGAGTTGAAGGTTGTTACACTACATCACTAAAATGTTCTTACTTGAACATGTTTCAGGAGAACGGTTTGCTCCCATCGTCAGCATGTTTTCAACTGATTTTGCACACTTATTGTCTGAAAAATGTGTGTGGCTAGTGGTGTTCTCTGGTGATGGGCTGATGAACCTCCAAAGGCTGCTGGGTGGCAATAGTTTGAAACTCATTAGGTGATTTCGGTGTTTGATGATATGTATTTTTTCCCAGATTTCCAATTCATTGCTGCTGTTGATAGGTTTTAAGCGTTTTATGTTTGGAGTGATTTCATGGTTTGAAGACCAGAAATGACGTGCTACTGCTGATTTATCTGTCAGTTTTTGGTAAATGCATCTCATGTGCTCTTTATGTCTTGCTCTTAAGAAATCTTGAAATTTTTTTTTAAAGGAGTGGGGCAAGGAAAGGATCTCTGTCATAACCCTTCCACATCCCAAAAGATGACAGTGGAGTGGATGTGTGGCTAGTATTTGGTGAGTCGGAAGAAACATAATTGCATTTTTTATGGTAGAGAACTGGCCCAACACTTTGTAAAAATTCATGCTGTTCTTGTTCATGTTGCTACTGCTGTCACTGCCAACAAAAGCTCCAAGAATGAGACATTTGTGATATTCCATATGCAGGTAGGGGCCACATTCACTATTCACATGGTGCACACGCATTTACATACCAATCCTTAATTACTTTAATAACATTATTATACATTGCAAACACTGATGTACTTTCTAGTTAACATATTTAATGACATTTGTGAAATATTTTGTCACCTTTGTTCCATACACACCAGTTACATAACTCCCGTCACACGCATCCCACCAAGACATTATGGAAGCATTGATTCTGTTGTGCTTCTGCTGTCAACATTGGCCCTAAGCCGCAAGGCATAGGCCAACACTGAGGGCCATAAGCTGCAAAGCATAGCTGAGTGATATTTAAGTAGAACAGTGGAGCAGGCCGCAACTGCAGAGCAATGGCAAAGCATAGCCACAGAATCTGTGTGACTAAACTTGAATGATCCAGGATGACGTATATTCTTACCTTTCGTGACAATCCATTCCCCAAATTTTGTTTCTTAAATTGGCAACCACTCCAGACAAAATGTGTGCCTTAGCCACTATATAAGAACTCCCTAAAAAGCGTGGTCAGATGGCCCCAATGATTTTGTTCAAACAACTCCTCCATTATTATACAACTCTGCATAGTACACATTACACTGTCCATAAAAAAACTGACTCTGTAAATATTTTACTCTTATTCAGCTCCTACTCCATACCGAATAATACCATTTGCATCAAAGTATTAAAGATGGAGAAGCATGGTATACTGGGAAAGGAAATACTGGTGGAGGCAGTCATGTAGTCAGAGAGAAAAGATTTTTGGGTGCAGTCCCATGATAAGAGAGGAAATAGTGGTGCGTTCAGAGGGGAGGCTGAAAATAACTGACAAATGACAAGACCCAGATACTACAATAAAGCAGGTATTTTGTGCCAGAGAGATATTCATGAATATTTATTTTATAAGAGTCATACCTGGAGGCTTCTTCTGCTGCCACGTCCCCAGTTATCACTTCTGTATCTGAAGTAGTATGCTGTAACAAGATATCAGCATCTTGTTATTTATACTTCTGAAGGTATCAAGTTTATTTAAATTCACACAAACACTACTATATTTTATCCAAAAGGGTATGGTCTGTAAATTTCACCTTTATCTCATTCTTCAAATCAACATCCACAACAGAAGACATATCAATTTCTTGTTTAATTTCATTTGATGCGCTTTCAGACCAGTAAGGTTCCTCTTTAATTTCTATTTTGTTACACGTTTCACTGTCGGGACTGTCCTTTACAAAATGTGAAGATACAAAAACTGTCTCACTATGAAAGTCATCATGCTTTTCTAACTCAGATTTAACTTTAGTTGATGTTCCACATGGTTCTTCTTTTATTTTTACTTTGACATCCATTTTATGTTTATTACTTTTCATCATATTGTTACTGTCAGTTTACATTTAAGCGCGTGGAAAATAAAACAAAGCACTTATCTTTAAACTGGTTACACCTATACAGCCCATTTACATTCATTTTGGACAGGTCTGGAAGGAAGGGGAACAGGTCGCCTAGCTCTACAAATGTTCTCCTCCCCTCTATTTCCCTACTTGCTGTCCGAAAAGAATGTGAATGGACTGTATCCACAAGATTAATTGCATAGTGCAGACCTAAGTTAAGAGAAAAACACCGAACTCACACTCTATAACTTATGCATGAATGTATTTTATCATTGCTGCAATTGAGGTAGTATATTAAATGAAAAGTAACATTACGCCATATTTTACACCCAATGGTCCAAAACTGACAAAAGGCTCTTTTTAAAACCTTTGAGCATACCACATTGGTTAAAACATACTGTTGCGTTCACAGCTATGCAGCAATTTGTTCATAAAGCTGCAAAAATATCCTAGTATACTCGTTCTGTTTTTCTATTATCCCCTTTATCCTAAAATAATGGAAATTACATTTCATTTTATACATTATTTTCAACATTGATGTTTACGATTGTAACTAATGCATACACAGACTTCTACTACGATCAACCTCTGCCAACTACTCTGTGGCCGAGTTGGCAAGCCTAAATTGTCCTGCTTCTTCATAAAATCTCCCTACGCGAGATAATTGAGAATTGAATATTGAGAAAGATTCAGTTAACTAAAGGATACTTAATCAAGCTAGCGTTTTCATTATAAAATAATTCTACAGATATCAGACGCTAAAAGAAGAAAATTAATAGCTTCAAGGGCGTCTATAAATAAATAAATAAAGAAGAAGAAAACGTTGAAGATTCAGTAGGGTACTATCTTTCAAGAAAGTAAATGTACACTTTTTGCAGGTCAGTATCATTCAGGCGTACCGTGAGAAGGGGGTATGAAATCCAAAAAGCCGTGGTCTAGATGTCATTTTAATCTGTCACTCATTTCGAAGATTTCTATGGTTACATTAACCCAGTATGACGAAATGTGCACTAAATATCACAAAACAAATTGCAATTCTCTTGCAGCTGAGCTATTAACTACATGCCATTGGAAAATATGCATGAAAACACGTGGAATGATGTTTTAATAGAACTAACATCTGCTGTCGTAGCTCAGTGATAAAATGCACGCTGTTTCAAGTGTGCCGACTCAGAAAAAATTCCAAATTATACCATAATTTCTATTGTAAATGGCATGTCCGATCATGATGCTCAGGTACCTGTCATAGCCAACAAACAGATTGTTAATTGATGCAGTAATTTGTATCATAAATTATTTAAATGTAAAGAATGATTATAATATGAATATGCATTTTTATGTGACATTAATTTGAGATATTTGTTGATTGTAATTATTGTTGAGAAGTAAGTTTATACTGCCTTACTGAAACTGACAATAATAGCGTGCAATAATGCAGCGAGGGGGTGAGCTGTTTATCATTATCAGAGACGAGGAAGTTACGTAATGTTGGCGCGTTTTTCTTTAGAATTTGCTGGAACATTTTTCCTAAAGCATATGTATTCATAATTTTCATTGGATATTAAAATTGACGCTAATGTTGGCGCGTTTTATTAGCCAATAACAACTTACTTATAATCTTTAGGCATATCGGGGTGTAGGAGTATAAAAAGGGCTAGGTTAGAGGTAAAGTCCTTCAGTCCGTCAGTTCGTCGAAAACATTTGTACGTTACACGTCGTCTTCAGTCCAGCAGAAATATTTGTACAGTACACATCGGCTATCGATTCGCAGGTTACACGTAGCAGAGTTATGAAACATCTAAAGTGTTGTAAAGTTAATTATATAAAAGGTTGAAGTACGCGAATTAAAAGTGATCAGTAATGAAGTTATTATAACAGTTTCAGTTTGGTGAGTGTCAAGATCAAAGTGTAAATGTGATAGTGAATGTGTTCGATAATAAAAGTGTAAAACAAATTCTTTCATCAGTGTTATCTTTGGATAAAAGACTCCTTTCCGTTTACACAACCTGTATAAAGAGAAGTTCTCGACCAAAAAGATCATAGCTAGCCGGAGGACAGAGAACCAAAAATTAAATAAAATAACAGTAGCATTCTTTCAAGCAAACACTAATACCGCCACAAATTGCTAACACCAGATGGAGCTAACAAACCTAACAAAGAATCACGTCACAAAATGGCTTCACCACGTGGAGTAAACACAAATACACAAACATTATAAGTAATACCGTCGCAAATTGGCTCCCAAACGTGGGGCTAATAAAATATTACAAAAAGTAAAATTACAGCAAGAGTAATTAATGATGAACATATCAATAATTCTAAACTACTCGTAGCATTAAAAACGAAACGAAAAATGGGCTTCTGTCTATTCCAGCACTCAAGTAAATGATAAATTTGATGAATTCGTTAAAACAGTGCTATTAGCATTTGAAGCTAGTTTTCCTAAGAAAATAATAAGCTCATCACAGTTAACAAAAGTCAAACCCTGGATTACTTCAGGTATAAGGAAGCCCTTTGCAAATAAAAGAACTTTGTTCTTACTATATCCCACAAGCATTGATTCAAACATTAAAGCACACTAAAAAACATATTGTAAAATACTTACAAGAGTAAATAATGAAGCTAAAAGAAAGTATTACTCACTAGCCATTGATGATTCCAATAATAAAATTAAAACAATGTGGAGTATAATAAAAACTAAAACAGGTAGAATTAAATCTAATAGTAATATTACTCACCTAACAGGGTCGTATTTAGAGGGGGGTTTAGGGTTCAACCCCCCCCCCCCCGAAACAGTTGTATTTATTTAAATTCATTGCAAACCAATATGGGGAAATGTCGTTAGATAACAGTAGATCTATTGCTAGTAGCACATTTACAAGAAAAAGGGAAACTCAATATCGTCGCCTTACATAGGTAAGGTGACCATACATTCCGGTTTTCGAAGCAGCCTCCATGTTTTGTGCTGTAAGGTGGAATATCCTCATTCTGGTGAGTTTTTCTTGCCTATATAATGTCTCCAAGTAATTTTCTTATCCGTGTAACGTCTATATACTACGGAATAGGTACATGGTAACTGTGTGGGGTACTGTTAAGTTTAGATTTACTTGTGGAAAACCCTCCCCGAAATTTTTTTCTGAGTACGGGCATGTCACATAACTACTGAAAATAAAGAAGCCAGTAATTGCTCCGCCATCGCTAATACCTTTAACGCATATTTCCTTAATGTAGCAAATAACAAAATAAACCGATCTGACCCAAACCCAGCTGCACTTAAAATGCTAAAACAAGGGCACATCTCAAAATTAATTGTGAATTTAAGATTGACTCTACAACACCTAGAGAAATAGAAAATATTATTAGCTCATTGAAAAGCAAAGCCTCTCGTGGTTTAGATGAGATAAGTACCAAATTGTTAAAATATTGCACAGAAGAGATAAGCAAGGCTCTTAGTCATATATGCAGTCATACCCTTATGTCAGGGATATTTCCAGAAAAAATTAAACATACAATTGTTAAGTCTCTATATAAGAAAGAAGACAAAAGCTTAGCTTCCAATTATAGGCCCATTTCTCTTTTGACAGCCTTTTCTAAAGCAATGGAAAAAACTGCATATAATCAAGTTATAAAATACTTGGAGTTGAACAACATTCTCTCAGTATACCAGTTCGGATTTAGGGAAAAAATGTCAACAGAAAATGCAACATACATGCTTACTTCTGAAGTATGAACAGCCTTGGATAAAAAGGAACTACCATTAGGCATTTTACAGCATAGATAATAACCTCTTGCTGCAAAAGTTAAAAGTTTATGGCTTCAATGATATCACTATAAAACGGTTCAGATCTTACTTAACAAATAGGATCCATAAAACCAGAACCAATGGTCGTAATTCAGAATCAGGTATTACTACTAGAGTTGTCCCACAAGGTTCCATACTTGGTCCTTTGTTATTTTTAATATTTATAAACGATTTGCCACACTATCTTAGCAAACATTCAATAGCTGTGATTTTTGCAGATGATACCAGTGTACTTATATCTGAAAAGTCACATCAGCAATAAAGAAGTTCTGTCAATAAAGTGTTCGAACAGCTCAACTTTTGGTTTGAAGCTAATAAGCTTTCATTAAACTATGATAAAACCAATTTTATTCAATTTCAAACGAAGCATAAACAAGTCAGTAAATTTAACAATCAGGTACAACAATTAGACCATACATAAGGTGTCTGATACATTTCTTGGGCTTCAAATAACTGGAGAGCTCAACTGAAGAAAACAAATAAAAATCATGCTGCCAAAACTCACCTCAGCTTGCTTTAAGAAACTTAAAAAATTTGTTCCGCCAAAAATACCTAGCATATTTTGTCTACTTTCACTCCCTGTTGCGACATGGAATAATGTTCTGGGGTAATTCGTCACATAGAAAACAAGTATTTATATTACTAAAAAGGTCATGCGTATTATCTGTGGTGTTGGGTCCCGTCGTTCCTGTAAACCCTTGTTCAAAACCCAAAAAAGTCTTACTCTCACTGGTGAATACGTATATTCTCTCTTGAGCTTCCTTACAGATAATTATGATAACTTCGCAATGAACCTTGCTGTGCATGACCACAATACAAAGCAAGCAGACGATTTGTATAGACCAGCAAATAGATTAAAGCTGTTCCAGAAATGATGTTACTATTCTGCAATAACCATTTACAATAACCTCCCATGCTACTTAAAACTATTAGGCAAGCCTAATCAACATAACAACTTTAAGAAAGAGCTAAAGTCTTTCTTATATACTTACTCCCCATTGAGGAATTTTAATATGTCGTGCAATATATAAATATTCATTAAAAAGGGCAGATGGCATATGATAGTGACTTATACTTATTTGTTAATGTCCTACTGTAATGCAGGTTGAGATGTTTACTCTTAGGGGAAAAAAAGAAGAAGAATGGTGATGGTTTGCAAATTTTCAATCCTTAAATAATGCATGGTGTGGAGAGGGAGAAATGTTCTTGGTGTTGGGTATGTTCATTAGTTAAACATAGTTCTGGGTACTGGGTATGTTATTATTTAAGAAGCTCTTAGTGCTGGGTATGCTTATTAGTTATGCTGCATATTTCATAATTGTATGACGTGTCAATGTCCTTGAGCGTTGCTCACAGTGGGACCAAATGAGCAAACAAGCAGAGGATTCAGGTTTCGAAACCCAGGGTATAGCCATTATTTTTATTCCAACTTTTTAATCTTGTATTTCTTGCGCATGCGTAAAACGTTGCTTGAAGTTCTTTATGCACTGCTAGGAATATTTCCACTAATGCTTCATCACAGTACTGCAGCGTGCCACGGCAAGAGGTTATGTGGAGCTGACTGTAGTTCAAAAGGGTGAAATTGTAGACCATGCTTCTCATATTGAAAACGCCTCGCAAATCGCCAGAGAATTGGGTTGGACCGAAGAACAGTGAAACAATGGCTAGCCCGGCATCACGTGGAGAAGTTAAATGGGCTAAATCACGCAGGCGTTCAGGTATGCATCGTGCAACAACTCTTGCTCAAGACGAAGCTCTGGTAGAAGATGTGAGGAACTAACCGTTAAGAAACAGGTCTGTCTGTCTTTCTGGACAAAGCCGTTGAGTATGGTTGCTCATATGAAACGATTAAAGGATGCCAGTATTGCAACGCATCACCCTGCCACTAAGCTCCTTCTTACTGAGACACACAAGGCAAGAAGGTTGCAATGAGAACACTGGCCTTTATCAGCTTTACTGGGACCTAGTAATCTGGAGTGACGAGAAGGTGTAACGATCCGACCAACAAGGGACCCTAGGTCTGTATAGACCGCGTGGAACTAGACACGCGCCTCAGTAGGTCGATCAAGCAGAACATTCGGGAAGAACTGCGGCACCTTTGTGGGCCTACATGAAGCATCAGGTCCAGGGAAGTTAGTTCAAGTACCCGAAAGAATGACGAGTACAGTCTATGTAGATATTCTCGGAAACACCTTGCTGTCATCCCTTTGTGCTTGGGAACAATAATAATATGTATTTATGCACAGTGGTGTGCATACGCAAATATCACCCAGGATTGACTAACGAGGCACTAAGATCTCCAGATCTGAACCCCACTGAACATGTATGGGTCATCATATAAAGGAATGGGAAGAAGGTCGACCAGACAGGGTGCGGGTGAATCTGGTTGCTCACGCGATGAGACTATGGCAACATTGTCAGCAGAACCCAAAGCGGTGTTCTGCACCGATTGCAAACATGCACGAAGGAATAAACGATGTAATTATAGCTGGGGGCGATTATACCAGGTTCTAAAACACAAGATTTCATATTCCTCTTCCATTTGTTGTTTTCACAAGTTACTTGTTCCAGGAGAAATACATTGTCTATAAATCTGAAATGTTTGAGGAATTAATTTATTTCTTCATATATGACGTGGATTCAGCTATGAAATATCAATTGCTCAGCCTGCTTTTTAAACACCATTCTCTTTGGCTATCATCTTTGTTTTGTTATTTTAATAAATGGAGTAACTATATTGTAACCAGCAGTTACAAACAATATACCTTTTCAGTTTAACGTATTATACTCCATCGGATTATACACAATTATATTTGCAGCTTTAGGTTTGTTTATCTCAAGATGAGAATTTATCAGTTTGTTGTTATTGTATGTATTAGCTTTTTGTTATGAACAGATGGATTGTACAGAGCATTTAAGCGTTTGCTCCATTAAAAGTATCATTCAACCTCCTTGCATTTTCTTCGAAATCATGTAATAGTAGCTTACCTGCAAGAACACTGTAAATTTGTTCGTTACTGCGTCTTACAAAGTGAAAAACTTGGAATAAAAAGCATGACCAAATGCTGGGGTTCGAAACCTGAGTACTCGGCGGCACACTCAAAACAGACTGCGTTATACCACTGAGCTACGACAGCAGATTTTAGTACATGGGTTATATATAACATATAAGTTAGTTCTATTAAAATGACTATTCCACGTGTTTTCTATTTTCTTGCATATTTCCAATGCTAAGTAGTTAATAGCTTAGCAGCAAGAGAATTGCTACTTATTTTGTAATAGGTATTTAGTCCATGTTTCGTTATATTGGGTTAATATAGCCATAGAAACCCTCGAAGAGATAGTGACAGGTTAAAATGGCGACCACGGCAGTATAAATCTACGACCATGGCCGATTTAGTTTTTCTACCTCCTACTCACGGAACGCCTGAATGATAGTGACCCGCGAAAATGTACATATACTTTCTTGAAATACATCCGGTACATCAATGAACACACACTCGTAGGGCCAGATGCATTTACTTCGTCAAAGTACAGAACACCAAAGTAATGACAAAGCTTGAAACGTGCGACCGACAGCGATCTTTACACTATCTGCGATGCCACTTTATAACCGTATACAGTCATACGTACAGTAGTAGTGGTAGGTCCTTAGATCGCGAGCTACCTCTGGAGATCTGTTGGGATATGTACAGCTGTTTAGGTTGCCAGTCTGGCGTTGCTCCTTGTTATGTTCTGCATGATCTGTTGCACAGCGTCTCTTCATTCAGATCATTCTGCAAGCCTAATAATATGTGGCTATTCCATTTGAGGAATATCTTTGATTCGTCCCGGTCATCTCAAGCTACGCCTGCCTTGTTGCCTTCAACTTTCTGCAACTCCTATAATAAGATCTCTTTCCATGGACACGAATCTTCTAATCAGATGCCCAAATATGTCAATTTACTTGTTGTAGCAATTGCTGACAAGGAATTGATCGGATTTACTGCTTCTAATATCGATGCATTTATTCTTTTTTCTTTACAAGACACTTCCATCATTTTCCTCCAGGCTCACAATCCAAAAGAGTTTCATCTTTTTTTCTTGTCTTCGTTACAAAGAGTTCAACTGTTACTAATCATATAATACGACTGGGAAACCATGGCCGTAACAATTTTAATATTCCTGAATATGCCCGAGTCCTTCATGGCTTTTTATGATTTGTTCATAATCACTTTACCTAATACTATTCTTATTCTTGTTTTTATTTTATGCTTGACAAAATCATCTTTGTTAATCAAGGCACAAAGGAAATTAGTCTCATTAACTGAATGAAGAATTTGGTCATTCACTTTAATTATGGCGTCTTCTCCAATGCCCATAACTTTAATTTTTGGATGATTTAGGCGGAGTTCGAGTTTTGCAATAAGGCTCAAGATTACGGTGACCATGTCCTGTAATTCTTCTGCAGCTTCCACATAGAGGGTGATATCACAGATATCTAAGTATGTTGATTTTATGTCCAGTAATTCTGATGCCAGCTGTACATTGCTCCAGATTTGCTTGCGATATAATATATTCGCTGTAAATGTTAAACAGAGCTGGAGAAATACTACACTCTTGCCCGATTCCTTTGCAAATCTTGATCCAGTCTGTTTCTCCTTGGTCGATCCTCATTTTCTCTGATTAATGTATAATTTAATGACACGCGAGATCAGATGTGACGCAATATTTCGCATTGCTTCTATCATCCTGTGATGGTCCACACAATTAAAGGTTTTAGTGTAATCAACAAAGCATATGAATAGCTTGTACTGAACCTCATAGACTATTTCTATAATCCATCTTAAGTTCACTAGTGGTCCTGTGTACCTCTGTTCTTCCTGAATCCTGCATGGTCTATCGATATTGATTGTTCAATAAAATGATTCATTTTCTTCTGTAAGATTTTAGCGTGATTTTGCTGCAGTGTGGTATTAAAGCTGTTGTCCTATTATTGGTGCACTCTCTTATGTCTCCTTTCTTGGGAAGAATTATAAAGACAAATGTCTTGCACTCGTCAGGCCATTCTTTCTTTTCCCAATAATATTACACAGTTTCCTTATAATAGGGATTAATTCTTATGTGGTTCCTTTAATGAGTTCAATTGAAAAGTTATCGCTGCCAGCAGCTTTATTGTTGAGGATATGCTTCATGGCCCACCTAATTTCATCACTCTGGATTAAAGGATCAGATTCATTACACTTATTCCATTTCATCTGTTTCTGGAAGTGTTTTTTCATACAAATTGTCCACATACACTTTTCAAGATGTCATTTTTATCTGTTAGTATGACCCCATCGTTGCTTTTGACTGCTTCTGATTTAGGTACACAATCTCTGGATAGTTTGCGAATAACACCAAACATATCTCTGGTTCTGTTTGTCATCTCTTTTTCCTCAATCTCTTTGCACCGTGATTTAATGTAGCTCTCTTTATCTCTTCTTGCTGAGCGCTGGAAGTCTGAATTTAGTTTTCGCATCTGTGTTAGATCGTTTTTAACCTTAGCCTTGCGTCCTTTGCTATTGCGATTTTCTCTGAGATAGCCAACTGTTACATTTTCCTTTTTCTTTTCGGCAACTTATCTTTCGCTGTGCACATCGTAGCAGACCTCAAGCCAAATCACAATTGTTCAGCATTTAAGTTCTCATTGTTTGGGAGAATATAATCCTTTTTCTTTTATTGTAGTGGGATAGTCATCGGTTATTGCATTTGTGTCCAACTTCAATACTTTCTTATTGTTGTATCCTGTTTTTTTTAGTTTAACATTTTAACTTTGTTTTGTTTTACTTATGGACGCTCTTTAACTGCGTGGTGCTTAGCGTTTCATTCTGTATTGGGCGTGAAAGACCGATAATCTTGCTCAGATTAATCTTGCTCTTTACGTGCCGTAAATCTACGACAAGGGACCACCGGCTTTACTTCCCTTCCGAAGGAAGCCATGCTAAGGATCTTTAAGTCCGAAAAAAATTCATCGCCCTCCGCCGGGCTCGAACACGGACCTCAAGAACTAGAGGCTAGCATGGTAACCACTACACCACGGAAGACGACTTTTAACTTTGGCCAGCTTTAACTTTCATGATCGGAGCAAATCAGATTATTTTGCTGTTTCTATGACTTCAATGGTGCTACCATCTATTTCGGTCTAAAATATAGTTCAATTTGATTCTTATGTCTGCCATCTGATGATGTCCATGTGTAGGGTCTGCCTGTGGGTTTCTTACAACTTGTGTTTGTTATGAATAAACTGTTTTCCTGATAAAATTCAATCAGATTATGTCCTTTAGCATTTCTCTGTCCAATTCCTATCTCTCCTTGACATTATCCACTGATTTCTGACCTACTTTGGCTTTGAATTCACCCATGACTGCACGGAAATTTTTACTTGATAAGAATGTCCTGGATGTCTTGCAACTGTCCATAAAAACTGCCTACTATTTCATTCTCAGTTTCCGCCGTGGGAGCGGAAATTTGCACCATTACATTTTTTTACTGGTTGTGTCTAGTTTGAGACACATGATTCTATCATTTACTCTATGAATGAATTTACCATATTTATGAACTGTTAAAGCCACACCATTTATCTTGTTTTTTCTTTTTCACATCCCGAGTAATATACTTTATATCTATCATATTTCAAATGTCCTTTGCCTGTCCAGCACATTTCACTTATGTTTAAAATACCTTGCTTAATCTGTCCATTTCTTGTAGAATGAGATCAATTTTATCTAAATTCATTGTTCTATTCAGTTGAAAAGCCATTGCACAAATTAGGGGAATTAAGATATATTTAGTAATTTACCTAATACCATAAATAATTGTAAATATAGCATTAAATTATCACCGTATAAATATAAAACCTTGTAATTATATACATTTTACTATGCTAAAAACTTGTGTATCAACTAAACAGATTTATTTATTATTATTATTATTATTATTATTATTATTATTATTATTATTATTATTATTATTATTATTATTATTATTATTATTATTATTATTAATGTACCTATCCGCTTCACTTTGACTATATGAGCATTTCTAGAAAAGTCTCGCAACTTCGCTGTTACATCTTCAGAGAAACGAAAAGGTCTAATTATTATTCTCTCTGGCCAAAAGTCACTATTGCCTACTTTGTCAGATTCAACGGTTACACCTATTCTGAAAGCTTTATTTGTTTACATAGTTCCTCATAAACTACTTCATTTCCGATATGTTTTCCAATTTTTCGGTAGGCATTTCAAAGAACTATTAAGAACAATCCGGGGTAATTCACGTAGATCACAGATGTATTGAATACTTTTGAGAAGCACAATGAACAAACTCTAGTCTTTACAACACGCGGAAATGCTTAATGAACTTTACAGTACAAAAAGAAGGTAGCAACTGACAATTAACACTCACAGCCGATCACCGTAGCCGTGTTGAGCGTATCGTTCGCGGTAGCGAGTTACCCGAGGCAAATCGAGTCACTGCAGTGCAAGCAAACGACGTATAAACGCGATCTGTGGCCTGGCTATAAATGAAATGTATAGCATTTATCAACGAGTTACATTAGATGGACAGCGCAATGCAGTGAATCTTTGTTGCAAAAATCGAACGGTTATATTTGTAGGTGTATTGTTGATGGATGGTAAACAGGGAAGATGTGATTAGTGCATACCATGGAATGAAATAGTATACTATAAAAAATGAAATATGGGTATTCATTACGGCATATATGGGTTCAATAATTCAAACACTGGAATATCGAAGTCGTAGTTTTCATAGGTGTGACACACTGGCGTTGTTATACTTTTTATTGACATCTACCGTTTCATTGTTTTTTAAATGTAGCTAATAATTGGGTGGGGGAAACGAGAAATGTTTTAATGCTAGGTTATATGCCATTTTGACATGACAAAGTATTTCAATTACTTATAGGTATAAGAAATATGGAGATATAGCCCCAAAAATTAAATTGAGATATTTTTATGGACGCTCTTTAACTGCTGTGGTCCTTAGCGTCCCATTCTATATTGGGTGTGAAACACCAGTACTTTTGTTCAGAGGCCTCTTTATCAGGCCTGAGGTTCTTCTACGTGCCCTAAAGCTACGACACGGGACCACCGGCTTTACTTCTCTTCCGAAGGAGCCCATGCAAAGGATTTTTACGCCCGAAAAAGATATAGCCCTTCCTGACCCTTAATAGGGTAGGTACAATATTACAGCTTTAAAAAATGAATTTTCGCATTTTCTTATAAACAGACTGCAAGTTTCATCATGGAAAATAATTTGTTTGGTATCTATCTAGTTTTGGGTATGTGAATTAAAAGGCAGTCAAAAGGACGTTAAATTCTAAGAGCCACGCCCACTCTTTATTTTAAAACGCTTTGTCATTCTGTGCTTCAAGGTTTGGAGATGCAATTTTTCATACATTTCTGTGCACGATAGTTTGGAGCGAATGTTTCTCATAGTAACACAACCTGGAAGAGGAAGTAAAGCCATCTTATTGGAGCAAATAGTTTAATTATGTTTTGGTTTCATATGTTTCAAAGCACGTGCATCGTGTTTGAGTTTGCAGTTTGTGATATGTATTAACCTATTGCTATAGCAATGCAATAAGAGGTAACAGTACCTCAGTTGACACGAGAAAAATATTATGGTTCCTACCATAAATCTATAGATGTGATTTACCATGTCCAAAAGATGGTGCATTTGTTCAAAAGCAGTTAGTTACTGAAAATACATTTGTGCAACATAGACAAGAACATTCCCCAAGCCAATCATGAAATTCATCAGGCCAGTTTTCAGGGATTTATTAACCACTGAATTTCTAAAAAGGTGATTGGGATTGTACATCCAGAATCCCAGTTGAACCCTAAATGCAAACACTTGGGAACTGTGCCTCAAAACTGGATTTTTGGTAATAAGATAGTCAGATAGCAGGAAATGATGCAGTAAGTATCTTTAATGATGCTATCAAAGCTGGGTGCTAGAAACTATTGGGGAAAATACTGATGAGTACTCCATACAAGTGACTTAGCTCGAATAAACTGAGCACAAGAGAGTACTATAGAAGCCAGAAAATCCAGGAAAGTGCTTAAATTGGAAATAGCTCCCAGGAAACAAAATTAAAATATGCTGCAGGCGAATATTAGTCTGAATTAATAATAAAGAAGGTGTGCCTAAAAATCCTTAGCATGGCTTCCTTCGGAAGGGAAGTAAAGCCGGTGGTCTTGAGTCGTAGATTTACAGCACGTAAAAGAACCTCAAACCTGATAAAGAGGCCTCTGAGCAAAATTACTGGTCTTTGACGCCCAATTTAGAATGGGACGCTAAGAACCACAGCAGTTAAAGAGCGTCCATAAATAAAACTCAATTTAAACTTTTATTTGTGCCCTAATGGACATATTTTCCTTCCAATCTTTGCTTAGGACAGTCATTGAGATTGAATCTCTGGAGCAATTTGATGCATGGTAATGATCACAAGATTTGTTACATCGCATATATGTTCTGGCTCATGGAATTTTGTTTCTTTTACATATTTTGTGATGAAATCCAAGTATAGCAAATCTGGACATTATTCCATATCCGGGTAGAAGGTATTACATTTTACAAAACTTACAGAATCGGTGTTTTTTGATATGTACGCTCTATTGCGTAGTGTGCTGACTTGTTCAAGTATACAGGAGTTATTAATTTATTCATAATATGGACCCTTCTTGGCGACTGCTTAGCGATGGCTGACATCTTGTAAGGTGTTAGTGCCAACATGATAAAAAAATATTGTAGCTAAAGGGATGTTGCAAAGCAATTTAAAAGGTAGCTAAAGTGAATTGATTCGTGCTCCTAGGTGCAATGGTTACCATGCTAGCCTCTAATTCACGAGGTTGCGGAGAGCAATGGATTTTTTCTGGCATAAAAATCCTTAGTATGGCTTCCTTCGGAAGGGAAGTAAAGCAGGTGGTCCCATGTCATAGATGTATGGCACATAAAAGAACCTCAAGCCTGATAAAAAGGCCTCTGAGCAAAATTTCCAGTCTTTCATGCTCAGTATAGAATGGGACGCTAAGGACCACAGCAATTAAAGAGCGTCCATAAATAAAACTCAATTTAATTTTTAAAGTGAGGTGATAAGGGCATACTGTATAAGATTTGCGGGAATACCAGATGATGTAGAAAGAGAGGAATAACATGGTGTGCAATGAATATCACCTCAGATTCTCGACATTTTACTTTCTCTGTCATACACAGGTAGAGAAGGTATTGCATTCCACCCAAACATTGGATACCAAGATTTCAATGGGAATACATGTTTTGAGGCACCCTGAATCCAAATAAAGCATTTTAGAAAAAGGTCCGGGAGTGTCTGTGAACACCATAACTCAAAAACAAAAAGTGAAGTAAATACCAAACCTGGTATTTAGGTTAGTATCTTTTAAAGATGCGACTCAAAGATTTTCAAGAAAATCCCCCACCCCAACTACCCTTTACTTTAACATTTTTCGAAATTTTTTATTTTCTGAACCATGATTCTAACGATTTAGATTAAAATACCACATACTAAAACGTTTTACATGATAAATAAAATGTAGATCTTCAATTTTCTGGAAATAGCCTGTGAAGTCTTCTTTATTCGGAAGAAATTTTATATAATCTTGTGTAACTGGTAAACGTTAAGCGATAGACGAAAATGCACTACACAAAAAATGCAGATCTCTTTAAAACATACAATTTATTTCAAATATCTTTTTTGTGGCATCAGCCGTTTGCAAAATATCTGTTATTAATGGTTGGATTTGTTCAATACCTTACTCTTTTTAAGTTCCACTGATTTTCAGACCTTAAATATGTTAAGAATAAGTGCATTAAAATTAATTCTCTGTATCATTAGTACCATTAAACAAATAAAATGACTTTGTAAGTGTCTGTTTTCCATCTTCATGGCAAAAGTGCTCCTGTACCTTTTAAAAAAAGCATCCCTTGGCTACCCTTTGCTGCTTAGGGCCCTAAATAAGTAGCAACCGACAAGTTCGTTCTTTGTAATCCATTTCTCTCTCAGATGCTGGGGTGTTCTACCAGGTGTTGGCAGCGCATATTACTTTCCACTAATTTTTCACTGGAATGTTGGCAGGAGAATCATGACAACAATGCCACCATGATTGCCTCGTTTAGATGCGTGTATGTTGCTTGTGAAAACTGAATAATACTTGCAATATATTCCATAAATGCTCTGAAAATGTTAAGAAATTGGTGATTTGGTAATTGGTAAGTGAAAAAATTCATCGTTTAGTACTGGAAGACCGCAGATTAAAGTTGTTTGAGATAGCAGAGGCTGTAAACGTATCAAAAGAATGTGCAGGTAATATTTTAAGTAATGTTTTTGGGCTTTCACAAGGGCTGTGCAAGGTGGATGCCGCATTTGTTGATACCTGATCAAAAGTTGCATAGAAAAACTGTTTCTGTTAAGAATGTGGAGCTCTACCGTAAAAATCCCAATGAATTTTTGAAATGACTTATTACCATGAATGAAACTGGGATACATCACTACACTCCAGAAAGTAAATCACAGCCAAAACAGTGGATTGCGCCAGGTGAACCAACTCCAAAAAAGGCAGTCAATTTTGTCAGCTAACAAGGTTATAGCGAGTGTTTTCTGGGATGCACAGGGAATTATTTTTATTGATTACTTGTAAAAGGGTAAAATTAACACTGGTGACTACTATGCAAGGTTACTGCAACGTTTGGGTGATGAGGTGAAAAGACAAAGACCTCATTTGACAAAAAAAAAAAAATCTTGTTTCATCACGACAATGCTCCGGCCCGTCTTTCAGTCATTGCAATGAGGAAAATTTGTGAATTAAAGTTTGAATTGCTTGAACATCCACCCTATTCGCCAGATCTAGCACCCAGTGACTACCACCTGTTCCCTAATGTCAAAAAATTTCTTGGAGGATGAAGATTTCATGGCAACAAGGAGGCCATTGATGCGGTAAACAGCTATTTTGAGGACCTTGATAAATCACACTACAGATATGTTTTAATTAAATTACAACATCGGTATGACAAATGTATTAACCTTTCTGGAGATTATGTTGAGAAATAAAAAAAAAAAAATTTAAATGTTGTTTTTATTGAGAGGCCCGGGACTTATCAGCCAACCCTCATAGATATGGTTCAACTCACCCTCACCACCATGTAAAATAAAAGAACTGGTGTTAGTACATTCCTCGAAAAAAATTGATATTAAGTTTTCACCAGAAATATACAATTTGAGGCCCCCTGAATAAAAAAGCATATTTTGAACATCTGTCTGTAAGCCCGTAAACATTACTCAAATACAAAATATCAGATCAATAACAAATTTAGTATTTAAATTGAGCATCTTCCAAGGATGAGACATGGAAGATTTTCATGAAAATCCTCCCACAGCAAAGTACCCTTTAGATGGAAAATTTTTAATTAATTTTGATTTTCTCAAAAATGGTGCTTAAGAATTTTTATTAAAATGCCTTAGGTTTGAGATATGCATAACAAATAATTTGTATATTTTGAATTTACTTTGAAGTCTTCTTCATTCAAAATGAATTTTTAATAATTACTAAATCCTAACAGAGAGACAAGAACTTATCACTCAAAACACACAAATTGTGCCAATTGAATATTTTTGTGGCATTATCCATATCTGAGATATTTGTTGTTATTAGTTTGAATTTTCAAACCTTGTACTTTTTACAAATGCTAAGTTACTACTCATCATTTATTTGGTCATCAAATAGAATTTACAAGCCATTACATAACCTGCTTCTTAAGGATTTGACTATTGCTTCAATCTACTGTATCAGTCTTATATGTGGTCGTCTTCTGTGGTGTAGTGATTACCATGCTAGCCTCTAGTTCCCGAGGTTGCAGGTTCAAACCCAGCGGAGGGCGATGGATTTTTTTGGGTGTAAAAATCCTTAGCATGGCTTCCTTCGGAAGGGAAGTAAAGCTGGTGGTTCCGTGTCGTAGATTTACAGCATGTAAAAGAACCTCAAACCTGATAAACAAGCCTATGAGCAAAATTACCAGTCTTTCATGCC
This sequence comes from Deroplatys truncata, assembly GCA_030765065.1. Classification (NCBI taxonomy): domain Eukaryota; kingdom Metazoa; phylum Arthropoda; class Insecta; order Mantodea; family Mantidae; genus Deroplatys; species Deroplatys truncata. The sequence goes on from CM060987.1 coordinate 201,711,141, forward strand.
CAATATGGAATGGGATGCTAAGGACCACAGCAGTTAAAAGCATCCATAAAAAAGTCTTGTATGTGCACAGAAATGTGTAATAAATGTGTGTCTACAAAGTTTTATCTCCATTAAAAGGTAGCTAGAAGAATAAGCTTATGTAAGAATAATGAGTAGAGAAAGTCACATGAATGAAATACAGCATGTGTTTCAAACAAGTCATTGTCAACATTATAGTAGATTGAAGTCCTAAGTTGTTACACAAGACTACCCTCCCAAATTTGGCCCAGGCTACTATTAAGGTACGAAATACATAAATTTATAGTGTTGTGATTTCTTACATTTACAGCCATACATTGTCTTTACTTTCCTCTCATAACAGTCCAATCCCATTTATTCTTCACTCTATGCATTTATAATTATCTAAGATTGGTTTCATATCCATGTTCCTGTTCATTGTAGCCCAAACCCTTCCTTTCCTCCACACCTCCGTTTCCTTACATTCAAAGACTATAGTAATGCATTAACTGAACTCAGAAGAGTTGAAGTAAATGAAATGTTTCAGCAGGGACGTCATTAAGGGAGGGGCAATTGTTTCACCTGACTAAGTTACGAGAAATAATTAGCTCCTGGTTATTATTGCTCTATGAAATGAAAAATTATGACAACTATACTTTTAATACAAATGTAATATTTGGGAAATAAAAAAGATTTTCTTTTAGGTTAAATGTGTCATTAAAACTCATAAAAGTTTGGGAAATTGCTTCAGGCAATCTGTCCCGTCAAAGAGAAACTGAAATGACTCCTGTGTTGCAGTAAATGCAGCCACCAACCTTGCTGTCTATTTATGAGAATCCTCAAAGATAACATTGTTTTTTAGACATAATCATTTTAATAGCCACAAAAATGTTAGAACACAGGCAATATGCACTCCACCTTTGATAATGTTAGAACAGTACTCTGCAAAAATCCAACCTGTTGCATTCACATTGCTTTCCCTACTCACTCTTCTACAAACTATTCATACAAAATCTTTTGTTTTATCCACTCCTTGTTAATAGTTCTAAATCTTCACCACACATTTACACATTTCATCATAGGTGTAAGAAGAATAGAATAAACTATAGTGATAGTGATGGCTTTGAAATTTCATTCTCTTTGTATAACTATGAAAACAAAAAAAGTGAACAGAGACTTGGAGTTGAAAAAAGTATGAAGTATTTAAAAATTCAAAGCAATAACAAAGAATATCTCAAAAATGGTTAAGACACAAAGTAAGTTATCTGACATAAATTGTGTGCTTTAAGGAGATATGCACTGTTTGGGTAGTAAGATTTTCTCTATCTCTTATGGTTTAGCAGCTATACAAAGTCATTCAGAATGAAGAGGACTTCACAGAAGTCACCGAAAATTCAAAATATATTTTATTTGCCATACAAATATCTTAAACATATGACATAATAAAAATCATTGAGAAAATATAACAAAAATGTTAACTATGTAAAGAATAGTTTGGGGCAGGGGAATTTTCTTTAAAATCTTCTTGTCACATCCTTGAAAGACATATTGATTCTTGTCTAGTAGATGTTTACCAGCAGCTGCACTGACAAATTGTTCACAATTCACTCAATATGCAAAAATCATCTAAAATATTTAGGAAGAAATTTATATTCATTGTAAGTGTTAACATGAAGATTGTGGAGTGCAAGAATGTGCTAATAAGGGGGTGAAATATTGTAGATCAATATGTAGCAAAGCATCATTAAAGTAGCTTCTATTATTAACCCCTTCAGGATATGGACGTAATATGACATTCTGTGCAGCACTTTTAAATAATCAGTTTAACTGCTAACTACCTGGAAGCTACTTTACTTCGACATCAGGATTTATGGCCATGCGGTCTAAGGCACGATAGGAATAGCTAACCAATCAAAACCAAGGATCGTAGGATAGAAACCCGCTAAAATGCATGTTCTGCATTCAATTAAAAACTGTGGTAAAGGATGGGGAGGGCCCAACTAAAGCAAGCGGTGTGACAGCATGGTTGGATGCTGACGGGTTTTGACTGAATGCACATATATGCATTTTACACTTTTATGTTTAAAAAAAATTCACTCACAATATTACAGTTAATGAGATCAGACAATGCTGCAACTATATGTTCAGATGGCCAAGCATTTTAAGGCATTGTGATATAATATGGTTATGTTACATAGAGGTTCGTGCCCCATAGTAACAAAATTGTTTTTTTATTTTTATTCTTACTCCAAGAGGAATACACCTCTCCTCACTTCACCTCATTGGGTATCCTTGAAGGGGTTAATACTGAAATTGACCAAGCAGGATGGCTTAGGCAATAACATCTGTGGCCTGCATTCGGGAGCTCCCGGGTTCAAAACCCAGGAGCCAACCAACCAGGAGTTGTGGTTTTCCTCAGTCACAAAGTGGATAATTTGATCCACAAATTTTCTGATCATCCCTTTCATTGCTACATTTCATTTCCTGCTCCACCACTATACCAGGCATTGGGCTGATCACCCATCCTGGATATGCTATGATCCAGAGCTTGCTTGCTCCTCGTCAGACTACTGACCCAAGACATTGGGCTGATCACCCATCCTGGATATACTATGATCCAGAGCTTGCTTGCTCCTCGACAGACTACTGACACAAGACATTGGGCTGATCACACATCCTGGATATGCTATGATCCAGAGTTTGCTTGCTCCTCGACAGACTACTGACACAAGACATTGGGCTGATCACCCATCCTGGATATGCTATGATCCAGAGCTTGCTTGCTCCTCGACAGACTACTGACCCAAGACATTGGCTTGTAAGTCCTACGAGGGGAATAGTCTGATAATGAAGAAGAATACTGAAGTTAGTAGTTAATTCAGAACTTTTCATGACTAGAAAGGTATTACAAAGTTATTACTTATGCTGTAAGCATCCATAAGAAGTAGAGTATCACTATTTAATGATTAATGCTCAATGTTTTTTCTTGTTTCTGAATCCTGATTTGAACATCACCTAGTTGGTGTTTTTCCACCAGACCACTTATTTAGCATTTCTGAGTACCAGCCTGTGCTAAAACCAAGAGTTCTAATGAGCATTTACAGAAAATAGAAAGAATGTCAGACAAATGGAGAAATGTATGTTAACACATTAATTATTGTGCTCAATAGCATTAGATTGAAAACATTATTAAATGGACATGAATTTAACATTCTGCATTAAAAAAATCAAGTAAACTGGTATACTTTCATTGCAATTTGAAATAATATACACTAACTGGCTGTAGCTTTAAACATTACTACTATATTTAGCACTTATAGGCATACAAACAAAACTATGTAAACTATGTTCTACTTGAATATAGAATTGAACTTTGTTTTATAATGCCGTGTTTTCTGTGGCTCAGATGTATTTCCCATAAGGTATGTGTTTCTCAGCCTTGCTTAATACAATGAATGTACATGTCTACCTCAATATAACATTATTTTCAGCCTCATCTGCAATAAGACTTCCAAGAATCAACATATTTTAGGAAACGTAGTGCTTAAATCTAGCAAATTCTTTACCCTCCCCTTCTGTCATTTGTCTCTGGAATGCAGGTAGATTCCTTGCCTCATTATAACCCTCCGTACATTCATACTGTGGTAATAAGCACAAAATGCGTCAACATCACCTGAAAGTCAGTTTCAACAGCAATTTTTTATAAAGTGCAGCATGGCCAATAAAAGAAAAGTTTTAGCTTTGGAAGAAACTGAAGCGATTCATGAAATTGAGAATGGAATTAAAATAGCTGACATATGTCATCAATTTGGTCTAGTTAATTCCACAGTCCAAACAATTTGGAAGAAGAAGATGAAATAACTAAAGTTTCTATCCCTAGAGTGAGTGATACTTTAGAAGCCATTAGAATTGTAAACACATTCTATGAAGCATGGGGAGAGAGCAATGAAATTGCAACTGAAATAATGAACACAATTTAGAAACTGTGTATTATACGAATAGGAGACAGCAGAGTTAAATGACTGATTACTTCACACCTAAGTAAAGAAGCTTGGCAAGTACTTGAAAAACTGTTTTAATTGCACATACAATGTTTGTGTAATTATTGTGGTGGTTTTTATTATGTTCATGTAGGCTTAAAACTGAGTATATAAAATAAGTATAATTGAGCTTGTTCTTTTTCCACCTCACTGCACTGAAAATATGAATCTCAGTTATGACACTCGTTTATAACATAATTTTTAATGTCCTTTGAATCTTGTTATAACCAAGTTTTACTGTATTTACAATAAAACTACTTACATCTTGTCTAGCCTAAGTACACACTAGCCTTAGAGGCTTGGAGTCCTGATTGCCTGCACTCCTTTCCTTACACTCTCCTCTATTCTTATCAGCTTTTCCTCAGCTTTCTTAAAAATCCCCCATGGCCTTGCATCTCTTCTTTTCCTTTACCATCAACATATTTATGATCATTATTTTCTTACCCTTCGAGTCCCAAATTTATTTCCAACTTTATTGTATAAAAAATGGACTAATTTCCTACCTCTTAATCTTATCCATGTTAAACCTTCTCTTACAAAAGTCACTCTTCCCCCAATTTCTCTTTATTGTTTTATTTAACCTTGCAGGTTTTATTTTAATTTGAAGACTCTGCCTGATTTCTTGTATCTGTATATCTTCTACTCTGATTCACTACTTTGTCGTCTTTCGTGGACTAGTGGTACCGTGCTAGCCTCTAGTTTCCAAGGTCGTGGGTTCAAACCTGGCAGAGGGTGATGGATTTTTTTTTTTTTTTGGTGTAAAAATCCTTAGCATGGCTTCCTTTGGAAGGGAAGTAAAGCCAGTGGTCCCATGTCATAGATTTATGGCACATAAAAGAACCTCAAGCCTGATAAAGAGGCCTCTGAGCAAAATTACTAGTCTTTCATGCCCAATATAGAATGAGACGCTAAGGACCACAGTAGTTAAGAGTGTCCATAAATAAGATTCAGTTTAATTTAATTCACTACTTTTCAGAACCCTTTCATTTTTTCCTACAGTTGCCATATCCCTCATCCATATCCTCTCCACAGCTCTTCCTACCCTATCCACCAACCATTCTTGTTTGAAGTTGCTCTTTGCTGATTCACACATATTATCTTTATAGTCCTCATCTTCCGTTTGTAAGCACCTACACCAATGTTTCAAAAATTCTCCTTAAGATTAAGCCTTTCCTGTTTATCCCAATTCTACCATTGCTACTTGTCTTGGCACTGACTAGTTAATCCTGTAAATATAATCTATGTTACTGCCTAACCCCAATTCACAATGGAGCTACAAAATGATTGACCTATAGGAATTCAGCATGGAGTCAACTTTTACAATGCAACATGGTGGCATCCACAGAATAGCTTAGCATATTCTTGTTAAGAAGACGAGTAACCTCCAGGGAAATACATTCTTTTTCCAAAGAAATACTAAATTAAACTGAGCATATGAACATGTGTTTCCCATCCTCCATTACTTAGTCTGAATCCTATATAATTAAATTCCTTTACTACCTTCAATTGTTGTCTATTTGTGTACCATCTTTCATCCTTTTTAGCACTTCATTTATTTATATTTACTCTCATCTCCCATTCTATGCAACTTTGTATTTCATTATTTTCACTATGTAACCCCTCCCCACCATTAAACGTCTGCATACGACAAACCTAGTATTTGTTTATTCAATATAGGATTTTACTGATGCCATTCTTAAGCTTTTTCCAGTACATCACCTATATTAAAATTAAACAAAATGGAACTATATCCTACATGATAATGAAAGCAGCTATTATTGCATTTTCAAGTTTTTCCAAATACTAGCTACCAAAGATGTCATCACCATCCAAATAAGGCAAAAAGAAAAGAACAGAAAACAGGCTCTAAAATCTTAAGAAATGTATGCTGAGAACTACTTGGACTTGGGTTTTATGAACATTTCACATTGCCTGAGGGCTATACTTGGGCTTAATTATATTTAAGTATCACAAAAACATCAACCAATAAGCATTACCTCATCAGTGAGCAATATTATATGACAACGCAGTAATTCACTGTCTAGCATTTTAATATTTTGGCAAATCAACTAAAGAATGCATGTTGCAGCTTTCAAGTTTAGCTCAGACTTCTTCTAAAATGGGAGTTGCAAAAGATAAATTTTAAAGCATATTCCTAGGCTGGAAAACAGCAAGTTATGCTTGTTTTATGATTGAAGTTTAAGTGAACACACACACATCAACCATCAAGGCTTCTCAGTTGCGATATAGAAATAGCTTGTGTGCAATTAGGTAGGTATTACAGGTGAAGTATTAGCATAATATCAACACACTACTAAAGAATATGAATTGTGGAAAGAAGAAAAATTATATTAACAGAAAAATAATTATGGTTAGCAATTCCTCGTGCAAGTTGCGATGTCTGTTTTGCTGTAGTATGGCCAATATTACATTCAAATCAGCCTGTTGCTTCTGAGTGTAGTAGTAACAATAAGAATAGGTCTGCTGCTATCAGTCACCTATAGAGAGAGGTAGGCACAACCTCTACCATCTGCTTGCCAGAACATACAAACGTGCATGTTAAAGTGTTAACACTACTTCACAGTAACAGCAAAAACAGTGTAATTGCATACAATTTGATCTACACAGTGCTTACAATGCACTCAATTAGTCTCATTCTGAAAGTTTTAAAACAGGAGCATGGTGTTCACATTGCTGCTGGTAACACTGAAAAAGAATAATGCTATAAAATATACTGCTTTTCACAACTTCAACTAAAGAAACTACCTCTAAGTCATAGGACTGTGATTTTTTGTTTACTGCCACCATACAGCATGGGAAAGAGCTTTGACAATATAAAACGTATGCCATGCAACTGACCCAACTACCTGCTGCATGCTGACATTAGCAGCCAGTGTTTATAAGGGTGATTTTCTTGCTAGCCTGACTTTATTCTTGTTATACACATAGTTTTGTGAGTTAATCATGGCATCAATTCTGATGGATACAAGTGTACTGGCACATGCGAGAAACTCCTTTGGATCATGTCCGTTTATACAAAATAAACAATCGTAATGAACTAGTATAACAAGGATCATGATGAAGGGATATGCTTATTGTAAAACAGGTGCTATACAAAATTTAAGGGGATTGGGTACTGTTTCTTATACAGTTTCAGTATTTCAATACATAACTTTAGTTGAACATTTATAGACTTCTACTACTCAGATTAAAATGAAGTTGCCATGAATGTACAGTAATTCATTGCAATTACAGTGTTATAAACAACTACTACATCATTATTTAAAATAGCCACAAACAATGTCATAACTAATAACAAGTTTTTGGAAAAAATATAGTGTATCTAACACGTGCGTGCACTTTACTTCAACAATATTCAGGACTTTCTCTACCCTTAGTCATTTATGGCGAGTATAGAAAGTATATTTTACAAAAGTTTATTTTTGTATCTTCTTCATTTAAATTGAGACAAACCTATGTAAAAATAGCTACATTTCATTTTAGAACAAAGGATAATTGGATGTTTTAGAACTGGACACAATATGCTGACCTTAAAATGTAATACTCTTTCCATGCAATTGCAAGAAACAACTGAATATCCAAAGGACTTTGAACAACAAAGTATTGAACAATTACAACTATTTATAGCAAAATCATTAATATCTTGGAAATGCCTGATGCCACAAAAAGAGTTATTTGAAATAAATTGTGTGTTTTAAACAGATCTACATTTTTGTCTATTTCTTATGGTTTAACCATTATGCAAAATTATACAAAATTCCTTCCAAGCAAAGGTCTAGGGTACCATGCTAGCCTCTAGTTCCCAAGGTCACAGGTTCAAACCCAGCAGCGGGAGATGGATTTTTTCGGGCATAAAAATTCTTAGCATGGCTCCCTTCGGAAGGGAAGTAAAGCTGGTGGTCCCATGTTGTAGATTTACGGCACGTATAAGAACCTCAAACCTGATAAGACCTCTGAGCAAAATTTCCGGCCTTTTACGTCCAATATAGAATACGATGCTAAGGACCATTTTAGTTAAAGAGCATTCATAAATTTAAAAAAACTCAATTTAAACAGGCTATTCCCAGAAAATTCATGATATAGGTTCCATTTGTCATGAAAATATTTTTAACTCATGTTACTTTAATCAAAATCATTACAAGTCATTTTTGAGAAATTTCCATGTAAAGGGCAGTTCAATGTGGAAGAATTTTCATGAAAATCTTTATGTTACATTCTTGGAAGATCCTGAACTTAAATGCCAAGTTTGGTATTTAACCAAGTTTTCGTTTTTAAGTTAAGCTATTTACAGACAGACACACACATACATACATAGACCTTTTTCTATAAAATGCTTTTTTGGGTTCAGGGGGCCTCAAAAGGTGTTAGCTGAAATATCAGTATCAAATTTTTGGGCAGAATACCATACTTCCTCTACTTAATGTAAGTAGTAGAGAACAAAAATCTGATGTACATTCACATGACTTTTTATACTTGCTCTTTCACAAATTACTCTTGCAAAAGTTTATTGTTAATCCAGATAAACTTTCAGTTCACATTTTGTTGTACATTACAGTATGTAAAACAATAGTCACTAATGTGATGGCTTTCAAATTACATGCTCTTTGCATGACCATAATAAAAAAAATTTTCATGTTACATTCACATGGCTTTCTTTACCCATTCTTCAACAAACTATTCTTACAAAATCTTATTCTTCTGTGCGCTTCATGTTAATCAAGATTAAAATTTACAGAAATAGTTTCATTGTATATTTCCTTGTAGGTAGAAGAGCATTAGGGAAATGTAGTAGACTTAAGCAAGTCAACTCTTAAGAGTTATGTGATGGCTTTGAAATCTTGTTGTCTTTGCATGATCATGAGAAAGAAATGAATAGCGATGTTCCTCTTAAGAAAAGCAATAAGTATTTGAAAAGTAAAAAAAATTAAATTAAATTGAGTTTTATTTATGGATGCTCTTTAATGCTATGGTTTTTAATGTCTCATTCTATATTGGGCATAAAAGGCCGGAAATTTTGCTCAGAGACCTCTATATCAGGCTTGAGGAAATTTTACATGCAATAAATCTACGACATGGGATCACCAGCTTTACTTCCCTTCCAAAGGAAATCATGCTAGGAATTTTTACGCCCGAAAAAATCCATTGCCCTCCACTGGGTTTGAACCCATGACCTCAAGAATGAGAGGCTAGCATGGTAAGCACTGCACCACGGAGGACGAAAAAAATTCAAACCATAACAAAGAATATTCTAGAAATGGTTAACACTACAAAAACTTTATTCGGCATAAATTGTATGAGTTAATGAGATAGCACTTTTTCTGTATAAGATTTTGTCTATCTGTTAAAGTTTACAAATTATATATAGCTCATTCAGATTTAAGACTTCACAGGCTATTTCCAGAAAATTCAAGGTATACATTTTATTGTTACAGCCATTTTTGAGAAAATAAAGAAAAATTTTCCATGTAAGGGGCAGTTAGGTTGAGGACATTATTATCTTGAAAATTTTCCTATTGGAGTTTTTTTGGAAGATACAGAACTTAAAACCAAATCTGGTATCTATTGGACTCTGTTTGTTTGTTTTTTTCTTCTTTTTTTTTTTGGTTATGCTGTTCACAAATATGCCTACCATGAGACCCTTTTCTAAAAAGGCTTCTTTTGGGTTCAGGGTATCTCAAAGCATTTATTTCTAGTGAAATCTTGGCATGAAATTGTCGAATGCAATATGTACTTCCTCTATTTAATGTAAGTGTGTAGTAGAGAAAGTACAAACAGCATGTAACACACAATACTAAAAATACAAGTTAGGAACCTTTCACAGTCAAAATGCATTTTTTTTTAACCAGAATAATAATTTATGTATTAAAACCTGGCTGCACTTTCTAACACTTCATGGTTACGTATAGCCATTCAATAGGTGTAATGTTTAAATATATATATTCAATTGATGTACGAGTATAAAAGAATGTCAATGTACAGTGCAAATCGAAAGCAAGCACCACATGCAGAGCTATTCTGTAACTTTCTGTTTAAGATCAAGAACTACTAAAAGTGCATCCATTTTCAGCCTGTAATAGTATTGCTAGCATTAAAAACACAGTCTCGGCTCTTGATATCGTTAATCATAATTTTTTCTCTCAACAATAAGCTGTTGCAATGTCACACAATACCAAAGAGTATATACAAACTGGTTAGTGGCTTTAACAAGTTGTTAATCTTTATCCAGATGTTACAGGTGTGCTGGTGCATTCAGTATTTGTTGCTTCTTAATTCCCCATTTAGGTACAAGATGGATATTCATCATCTATACGGTTTGAGCATCATTAATTTTGGATGCCTATATTTTGTTTTCCTCATGGTTTAAATTAAGTGCTTTCTTAGGTAATCATTTTTCGTCCATTCAGCCTAAATGTTTCAAATTCTTACAGCAATTCTCTATATGATGTAGCACTCCTTTTATTCCAAGTTCTGTTTTGCTCTTTTTATGTTCAATTAGAGACACACCAACCACTGATTTTAGAAGCCTCATTTCTGAAGCTTCTACTCTCGTTTTATCTTTTTCTGTAGCTACCCAAGTCTCTGGGCCACAAAAATAATACTGGCAATGCCACCGATTTTTAAAGTTTTAATTGTTTCCTTTGTTATTTTTTTGCCTAAACATCTTATGGTTCCATAAGCATATTCATATTTGGGTTTTTCTTCCATGTACCTGTTTTTCTGGTATGATATTTTACATATCAGCTACTCACTTACTCAATAATTTGCAAGCCAATTACAATTCTGATGTCTTATGTTGGGAGCCAATAAACACCATTGTTTGTTTTGTTTTGCAAAACCTTAAGGTTATATATATATATATATTCTTTTGTTATTTTACATAATGTATGTGCAATCATTTGTAGGTTATTGCCTGAGTTAGCTATCAACACCTGGTCATCTGCCAAAAGTAAACAGTTCATAGGTGATGCATTAATAAAATCACAATATAACATATTTAGCCATTTTTCAATAGCATGTTAAGTTATATGCTAAAGAGAGAAGGAGATAATGGGCATCCTTGTCTAACACTATCATTAATTTATGCAAACTGTTCATTCAGACCATTCCGTTTATCTATATAATGGATATAGTGTTAATTTATTGGAAAATTCAATAAAATTATGTATCTTTGAAAGAAAACATTAAACCAAATTCTTTCCACAGATTCATACATTAATGAGGTATCACTCATGATCCAGAAGATGCAGTTACAAGTTTAAGTCTCTTAAAAGTTTCCATTGCACATTCTGTAACTCGGGAGCACTCCTTTGTGTGTGATGCTTCAGTCAAACTGTTCTGCAAGATGTATTTGTGTCGACTTTTGTACGGATGGATTAATTTATGTAATTTCAAGATTGAAACATATCACGTTTACTTGATCTTTAGTTGTCATGATATGATTTATGGCATTTCTGGTGTGACAGCTGTCCCCATTGCTGCATTGGTGGAGAGAACCTGTTACCAGAATCAAGATTCCCCTCCTGGGAGGCATAGTATGGAGTGCACTTGTGAGCTACTTGATCAAACTGAGGAACCACTTTATGGGGGGGAAACTGTATAGAACCAAACTTCAGAAAAAAAAAAAATTAAATTGAGTTTTATTTATGGATACTCTTTAACTGCTGTGGTCCTTAGCATCCCATTCTATATAGGGCGTGAAAGACTGGGCCTCTTTATCAGGCTTGAGGTTCTTTTACATGTTGTGAATCTGTGACATTGGACCACCAGCTTTACTTCCCTTCTGAAGGAAGCCATGCTAATGATTTTTATGTCTGAAAAAATCCATCGTCCTCCACTGGGTTTGAACCTCTGAACTAGAGGCTAGCATGGCACCAAACTTGAGGTAAACGCATGTCATTAACTAGCCCACAATATGAGGTAGCACATCATAACTTGTAGTACCTTAAACATGCAAGATTACCTGTGGATTTTCAAAAAGTATGTTAATCAAACATACTTCAGAACATTTGATAAATAGTAAGATTAAGAGGGTTGTAGCTTGTATTTACACCCCTCTTCTGCATCCACACAATGATGATAAGCAGTCAGTAATAAACATGGCTACATCTACAAATGCTGTCAGTTTGGTGAGTGACAATACAGGTGAAATAGTGAGGCATTGTAAAGGTTAGCTGCTGAAAGGGTGAGAAACGAATTGTGTTAAATGTTTCTATCAAACTAATGCAAGAGAAACTGTCATTGTGAATAACATTGTTACACTGACTACAGATTATACTGGTGTTCCCAAGTAGAGCATTGTGTGCCTGTGAAAAACAGAAAGAACACTGCAAGGAAGAAAAGAAACATTTTAGGAAATGTTCTATCCATGGGAAAGTGCATAATTGTTTTTTAATAATGTAGACATTAGACGTCTTAAAATTCTGTCTGTAATGATTCTACATTACCTTCTGGAGGGGAATAGCATGATAGCCCTCATGCTCTTATTACTGCATCCATGTATGATCTTTTATGCAGACAGAGGCAAAGAATGCAGCAGCCAAGCAGTAGGCCTTGGCCTGCTCAAGCCATCATGCCATATTTTTATGAACAATTCTTCCAGTAAGAAACAGCATAACTGTTATGCCTTCATGTTTTATGTTTATGGTGTAAACGTGCAATGACAAACAAAATCTATTGTTCAACTTTGGTATCTGTATAATGTTAGGCATATGAGTATTAGCTTATGCGCTGATCTATGAAGTTTCAGATGTGATACTAGAGTAATGCTTGTTATAAATTTTATATTCAAGCAAACTTTTCTCCTCATGAGCTAACCTCTTCCATGACAGGAATGTGTATACCTCCCCACTGCAAAATAGTTCTGGCTGATGTGGACATGCTACACACATATACTGGTAAGAAGCCTGACATTTACAGCTTGTTGTTATTACTCAAACAGCTAAGGTTATGTAATATTTCAGGTATGATTTTTAATTATAGTGTATGCTTTCCTGAGTACTGTATTTCTTGACATGCTGTCATAGATTTTACATTAATTAAAACAAGAGTCAGGTAAACAAGAATGTTTACCTAGCTAAAATCTAACAATACAAGTGATAGGTATCACTTTAAACTTTACTCTACCATTTAACAGAAACTTGGATAAAAACAACTTTTAAAACAGAAACTTAAATTGAATATTCCACTATATGGGTTTCTGCACTTAGAAGTTTGATCACCAACTGAACCTCTTCTAACAAATTACAGGAGCACAGTATTTTACACTCAGAAGTTAATGTGTTCTGTTTCAGGTTGATGTTCTAGTAGAGCTCTTCTTATAAGTTGGATGACTGTACACTTTTGACACTCTAATACATGCTGTTTGGGAGGAAAACTAACATTACCAGTTCCAGATATGATGTAAAGCTCTTCTTACAAATGTTTGATCTTTTGCATTTACGAATTAGTTCTTACCCTCTTAAGTCTTATGTCCATAAAACTTCTTGTAAACATAGTATAAAATGTTTTCCTCACGAATCATATTTCTTAATGTCTGATGCTCCAGTGAAAGTCTTTATATCAATTTTACATGTAGGCATATTTTTAATTCAAGGCTAAATGTAGGCATTTTAAGGGCTGATTAAACCCCTGTTACATATTGCACTGGTGTCCTCTTTAGACTTCATGTGGTAATTAACAACATTTCAGGTTTGACAGCTGAATAAGTCTCTTGTTACAGATTACAATTACGCTCTTTTGTTCTTATTTTCATCTTTGATGCTTGAGTAAGCTCTTTCTAACAATTAATGGTATCAACATCCAGTCACTTGGATGATCTCCATTTGTATTCTTGTTTCCCAATATAATTTTGATGTTGAATCCAGATAAGGTGAGGTTAGTGCTGAACAATTATGCAGATGGTCCATATCTGAGTATTCTGTACTTAAGTACACATTTAGATGGACATGTGCCAAATACAAATGTGATCTTTTGCTGTCATGAGTTAACCTATGGTGCTTCAGTTTTGAGCAAAATATTTATTATAAACTTGATATTTGTTTGGTTATATGCTCTCATGAGTTAGTTTATGCATTTTCAGGTGTGATGCTTGACTAAAGCGCCTGTTACAAAATTCACATGCATATGGTCTTATGCCCTGATGAGTTAATTTGTGCTTTTTCAGGTGTATTGCTTGGGTAAAGCTCCTGTTACAAATTTCACATACATGTGGTCTTTTGCCCTCATGAATTAGTAAGTGGTATTCCAGGTTTGATCGTTTACTAAAGCCCTTGTTACAAATTTCACATGTATGTGGTCTTTGACTCTCATGTGTTAGTATATGATATTTCAGTTCTGACTGTTTAACAAAGCCCTTGTTACAAATTTCACATGGGTAAGGTCTTATGCTCTCATGAGTTAATATATGGTATTTCAGGCTTGATAGTTGAGTAAAGCTCTTGTTACATAATTCACATGTGTGTGGTCTTTGGATCTCATGACTTAGTATATGGTATTTCAAGTTTGATTGTTTAATAAAGCCTTTATTACAGATTTCACAACTGTACGGCCGTTTGTTCTCATGAGTTAGTATATGGTATTTCAGGCTTGATTGTTTAGTAAAGCTCTTGTTACATATTTCACAACTGTATGGTCTTATGCCCTCATGAGTTAATTTATGATACTTAAGTGCTGATGCTTCAGCATATGATTTACTACAAATATCACATTTATTTGGTTTTATGTCCTCATGAGTTAGCTTATGCGTTTTCAGGTGTGTTGCTTGAGTAAAGCTCTTATTACACATTTCACACTTGTGTGGCCTTATGCCCTCATGGGTTAATTTATGCTCTCTCAGGTGTGCGGCTCGAGTAAAGCCTTTGTTACAAGTTTCACATATGTGTGTTCTTTTCTTTTTTGGTCTTTGGCTCTCATGAGTTAATACATGGCATTTCAGGTTTGATTGTACGGCAAAGCTCTTATTACATATTTCACAACTGTATGGTCTTATGTCTTCATGAGTTAATTTATGCTGCTTCAAGTGTGATGTCCGAGAAAAAGTCTTGTTACAAATTTCACATTTGTGTGGTCTTATGCCCTCATGAATTAATTTATGTTGTTTAAGGTATGATGCTTGAGTAAAGCTCTTTGCACAAATTTCACATGTGTGAGGTTTTATACCCTCATGAATTAATTTATGAACTTTAAGGTATGCTCCTTGAGTAAAGCTCTTTGCACAAATTTCACATTTGTGCGGCCTTATGTCCTCATGAGTTAATTTATGAACTTTAAGGTTTGATGCCTGAGTAAAACTCTTGTTACAAATGATGCATTTATATGGTCTTATGCCGTCATGAGTTAATTTATGTTGTCTCATGTTTGATGCGTGAGTGAAGCTCTGGTTACACACTGAACATGTATGCAATGTTTTCCGCTCATGACTTTTACGATGGGTTTTTAACATTGATAACATTTTAAAGCTCTTTCCACAAATTTCACAAATATGTGGTGCTTTATAATTTTGAATAAAACTGCATCTTTCCATATACAAATTCAAGCTATAATTGTTTTTTGAATATGCAAGCGTTTCTTGTTGCCCTGAGTTAAGCAATTGGGAAGTCTTGGTAATATTTGTATCATTGTTTCTGCAGCTGCTTTCCTCTGTAGTTATACTTGTGAACAAGTAGGGGACACTATCACTGTTTCTGCATGTTGATTCCAAATGCAACCTGAAATATTAAAGTCATATAATTACTACTCATGCACCCGGAGAAGAGAACAACAAAGACAAGAGAATTTTCAAGGAACAGATATTAATGTTGCAAGTTTAGCTGCTACTGCTGATGGAGCTTTCATTATAGGCAACCATATGTTAACATTGTTTTGCTTACTATATATATATATATACTATACTAATATCAATTGAAGTGTATAAACAAGTTCAACTAGTCATGGTAGCGAGTTCCAAATTTAAATAAAATTTCTTGTCCATGCCAGGTTTTTTGATGGATAAGTTGAAGTAATTAATTTGGAATACCAATGTAGTCATGAATAACATATGGATTTATATCCATTAAAAGTATGTAAAATAGGAAAGCAAAAAATTTCATAAAATTCAAGAACTAGGCAGTTAGAAATCAAGATATTTACTTAGCAAAAAAAAAAAAACAGCTTACAACATTAAATTGAGTTTTACTTATGGATACTCTTTAACTACTATGGTTCTTAAGGCTGGTTCACAACCACCCGGTAATGGTAACCAGAACGGAAACGAGAACGGGAAGCAAGAAATTTTGATTCACAACAGCCCGGTAACGAGAACGGGAATGCATATCGATCACAAAGTGAAAATCGATTTTGCGCATTGGGATTTCATTTGTTTTTAACTGACCAATGACATTGTTTCACCTACTTCCAATTTAGCCAAGCCAACGTCAAAATTCGATAGAGTAAACATTATCTAAATGCATATTCATTACATTTCCGATCCCTCTACTTATGCCAAACTTTCATTCCTTTATTTAATGGCATACATTAAAATTGTTTATTCTTTTTTCATTTCCACCGTATTTAGCTGTTCTTTGTAGCTTTTGCCATTGTTTTTTAGGTAATAGCCAGTTTTGAGTTACATATAAACAAACTACAAATCATCCCTTCAACAGAGGAACCAACGTTGATTAGATTTGCGGGTGTCGGGATGAGGTTAGGAAGCACATTTACTACTAATTCCTTCCAGTTTCATGTTTCCAGCATGCGACTATAGAGAGCACTAGTGGCTGTTTCATGTCACGGCTGCTTAGAATAACCTCTAGAGTGAAGAGTCTAATATGCACAATAGGGATCTAATATGCCATGCCCGGGAACGAGAACGAGAAAGTTAAAAGTTGGGCAACTCTTCTTCCCGTTCCCGGGGCCCGGGAAGGCTTCCCGTCGGTTGTGGACACTCCCATTGGAATACATGTATTTCAACTTTCCCGTTCTCGTTCTGGTTACCGTTCTCATTGTTTGTGAACCAGCCTTTAGTGCCCCAATAATGGGCATGAAAGACCGGAAATTTCACTCAGAGATCTCTTTATCAGGCTTGAGGCTGTTTTTTCATGCTGTAAATCTATGACACAGGACCACTGGCTTTACTTCCCTTCTGAAGGAAGCCATGCTAAGGATTTTTACACCCAAAAAAATCCATCGCCCTCCGCTGGGTTTGAACCCATGATCTCAGGAACTAGAAGCTAGCATGGTACCCCTAGATCATGGAGGACCACAAACACCTTACATTTTGCTCAGAGGCCTCTTATCAGGCTTGAGGTTCTTTTACGACATGGGAGCACCAGCTTTACTTTCTCTTCCGAAGGAAGCCATGCTAAGGATTTTTATGCCCAAAAAAACCCATCGCCCTCCGCCGGGTTTGAACCTGCGACCTCGGGAACTAAAGACTAGTATGGTAACCGCTACACCACGGAGGGCGACATTTTCTTCTCTCAAGTGTTTCAACCGCATCTGTAATGGAATTTGATGCAGGCCAAATCAGCACTCATGTTTGGTGTTTCAAGTGTTACCTTGGATGCCTTCATACAAGCTGCCTTCAACTCATCGCGGTTTTGAAGTCATAGGTTCAAACTAGGCAGAGCGCAATGGACTTTTTCAGGCATAAAACTCCTTAGCATGGCTTCCTTTGTAAGGGAAGTGAAGTTGGTAGTCCTGTGTTGTAGATTTACAGCATGTAAAAGAACCCCAAACCTGATAAAGAGGCCTCTGAGAGAAATTCCTGGTCTTCCACGTCCAATATAGAATAGGATGTTAAGAACTATAGCAGTTAAAGAGCGTCCATAAATAAAACTACAGTAAACTTCATATCATCAGATTCTTCAATTGCCAATGAAACAAAAATATTCAGTTCAAACTTGGTAATTTATATTATAAATTACTTACAATGAGAACGCTTCGCTTATCTTTTTTAATTTATAAATTCAGAAAAAGTTTTGCAATCACTTAATTACATCGTCCGCTTCTTCCTTTTTGTACCTATTTATTTACATTGTTAAGGTTACTCTGTTAGGTGATGGATTGCTGTAGTATTGCCATCTACTGGAAGTAAAACAAATTTGTTGATAGAATCAATTGGCAGTACTTCAAAATTCATTGCACGATCTCTATTCTTCAAAATAAATATTTTCTTCCAAATCATTAAAACTATAGGTCCATTTAAATGTTTTAATAATTCAACTTCTGGATTTCTTTCATGATTACACGATCAAAAGTGATCTGCTACAGCAAACTTATCAATTTCTTTATATTTATTATTCTTAAAATGTTGCTTTACTCTGGTTTCCAAATTACTTTTAGTTTTTCCAAAGTAAATTTGGTTATAATCTAAACACTTTAATTGATAAATGTCAATTAGTTTTTAAATTTTATTCTTTTTTAGAAAATCCTAGCAAATTTTTAAAATTGTATTTATTTTGAGGAATTAATATTCTTTAAAATGTTTGTGAACTTTTTATTTGCTCAAGGATTATAAGTGAATTTCGAATGCATAATCATCTTTATTTTTTTTAAGTACATAAACAAGTACAAAAATTAGGTAGCTGACATAACCAAATGATTATGAAACACGCCCATCTGGTTGATTTTATATAGATCTTTTAACTTTAAAAAGCACTCGTGCTGCTGTACAGGGATTTGAATCAGATTTCTGAGGTTGTTAAAATACAGCATCAATAGGTTAAATTACAAATATTAAATGGGGAAAGGTGAGGGTGAGGAATAACTTAAAAAGCAGGAGCTATAAAACCACAGTTTTGGGTTTCTGATAGCAGGAAATAGATTTATAACTTAACAACTTCAACATTTGTAACATTTTTCAGCTTAAAAGCTGCAGTTTCTGAACAGAGGAATAAAATAGGCAATTATGGAAAAATCTGCCTCTTAGTTATGAAGCAAGTATTTAATGCCAGCGTACAAGGTTTGTTTTATACAAGTCCTACCTAAAGGTTTCATCTGTTGTCACATCCCCTGTTATTACATCTGTATGCGAGGCAGTCTCCTATAACAAAACAACAAACTTTAATCACATTACTGAATACATAGGGAAAGTTTGATTTAAACTATCACTATTACACTACCAGTATTAGATATTTTTACTTTCTCTACTACGTATAGTAAGTAGGGGAAGTATTGCATTCCACCCAAAAATTCGATACCGAGATTTCACCGGAAATACATGTTTTGAGACCTCCTGAATCCAAAAAAAGCATTTTTGGAAACATGTCCGTGTGTGTGTCTGTGTGTGTGTGTGTGTGTCTGTGTGTGTGTGTGTCTGTGTGTCTGTGAACAGCATAACTCAAAAACTAACAGTCGGATAAACACCAAACTTGGTATTTACGTTCAGTATCTTCCAGAGATGCGACACGAAGATTTTCAAGAAAATCCCCCCACCCCAGACTACCCTTTACATGGAACATTTTTCGAAAATTTTAATTTTCTCAAAAATGGCTCTAACGATTTTGATGAAAATATCATATGTTTAAGTTAATGTCATGAGAAATGAAATGTATATCTCGAAATGTCTGGGAATGTCTCCAAAAGTATTCTTCATTATGAACGACTTTTGCATAACTGGTAAACCATAAGAGATAGACAAAATTGTACTACACAAAAAATGTAGATCGCGTTAAAATACACAACTTATGTCATATACATTTCTTTTGTTGAGTGAACCGTTTTCGAGATATTGCTTGTTATTTCCTTAAATTTTCCAATACTTATACTTTTTCTCAAATTCGTTATTCATTTTTTTTATGTCCTGGACATGCAAAGAGAATGGAATGCGCCACATAGCAACCAGCGATAAAATATTTGACTATCGCTTAAAAGCTACCATATTCCCCTTGCATCTACAAGAAAATTAGCAATAAGATTGACATCTCGATATCTCGATTAACATGGAGCATATGGAGAATAGGCGTTTGTAAAATTAGGTTGTACAAGAGTAGAGAAAGTTATGTGAGTGTAACACATCAGATTTTTTTAAACACAACTCCCTATTAATGATAAGTATGCATGTATGTCAAGGTTGGAAAGGTAGAATCAGACTGAACAATTCAATGAGTTAGCCAGGATTTGAATCATGGATCTTTCACTCTCTATATGGTTGATCTAATCTAATATTACACTGGCAATATGCCAGTATGATATTAAATTCCCCAACTGACTCACATTTTTTCCAGTAAACCATAGCGAGATCTCAAATTGACTTTAAGATGAAATACCCCAATAGGGACTTACCAGGCTTCACACAAGAGTGATTCAAATATAAACAGTAACTGAGCCAGTATACTGACCAAGCAGTTCCAACCAGGATGGTGGAGTGGGTCAGTGTGTTAGGGAGGGGGAACCAGCTTGGTTAGCTCTACTCTGGCGTCAGTACAGCCATGAGTGAACAAGAGGCTCCTTTGTCTGTTGCGCAATGCATTATTATAAAATGTTTAACCAATGAAGGGTTTAAAGGGTCTAAGGTTTTAACACAGTTGGGGCACAGTTTGGGGACACTACACTGTCACTTGGGCCAGAGAATTTAAAGGCAGTGGAGAAATTGTAGAAAATGAAGGTTTTACTCAACGCCGAAAGTCAAGTTTCACAGATTGCAACATCCATGCTGTTCAAGAGCTTATCAAAGGTGATCATCAGTGCACTGTTGAAATCATATCAGCCCTGGTATTGCTCAGTGAACATCTTGGCTTTAAAAAAATTAGTGTCCAATGGGTTCTGAAGTTCTTAACTGAACAGCAAAAACAGTTCAGTTTGCAGATTTGTGAGTTTTTGAATTGATTACAGCAAGAAGGGAAGGATTTTTTAAGGTTCATCATCGCATGTGATGAGACATGGGTCCATCATTACACTCTGGAATCCAAAATGGTGAGCAAGGAGTGGCAAAGAAAGGATGAAAGATGCCCAGAAGGTTAAAATCTGCCTCTCAGCCAGATGGTTTTACTCATTGATTTTCTTCATGATCGACATGTGGTGAATGCAGTTTACTATTGCCAGTTATTAAAGTCAGCAAAAGTCGCCTACTGAAACAAAAGACATATGCCCATCAGAAATTTCATCCTTCTGCATGACAATACTAAGCCTCACACTGCGAATTTGACAAGGGACACATTGAAGGACATGCATTGGGAGACCCTCGACCAACCTCCCTACAGTCCAGATTTGTCCCCATGACTATTTTTTCTTTGCACTTATGAAAAACTTGCTTGGAGAGTAGTAATTTGAAAACAATGAGGACACTGAGGAGCATGTGCATAACTGGTTGATGACACGCCCTCAAACTGTTAGCAAAAGTGTATAGAGCGTGAAGGAGGCTATGTAGAGAAAAACAGAAGGTGTCGCTTCTGAATACGATTAATCAATAAATGTATAATATTTACCATTTATATTTGAATTCCCTCACAGTTAACCAACTATTAGGTCAATGAAAACTAATAATTCTTTTGTACAAGACATTTATAGGACAAGCCTGAAAGGCAGAATCAGGCTGAAATAGTCAATACCATTGCCAGGGTTTGTACTATGGATCTTTTGCTCTCCATCCAGTTGCTCTAACTCTAACATGGCAATGTGGCCAGTATGACAATAAGTCGCCATTGTGGTATATCATTTCAAAATGAATTTAAGATCTACTTGTGGTTCACTGGGAAAAATGTGAATCAGTTGGGAATTTTTATGTTGTACTGACATGTTATCATGGTAGCTCAGTTTGTTAGAGCAATTGCATGGAGAGCGGAAGATGCATGGTTCAAATCTCAGCTGTGACACTGAATATTTGTCTGATTCTACCTTTACAACTCCCTATATTTAAAAGCTGTCCTACAGATGCTTATTCAAAGTAATGTAAGAATGTGATATAAAATGTGATACAAATGGGATGTGATACATAGTAAAACAAATTAAGAAAGCCTGATGTGTGAATTTTGCATTACTTTCTTTACCACTTGCTTTTATTTTTATATACTTCTACAAACTACTCTTAAAAAAACTCATTTTGCTATCAAATTCATATTAATCCACATAAATGTTTGAAGTTATAGTTTAATTGCAATTTTTTTTGTGACAGGTGGATAAAGAAAATTGAAGCAATAATCAAATGTTTAAAAGCAGGTGGTTGTATACGCAGACCATGAAAGTCCATGACATTGTGAAAAGCAACTGAAAAGTGACAGCACTTCAAAAAATAACAAAGTATTGATAAATTCTACCAATAACAACAGTTCTCTTGGAATTAGCTGATGCCACAAAAATGAAAAAAAACTGTGTTTTTTAAAGAGATATACATTTACTATACAGTAAATCTTTCTGAATTAAGAAAACTTCACAGGCTATTCCTAGCAAATTCAAAATATACATTTCATTTGTATTGTAAATTCTTAAATATGTGTATACATTTCATTTTTGAGTTATGCACACACACCACAGTCTTTTTTATATGATATTTTTGTTTCAAGGGGCTTCAAAACACGTATTTCCAGTAAATTTTTATATCAAATTCTTGGGTGGAATACTTCCTCTACCTACTAGGCATGTGATAAAGTAAAAAGAAAAAGAAGAAGAGGAATTAAACTAAAGAAAAACAATGATAAATAAAATAAAATGTTCATTAGCAGCATTTCACTGTTATCTGTAACAGATATCTTAAGCTTCTGAAGAAAACCTAAAATTCTGAGGTAAATAAAACGCAGTCTACATAAACTGCATACTTAATTGATCAAGAAACAAACAAAAGCATGTTCTGTAAACTTTACCTTGAACTCATTCTGCAAGTCAGTATCTTCAGCAGAACGGAGCTCAATTTCTTCTTTAATTTCAGTTAAAGTACTTTCAGGCCAGTGAGGTTCTTCTTTGATTTTTCTTTCGTTACACATTTCATTGCAGTCTAATTCACTGTTGTTGGCACATTCCTTTACACAATGTGAAGATACAAAAACTGTCTCAAATTGTCCACATTCAGATTTAACTTGGCTTGATGTCGCATTTGGTTCATCTTTTATTTCTTCTTTGATATCCATTTTATGGCTACCACTGTTTATCACATTGTTACTCTCAGAATCCATTAGAAGGCCTGTAAAAATGGAACAAAACACCATCAGTATCAACAAACTAAAACACCTATGAAGTCAATTAACACCTGCCTAACATCAGTTCCTTCTTTTATTTAGCTTTACATTTATATGTAACCTTAACATTTAAGAGTGTTTTTCTGTATATGGAACATAACACTCAAAAATCTGATGTGACATTCTTATTACCTTCTCTATCATTTATTACTAGATACACAAATTATTCTTACTCAGGCTTATTTTCCAAATAAACTTTTGCAGGAACAGTTGCATTACACATTTCAGTATAGATACAAAGGGAACAGTGATAGTCAAATGTTTAAGAACTGGACGCTATATGCTGACCTTAAAATTCCATACTGTTTCAATGCAATCGCAAGAAACTACTGAATATTGAAAGGACTTTAAGAGAATGACCAAGAAATGAACAATTCAAACCTTTAATAACGGATATTTCAGCTCATGAGATCAAAGTCCAGACTGCTGAGACAGACATTGGGCTGAAGGCTGATTACCAGACTACTGTACATTTCTTAACTCCAAGACTTATGCAATAGAAAGAGCTGAAATATAAAGTCTACTTGAGCATTACATTAACATGGGCACAGAGAAATCTTCACAATTAAAGGGAGCTCAGTCACCAGAATGACAGAGCACATGCTAGGCCTTCTAAAGGAGATCATGAGGGGGTCCCAAAGATCCAGAGGGGACCACCATCCCACCTCAGTGATGTGGGAGTGGCTACAATGGTGCCACAAAGCTGTGATTGTACTAAGCCCAGAATGTAAGAAAACCCTCCTGGAGCCTGTGGTAAAACAGTTCAACATCACTTTGCTCATTTACTGGATCTATTGAGTCACTCAAGTGATATCTAGAATCAGCAGTGGAGGCAGTGATTATTGCCACACCAATAATTCTGTAAAAGTGCATTTAATACAAATACATTTGATACCATGTGCTATGTTAAACTAAGAAAACAAAAAGTAAAGTACATTCTTGCCACTGTAATAAAAATGCTTTGTAAGATAGCTTATGGGCAGACTAAGAGAGTAACAATTCATCTTGCAAAGTTAAGAAATTCCTCCGGTGTCAGAACTTGAAAAGTAACTGACAGATCCACAATCCACCAACTTGGGAGGATTTGCAGCCAAATAAGGCCTTTCATTTCAGAGGCACTATAAAGACATGGTAAGTGCTATAGTCATCCCCTTAAACAAAAAATATGGAATTTGTTATATTTATGATTATGGTGTTCCCCTTTTTTTGGTAAAATCAAAACCAACACTTTTCGTCTATTCTGTTTACTTAAACCAGATGATCATCTATTCATTCAGTCAATGAGTGACTTTATCTTGGCTGTGGTCTTTATCTCAAAAGGTATTCCACTAACTCAGGAAGAAACAGAATAAGATCAAAATGATTACGCTTTACATTTAGTAAAGTAACTTCTGAATAAGAATTAACCCCTCAAACAAAAGGGAAGGGGATGCAGTAAAATTGAGTAATCAAACTACTTACATAATATTAACATTTAAAGGTCATGTTAATTTTTTATAATCTTTTGGTTAAGTTTAGGCTGATCCTTGGAATACCTATATACGTTTGAAAATCTGGAAAAATCTGTTTGAAAATGCTCTTATAGGCTGAATTCAATGCAACATATGTTTCCCCTCCCTAAAGAAATTCTGGCTCCATCCTGTTTGAAATGCATGATGCATGTCTTTCATTCTTAAAATATATTAAACTGCGCTGTGAACTATGCAACACGGTAGATCCATGACCTATACATGATGTAAGCGCTCAAAACACTAAGTCAGTGATTAACATCTTAGAATACACGTATGCAAAACTGTAGAGAAGTTCATAAAACATACAGGTTGTAACGATTGTCACGACCAATGGAGCTATTGATATATTAGAATACATCAAAACGTTTTTCATTGTTAACTAAATTACAGACTAAATATTTTGTCACATGCATTGTTTACTTGCGCTTTCTTGCTGCTGCATTGGTGCGTCTTGCTAATTACTATTAGAATTCTTATGGATACAGAAACTAATAATTAACTTTCTTGTTATTGTTTGAAATGTTTCTGTTTACAAATTCATGGCCTTCTTGATTATACAAAACTGAGGAATCTGTGTTAGGAATGGACGAAACAACATTAACTGCTCCTTCTAAAACAGTTTCGCTTTTAAACCTGCTTCGAAATGAAACTGCTTCAAACGTGTTGGGAACATTTAAATCAATATCGAAGTGGAAGGAGAAGTGCACGTGAAGTGTGTCCTCTCCTGAAATTGCAGTTGTCCACCGCTTAGATGTCGCTACTGCTACTTGCGACGTAGTCACTATATTGTTAATTGTATAGGTATACTTTGTCTATATGGCAGCCCTTAATTGAGGGAAGTGTTATAATAAATAAACAATACCCAAGGTTACTTGGAAACACCATGGGAATACAGTGCCTATTGCGATGGGACGGAGTGAAACTATGCCTACATTGCTAAATACCTGTTGTAAAACATCACATCAGCTCAACTACTGGAAATTCTTTCGAGTATTTTTTAGAATATTTTGCTGCCTTAGAGGTAGCGATCTCCTTCCTTAGTTCTTTAATTCGGAAGAAAAATCTGCATTTCAATTAAATAAATATAAGACATAGTATTCAAGACAAAATTGAGAATGTTGGCAGGAAATTCACATTTCAGGCTGGGAAACGATGTGCTGAACGTAACTGAAATTATTTCCGACGAAAAACTATTTGGCGTACAGATTTTTTAGCAGGACACATTGTACGACATACATTAAAATAACAAACGCAAGATGTGTTCCTCTCTTCTTCATGCCGAATATACAGAAAATTTGCCTGCTTCTCTAAATCTATAACCAGAAAAAAATCTGTGATACATTCACATGACTTTCTCTACCCTCTATCTTTATTAGTGGGTAGATATACAAACTATTCTTACTAAAGCTTATTTTTCTTTATCTACTACATTTTAATCCAAATAAACTTTTGTAGAAATAACTACATTACACATTTCGCTATAGATACAAAGAGAACAGCGACAGTCAAATGTTTAAGAACTGGAAGCGTATACTGGCCTTAAAATTACATACGCTTTCCATGCAATCGCGAGAAACAACTGAAAATCGATGGGTTTTAAAAAGAATGACAAGTATTGAACGTTTTGAGCCTTTAATAATGGATATGTCAGAAGGGCTTATCAACAACAAAAAAGAAGTTGTTTTAAGTTAACTCTGTGTTTTAAAGAGATCTACTTTTTTGGGGGGGATACGTTTTCGTCTATCGCTTAAGTTATACAGGATTATACAAACTTCCTTCCGAATACACACATTTTATTTATCATGTAAATACCTTAGATATATGGTATTTTAATCAAAATCGTTCGAGCCATTTTTTAGAAAATTGAAATTTTCGAACAATGTTTCATGTAAAACGTAGAGAGTTTCTTGAAAATGTTCGCGTCGCTTCCTTGGAAGATGCTAAATTCAATACCAAGTATGGTGTTTATCTGACTTTTAGTTTTTGAGTTATGCTGTTCACAAACAGACGCGCGTGCATGGTTCTTTTTTTCTAAAAGTGCTCCTTTTGGATTCAGGAGGTCCCAAAACATGTATTTCCGGTGAAATCTCAGTGCCGAATCTTTTAGTGAAATACAATACCTTCTTCGTACGTGGCAGAGAAAGTAAAAAGGCAACACACTATTATTATGATTCAGTTTTTTTTATGGACCTTCTGTAACTACTATGGTTCTTAGCGTCCCATTCTATATTGGGCGTGAAAGACCGGAAATTTTGCTCAGAGCCTCTTTATCAGGCTTAAGGTTGTTTCACGCGCTGTAAATCTACAACACGGGACCACCGGTTTTACTTCCCTTCAGAAGGAAGCAATGCTAACTATTTTTACGCCCGTTATCTCCCTCCACCGGGCTTGAACCCGTGACCTCGGGAACTAGAGACTAGCATGGTACCCCTAGACCACCGAAGACGATATTATCATTATTATCATGGTCGGTATGTTTAGGGACGGACCGCTCCTAGTTCTTGTATTTTGCTCATAAATACTCAGCTATCTCCAAGTTGCTGTCTTAAGTCATTCTTAATGATTAGTATTCTTTCAGAAGCGAATGTATTTTTACTACCTCTAAGGATAGCCTTTATTAATTCACCATAAGCTTGTGACATGTATGTTTAGCAACTGATGAGTTTAGTGCGTCAATCAGGGAATTGAAATCTTTTGTAAATTGTTCAGTTGGTTTACTGCTTTCTAATCTCTCCGAAACAATGTTCCGAATAAAACTTGATTACATTAGTAATAGATATGCAGAAAAGTTGCATTGCTAATCGCATATTCATTCGTTGGAACGAATTTGAGTCTAAATGAGTGGAAGTCAATTAACAACAAACTTTTATGGCGGAAAATTTAGAAGATGAGTCATATTCATAGTTTCCTGTAATACGAGGGTCAACAGATATGTATTGAGGCACGAAAAATTGGCCACCTTTGGGAAAAGCATTGTTGCTTTGTCAAAATAGCTGACTATTGGTAATGCAATGGTAGCAGGCAGACTATTGTTGCGCCATTCATTTTTGCTCAGTTTATGTTTGATGTCCGGAAAGTGTGGAAGTTTTTTCAAGTGCAATGGAGATTCAGAGAGAGCATTTTTGTGCAATTATTTTGTACGACTTCAAATGTGGCTTAAATGAAACGTAGTCACTTGGGTGTTTGAGGGGGCTTTTGGAGACTATTATCCGTCACATGCCACTATGCTCCACTGGTTTGCAGAATTTAAGAGGGAGCTGCAATCTCTTAAAGATGAAGAGAAGAGTGGCAGACCAGTAACAGTAGTGACTGACAAAAGCATCACCGCTGTGGAAATAATTAGGGAAGATCCAAGACTAACCTACAAGGACATTGGGTTGGCATAAGGGATTAATTCGCCGAGTATTTCAACCATTCTTCATGAACACCTTCGTGTAAAAACAATCTTCAAGATGGACGCCCCATAATTTATCTGAAGCTCCATAGGGTGGAATGGTGCGAAGAAATCTGTAAAGCTTTAACTATGGAGAGTCTCGCCATGTTTCAGATATTGTTACGGGTGACGAAACATGGATCTATCAGTTTGACCCTGAAACAAAACGCCAGTCCTCCATTTGGGTATTCCCAGATGAACAAATGAACAACTACCCGTCAAGTTCAAAAGAGCAAGGAGTGCCGGAAAGAAAATTGTTGCTTCTTTCTTTTCCACTTAGCAACAGTTGTGCTTGAAAATCAGAAAACTGTTACTGCAAAATGGTACACAGAAGTTTGTCTTCCGAAAAAGTTTCAAAGAATCCAAGAAAAAGCGTTCAAAGACAGGACTAAGGGCACATTGCTCCATTATGACAATGCATCAGCTCACACCGCTGTCACAATGGAGTTTCTGCAAGGAACTGAGGCAAAACTATTGACTCATCCACCCTGTAGTCCCGATCTGGCACCGTGTGATTTCTTCCTGTTCCCTACGGTGAACAACCGACTTCGAGGTCACCGATTTGCTACTCCTGACGAAACAGTTTCTGCATACAAAGAGAAGCTATCTGCAGTGCCAGAAGCTGAGTGACGTGGATGCTTTCAGAAGTAGTTCCGGAGGATGGAACGCCGCATACAGTGCCAGGGAGAATATTTTGAGAAACTGGGATAAAAAACGTTTCTGTGACTTCATATTTTGCTGTCTCAATACATATCTAGTGACCTTCATATATGTAATCGTTTCTCCATTGCAGTAGGTATACTCTTACTTTATCACGGAAATGATTTCTTATAGACATACATTTAAACACATGCGGTACATCCAAAAATGCCCAAAGTTTCCTAGTCAACTGGATTGGGGATAAAGCATTTGAGAGTTTTGGTTTTGTCGCATATACTCAAGCATTTCCGTAACTTTTTATTATGTAGACTGGTTGCTGTCAGATGTGAAACCAATTATTTCAACTCCTGTTTGCTCTAAAATTATAACAACCTGGATAAGCATTTTTGCAATTATATTCCCAGGGCTGGCATTTCAGTTAGTATCAGTGTTAAAAGATTATACCGCTATGAGAAAAGGAATAAACACGAAAACCAAAACATGATTTGTCAGTTGTTTCTTATTTTCAATTGGAGTGAAATTTTCCATATCAACAAAGCCCTCTACTTAAAGTATATTTGAGTTAAACTGCATTTCTTCACTAAGTTTAGCTTCATTGAAAATTAGCATTTCAACAATTTGTTCTGTTCCTATTTATACAAAAAGAAAAGGACGACTCTCCGATTACATTTGTAGTATGATAGTCCATGTCAAAGGACACTTAAGACCCTTTACTTATTTTCTTAAGTGTGCTTTAGAGGGCAGTGGAAGCGAATCATGGCTTCTTACTCAGTGTCTGTAACCCTAAGGAGACTATTTTCAAAAGCAGAGAATCCAGGGGAAATCCATCGTAATACCTCATTTCTTTTTAATTTTTTACCTTCTTAGCATTGTGTCTTATATAATTTTCTGTTGGTTTTTTTTCCGAGAGACGCAACGAAATCATAGTTGTCGCCGCAATACACGCGACTCTCTCTCATTTCTGGACACCTCCGTGCAACATAACTTCTGACATATTACTACGCCATACAACAGCCAGTAATACATGGACAACTGTTGCAATTTCTTTTTCATAAACCCCGCCAGGGTCGTATTTAGAGGTGGGTTTTATTTATTTAAATTCATATTATCAAACCAACATGGGAAAATTTCGTTACTTAACAGTAGGTCTACTGCTAGTGGCACATTTACAAGGAAAGCGAAGTATTGCCGTCACCTTACATAAGTACGTCCCGCTTTTCGAAGCAGTCTCGGCGTTTTGTGCTGTAAGACGGAATATCTTCATTCTGGCGAGTTTGGCTGTCTATATAAAGTCTCAAAGCAATGAGTTCAGGGTACTATTAAGTTTAGATCTAGTTATAGAACACCCCCCCCAACACTTTTCTTGGTGTGGGCATGAACCTCATCTACCCAAAATCACTTACTGCCGTACTTTATTACAGATGACCAACATATTTATACAATATTTACCTCCGCGTTCCAACAGCTATAACCTTGTAGGTGACTTCAAGTATTTTTGTCCCCATTACATCGAGCGGCGGCGGTATTTATATCTGTTTACCCATATTATCTTACCAGTCCACCTCATTGTATAGTTCTACTCATTCCTTTTCCTACAATATGTGAAGCATTATTCCATTTTACTACACGCACGCGTATGAAATTTTAAACTCTTTTTCCACGTCACGTAGTCCTTTTTGTACTTAGACCGTTCACACAAATTTAATCCTAATAATAAGGATGGTGCATTATGCGCATAGTTCTGTTTCTCTCGCAGAAACTCTTAAACGAGTCCTCCCTTCCACTACCAAATTATCACATGGTAGCAGTTACCTTAGTTTTCGCAGAATTTGCATTTACACTGTTTTACTGGATGATGGAATGTCTTGAAGTTACACACGAGTTGGTGGAACACTGGACAGCCATGCGTGTTATCAAATGTCTGAGGTCATGGTTTGCTCTCATTCCTTCTGTGTTTGACATTGCCTCCGTCGCGTATAAGTCGTCCCCTTGGCCTAGGGGTACCGTGCTAGCTCTGGTTTCCGATGTTGCGAGTTGAAACCCGGCGAAGGGCGATGGATTCTTTTTCGGATGTAAAAATCCTTAGCATGGCCTTCTTCGGAAGGAAAAGGCGGTGGTCCCGTGTCGTAGATTTACGGCACGTAAAGGCCTGATAAAGAGGCCTCTGAGCAAAATTTCCGGTCTTTCACGCCCAATATAGAATGGGACGCTAAGAGCCATAGCAGTTAAAGAGCATTCATAAATAAAACTCAATTTTTAATTGTCGGTAGAAATCAAGCCATATTTCTTCTCTCTTAGTCTGAAGCTGTCTTAATAGGTTGAATGTATGCTTCAGTTGATTGTAAGTTCAACAATTGTAGACGTACGTTTCTATGAAGAAATTTTACTTCGCTTGCATGCTTATCAGTCGGAGAGTGTGTGCTTTGAGACGACTAGCGCCTTCTTTGTGAATTTGGACTTTGCTATTTCTATGCCTTTCAGGTTCTTCAGCGTCGTGTGTTCCCAGATTATTTGCAGTGCGTATGCTGTAATGGTGAATTTAAAGATTTTCATTGCTGTGCCTAGTGACATTTTGAGTACAGCTACTGTAGTCCTAACTTTTATTTAGGAGCCAGTCCGTCATTACAACCACCAACCTAGAGGATCAGAATACTTTTATTCAAGCTTTTCTTCCTCTAGCCTTTGATGAGCCAACGCCGATCTGCAAGATAACAGCTGTCGTACCCTGACAACAGGTGTTACTCTTCTGTCACTCCGTATTTATCTGACTTGTGACAGGCAGAGCCTAGCTTTCCACAATTAGATCTAGGTTGGCTTTTATGTGCATGGTATATGTATTACCTCTCGTTTGGAAGGCGATTTCTAGGCATTAGAATTGCGAAACTTTAGCTAGAATTTCTCTTTGTAGTAAGTTGCGTCGGTGGTTGCTACCTTTCTAAAATGTCGTCATCCGTGGTGTAGTGGTTAACATGCTAGCTTCTAATTCCCGAGGTCGCGGGTTCAAACCCGGGGGAGAGCGATGGATGTCTTTGGCGTAAAAATCGTTAGCATAGCTTCCTTCGGAAGGGAAGTAAAGCTGGTGGTCCCATGTCATTGAGTTACGGCACGTAAAAAAAAAACCTCAAGCATGATAAAAAGGCCTCTGAGCAAAATTACCAATCTTTCACGTCCAATATAAAATGGGACTCTAAGGACCACAGTAGTTAAAGAGCGTCCATAAATAAAACTCAATTTAATTTTTTTTCTTTCTAAAAGTAGTTTTCGCTGTCTGTAGCATTTAAGATAATGTCCTTTTAATCTGCCCATTCCGTAAGTTTGTCAATTTTCGTTCACAGTGGCACAATACCATTTGCGTACTTAGAGTTTTGCTTCTTCTGTGACTATCGCTTTTGGCAGGTCTGCTGTGAGCAGGGCGAATAGTAGTGGACTTAATGAGTCACCTTGAGGTACTCCGTTTGTTCTATGGTATTTTTACTTGCATACGGTATCGTCTATTTCAATATAGTTATTGGATATGTTGCTTATGAGATTGTACATTTGGTTTCTTCTTGTGATACTTCCCAGTTTTTTCAGTACTGGAATTCTGTTTATAGGTTAAAAGCTTTAGTGCAGTCGATAAACATTACAAGCAGCTTTCCAGTGGGGTCATGCCATGGACGCTGGAGACTACCACAAGGTTACATCATTCTTTGCAGATACAACCTACAGGAAGATCGACAAGGACCCGAGCAACAAGGCCACCTGATCCACACGCAAACTCATCACATCGTAGAGCCTACCCCTTGAAACTTGGAAGTCCACGGCCCCTACAACCGCAGTTCCACCACGACTATATGGTCTTCCTAAGGTTCACAAGCCTGAGGTGCCGCTTCCACCTATAGTGAGTGCTATAGGCTCGCCTACATACCATTGAGCCAAACAGTTGACCAACATGCTCTCACACCTAGTAGGCGACTGCGAACATCATGTGAAGAACTCTGCACAGTTTGTTCAAACTATCAACAATCTGTTCTGAACCCAGGGGACCTATCAGTCGGCTTTGACGTGGTTTCTCTGTTCACTCGTGTTCCCTTACAAGATACACCGGAATTATTAGCCGAACATTTTCCGCAGGACATCGTGAGAATTTTTGAGCATGTTCTAACGTTCACCTACTTGACCTACAACGAATTTTACGAACAGACGGATGGTGTGGCTTTGTATTCTGCCCTCTCTCTGTACATGGATCACTTCGAATATACTACGCTCCGGTCAGCACCACTGAAACCAAAGGGTTGTTTTACCGATATGTCGATGACATCTTTGTTATTTGACCCCATGGTAGGGATACATTACAAACCTTTCTCGCTCACTTTAATGGCCTCCACCCTAACATCAGTTTCACCATGGAAATCGAAATCCAAGATTGTCTTCGTTTCGGTTATTCTTATTCATAAGAAGAGAGAAGAACACTAGGGCACAGCGTCTACAGGAAAGACGCACATACGGACCGGTACCCCGACGCGCGCAGTCACCATCACCCCACCAGAAGAACACTGTTCCCACCATCCTGTTCCATTGTGTATATGAAATTGCAGACCAATATCACATTACCCAGGAACTATAACATCTAAAAGACATATTTAAGAAAAATGGCTACAGAAATAAAGACATCCGAGCCCATAGGAAGGTCATCAAGCGCAATAACCAACACTGACACACGTCCTAAGGGCACGTGCACTTCAGATGAAGGATCAAAACCCAAGGGGGAAAGCCTACATCCCCTCCTACAGCACAGGTTCCAATATGATTTCCCATATTTTAAAAAGATGCAATGTCAAGACCATCTTCTTGCCACCTAAGAAATTCAGACAAAACTTGAGATCGGCAAGAACCCCTTGGCGCACAAAACTCCGGATGTGTGTAGAATTCCGTGCCAAAGTGGGAAAGTTTACGTCGACAGAACGGCCGTTCTATTGAAGAGAGGTGCGCGGAACATAAACGGCACCTTCGGTTACTACAACCTGAGAAACCGGCAATAGCATCAGCAGCAACATTTCTCCCGCCCAGTCAACACCGCACCTCACCTTTCGCCGCAGCAGTCGACTCCACCAGCCTTACACCACATCACAACTCTGCAACCCACGCAGCAGTCAAAACCACCACCTGCTTCACCACCGCTGCTGTCATCGCGATACAGCGCGGTGATCTCCGGAGTACCCCGGGATCTTCCTTCACGATTCGTCTTCACCGCCGGTCAACACCGGTGGCCCTCAGCCTTGAAAGCCACAAGAATCATCGCGTCCAGGGGACCCACAACGCTGGTATTCACTGATCCGGCCGACCGTGAGGCTGCCTTAGGGTTCGGCCTGCCCTTGTTAGGACAGGTTCTTCATGTTGAGGCTAGCCGAGCGGAAGGCCACCAGCCATACCGCCGCTGCTGCTGCTATGGGCACGAGACCACAACCTGCGCTGCGCCTTTGAGGTGCCACTACTGCGGTGCACCAAACTTGACAGCGCAGTGCACCAGCCACGACCTCCGACGACGCCGCCGATATTGTGGCTCCTGTAACGGCCATGGCCACTTCACCGGGCAGGCGCAGTGCCCCCTCTATCCGAGAAGCCGTCGATCTACTCCGGTCTCAACCGTACACGCAGCTCCAGCTCCACCGATGTCAACACCTCCACCACCGGCCGCAACAGACACCACTCTGCGAGAAGCGGTCGAGGATCTCCACTCTGAGGTCCTCAACATAGGATCCCGCACCTCTCAGCAAGAAGAAACGCTCGCTTCGCTCATCTCCGCCGTCAACTCATGCAGCACAGAACATCATCTCCACCGTCTTGCCGCCATGGAATCAGATATCCAGGATCTTCACGCCATCACCACCGCCTTCTCAACTGCCTTCCAAAGCTTCATCACCAGCTGCCTGCAGCGATTTGACAGCGCCGACTCAACCATCAGTGGTCTGGGCGAATCCACCGCCAGCTCCAACAGATTGCCTGGAGGAGTTTAGGCTCACACTGACAGGTCTCACGGACCTCGTAAAAGCCCTGATCACGACAGCCGAATGGACTCCGGTACTCTCGGACCTGAGGAGTAGTCAGGAAAAAGTACGGCTCCACATTCTATCACAACAAAGCCATTTGATATATGGTGGTAGATATTATAGACAGAACTGAGCGCACCTTTCGGGGTCGCTCAACAATTCGAAAATTATGGAATAGACCTTCAACTTCCTTAGCCAATCCCGCTTCACTCCCCGGGGGGGCAGTCATGGCTGTCTACCGGACATTTCCTTCACCCGCTGCCAGCGCAATAAGCTGGCAGTTACCTTCCGCACTAACGGGGGTGCTTAGCGGAACCCCAACACCTTTTCTCACTTCTCCTGTCAATTCCTCTCCTCAAATCACTTACCTAATCCCGTCACTACAAAAAAAACAGCTCACGTCAGTTCCTGAAGAAGGTCACAGTCAAAATGGCCGAAGGCTCAAGTGATTTCATGGATATAACGTCTCATAACCCGAGAAGCTCTAATCAGTAACCATCGGCGTGAAAGTTTTAAGTCTTCTATTTTTCCAGTGGGGCGTCTTTATGCTTCTTTTATTCTTCCTGTAGACAATATTGAGATGCGGTGGCTATGGTCTAAGGTTATCGGGAGGTCGGCGTCGAGTGGTCCAAGTAAACACGCTATTGGCAGATAAGTAGAAAACATTGTGGAAGCTTCTCCCCCTCCTCCAGGAAGTGTCTAAATAGCTCCTACGATGCTAGTTCCCGAGGTTGCGGGTTCAACCCCGTGGAGGGCGCTGGATTTTTTCGGGCGTAAAAATCCTTAGCATGGCTTCCTTCGGAAGGAAGTAAAGCTGCTAGTCCCATGTCCTAGACTTACGGCACATAAAAGCACCTCAAGCCTGATAAAAGAGGCCTTTGAACAAAATTACCAGTCTTTCACCCCAATATAGAATGGGACGCTAAGAACACTAAAAGTTAAAGAGCATCCATAGATAAATTATTTTAAAAAATTCTTCTTTAATGGATTACCCTCCTCTTTGTAGGACTTGCAAGCCGATGCCTGTCGAGAAGCAAGCATATCCAGGATGTGTGATCAGCCCCAATGCCTGGTATGGTGGTGAACAAGGAAGTGAAAATTAGGGATGTATCAAGATTCGTCAATAAATTATCCAATTCAGCATTCGGCTAGTGACGAGGAAAACGACTAAAAAACCTTAGGTCAGATTAGATGACCCTGGAGGTTTGAACACAGGACCTCCTGAATGTGGGCCACAGTTGTTGCCATCTGAATCACTCTGACTTGTAAAAATGTATGCTTAACCCTGAAAAATATTTGTGGCACTTTTCCAAACTGTTCCCTCAAAATGTGGCTCCCAACACCTTGTCACCCCTGATATAGACGTTAACAGGTGTTTATTTTGTTAACTTTGCGAGTCCAGATATATCTCATACTGCATTACTCATCTTCCAAAATTTCGTTTACTGAATTATATTTGATTACAAGTACCTAGGCCTTTTATTTTGTT
Organism: Deroplatys truncata; assembly: GCA_030765065.1. Taxonomy (NCBI): domain Eukaryota; kingdom Metazoa; phylum Arthropoda; class Insecta; order Mantodea; family Mantidae; genus Deroplatys; species Deroplatys truncata. Next base: position 201,747,466 of record CM060987.1, read on the forward strand.
GCTAAAAATGTTTGGATCTCTATGTCTCTTACTGATTGGGGTAGCTTCTGTCCATACAGTGCAGAGTTCTTTCTCGTAATACTAGCCTATACATTGCAAATTGAATGTTATTTTATAATTTTTCTTTCTATTGTTACATTGATCTTTGGGGTTTACCTGAAAAATAAGTATAATTGTTTGTTTATGTGTGAGTGAGAGAGAGAGACAGATTCCAAAATGTCCTGGAGGTGGGCTTTCACCATAGTCTGGATTACCTTTTCATTTCTTGGCTGAAGATTATGTCCCAACCAGGTGCATTTCGCCAAAGAATTATTCCATATGCTATAATTGAATGAAAACAGCTATAATAAACTGAATTTGTTGCCTGTTGGTTTGTTAACAAAGGACAAAAAAGCCTGGCTGTACCAAAATGCTATAAATGTGCATAAAGTGTCAATGTGTTTCTGTATTTTCAGAAGAAATATCTGCAGTGCAACTAACCAATCTTCAGTGCTAGTTTCAGGTTATACGTAGTACATTAAGCACAGGACAAAAACAAAACAGCAATCCTTAAAAAATAAAATATCCTCATGAAATTAATTTCATTGTTAACGCAGAAGTGTCCTCTTCTCCATCCCACTATCTCTTTAGCACTCAGAAACTTAATTCATAGTACTATACAATTATAACATTTATTTGCACTAAGCTCTGCTTATATGCTTGGAGCTAACGCAAGTTCTGGCCCACCCATTCAAAATAATAAACAACACTACTTGCTGTAACTAGTACAATATCAAAATATCCAAAGTTCCTAGTCCTGCTGCATGTTTGGTTTTTGATGGGTAATAAAACAAAATAGTGAAAAGAAAAATCCAAAAATACTTTTTACAAAGTGTATATTTCTTAAAACATTAACAAATTGAATGGGGAATATTAGAATTTGAATTTTTTTGGAAGCATACACCTGTTGTGGGCTAAATGAGCTCTTTGGAGGTCTTCCTTTTTATTGGCATCTCCTAGTGCGTACTTCAGATTGTTGTCCACTCACTGACATTGGCTGCACTGGAATATTTCTTGCATGTTTTTTGGCTGAAGTAATTTTTCCAAAGTTATGCATAGTTGAATCATAATTTTTCAATTCCATTGTTGCTTTATGTATTTTTTAACACCTACAACACAGTTGTGTTTATCTCTGTGGTTTTTTCAACCAGTATTTCATAAATTCGCTTCCATTTTACTTCTGCATCATCTAAGTCTTGCACATTCATCTCTTCTGCATTGTTGTGTGAATCACATGTGGAAGCAGAAGGACCTGGAATAGGGTTATCTGCATTAATTATATCTAATCCTGAGGTCATATCAATCACTATGGATGTTTAAATTTCCAGTGATGCATTTTGTTCCTTTCTTTAGTGATGGGAACAATATTTATACAGTAAAACCTTGTTAATTCGGTTCAACTGGCACTGAGAGTTGTCCGGTAGGGAAGGGGTTCCGACCCCTTCAGCTGCCGTGGTGTGGGCAGCTTCCCACACATCCAATCATTGCTGGCAAGCACTGAAGGACACATTACCGCCCATGGTTGGGCAGAGCCGGATCCATCACACTATGGTTTACAGCTTCAGTGCTGTATAGTGAATGGTTGTGAAATCTGTTGAAGATAACTTCTGTTGGATACTCACTTCGTAGTGAATCCTGAGACCTGCAAAGCATAGGAAGATGTAATTTACTAATTTATATAAATACAGTATGGTGTCAATTATAAACTATGCATTATTGTGTACACCAGATTTTAGTGAAACTAACTTTTGTTAGTGCATATTACCATACCTGACACGGCGGTTTTTTACAGATGACTTGATTGTCACCATACAATTGGTTTTACAGCCTGTATTTTTTAATGAATGCTGCTTCACCTTTTTATATGTTTCCTCTGTGTTATGTTGACACCGGTACCAAGCCTATTTAAAAAAAGTGCAAATAATTAATAAATATATTCACAGCATTGAATTTAACTGTCAGTTATTCTTAATAATTTCTTTATTTAGAATATTAGAATGTGTGATCAATATTTTATTCAGGATAAGCCAGAATTCCACCGAAAGTTTCAGGGGTTGTTCAGGGATACCTTCCAAGTATTTTGGTATACAGGACCAGTGGTCTCCAGCGGCTCATTATAGAGTAATAATGTAATTATGCTTTATTCAGTTTGTTACCCCAATCACACTTGTTTCTGTGAAAATACCTTCACAACAGTGAAGCAGCATGTATAATATGCAATAACCAAAATCCACAACACAGAGCAATGCAACATCGCAGATGAAACATACTTTTATCACAGTGTGTTCAATCTGATCCATCCGTGTACAGTACAGTAGGGTGCATAACAATTTCAGAACTGTTGCCTTACAGGTATTGTTCAAAATGTTGACCACCATGTCACAGCATAGTGTACAGCGATACACCATCGACTGTCTGACATGCTCAAGCATTCCAGGTGTTCGCGTACTACTTCTGCAGCTGCAATAATCCTAGCAAACAGCTGCATGTAAGTATCAACCAAAGTCTTGTAAACTAGGCTCTTCACATGTTCCCTGAGGAAAAAGTCCTTTGATGTTATGTCTGGTGACAGAGCTGGCCATGGAAGAGGATCGCTGCGACCAATCCATTGTCCAAACTATACATCAATGTGGTTCCTAACGTTCAGTGCAAAGTGTGCTGGTGCCCCGTCATGTTGCAACCACATAAGCTGACGAATTCTCAGCAGCATGTCTTCTAGGAACTGTGGGAGGACTGTTGAAGGAATATTTTGTACATAACTCTGTTCAGTGTATCGGGAAGTATCTAAGGCCCAATCACAAAATCTTTGACAATACCAGCCCATACATTCACAACAAAGTACTGTTGATAGGATCGACACACTAGTGCATACGGATTTTCATAATCCCATACATGGCTATTCCTACTGTTGAACATGCTCTCTCTTATAAATTTGGTCTCACCTGTAAACACCACCAAAGGAGGAAAATTGAGGTTATCTGCACATTGCTGTAGGAACCAATTTGCACACTCCACTCAAAATGAGAAGTTCCATGGCTGCAATGACTGCACCTTCTGTGGATGATGTGGGTGCAATTGTTATTCATGTACAGCTCTCTGATTGGTTTGTGTTCAGAGCTTGTGCAATGCGCTGACTACTAGCAGCAGGATTGTCATTTATCATGTATAACACATTCTCTTCCAGATTGGGTGTTCTGGCATATCTTGCATGGCTGATATCTTCCATTCTAACATGGAAGAATCCAGTTGCTCATAGGCACCTATGTACATATGCAAAATTACTGTCGGTGTGGGAACAGCTCAGCATAGGGTCATCATGCTGCTCTTCAATTGCATTCAGTGAATCCCTATATGAGGTGCATAACGTCCAAACTTTCATCAGTAAACCTATCCATACTGCTGTGTATCACTGTTAACGCACAACTAACACTGCCAAAAAGACAAAACCCTAGACAGAACCGGGCAAAAATTAAATTGAGTTTTATTTATGGACGCTCTTTAACTGCTGTGGTCCTTAGCATCCCATTCTATATTGGACGTGAAAGACCGGTAATTTTGCTCAGAGCCCTCTTTATCAGGCTTGAGGTTCTTTTACATGTTGTAAATCTACAATACGGGACCATCGGCTTTACTTCCCTTCCGAAGGAAGCCATGCTAAGAATTTTTATGCCCGAAAAAAATCCATCGTACTCCGCAGGGTTTGAACCCACCACCTCAGGAACTAGAGGCTAGCATGTTAACCACTATACCATGGAGGACGACCAGAACCGAGCAGTACTGAATGCAAACTTGAAGGTGAGTTAAAGAGGTCAATACTGTCGTCAACAGCAGGAACCATGAGCAAATGGAAACAATTTGTTTACAAACAAGAGACACAGCACATACCATCGACATCTGCAGTATTTTCAGTGCAGTTGAGATACAAAGCTAATTGGGGCAAGAAACCAAATGAAATGCAATTACTCTCTAATGAGCCGTGGGCCCGTTATAATAAGATATAATTGGAAGGTATCCCTGAAGAACCTCTGAAAGTATGTCGGTGGAGTTCTGGTTCACCCTGAATTAGTTCAAATTACTTTAGTTCTTGTAACCAAAAAACATACAACTTGGAATACAAAATGTCCGATATGTTTCCATATATTTATAATCTAATACTTCTAAAACCATTTTAATATATATGAAACTCTAATGCAACACAATATATAACTCGCTTTATTATTTAGTGCATTTGTATTGAATTCATATTAAGCGTATTTGCAAGAGGGGGCCAGAGGTTGCTCTAGCCCCGTGAGAAGTAACATTTTCTGCTTTTTAATATAAATATATCCGATTATCGATCACAATTGTGTGTAGGGAATATTTCATTTGTGTCATTCTGTATTGAAAACCTAATCTGAACTTAGCAGTAAAAAAATACATTTACCTACTATAGTAGCACATGATTTTGTTTACTTGTTACAATATTTAATAGGACTTAAGTTATTTATCATTTATGGTTAATGTTTTATTGGTTATGTATGTTGGCGACATAGTATCTTCTGGTTTCAAAATGTAATCTTAGGTATGCCAATCTTATACAGGCTCAGTGTTATAAGAGAGAGTGTATGTATGTGTTTTTTACATATATACAAGTTTTTCTACCCATTCTTCAACATTCTTTTTCTACCCCATTCCTACAAAACCTTATCCTTCTATCTACTTTATGTTAATTAAGATAAACAGTTGTAGAAGTGGTTTTATTATATATTTCCTTGTAAGTACAGTGGGAATACAGTAGACTTAAGCAATTTTCAAATCTTTCAAAAGTTTTCTCTTTGTATGACCAGGATGAAAAAAAATTGTGTTGCACTCACATGACTTTCTCTACTCTTGTACAAACTATTTTTACAAATGCTTATTCTCCATATGCTTCATGTTAATCAAGATGTTAATCTTACTGCTAATTTTCTTGTAGATGCAAGGGGAATTGGTAGGCTTTAAGCGATAGTCAAATGTTTTAAGAGCTGGTTGCTATGTGGCGCATTCCATTCTCTTTGCATGTCCAGTACGTAAAAAAAATGAATAACGAATTCCCATTTGAGAAAAAGTATTGGAAAATTTAAGGGAATAACAAGCAATATCTCGAAAATGGTTCACTCAACAAAAAAAAAAAAAAAAAAATGTATATGACATAAATTGTGTATTTTAATGCGATCTACATTTTTTGTGTAGTAAAATTTTGTCTATCTCTTATGGTTTACCAGTTATGCAAAAGTCGTTCACAATGACGAATACTTTTGGAGACATTCCCAGAAAATTCGAGATATACATTTCATTGGTCATGAAAATATCATAAACATATGATATTTTAATCAAAATCGTTAAAGCCATTTTTGAGAAAATTAAAATTTTCGAAAAATGTTCCATGAAAGGGTAATCTGGGGTGGGGGGATTTTCTTGAAAACCTTTGTGTCGCATCTCTGGAAGATACTGAACCTAAATACCAAGTTTGGTGTTTATCTGACTGTTCCTTTCTGAGTTATGCTGTTCACAGACACATACACGGGCATGTTTCCAAAAATGCTCTCAAAACACATTGCTATTGCACAGTCTTAAACCTTAAAAACATACCAGTTTTTGGTTCTTGGACCTTTTCTGTTTTGTCATATTGTTACTCTAGTACATACAGAAGTGTGAATAATATGCTATGACATTCAAATTAAGAGAAACGTATAGCAACAAGGTAAAACAGACACCATGTGAGTAAACGTTTTGTGGGTGCCATACAGTGGAATACTGTTATACGTATTATAATAGCAATGGGGTAACAGCACTTAATTCACTCTTTTTCAGTGCAACAAGAGGAAAATCTGAGCAGGATGGCGATAATGCCTATGACCCACATTCAGAAGATCCTGGGTTCAAATCTCATGGGCCAACCGATTAGACTGGGATTTTTTCATGATTTACCTCAGTCACCAAGGTAAATAATGCATTGGATATTTAATACCATGGCCTAAAGTTCCACCTTAGGTCTAAAACAATAGTAAAAATGAATACAGGTGGTAATAGCAAATACTGAACCATCTATCCATAGATAATGAAAACAGGTAGACTGGATGGCACCTGTAGAAGTAGAGGTACAGTTGCCTAACACTAAGGTCTCTGTGAACATGTGTTGAAGCTCCCAACTACCTGTCCCATGTAGAAGCAGAGGTACAGTTGTCTGGCACTGAGGCCCCTGTGGACATGTGACCACGCAATATGGTACGGTACAGGCATGAGACCTAGAAGGTTAACTGTCCATCACACACCAAGCCATGAGGTATCACCTAACAGATCCGTTGTGATATGACCATGCAGTTAGAGCAGTGTAAAATAAATAGAGAGGAAAGAAAGTGGATAAAATGCCTTAAAGAAAAATAATGTTTCCAATCTCATTAAAATAATTTCAAAACTCCAAGTTATATTAGATTTCAGAATACGTTTTTATTTTCTCACAAATAACAGTACTTTAAAAATTTTACTTTGCTTAACATTTTATAGCACTTCATTTGGAAAGGCATGTGCAATTACTTATACCTGTATTTCACTTCACGATCATTATACTGTTAATAAGGGGTTATTTGCAAAATTAGAACTGTTACTCATCCAACATTTCAATATCAGCACCAGAGAAGGTAGCTTTAGTATAACTGGGAACAAGGAGAAATGGCACAATACCAGAAATTCTGGTTTAGATGCAACACAAAAGTGGAGGGGGAAATTTTAAAGATATGCATGAACCAAGAAAGGAGTACAACAAACAAAAATATTGGAGCAAGATTGGGAAAAATAATGGAATGGGAGACACATGAATGTTAGGGGAGAGAAACATCAATGGGTTTTGGAAGGCAATAAGAAGAATGGAAGAAATAGAAAGGCAAGAGATACTGGGAGGCTTATAAGAAAAACTTCATTAAGCTTCTATAAAATAATAAAAAGAAAGTGGAGAACAGAAGGGTATGTTGGCCAGTGTAATAGACAGGAAAAGGAAGGATTGGCATGGATAAGAACAGGGTCAATGTACTTAAGAGGAAGTGTTAAAGGAATATTTGAATTGTGTGATGGAAGGTAAAGCATAGAGCTCTGCATGACATAAGGTAAGGAATTACGATATGGAGGGAAAACAGTAACTATAAAAATGCTGATAGGAAAAGAAAACTAGGGACATGGGGAAGCTTTTAAGGAAAATAAAAGAAAAATGGATTAGCAAAGTAAGAGATGCAAAGAAGGAAGTACAATAATGGGTGCAAGGGACTAAAAGCTGGTAAAGGGCTACTCAGCGAGTGATAGGTCAGTTAGCCAAGCAAACTGAGTAGCACAAAATACGCTTACAGGACCAGACAATCCATACATAGGTTAACTTAGTTCTAGGGGAAATATTGTAAGAAGTTACACAAATAAAATCACATTCATTCAAAATTTTCAACATAGACCAGTCAATTTGAGAAAGCTGATGTTTTAGTGTTTGTTAGTACTGCTGTACTGAATGTAATGTACTCACCTTATAAACTACAGACTTTCCTGCAGTCTTTACACCTCTTGAGACTCGCATTATTTCTCCTGAGATACTTTTGTACACATCAAGCCATTCCTTAAATTCTTGCTTGGTGCCGCATTTCAAACGTAAAACTGCAGTGTGGTTGCTTCTACTTCCCTCCACACTAGTAATCAGTGTGTTGTTCGGATAAAATGCCTAATATATGACAAAAATGCATATATAACTTTCTTTACAGCATATTATGCTTAATCTGTGCACTAAAAATAAAAATGTAAATAAAAATATCCCTTTATTATTCATGAAATTGTGAGCGTTTATTTACTAGCAATATTTTAAAAAAATAGTAATTCCATTTTCATCACACTTTTGTAAAGCCCAAGGTTCACTGCCATAACAGAGGACGGGTCTTGCCAAGGTGTGGTGCAGGCAAGTGCTGGTATATTTTTGGATTAAGGAAGGTTTCATTATTCTGTTGGTAAGGCCAGCAGATTTATTGAATTTAAAATGGTTTATACACCGAACAGCAAGCTACAATAAATGAAGACATCCTACAGGAATGGAACCTGTCATGTAGCATATTCATTAATATCAAGAAAATTGATTCCAGCACAAGCATATGCTCAGAAGCAGGATCTCCCGAGAGAACTTGAACTACAGACCAGCAAGGAAAAGATCACTATGAAAAGATAGCAGAAGTTGATGTAGACTGGAACAGTCCTTCTAGGACTATCAGCTCTTAGGAAAATGATTTTACGAAATGTAACAATTATGAACTGTTATTCTTTCACCTTTTTTCAATTTGAACATGAATTTCATTTTGGTAACATTTATGCATAAATAGAACAGAGAGCTTGAAAGACTTGGGAAAGCGATACGAGGGTATGAACCATATTACCATAACATTGTCAAATGAGCAGGAATCTTCAGAATCTAGCATAATGGACATTACACAGAGTCTTAAAGAAACAAGGAAAAAGAGCACCAGGAAATCACCAAAGTAGAATATAAAGCAGTGTGACATCAGTGAATTGGACTGACTGCCTCTGTTGGCATTTGTAGTTCTTTTTGTTTGTGCTGCCACCTAGTCACACAGTTAATAAACAATGGCAAAATGCATGCTGAGAAGGAAACACTGCATTCTTTGCATGATGAAGAAAAACAAATAGAAACATAGTACTTAAAAAAGTCTGATGCATTCACATGACTTTCTCTACTCACTCTTCTGCATATTAAACTTACAAAAACTTAAATATTCTTCCATTTTTTGTTTATAGAGATAAACTTTTATTACACATTTACTTGCTACACTGTAGGTATAAGAATGAAGTAAGATAAAGCAATAGTCAGACTATAAAAAACATATCAGTATGTAATGGCTTAGAAATTCCATGCTCTTTGCATCACCATGAGAAAAAAAATGAATAGCCACAAACCACTTGAAAAAAGTACAGGTATTTCAAAATTCAAACCAATAAGATCACAGAAATCGTTAGCACCACATAAAATTATTTGACATAAATTTAATGCTTTAACTAGATGTATATCTTTTTGTTGTAAAATTTTGTCCCATGTGGTTTATCAGTTATACAAGTCATTCAAAATGAAAGGGAATTTAATTTGTCAGTATCATTCTATCTTTGCAACTGCAGCATGAGTGGATGAACAATATTAACACTGACTGAGCTACTATGAAGCCTGGGACTTAAAGACAAGAGTAAGTCGCCATTGGGCAATATTCTTCAAAATGAATTTGAGAATGCATTGTTGTTTACCAGGAAAAACGTAGAATTGTCATACTTGTATGTTACCAAGATACTTCTACTGGTTAGAGTAGCAGGATGGTAAATCAAAGATCAACGGTTCAAATCCTGGCCATGACTCTGAATTTTTCAGTCTGATTCTACCTTCCCAAACTGTATGGTATTCCAACCGTCAATGAAGAATGGTATGAACAATTCCCTTGCTCAATGGCTATATCTCAGGTGGTGATTTGGCAGTTCTCTCATATGGCTGCAAATATGAGGGCAAATCAAAAAGTCTTTCCCCCTATTTTTTTCCGGCCAAATTATGAATGTAAAACAAAAACCAACATATACATTCGAAGTAGTAGACTTTTCCTGGGCTGGTCCTCATAGAGTTTCAGCTGCTGCTGGCGGCAGTGTTACTGTCAGTGCATTCAAAATGGCAGGTGTGCTTAACATGTCCACGGCTTACAAGCAATGAAGTGTAATCCGTTTTCTATGAAGTAAGGGACGAATGCCCATCGAGATCCACAGGGAAATGCAGCCATCATATGGGGAAAGGTATCTAGCTTTGAGAAGTGTGAGAGGGTGGTGTTCCGAGTTCGAAAATGGCCATGCAAATCTGCATGACAATGAGAGAGCGGGGAGACGTGTATCGGTGACTGATGACTATATTGCCCGCGTGGGGATGTGATGGTGAAAGCAGAGCGGCACGTGCGCATCAAAGACATTGCTCAGGAGCTCGACATTTCTTTTGGGAGTACTTTCAACATCATTCATGAGTGCTTAGGGTACAGGAAGGTTTCATGTCGATGGGTTCCTAAGCGGTTTAATCACGTGATGAAAGGCATGCGAATGATTGCTTCTTTGAATCATCTGCAACAATATGCCGAGGAGGGTGACAATTTCCTGGATCGCATTGTTACTGGTGATGAAACATGGGTACTGCATTACATGCCAAAATCAAAACAGCAGAGTATGGTATGGAAACATCCATAGTCTCCTGTGAAAAAGATATTCCGTACTGCGCCATCTGTTCACAAAGTGATGTTAACAACATTCTAGGATTGCCGTGGACCGCTCGTGCTGGATTTCATGCCGCAAGATGCCACCATCAATGCCCACAGGTATTGTTCCACACTGTCACTTCTATGGGCTGCGATCACAAAGAAGCGCTGCGGAATTCTCGATGTTGACGTGATCATCCTGCGAGACCACATGTGGCAAACAAGACCGTCGGCAAGCTAAGGAACTTTCACTGGGAGTTTCTAGAGCATCCACCATACAGCCCAGATCTTGCCCCTAGTGATTTCCATCTTTTCAGTCCGCTGAAGAAGTTCCTGGCAGGACAGCGATTCTTGATAGCAGGTAGACCAGTATTAAGGAGTATGTTTAGCTATTGACAGTGTGCAATAGAGTTACTCATGATTTAATTAAGGTATTAATATTCAGAAATCTGAGTTACACTGTCTTTTCTTTTACATCAAAAGTTGTACATTTTTTAAAATGATATCAACTCTTATTACCGTATGACACAGAGCCGAAAAATTCTGATCCAAAGTGACGTTTTATATGTATGATCTCTTCTTTACTTTAGACATATTGCCACAATTCTCTATTGATCTATATATGCATCGAATAAATGGAACAGTTGCAACAAAACTGTCTGTTGAGTTGGGGAGGAGAGTGTCTGTCACAATACACAAGTCATCTATACTCAATGCAGTAAAACAATTGCTCTGTTTACTTACTAAAACCCTTCTGCCTGCTCATCACTCAAGTCATTTGGGCAATTGCTGCATCCATTTTGCTGTGAAGTGACTTTTGTATTGCTTTCCTTTTCTTTTGAGACATAACTCAAAGTAAAAAGAAATTTAAAATAAAGAGAGTTGAAGTTGTTACACTACATCACTAAAATGTTCTTACTTGAAATGCAGGAAATTCACTTATCACCCTTGGGCACATCATAAATTTCAAAGGATTTTCAAGAAATACATCACCACCCTGTCCCCACAGAATAATCACAATATATAGAAACTACTATGCAACAGAACAAAAGATTCTATCCCCAACGATAAATTAGCTGGTATATATAAAATTGTTTGTAATGAATGTAACCTGGTATACATAGGAAGAACCAAAAGAAATCTTGAAATAAGACTTAAAGAGCATATAAGATGCATTTACCAAAAGCAGCCAGATAAATCAGCAGTAGCACATCATTTCTGGTCTTCAAACCATGAAATCACTCCGAACATAAAACTCTTAAAACCGATCAACAGCAGCAATGAATTGGACATCTGGGAAAAAATACATATCGTCAAACACAGGAATCACCTAATGAATTTCGAACTACTGCCACCCAGCAGCCTTTGGAGGTTCATCAGCCCAGCACCAGAGAACACCACTAACCACACACATTCCCCAGACAATAACCGGCAAAATCAGTTGAAAACATGCTGACGATGGAAGCAAACTGTCTCCCGAAACGCATTCAAGTAAGAATATTTTAGTGATGTAGTGTAACAACTTCAACTCTCTTTATTTTAAATTATGACACATCACTGTTACTAGCTTTTAAATCTTCAAAATTAATTAATAAAAAGAAATGTTGAAGAAGTCATTCAACAGTGGCATTATTTCACTATCTGTCATTTTTCGTTTCAATGCCATCTTTACATATGGTGCAAAAAGCTCTAAAACAGCAGAATTACTCATACATGTGTGTGCACCTCAAAGTTGTGGCTTGAAATCTCCCTAAACATGTTTTAACTGGCTAGAAATTGCATCCTTGCATGCTGCTGACATCTTGATGATTGTGCAACGCATCAGATTCAGCCACAAATGCTCAGTTGTTAGGTAACTAAGTTACCTCCAGATGCTTGCGGTTATGGCCACACTCCAACCACATAGGGTTAAAATGGCTTACATTAATCTCACTCTATCTTGATATCAGCAGCAAACTAAACAATTTTTTTCTGCTATATTGAATTTATACAAGCCTATGAATCAAAAGGTACACTTTGCAACTTAGTACCCAAGTAAAACTTTTCCCACATACTTGCGGTGAAAAATATTCTCCCCTCAAGAACTAGCTTATGCTTTTTCAGTTCTGATGATGGAATAAGTCCCTGTTCAAAATTTCACATATGTACCGTATTTAACCAAATACAAGATGACGTTGTTTCCAAAATATTAATATTGAAAATTGGTGGTCATTTGCATTTATGATATATGTTTTCCAAATAGCATGCACGGAAAATGTAAGTTTCAGACTTTGCTGGTATGAATGGTGCCGGCATTGGCGAAGTATGGGGAAAATAGTAAAGAGTGCTGCCAATGTCATAATATATGTGGCAAATTGTGCACGTTTCATTTCGTGCGGTAAAGTTAGCTGTTAACAGTCCATGACAATGCTAGAGGGACTATAAGCATTAGAGAAGAGGATTTCCCTTCACATCAGTGGTTGTGTTTAATGTTGTAATGGTAGCCAATGTTCAAGCAGAAAGAAAGAGGTTTAGCTGCGAGTTTACCTCCTTTGTCTACCTGGTAAATTTCCATTCTCCCCTCTCTCTCCCACCGATCTCATGAATTTCTGTGTGAATTCGAACTAGATAAAACTTTTTACAATGATAAGTTATATTAGGTATGTCTAAATGGAAAATCTTATTCAGTATTTCCTTTAAAAAATTAAGTTGTCTTCTTTTTATATGGAAGATATGCTAAATTCCAAATTAAGTCCTGCAAAAAAAGGGGTCAGCTTGCATGAGGTCTTGTATTCGGATAAACACGGTACTATCTTTTCCTCCTACAACATATACATGCCTTTTAAGTTTTATACTTAAGTGTACCTTCATTTACCAATATTGCTTATGTGCATTCTTAGTAAAGTTTATTAACCGTAAGTACAATAGATACATTCATGGTATGCAAGGTATGCATATAAAATATTACAAAACTTAAAAATGTTATAACAAATAATGTATTAACAATGTACAATTTTTACTTACTAGTCTAAGGAACAATAAACACATTCCTAGCTTTCTCAAATATCAATAAACAAAGTACATATTTATACTCAGTGTATAAGTGGTACAGTGTGCTCTTTGATAGTTTTTGTTAAAGATTTTTGTGTGCATGGCATTTTACCCTCCTATATTAAATTATGTTATTTAAGGTTCAATACTCAAATAAAATTCTTCCTACAAATTTCAAATGTTTATGAACTCTTAATCTTATGAGTTAATTTATGCCTCTTCAATGTGGATGCCCGAGTAAAACTTTTGTTACAAGTTTCACATGTATGTGGACTTTGGCCTTCGTGAATTAATTTATGCCTTTTTAGGTTTATTCTTAAAGAAAACTTCTTCTTACAAATTTCACAAGCATGTGGTCTTTCATCGTCATGAGTTAATTTATGTTGATTCAGGTTTGATGAATGAACAAAGCTCTTCTTACAGATTTCACAAGTGTGGGGTTTTTTACCCTCATGAGTTAATTTATGTTGATTCAGGTTTGACGAATGAATAAAGCTCTTCTTACAGATTTCACAAGTATGTGGTCTTTTGCCCTCATGATGTAATATATGCTTTTTCAAGGTTGATGCCTGGGTAAAGCTCTTCTTGCAAATTTTGCATGTGTGTGGTCTTTTGCCCTCATGGATTAATTTATGCTCCTTCAGGGTGGATGATCGAATAAAGCTCTTATTGCAAATTTCACATGTGTGTGGTCTTTTGCCCTCGTGCATCAATTTATGTTCTTTCAGGGTTGATGCTTGAGTAAAGCTCTTATTACAAAGTTCACATGCATGCAGTCCCTTACCTTCATGAGTTAATTTATGCTTCTCCAAGTTTGATACTTGAGTAAATGTCTTTTTACAAATTTCACATGTGTGTAATCCTTTGGTCGCATGACTTAATTTGTGCTTTCTTAGGGTTGATGCTTGAGTGAAGTTCTTATTACAAATGTCACATATGTATGGTCTTTTGCCCTCGTGGATTAATTTATGCTGTTTTAGGGTTGATGATCGGAAAAAGCTTCTATTACAAACTTCACATGTGTGCAATCTTCTGCCTTCATGAGTTAATTTATGCTGTTTCAAGGTTGATGCTTTAGCAAAACTCTTTTTACAAATTAAACAGGTGTGCAGTGTTTTACCCTCATGAGATAAATTACACTCTTTTAGGGTTAATGGTCTAACATAGCCCTCCTCAAAAACTTCACAAGCAAGTGATTTTTTTTCCAGCTCATTTGTAGTAGTGTGTTTGAAGTCTGACAAAGCATTAAAACTTTCCTCACAAATTTCAAATTTCTCTTGCATTTTATAGTCCTGAATCAAACTGCATCCTTTCATATGTGAATCAAATGCATGATTTATTTCAGGTATCTGTGTTTGCCTAGAGCTGGGCAATGAACAAGCCTCAGACATGTCGGAATCACTGTTTCTCCAGATGTTTTCACTACAAGTTGTGGTTGTGAAGCTACAGGAAGCACTATTTTCATAAAATGATGCATTATGCAACCTGAAATATTACAAGACATATTATCAGAGATCTTACAGCAGGAAGAGAGTTAAACAGCATTTCAGTGAAACAAGATTAGTCTTATAAGATTAATTATCAATGATGGAACTATTATTATGCTTTCTGATGACTAAGGCATTTCCAAATTTAATTAAATGCTTCTCCATGTTTTTCTTTCTCTACCATATACCACTGGGTATATTGCATTCCATCCAAAATATTTCAAGGGAAATATGTTTTGAGGCCTCTGAATAAAATAAAAGAAAGCATTTTTATAAAACACGGTTCATGTGTGTCTCTTATGTGTCGGTCTGTGAACTGCATAACTAAAAATCTGATGTGTTACACTCAAATGACTTTCTCTATTCTTGTACAAACTATTGTTACAAATGCTTATTCTCCATATGCTTCATGTTAATCGAGATATCAAGATGTCAATCTTATTGCTAATTTTCTTGTAGATGCAAGGGGAATTGTTAGGTTTTAAGCGATAGTCAAATATTTTAAGAGCTGGTTGCTATGTGGAGTATTCCATTCTCTTTGCATTACCAGGATAAAAAAAAAAAAAAAAAAAAAAAGGAAGAATGAATTTCCATTTGACAAAAAGTGTAAGTATTGAAAAATTTAAGGGAATAGCAAGCAATATCTCGAAAATGGTTCACTCAACAACGAAAATGTATATGACATAAATTGTGTATTTTAATGCAATCTACATTTTTTTGTGTAGTAAAATTTTGTCTATCTCTTATGGTTTACCAGTTATGCAAAAGTCGTTCACAATGAAGAATACTTTTGGAGACATTCCCAGGAAATTCAGGATATACATTTTATTTGTCATGAAAATATCATAAACATATGATAGTTTAATCAAAATCGTTAGAGCCATTTTTGAGAAAATTAAAATTTTCGAAAAATGTCCCATGTAAAGGGTAATCTGGGGTGGGGGATTTTCTTGAAAACCTTCGTGTCGCATCTCTGGAAAATACTGAACCTATATACCAAGTTTGGTGTTTATCCAACTGTTCGTTTCTGAGTTATGCTGTTCACAGACACACACACACGGACATGTTTCCAAAAATGCTTTTTTTGGATTCAGGGGGTCTCAAAACATATATTTCCGGTGAAATCTCGGTATTGAATTTTTGGATGGAATACAATACTTCCCCTACTGACTATATGTAGTAGAAAAAGTTAAAAAAAAAAAAAAAAAAAAAATTAGTCACTAAACATTGCAAAAGTGCTACAAGCTGTAAACAGTGATCCCGACCATGTTAAGGCTTCCCACCTACCACTGCATGCTGAACCCCATAAAATGGTGAAGAGAATGACTCATTGAAAGGAACTTGCCCGTTATGAGACTCTGATTAGGTATGTAAAATATTTATTTCAAAGTTTGCATGTTGGTAATCTTTTCAAACAGCATTTAAATCTGGATCAAAGAATTTATACACCATATTTATCAATATTTATCTGCGGAAATAACACTGTCTTTTTTTTGCCTAAATGATATGCAGTTGTATGAGGAAGTCCATTGTGTCATGTTAAGCACTTTTATCACTTTGTGATGTGAAAAAATATAACACACTAGAATTTAGCTAACTATGAATGCGCTACATAAACATTCGAAAATGGCAAACAATGCAATACTGTTCTTATTATTGTAACTGTTAGCAAAACTATTCCCTCTAATTCATCCCTCCATATTCTTATAATGGAGTCAGTTTAAATAAAGATGTTATGTGTACTGTAAAACATGGACATAAACTGCATATTTTCATGAGATTTGCATTTATTCTTCTTTGTTTGTTTGTTTGTTTCTTTTTTTCTTATTTTGTAATGTCTTATCTCTTATGGTTTATCAGTTTATGCAAAATTATTCAGAATGAAGAAGACTTCACAAGCTATTTGGAGAAAATTCAAGTTGCAAATTTTATTAGTCCCAAAAATATCATAAATGCATGGTTATTTTAATCAAAATTGTTAGAGCTGTTAAAAAAGAATAGTATGTAAAGAGTAGTTTGGGAAAGTGGCATTTTCCTCTAATTCTTCATATCATTTCTTTGGAAGTTCTTGAACTTAAATACCAAGTTTGGTATTTATCTGAAATTTCAGTTGTTCTTCACAGACACACAGATGGAAGGAGATATTTTTGAAAATGCTTTTTGTAGGGGGGGGGGGGGTTGCAGGGGACTTCAAAACATTACTTCTGGTAAAATCTCAATGTTGTGGAATACAATACTTCCTATAGTTACTATAGGTAAGTGGTGGAGAAAGTAAAAAGCATACACAGGGAAAGCAAAATGAAACTATGAGGAACAAGGCATATGAGTACACCTACAGTTGTGGTAGTCTTTTTTTTTCTTTGGAGGGGGGGGGCAATAAAAACAAGGAAGACGAACTGTAACAAGCCAACAAAAATCTATGTATTTAACCACTTGGGATATCTCTCTGGAAATAATCAAGATTCACTCCAACTTTGATTAACTCTGTGAACCTGATCTGATCACCAAATCATAGCAGGGGAGCTCTGGGAAATACGGGAAGACCCAATGAACTATGAACTGGCTGTGCAGCGTTTTTCCAGTTTGCAATGGTGGCACGCATTGCCATCTGCAGCTATCATAGAGTGGCGCTGATGCAACCATACAAGAGTTTCCATAAGTATGTTTAAAGGCTTAACTTAACAATGTTATGAAAGGAGGTGTGAAACCGGTCTCTGTTGTCAATACATTTTAGGCAGCTCTTTAAGAAACCATCCATCACTCTTGACGAGCTGACTGCACTAGCACATAAATACATGCCACACAATAGTAAACATTCTGTGATGCAGTGGCTATAGCCCAAGGTTACAGGGAGGTCAGCGCTGAGCAGTTGGAACAAACAAGATAACTGCCGTTTGCCAGTGTAAACACCAGGGAGATAACTGAAAGCTTCTTCTCCTCCTCTGCGGAAAGTGTGTTGAAATAGTTCTAGAACGTTTCAGAACCTTCTGCGGAAAGATTCCACTGCATGTATAAGTGAGCGTTCTCATGCAGTCCAGTCAGTCGCAAGTTGAGGAGTGGCGACAGTAGAGTGAGTTGTATCAGTGAGACTTGTTGAGTCAGTTGTGAGTCCAGTGCGAGTTGAGTTGGCCGATGAGTTGCCCATGCAATATCAAGAGTGATTCTCCAAGTGAGCTGGTGACGGTTGTTGTGCCATGCAGAAAGTGTTACTGCCGAGTGACGGGTTATGGAGCTCTTGTGTTTGATTTCCGAGTGAAGTGAACTGTTCTGCGTGAAGAGGCTATGTCACAAAGGAAGTGAAGGGATGGATAATTGAACTAGTTCACCTTAGTGAAGTGGCAGTATGAATGAAGTGAACTCCCAGTGAAACCAAAATAGGCAAGTTAGAACAGTGACAGCTGAAAAAGGGGAAAAGTGTTACACTGGTGTCAGGAGTGTGATTGAAAAGCCAAAATGCAGGAAATACTTAAAAACTTATTGGCCAGAATGGAGGAAAAAATTGTGAGCGGAGTGAAGAAAATGGAGAGTGGAATAAAGAAAATGTCAATTCCAAAATGGAGAAGATAGAGACAAAACTACAATCTGGAATGGAAATGAACAATGTTAAAGAAGAAATGAAGAAAATGAGATCCAAACTTGACCTTAACCTTGACTCCGTAAAGTGTAAAGTAAATGCAATGGTGAAGTGAAAGGTGACATCACTAAGAAATTAGAAGAAATCAATATGACATGGAAGATGACAATGTGGTGGAGGAGTGTCTAGATCAATAAGAAGAATGGCTAGAGGTCAGACAAAGAAAGCAAGAGGATGATACAGGTTGCAATGGACCAGCAGATGACAGAGAGTACTGCAGTCCTACGCCCAGTCATGGTACAACATGCAGTTGGTTGGGACACAGAGACCTTGAGGATGGAGCAGGGGAGGAATGAGGCATAGGGCCAATCCTAAAGGATAAAGAATCTGGAGTATGATTCACATGGGCAAATGTTTCTCCCAGAGGTCCAAGCTATGAGATCTGTTGTATGCAGTAGGACCCCCTGTGCTCAGGAATGGTGTCACAATATGCTGAGTCATAATTGTGACTAAATACAGGACAAATAGTTTGTAAACAGTTGCACTACACCTTATCACGGTCAGCGCAGTACTGCAGAGCAGAGCAAAGCCAGCATCAGTAGCATGACCCTGATTACAGCAGCAGTGGGAAACACGTGTCCACATGACCAGTGGAAAACCACCATAGTTTATTGGGTCAGTTAGTAGATGAACTGGCAGAACTTGGTTCAATTTTAGCTTTGCAGAGCAATATTCATATTCTCTATAATTGTTAACACATAGAAGTGAAATAAACATGAAATAAAGACCATTAAATGTAGCTGAGAATATGTGCGAGGTAATTGGTGAGGTTGTTAGTGAGCCTCATTAAGTTAAGAATTCATTTCACTGTGCTTTCCCATCAGTTGGCTAAGTTTAAGTACTTGTATTATATCTTACCTGATGGCTTTCCCTGCTTCCACATCCCTAGGTATCATATCTGTATGTGAAGCAGTTTCCTGTAACAAAATAACAACTTTACTTATACAATAGAACCGTATTTAACTGAACAAAAGGGGGCAGAGCCATTTTGGGTAATTTTTTTTAAAATAATGGTGGTAACAATTTTAAGCAGCAAAACAAAGACGACAATTGTATTCCAAATGCATGTAATAATGTTTAAAATCAGTAATTCTTTCTGAACGTTCTTCTCACAATTCTTGCAAGCAGCTATATCGCCACCATTTGATAAACATTATATTTGTTGGTGTTAATTCACTGCTTTGTTTTACAAAACCCAAGGCAACCTAAAAGCAAAAAGTTTTGTGTTATTGACAGTGTCATAATTCAGTATTTCCCATTAAGATTTGAATACAAATGTGTATTCTTTCTTACCTCTAATGCTTTTAATTCCTCATCTGCTGTCAGCTTCAAGTTTCTGTTCAATGCTTATTACAACACACTTTCTTTTCACTGACATCTTAAACATAAATAAACCACAATGGCCAACACCAAAAGTAAAATAACAGTAGGACTCTGCATTGAATGCATGTGTAAGAAGTTAACACTTGTTGCAATAGTACACTATTTTTTGGAATGTGGAGTAGGAGGTAAGGATTAACTGTATACAATACCAAATACCTATATTGGAATTCAGAATTGGGAGCAAAACAACAAACATTCGAATTGTCATAGCAAATTTGATCTCATATTTTCTTGTTCATTTTATCCCCCTTGTGTGTTGTTTTGATTAAGCGGGTTTTTACTATATTTATGAACGTGTAAATGTTAAGAACTGAGTGAGTTTTTTTTTTTTTTTTTTTTAAATTTATGGACGCTGTTTAATTACTATGGTCCTTAGCGTCCCATTCTATATTGGGCATGAAAAACCTGTAATTTTGCTCAGAGGCCTCTTTATCATACTTGAGGTTCTTTTACATGCCGTAAATCTACGACACGGGACCAGAGGCTTTACTTCCCTTCTGAAGGAAGCCATGCTAACGATTTTTACACCCGAAAAAATCCATTGCCCTCCGCCGGGTTTGAACCCGTGACCTTGGGAACTAGAGGCTAGCACGCACATGGGTGAAGCTTGTATTGGAGAAGTGGAAACCAAGAGCACTAACTCCCCACATGAACACGGTGCGTCACTAGTTGTACTTTTGTGGGAAAGGCGAATTTTCTGATTGGCTGTTTCAAGTTTTGAAGTTCGTAACGAACTAAATGGCAGGCACGAAGAAAGGGACCATGTTGGATTTTTATAGCTGGAAGTTTTCGTCCGATGTTTTTTCACCAGGAATAAAGCAGAGACGGTAATCATACATTTACGCTATTTCTGATTAAATGTATATGCTTTGTAATATTGGTACTTTCTATTAACTTCAGTGAAATTCGTAGAATGAGGTAGAAACCTTTGATAGGTTATTGTGTGTTGCAACACTTTTATATAACGAATTAATTTTCAGATACATTGAGCCATCCAGACAGAGTGGAATATGCCTACGATTTACATTCCTTCCAGTGTTGTGGTTCGAGTCCCGAATGGTGACTTACAATCTGAAGGTATGTTATTAAGTTTGAGTAACATAAAATGATAATGCTGGATGAAAGGTTAAGATTTTAAGAGCTTCTTATGCTGAATTTTATATTGCCCTGATTTACTTTTCAGATATAGTGAGTCATCCAGACAGTGGAATATACGATTAATTTTCTTGTTTGCACTACATAATTGATGGGTGGAGATCACAGCCAAAGTGGGTAAGGTAAAAATCAACCTTTAATGCAAATTAAGTAGCATGTTACTGTGCTAATATTCAAACACATAGATGCAGATCATGCAAGTGATACTCGTGTTTAATTTAAAAATGTAGGATTACTGATGGACTGACACTAATTGTCAAAGACAGCATGCCAATGGTCCTATAATTCTTTTAAGATTTTCTAATACAGAAGGAAGAAAGATATTTGATATCATTCATATATATTTCAGTAATTCGCTTGGTTTTGGGCATTTTTATATAACTGCCACTATGTCCTTTTTTGAATTGGGCATGGTTTATGAAAATAGAAATTCTGGTACCTTTTTTGACAATTAGTGTCCCTGCAATCTGTTAGTACAAGTGCCCAAAGTAAATTTTCCAGTTGTCATGTTGATTGTTGGTTTTATATTTTTTAGTTCAGTATTGTCTGTAGTAGTACTTTTGGACCGTTTGATCGGTTATTTATAGTGAACACTTTAACACACTTTAAGGATTTTAAATGCTTTTCATATATAACACATTGCATCCGAGGTACTATGGGAGGTTAGTTTCATATATATAAGCTTAGTTTTCTGAATTCACGGAAGGTTAGCATTAGTTGGTTTTTTTATTATGAAAAGTATTTAAAATTTCACAATAAATAACATATCGAAGGATCATTCAAAAGATCCAATTCATTGAACCTTCAATGAAAAGATGTATGGATCCTTTGCGTATACTGAATTTTGTTCAAGTAACAAAGTGCCGGTGGTTTTACAATAAAAGTGTTATTTCCTTCTCATTTAACACTTTATCAACCAAACACGAGCTCAGATTCCAATTTTCTCATTTAATTCCTGTTTCTTTACACTTTAGTTATTTGTAGTGTGTTTCACTTCATTAGCTGACTAGTTAATTCACTCATATCAATATTTGCACATTTAAACTTATATGTGTTTTTTTAAAATGTAAGCAGAAAATGGCCTAGCCTCTCTTCACCCCAAAGCACTCTCATTACTTAAGCTGCTGGTTGCATAAAAATGCTGCTGGACACTAGCAATTACTAACTGATATGTTAAAACTCCTCTAGGTATAGTAGCAATAGTGGACCTACTTTCCATTCCAAACTAGAGTGCCTCACACTATAAACAAACTCTTTGTATTATCCGTGTGAAAATTTTTTGCGATCCCTGCCCCCTTATGACTGCTTCTTCCTCTCACACATACTTGCTACATATTACAGCTGAGCATTGTTTAAGTCTATAAAAAGGTGCCCTGTGTGAAAACCATAATTAAAAATGCAACCTGAAGTAACAATTCATTTTATAAGCATGTGGAAAATGAACATTTTACTTATATTAATTGAACTCCTCAGGCAAACGTGCAGCACCCTAATCCAAATTCTCCATAGATGACTTAGCTGCCATATTGGAATCAGAACTATCCTCGAAGTTAATGACAAGCTTATCCACAACACTTGCGTATAAAACAGGTTCCCACATTTTAGTCTCCTATTATGTCTGTTTATATTCCCTGCATGCTTTGGATACACATTTTTGCTGAAACGCCTGTAAACTCAGATGTTAGTGTCATAATATCTACTATTGCAAGTGTCAGGTGTTTTTATAATAGTGTGTTGAACACATTAAGCGTTTCTTTTTTGCCACTTTTTTTTAACGGTTTCCCACTTTTGTGTTAAAACAGCTTATTCACACTACAGACTTCTTCCTCTGTCATGGCAACTCAAACTCTAATTGATAAAATCACATGATTTGATCTGAGCTGAGCATATGAGTGCTAGCGTATTATGAATGACTGTTCACTTATATTTCCTGTGTTATGCAAAGAGTTTATTTGGTATTCAGATAACACCCATGTGAATTCATTGCTGCATTTCTCATATAGGCCAGAGAATAGCAGTCATCCATAGAGTTGGTAATTAACAAACCAATACTCTTTGAGTGTTAGCATAATAGCAGTTAGAATTAAGGAAATCTTATTTTGTAATACCTTAACAGTTGTTATATATCCATTACCTTTAACTATGAGTTCTTAGGATAACCGCAATAAAATGTGTCACCTTTCCACTCCAATATTTCATGATACAATACATTTATAAAGGAACTATTTACATTGGCATAAGCGTAGTGCTTAATTTCATGACAAGCAGGAGCATATGCTTTGGTTTACATCAGAAAGAACTCTGGTTTACAGTGGATAGTATGTAATGCAATCACAAGGTGTTTGTAGCCACACATTTTTCCTTAATGTAAGCAATTTCTCTTTTCAGAAACCTACTTTTAAGCGTAGTTTAAACATGTGTTTCTCTTTACTTCTAGAATATACACAAGGAAAGTTAGAGTTAAGTTGTGCCTATTTGTGTCCAGTGATGGTGTTTCAAGCCCGAGCACAGAGAGTTACAATGACATTAATAGAGTTAAATGAGTTTTTTTTTTATTTATGGACGCTCTTTAACTACTATGGTTCTTAGCGTCCCATTCTATATTGGGCGTGAAACACCTGTAATTTTGCTCAGAGGCCTCTTTATCAGGCTTGAGGTTCTTTTACGTGCCGTAAATCTACAACACGGGACCACCGGCTTTACTTCCCTTCCGAAGGAAGCCGTGCTAACGATTTTTACGCCCGAAAAAATCCATCGCCCTCCGCCGGGTTTGAACCCGCGACCTTGGGAACTAGAGGCTAGCACGGTACCACTAGTCCACGGAGGACGACATAGAGTTAAATGGTGTGGTGAAACTGTTGCTAATGATATTTATTGCACTGCTAATAGCGATTTAGTGAATGACAAACAATAGCTACACTATTGCATATAATGTGTGCAGAAGTTTCTTTGTAGGAAATGGGATTATGTTATTCATGTTACGCAAATATGTCAAATTGTGTTGCACTATCTAGAGAGTAGAATAAAATAACAATGTCAAACATGTGTTATTCTTCCAATTTTCCTGTCAAAATCCACATCCTACTGCTGGTTGGTTGGTTTCAAGTTCAAGCAAAACATGGAGGCAGTTTAAGTGCAGAAGAAATTATTGCAAGGTACTTGATCTTCTCATTCAGCCTCAAAAATTTAAATGTGACCATTATGTATTTTTGCACAGAAACATTCTGCAACCACTATTAACCCCAATATTATATAAAAGCAATGTATGTACCGACTATTGGATAATTTAAATAAAAAGAGTTACACAAGAATAAACAGTTGTGTTTTTCATACTAGCCTAGCTGTTTGGTGTTCAGCTGATCATAATTATGTTGTAATATTGTATTGCTACAGATGACAATGACAAGTTATTTTATATGAGCTTTAATCGATTCCTTTAAAATGAAATTTGAATAACTGAAAGTGCAATCACGATTATTGAAGCTCACGTAATTAACTTTGTACGTCGTCAGTAGCGATACAGTATTAGAACATATGATCAGCTGAGCCAGACAGCTAGGCAGGTATGAAAAATACAGCTGTAGTAGCTATGAGTGACGTCATCGTCTGAGAGCACGATTTTTCATAGTTTAGTTCCATCCCAGATCACTACTCACGCTGCAATCGCCTTTGTGTTTCCACTGTTTAACACTAGAGTTGCACTTCTAATACTTTGGTGTTCTGTGCTAGCACGGTACCATGAGTCCATGGAGGACGACTAGAACTGAGTGAGTCTGCATTATTATCACCTCACCATATAAGAAACATGTTTTGAAAGCATAATTACTTCATTCTCAATCAATCATGACCAGTTGGGTTACCACATGTTTCTTAAATGAGACTTCTATGCCTAAAATTAATTCACCTTCTTGAGCGGAAGAACAATTAAGAACTAAGTAAGTCTGTCTTATTAACTGAACTAAAGTGTTTTATGTTATGTTTGACAATTGGTTGAAAATGAAATTGCTTTCAAAGCGTATCCCTTGAAAGTTTAAGTGATGTAACGTGTTGATACTACAGACTTGCTCAGTTCCTAATTAATAATATATCACTGTTCCACTCATAAGAATGTAAATGCTGTTTAAAACCATTCAGAAAATGAAGAAACTGTGAAATATGATGTTCCAC
Source organism: Deroplatys truncata (assembly GCA_030765065.1). Classification (NCBI taxonomy): domain Eukaryota; kingdom Metazoa; phylum Arthropoda; class Insecta; order Mantodea; family Mantidae; genus Deroplatys; species Deroplatys truncata. The sequence goes on from CM060987.1 coordinate 201,772,632, forward strand.
AAGGAACAGTGCTGGAGCCTCTGTTCTTCATTATATATGTAAATGACATTATTTGCCCACAAAACACTTCTATAACAAATTATACAAATGATACAACTGCTGCTGCTTGCTGGAGTGAGACATCAGAATTATTAAATATGACTCTAAATGATGCAGCCAATTCATTAATAAAATACTTTGAAAATTTAAAGTGTAATACACAAAGAACAAAAATGATGGTTCAATACGTATAAATACATCTCAAACATGGGGGATTAAAAATGTATAATAGTATTCTGGAGGAAGTAGATCATGTAAGTTTTTAGGAATTACAGTAGATAATTGGTTATCATGGGCGTAGTATATTAATCTTCTGTGCAATGTAATTAGTAAATCTATATATCCCCTTAGACATTTTCAAAACTACAAAGATGTAGGGTTAAACATTATTTACTATGCATTCATACACTTCTATTTAAACTATGGGCTTGAAATATAGGAAGCAGGTGCCAAAAGCCACATGGATCAATTATTAGTTCAATAAAGAAAATGTAGAAGGATAATATTCAATCTAAAAGCAAAGGAGTCCTGTAGAGAGACATTCATCAATAAAAAAGTTAACCATTTATTGCTTGTATATCGATACACAAGCGTTTCAATAAATACCCTTGTTTCAAAATAGATTGTGTTGCTAAGGCAAGCTGGTGTTACTATTGTGTACTGTCATTTGCTAGATGTCATCAAAACAAATTTGGTACTCATTCATAGGTTAGTTTGCATTTGACAGGCATTTCAGTGTCGTTCAATGTGTTTTTGCTAAAATTGAAAAAGTACAGCATCGTTCAGTGATTCACTTCTTACTTTTGGATGGGAAAACTTGCAAGGAGATAAAAGTGAAACTGGAGGCTGTTTATGGGGACCTTTCACCATCTATGACGGATATTGGTTCAATGACTTTAAATGCGGTTGAACATCAGTTTTTGATGAGCGCCCAGCAGATGTGGTTACCAAGGAAATCATTGCAAATGTGCAGAATGATTCTCGTTGATCATCAAACAAAAGTTTGTGAAATGGCACAGGCTATAGGTGTGTTGGCGGGAATGGCAATTCATATTCTGTTCAAGATGAAAATGTTGTTGGACCAATGGGTGCTGCTCACAGTGAGACACCAAGAGAGCTTTCTGGTTCACCTCTAGCAGTTCCAGAAACTACCACCTGAGGTCCTCCCATTCGACTTCAGGGGTTCTACACACCTTGGTTTTGGAGTGTGAATTTAGTCGACTAACAAATGCTGAAGAGGGGCCTTAGCAGCCTTGAAATGATTGTCCATCCTTTGACCATCATGATGTAAGTGAAGGCTTTTAACATTATTTCGACTCATAATTAAAATCAATCTAAATAAACTGTGTTTTAAAGAGATGTACATATTTTATGTAGTAAATTTTGGTCTATTGCTTAATATTTACCAGTTATACAAAATTCCTTCCAAATGAAGAGGATTTCACAGAAGTATTCTCAAGAAGTTCAATATATACATTTTATTTCTCATCAAAATATTTTTAATATACGGTATTTTAATCCAAATCGTTACATTTTTTAGAAAATCAAACATCTACCTATTAAGCACATGGTAGAGAAAGTAAAAAAGAAAGAAAGAAAAAAAAAAAAAAAGAGTACTGGTGTTTTACACCAGTTAATTGTCAATTTTCTTTGCTTCTTTGATTTTTCCACACTCTCATACACTAGTCAACTATATCAAAACATCACAGAAACGCTGTCATTTTGCTTTGCAATGATAGAAATTCTTGTGTAATTTCTAGAGCTTAGACTGACTTATGCACACTGGGAACACTTTTATTATTTTTTTGTTGCATACTCACACTTTACCCCTTTTGAAATTTAATTTTTTTTATGACAGTTTCCATAATACACCTTAAATCTAATTATATTGACTAATATTTACAATAGCATATACTGGATTTGATACATTTCTCTTTTGAAAATGGTGGATATGCTCTAGCAAATTTTTGTGACTTAAGGCCTTTGATTCCATTGATCTGGATAAACTTTTTTATCATGGTACTCAAAGATTAGAGTGTAAACTTAATAGATAGAAAGCAAACTGTTCAGTAGATAGGTGAGTTCCCTTCAGTACATCATATCAATGGTAGTGTTCCACAGGGTTCAGTTTTGGACCACTTTTGTTTTTGACTGCAGTGAATGAGTAACCTAGTAATATCTCTATTTGTACTATAATGTTTGTTGACGATACCACTTTTGTTACCAATGGAAATGAGCTCAATATATTAAACAAACAATGTGAAGCCACTATGATCAAAGCATCTGAATGATTTGGAGCTAACAGTATGCTCTCCAAGACAAAACTGCTTCTCTCTTATTTTGAAACAATTATTGGCTATTCAGCTCATTTCTATCAGACTAGTATAAAGTTTTTGGGAGTTTAAATGTGAGAGAATGTATTCCTCCTGAGCATATGAGAAGTAAATTTTGCATTCCTTGAGTTTATCATGAGATATGGTTTATTTTTGTGGGGATGTATTAACAAGATGAATGAAATCTTTCTTCTCCAAAATAAAATTATAAGGACAATTAAAAAAGGCTGCTATTCAACTCCTTGCAGACCGCTCTTTAACGAGTTGGGCATTTTAACTATTTATAATCTTTATATTTTGGATATTTAAGTTTCTTGTACACAATTCTTCTGAAAGTGTAAAACTAAGAGGTGATATATGTATCTACAGTATAGGTTAAAATAAAATTTAAATATTCCTTAGTTTAGATTATCCAAAACTGATAATAGCTATATGTATTTAGGTTCTAAATTGTATAACAAGTTGCCCAAATATATTACACACCTAGGTAAGAAACACTTAAGTCCAGATTATATGTAAGGTTGGTTGTAAATCCTTTTTACTTTATACAAGACTTTTTAAGCTTTAAATCTTGTGGTATTAATATCTAACTTTTAAATGAGATTATAATATGTAGTCATACAGCTTTCTTTTATCAAATGTCAAATGCTTGTGTAGTGCTTTAAGATGACAATGATGATGCCACCACCACTGCCACTCAGATACAAAGCTTTTAGGTCTTCAAATTTATGCACATCTAAACTGGAAAATACATGCTGAAAATATTTTATCTAATCTAAGATCAGCAATCTTTGCACTTAGGCAGCTGTATCCCTATTGCTCAAATTCTACTTTAAAGATGTACATTATGTTTACTTCTGATCAATAAAGAAATACAGTCTCATATTCTGGGGTAATTCGGTTGAAAGCAAGTGAATCTGTATACTGCAAAACAAAGCCATTTGAGTAATATGTGGAAAGAACAAAACAGACCCTGCAAAGCTCTGTTTCAAAAATTTAACATTTTAACGCTATCTTATGAATATACTTTCCATTTTGTGCTTTTATATTAAAAGTCAAAAACATTTCACCAGAAATATAGATGTATACAATGTTAATATCAGACAGACAATCATTCTGCATACATCTTGTGTTAGTCTGACTTGTTACCAAAAGGGCATTGCGTATGAATGTGTTAAACTATTTGATGCTCTCCTAAACAGATTAAATTGGTGATAGAGGTAAATACAAGTCTGCTCTTATACAAGGGTGATTCAAACGGTAATTCTTTTATACATTTATTGATTAATCATACACACAAGTACACCTTCAGTTTTTCTCTACATAGCCTCCTCCACACACTACACACTTTTACCAACGATTTGGAAGCTTGAACATTCCTTGTTCAAGAAAAGTTTGAAGGCGTCTCATCAACCAGTTGCACACATGTTCCTTGACATCTTCATTGTTTTCAAATCGCCTGCCCTCCAAGTGATTCTTTCATGGGTGAAAACAAAAAATAATCAGGGAGAACGAATCTGGACTGTAGGGAGGGTGGTCAAGGCTTTCCCAATGCATGCTTTTCAATGTGTCCCTCATCAACTTTGTGGTGTGAGGCTTAGCGTTGTCATGCAGAGAGATGACATCCCTGATGGGCATACATCTTTCGTTTTGGTGGATGGCTTTTGCTGACTTTAAGACCTGCAATACTAAGTCGCATTCACCGTACATCAATTGTGAAGAAAATCAATAAATAAAATTCCTTTGTAGTCAAAAAACAGTCACGAGAGCTTTTCTGGAGACTTGACCTTGGGTGTTGAGCATGATCTTAACTTTCTACAATTTCTCTGCCGCCCTTAAATTCTCTGACCCAAGTAAATTTGGTTCTCGAACAGTGTAGCGTCCCCAAACTGTGCCTTCAAACGAATTGAAATCTCAGAGGGTTTAACTCCTTCATTGGTTAAAAACCTTATAGTAATGCATTGTACAACAGATGAAGGAACCTTTTGTTCACTCATAGCTGTATTGATACCAGAACAAAGCGAAGCAGCTAACCAAACTGTTTCCAACCACCTAACACACTGACCTTATACCCCAAATTCCACT